>CM070598.1:34887739-35561719 GCA_036346395.1 Hsuehochloa calcarea | reverse complement strand
AGTTGACCGAGGCTTTACGATGACTCAGACACAACGTATGGGTTTCTATCCATACGGTGCTCGTGAATAATTCACAATATTGGAAACGTCTCGAGGACTTAGCCGCGTTTAGCATACCTAAGGAAGTGTGCTTAACCCGGTGGCAAAAAGGCGTCCGGCATGGGTAAGTTGGTACACCTGCAGGATAAAACTATTCGAATAGCCTCGTCCTAGGTTATGGACACGCTTGGTGATTTCACGCAAGATCTAGACTTCAACAACTGTTTTTGTTTTAAAAAATTAAAACTTGACATGGTTGGCATGAATGGGTAATTCATGCTATTGTTGTGGTGGCTAATGGTTTAGTCACTTCCAGGACTGTTTTACTGTTGTTGATACTTGATTACTACTGTTTGTATCAAATAAAAATCAGATTTGTTAAATTGCTTTCAATCTATTACATTATTGCAAACAAAACTTGCTTTATGCTTAAAAATTTGAGTCCTAGCCTGCTCCACTTAAATAAGCTTGCATGTAGTTATTGTTCAGGTCTGTTATCATTCTTATATATCTTATAGTACATTCAAAGTACTCACCCGCTTTTTGTCGGGTCGCTTTTGTTTGCAGAGGAAGAAGGTGAGCCCCAAGGGCCTCACTTTTGTGCGATGTGCTGTGGTTTCGACGTCTAGCTTGGCGGTCCGGTCGGTTGCCTTGTGGGTTAAAGGCACACTGATTGGCTCTTTTGTTGTAGCCATCTTATGGCACTTTTGCTTCCGCTGTTTAATTATTGTTGTCTCTTTTATTGTTGGTTAGTTGGCCTCTCTTTTGTAATAACTATCCTTTATTAATGTTATTCCTGTTCTGTGTTGCTTCGGTTCTATGTGAATGAATGGAATTGATGCATGAACTTTGTAAGGAGGTGTGTATACTACATTTCTGGGAAGTATACATGTCTCGAGTCTCGGATTATCTGTTTTGTGATGCTAGGGCCAAGTGGTTGGTTAAGTATTACAAGCCGGATAAACCGGGGTCTCACAAGTTTTGGTATCAGAGCCATACTGACCGTAGTAACCCAAGTTGGTCGTCTTTAGGATATTTTGGAAAACTTTATTTTCAATGTATCAAATGATTTTTGAAAGCTTAAGGAATTCTCAGATTTTATTCCTTACCTATCTTAGCTTTCTCCTCTCATCTCACTCTAATTTGAGTTTTGAAAATTGTTTACCTCTTCTTCCTTCAAAGATAGTGTTATCGATTAAATGGGTTTTGGGAACCACTGAGTTTGGCAAATTGAAGTGCTTAGGGTTTTGAAGTTTCTGGACTGAAGGTTTCGGCTAGAGGCTTGGATGCGGAATCTGAACAGCACACTTCAATTTCCAGACAGCAAGCTCAATGGTTTCTGATAGGACCACTGAGCTTGGCAAATTGAAGTGTGCCAGATTTTGAAGTTTCTAGAATGGAGGGCTTCTACCGAAGCTTGATGCAAAATCTCTACTGAGAACCTCAATTTCCTGGACAAAGAAGCTCGATGGTTTCTAATGGGGTAGAAAATGAGAGGATAATCAACTAAAACTTGTGGGGTTAAAAGGGTAAGATGTGATACTAGTTAGCTATGTATCTAACACTATTTTCGCTGATTGAACATTGCTCTTTAATAGTATTAGATCTTACCTTAACCTTCTGATTTTGATCTTCTCAAACAATTACTCGTTCATTCAATACGGGTTAGTTGCATTGGGAAGTTGAGCTTTGGTTTTATGAATCCTTGCTGTTTTTGGAGTCTTTTATAAGCCTTTTAAAGTTTATATACTTGCTGTTTTTGGCTTTCGGTTGGGTGATATTCCATTCCCTAGTCGTTAGCCTTTCGCTCTTTCTTTTGAATCTTTGAGTCTAATTTTAACCAAAGTTTCTTGTAACAGATGGCCGGACGACTGTAGCGGCCAAGGCCGCCACCGGTCGACGAGGATCTTCCTCCTCCTCCGACCATGGCCGAGGTCCTTCTCGCATTGAGCGCAACCGCAGCGAGGAGGGCGGGAGGGTTCTTCTAGGCGCCATTGCGCGCAACACTTCCGCCCTTCACCGTGCTTCGGGATCCGGGCAAGGAGTGGTCATCACCGCGTGGGGACTCGCGGAGTTTCTTCGCACTCACCCCCACGCTCTCAGTCGAGGACCCGCTTGACGCAGACGATTGGCCGTGCTCGTCGAGCGAAGCCAGATAGCGCAGCTGCCGGGAGCACGAAGGCGCTATTCGCATCGCACCACCGGAGGGTGCAGCTTTGTCTTGGTGGGAGAGCTTTCGCCATGCACCGACGGGTCACACCGCCACTTGGGAGGAGTTCCGATCGCCTTCCGCCGCCTCATATTCCTTCCCGCTTGATGAGGTCAAGAAGAAGGAATTCTTGTCGCCCAGGCAAGGACGTCTCTCCGTTACGAGTACCTATACGAGTTTAACCATTTGGCTCGTTATGCTCCGGAGGAGGTGGCCACTGATGAGGCCAAGCAAGAGAAGTTCAAGGATGGTTTGTCCGAGGAGCTGCAGGACAAGCTATCCATCGTTGACTTTCCGATTTCGTGCCTTGGTGGACAAGGCCATCGCTGAAAGCACGCGGGAGAGCACTTGTGGATTCCCGCAAGCGCAAGTGGGAGGCCCGCAAGTCATCCAGGGCCAGCTATCCCCGCTTCAACCGTCTCGGGGTCGGCGTCGGTTACTCAGACACCCGAGGTCGCCGGCACCGCCTCGCCCTTCGCAGCCGTGCCCCAATCACGCAGCACTCGCGAGTCGCCAGGTGGCCCCGCAACCCGGCCGCGGGTCACTTGCTTCGCTGCAGCGAAGGGGCATTATGCGAACCAATGCCCCGAAGACAGAGACCCGCCCTAATGGAGGACGCGCGAGAGGTGGTTCTTCTCAGGACCTGAAGATAGTCCCTACTACCCAAGGCGTGGGTAGTGGTCGCGTCAACCTCATCTCAGCGGAGGAGGCACAGGAGGCACCTGATGTCGTGTTGGGTACATTTTCCGTTAACTCTTATCCCGCTACTGTTTTGTTTGATTCAGGAGCATCTCATTCTTTTGTTTCTGAGTCTTTTGCTGCTATCAGTAATCTCCTCTTTACTCCATTGTTGGTCCCGTTGCTCATTCGCTCTCCTGGTTCGGAGTTGAGAGCTGAATCTGAGTGTAGGGATGCCCCAATTGAAATCGAGGGAGTGAGATTCTTCGCGAATCTTATCCTCCTCCATTCAGCAAGTTTAGATGTAATTCTTGGTATGGATTGGCTGTCTCAGCATAAGGGACAAATCGATTGCGCCAAGAAGTGCGTCTCTCTATCTAGTCTTTCCGGCGAGCAGGTTCGCTTTTCGCCGAAGCTGCTATGTCCGCATCTCTTCGCGGCAGAAGCGAAGCCGCTCTAGATATTAGTGAAGTCCCCACGCTTCGTGACTTCATTGATGTCTTTCTGAAGATCTTCCCGGATGCCACCGGTTCGAGATCTCGAGTTTGTCATCGAGTTGGTTCCCAGATCGCTCGATTTCAAAGAGGCATTATCGGATGCCACCGAACGAGTTGGTGGAGTTGAAGAAGCAACTGAGTGAGCTGCAAAAAAAGGGCTTCATCCGCCCTAGCTCATCTCCGTGGGGTTGTCCAGCCATCTTCGTAAAGAAGAAGGACAATACTTTGCGCATGTGCGTTGATTACCGTCCGCTTAATGAGGTCACGGTAAAGAACAAGTATCCATTGCCCCGCATCGATGATCTCTTTGATCAATTAACTGGAGCTCGAGTATTCTCCAAGATTGATTTGAGAATGGGATATCATCAAGTTCGGATACGACCTGAGGATATTCCAAAGACGGCTTTCTCTACTCGCTACGGCTTGTATGAGTATACCGTCATGTCATTTGGCTTAACCAATGCTCCCGCCTTGTTCATGAACCTCATGAATTCGGTATTCATGGAGTATTTGGATAAGTTTGTCGTGGTCTTCATCGATGATATTCTTATCTATTCTAAGAACGATGAGGAACATGATGAGCATCTGAGGCTCGTGTTAGGCAAGCTTCGTGAGCACCAGCTGTATGCGAAGTTCAGCAAGTGCGCGTTCTGGTTGAAGGAAGTGGCCTTCCTGGGCCATGTTCTTTCAGCAGGAGGCGTGGCCGTTGACCCTAGCAAGGTCAGCGATGTTCTTTCATGGGTTCACCTACTACTTGGTAATCAAGTGCGGAGTTTTCTGGTTTAGCGGATATTATCGCCGCTTTATCGAGAATTCTCCAAGATCATGGCCGATGACGGAGTTGCTCAAGAAGGACAAGAAGTTCTTGTGGTCCGATGCTTGTGAGGAAAGTTTCCAAGTACTCAAGAAGCGTTTGACCACCGCCCCCGTCCTTGTTCTTCCCGATATTCATCGAAGCTTCGAGATCTTTTGCGATGCTTCTCGTCGAGGACTCGGTTGTGTCCTTATGCAAGAAGGCAAGGTAGTGGCCTATGCATCAAGGCAATTGAGACCTCATGAACTCAACTACCCTACCCATGACTTGGAATTGGTCGCTGGATTCATGCACTTAAGATTTGGCGACATTACCTAATCGGTAATTGCTGAAGTGTATTCGGATCACAAAAGCCTAAAGTATTTGTTCACCCAAACAGACTGAACCTCGTGCAAAAGAGATGGTTGGAGTTGATCAAGGATTATGACATGGGTATTCACTACCATCCGGGCAAGGCTAATGTCGCTGCTTGCGCGCTCACGGAAGCACATTGCAATGCCTTGTTGCTCCAGAGCGTCCACCACCCTCCGAAGGAATTCCAGCGCCTCAACTTAGGTCCGGTTGAGCATGGTTCCTCGCTACCTGGTTGTGCAACCAACCTTGGTGGACGAATTAAGGTCGCCAACGATCGGATGTTGGAGTGAACAACATCAAGGAAAATGTCAAGAACGGAACGACCAAGTGCTTCTCCGAGGATGAGCATGGTGTTGTAAGGTTCGGCAACGCCTTGTGGTTCCAAAGGACATGGAATTGCGAATTTGATTCTTGCAAGCCCATGATTCGCCTTTGTCTATTCATCCGGGGCCACAAAGATGTATCAAGATCTCCGTCGAGATTTTGGTGGACCCGAATGAAGAGGGAGATTGCGGTTCGTTGTCGAGTGCGACGCGTGTCGTCGTGTCAAGGCCGAGCATCGGCCGTCAGCGAGGATCGCTTCACCTTTGCCGATTCCGTAATGGAAGTGGGATTCGATCGGATGGATTTTATCACCGGTCTACCTGTGTCGCCTAAGGGAAATGATGCCATTTGGGTCGCTATCGATCGCTTGACGAAAGTGGCTCATTTCATTCTGTCAAGACTTCGACTTTTGGGGCTCTTAGCGGAGCTCTATATCGCGAATTGTGAGTTTGCATGGGATCCCAAGACGATCATTTCGATCGTGGTTCCTGCTCACTTCTCGATTTTGGCATAGTCCGCAAGAGGCTATGGGACCCATCTTCACTTTAGCACCGCATATCATCCTCAAACCGATGGTCGACCGAAAGGGTCAACCAAGTGTTGGAAGACATGCTCGTGCTTGTGTTACATCATATGGAAAGCATTGGGAAAAATGCTTGCCATTTGCCGAAGTTTTCTTATAACAACACTTTTCGGGCCGGCCTCGGCATGGCACCTTCGAGGCCTTATACGGAGAAAGTGCGGAGAACCTCGTTGAATTGGTCTGAGACCGTGAAAGACCATTCTTTGGCCCGACTCGATCAATGAGGCCGAGTCAAGTCCACTTATTTGTGATCGTTTGCGCATGCACCAATCCGAGCAAAAGAGCTATGCGGATCGCCGTCGTCGTGAGTTGAGCTTTGAGCCTGATGACTTTGTGTATCTCAAAGTCTCTCCTTTGAAGGGTCATCAGCGTTTCGGTGTCAAGGGCAAGTTAGCTCCTCGATATGTCGGTCCCTACCGCATTATCGAGAAGAAAGGAGCTGTTGCCTATAAATTGGAATTGCCGATTGCACTCGAAGGGTACATGATGTTTTCCATGTGTCCCAATTAAAGAAGTGCCTCGTGTTCCAAGCGAGGAAGCTCCGTTGGAAGCTCTCGATGTCCAAGAAGATTTGACCTATCATGAGCATCCTGTTCGCATACTCGATGAGGCTGAACGAAGAACGAGGAATAAAACCATCAAATTCCTCAAAGTTCAGTGGTCGAACCATTCTGAGGATGAGGCTACTTGGGAAAGGGAAGATCGTCTCCGTGCAGACTATCCATCTTTCTTTACCGAGTGAGCCAAATCTCGGGACGAGATTTTTGTAAGGGGGGGAGGTTTTGTAACATCCCAAAATTGGTTTGTGTTTCAAATGTAATAAAAATGAGGAGAAATTAAAACTTTTTCTCTCGATCTTGATTTTTGTAATCAGTTCCATAATTTTGTAAAGGAATTATGGAAATCAAAATCAAATTGCCATTTGGACACCAACACAAATCTCCTTCATGAAAATCTTGTGCCCAACCCTGAAAATAATTTTCTTTGAACCTAGGAGTGATGTTTAACACCTCGAATTATTTCATAATTTTCAGAAATTATTTGATAATTTTTGAGGCAAGTCAAACATTAGTCAAACTCCTAAATTAGCCTTCTGAATTTTTAGAAAAAATGCATTGCATAAAAGTCTCTGAAAATTTTATATAAGGTTCCTCTGCTTTGTCAGAAATCTCGATTAAAATTTCATAAATTTTGGAGTTTGTTTGCTACCTCAAATAATTCCTCCAAAAATCAGTTATTCAAATTCAAACTCTAACTGGTTTTCACTTTGTTCCTCGTTGGATGGACTCGGGCTCGAGCCACTTGACTCGGCCCGACCAACTAAGCTGACCGCTTTGCCGGTTCGCACGAGTGTTGTGCGCCGTTGGATCGAGATCGAACGGTCCACGATCGCGTGAGCGTTCGGACCGTCCGAACGCGCCGATCCATTTGAACCGTTGGATTCTAAATCAAGGGTCCACAATCGCGCGAACGTTCGGACCGTCCGAGCGCCTCGCGCGCGTGAACCGTGAGATCCAAATCAACGGCCGAGATCAAGCGCGGTTGAATCGTTATTCTCGACCCGTTCTTTCTCACCGTCCGATTAAATCCAACGGTGATCTCTTTCGTCTTCCTCCGTCGCTCGCGCTCGTGAAAGTCAACGATGAGCGGTGAAAATTGCGAGGCGTGGCGCGTCGGTCACCTCGCTTTGGCCAACGACTCTCAGCATTTATTGCTCCCGTCCCACCGCCTCCGAAGTCGTCGCCCTCCTCGAGTTCACGTGCTCCCGTCGCCCTCAGTCGGCCTCAACACAGTGCGGAGCCATTTTCTTCCCGTTGCTTCTTCCTTGCTCCTTCGGCTATAAAAACTCCTCCAGTGGCTTCCGTAGCATCCTTTGAACACTCTTGAGCTCCAGCACCACCGTTAGTGCATTGCTCGAGCTCCATTTCAAAATTTGTTCTCGGCCGCCATTGTTGGAGCTTCGGATCCTTCGGTGAAAGTGGTGTTCCGGGCATTCTCCTTCTAAACCCTTGCTTCCTCGGACTTCTTAGCATCTCACCGAGTATTAACCCTCATCAATTTTGCTTTTGGCAGAAGAGAGCAGGTCGATTTCGGTTTTCCCCCAATTCGGCCGAAACAACTCCTCTTCTTCACCCGAGCCGATTCAACTCTCCTCCGTGCCTTCTTTGGGCTCAGGTACCCTCTTATTAGTCCCTAGTTGCTTGGCACTCGCTCTGTTGGACCGCAGCTGAGCGTTTTTGCTATTTTTTTGCTTTTTGACCATCTCATCATCTCAAACTTCTGGCGTTCTAGAACGCCGCAATGAAATTTCTTGTTTCTTTGGGTGCAGGTTGTTAGCAATCCATTTTGGGCACTTGCTCGCATACATGCCCGCGCGAGTCGCCGGCATGCGAGCCGCTCTTCCCATCAAATTTTGCCTGGACGGAAATCGGGTTGAAGTTTGAACTTGAGTCATCGCGGACCGTCGATCCTTAGATCTACGGCCCACGATTCGCGCGGAAATTTTGAATTCGTCGCGCGTCTTTGATCTGTGGACCGTTGGATCCAAGATCAACGGTCCAGATCTGAATGAACGTTCGGACCGTCCGAAAGGTTCGATCCGCGTGGACCGTTGGATCCAAGATCAACGGCTCCTATGCGTGTGAACGTTCGGACCGTCCGAACGTCCTGATCCACGTGAACCGTTGGATCCAGATCCAACGGTGAGCGTTTAGGGTTTGTGAATCTCGCGCGCGCGCGTTAGCGCTGGAACGCGGACCGTCGGATCCAAGATCGACGCTCCTCGTTCGTCCACGTCGATTTAATTTCTGAGTTTCCCGAGAGGATTTATTTGTCAACTGAAAAATGTGATAACTTGTAAAATGCATAACTAATTCATTTCAAATCCTTTTCGGTTGATTCAAATTTTGTTGGTTATGTTTTTAACTAGACTTTAATTTAAAAATGTTTCCAAACTCGGTATATCTTCAGAAATTTTTGCTAATGACTAGTAGCATTTTTGATTTATAAAAGCTGAGCAAAATTGTTTTGGTCATATCTTTGGCATTAAGAATCCAAATCAATTGGTTCTTGTTGCTAAATTCATTATAAATCAAGACCTTGCTACTGTAAAAATTTTAGAATTTTTGGAGAAGGTTTACTGTTGGGTCTTTGCGTTTTATTCGTTCTTATCGGTTGCTTTTTGCTTTCTCGTTAGGATCCGAAGAGCACATTCATAATATTGTTGATCCTCAGCAACACCTTGACCCACAGCAAGCAGGCAAGATATTTGATCATAAATGTCCCATTATTTTCAAAGTCTAATATCTTGTTTACAAATTATATGTATGCATTGCTTTTGTGTCCAATTATTTTTGCCCTGTTTAGAGGTAGCTATTCCTAATGCATTGTTGCCATTAAAATGTTATCCCTTACAACCATAAGTTATTATCATCATTTGGTGAATTAGAGCCCGGTGATTTAATTATGCTCTTTTACTGTTTTTGCGATGTCATGCTTAGAAATGCTTAGCTACCGGTAGAATTGGGCGGTTATCGACTTAGTCGATGACCTTGATCACACAAATCATTTTGTTTATTTTTGGTTCAGCACCTTATGCTTTTGTTTTGTAAAAACCGAAAATGAAACAAAATGATTTGACTTGGGCACAATGGCATGTTGGTGTGATTGTTGGGTGTGACAAGGAAAGGTGCCCAGGTCCCTAAGGACCGAAAATGTTGCTTGCGCCATCGATCCAAGTACTTTTGCGTACTAACCACATGAGGTTATATGGGACCCCTCTTGACCTAGTACTTTGGCGTGGATTATCTCCGAGTCGCAGGAGGGGGTTGTGTGTGTTGTGTGAAACATGATATGTGTTCTCGGTGTTCTTGTGTTGGGTGTGCGGTGGTGGGGATTCCGGGTAGGCTCTCCACCTCGAGGAGCGTCGTAGTTGTCCAAGGCTTTACCCGGGAAGGGTAGTTGACCGAGGCTTTACGATGACTCCGACACAACGTATGGGTTTCTATCCATACGGGCTCGTGTGAATAATTCACAATATTGGAAGCGTCTCGTAGGACTTAGCCGTGCTTGGCATACCTAAGGAAGTGTGCTTAACCCGGTGGCAAAAGGCGGTCCGCATGTGGGTAAGTTGGTACACCCTGCAGGATAAAACTATTCGAATAGCCTCGTCCTAGGTTATGGACACGCTTGGTGATTTCACGCAAGATCTAGACTTCAACAACTGTTTTTGTTTTAAAAATTAAAACTTGACATGGTTGGCATGAATGGGTAATTCATGCTATTGTTGTGGTGGCTAATGGTTTAGTCACTTCGAGGACTGTTTTACTGTTGTTGATACTTGATTACTACTGTTTGTATCAAATAAAAATCAGATTTGTTAAATTGCTTTCAATCTATTACATTATTGCAAACAAAACTTGCTTTATGCTTAAAAATTTGAGTCCTAGCCTGCTCCACTTAAATAAGCTTGCATGTAGTTATTGTTCGGGTCGTTATCATTCTTATATATCTTGCGAGTACATTCAAAGTACTCACCCGCTTTTTTTGGGTGCTTTTGTTCTGAGAGGAAGAAGGTGAGCCCCAAGGGCCTCACTTTTGTGCGATGTGCTGTGGTTTCGACCGTCTAGCTTGGCGGTCGGTCGGTTGCCTTGTGGGTTAAAGGCACACTGATTGGCTCTTTTGTTGTAGCCATCTTATGGCACTTTTGCTTCCGCTGTTTAATTATTGTTGTCTCTTTTATTGTTGGTTAGTTGGCCTCTCTTTTGTAATAACTATCCTTTATTAATGTTATTCCTGTTCTGTGTTGCTTCGGTTCTATGTGAATGAATGGAATTGATGCATGAACTTTGTAAGGAGGTGTGTATACTGCATTTCTGGGAAGTATACATGTCTCGAGTCTCGGATTATCTGTTTTGTGATGCTAGGGCCAAGTGGTTGGTTAAGTATTACAAGCCGGATAAACCGGGGTCTCACAGTAGCTTTCTTCGACCTAATAGTCGTAGTTTCCTTCGACCTAGTAGTCATAGCTTCTGCCGACTAGGAAGTCGTAGCCTTTCTTTTCGACCAGTGTTGTCAACATCTCTTTTGACAAGTGCAGTCGAAGCATTTATTTTGACCAGTGCAGTTGAAATCTCTTTTGACTAGTGCAGTCGAAACATTTCTTTTGACCTGTGCAGTTGAAATCTCTTTCGACCAATCAAAAGCTTCCTTTCGACCAGTGTTGTCATAACTCCTTCCGACCACACAAGATGAACAGTATATGGAGATGAACAGTGTTCGAATTGAACAGTTCTCAGAAGAAGAACAGTACTCGGATTCCATCTTTTCTTGTGCTATCCAAATTTCCAGATGTTCGTTCACCTTCATATGAACTCTGATTTCGTCGATTCAAATTCTTAAATTCGTATAAAGTTGACATCTTCGTTGTAGTATTTATTTTATAATTTTTGGATTTTTAGTTGGATTTCATTTGAATGTTATTTGAATCTGGCTCGTTTACGCGTTTAGATTTTGACGACTTCGGACAACCGGATTTCGACGCCGTTTGAGAATATCGATTAATCAAGCAAGACAAGTTATAGCTTTAATCATATTTGATCCTATTCTTTTAAATTATTTAAATTCTGTTTTAAATTATTATTGCATGCCTATTTTTATTCAATGTAATTTAAATACCTGTTTTAAATTTATAGTTATGCCTAAATCCTTTGTATGGCCAATGTTGATATTTGAATCAAATATATTGTCACCCTAGATAAAAACCTAGTTGATACGATAGTATGAACTGGGATCATTTCAAAATATTATGCAAAGACATGCTTAGACAAAAAAAATATTTAGTTTGGGAAATTTTAGCCAAATGATTAGCTATTGTTTAAAAGTCTATGACATTGGTTTGTCATGGAAGATTTTGAAAAACAAAAAAAGGAAAAATTAGTTTGTACTTGGGCGAAATGGATGCTTGGTGGGTGCAGGTTTATGCACGGGCTCAATCTGGGTAGGATTGAGGCCCAGGGGTTAGTTTGGAAGTCGACCAAGTCAGTTAAGAACCGGTCTTCGAGTCGCATATTGCAAAGCTCTACCGTACTACCACAAGCCTGGAATGGGACATGCTAGGCTGAATAATTTGTAACGTTCCATTCTTAGTTGTGCCATTTTGGTGTGTGGGTGTCGGTTAGACAGTATTCCCACTTGGAGCAAGAGGGAGTTTCCGACGGGTGGTTAACCCAATGGAAGTGAAATCTTAGCGGCGCAAGAGAGGGCTTCTAGTGGATGGTTAATCTAAAGGAAGTAAAACCTTAGCGAGTATGACTACTTTGGAATGACACATTGTAAAGGCCTCGTGATAATCACTTAGTCGCACACCTACGGAAGTGTGTCAGACGGACATTAAAAGTTGATTATCTCTTGTGGGTAAAGCTGTGAAACATCTGCAGAGTGTAAAACTATTCGAATAGCCGTGTCCATGGTCATGGACATGCTGAGCAAAGCCACTCAAAGTTAGACTTTGATTTTGTTTTCAAAAGACTTTATCAAATGGTTTCGTATTTCTATCCAAATGTGAAGTTGGGCAGGAAGCCATGTGATAGGAGTGTATCTATCACCATATTTCATATGGAGGTTATCATACTATAGAACTTGAGAATTTATAAAATGAATTTTAGTTATAAAATAACTACTTTGGAACTTAGATAAATATTTAAAGAAAACATTGCTTTATACAAATTCAACCAATAAACCTTCCTTTGATATATCCATGCATGCATTAACTCTGTTTTTGGGTGCAACTTGCGAGCACGGTAGTTGTGCCCACCCTTGCTTCATGCAAATAAATTTCAGAGGAGAAGGATTTCGGATCTCGACGACTAGGCCGCTACCCCAGTCGATTGCCTGTGGCAGATCAGCTGGACTCCACTAATTCTTCGTTTTCCGCTGTGTTTGCTTATTGTTGGCTTGTAAGCCTCTTTTGTAATAAACTCTGTTGATTATTAATAAAGTTATGCGAATTATGGATGTTACCATATTTGTTTACTGTGTGAACTAGCTACTGATCATGGAATTAGTTCAGAAATACACAGAGGATTCTGGGGTGTTACTCCCGGGTCTGACATGACTGGCCCACTTGAGGCGGTCCACACTGCGGATGTTGAGGTCGCGGCCACAGGAAAGGTTCACTAAGTTCATATATGTGGTGCCCACTGCTTTCTAATATCACTTTGTTTGTAATATATCCAATGTTGATTATTATGTTTTCAAACGTTGGTAATACATTGAACTGTTGAATTTTTTGGTAATACCACTTTGTTTGCAATATGCCCGCGTCTCTGTTATGTGCCAAATGCTTTGTTAACTCTGTGCATAAATCTTTTTGTACCATTCATTTTCACATCGTTATGTTTGGATTAGTAATATACCTCTGTTTTTGCTAATTGTGGTGACTTGGTTGGCTGGTCCATTTGTGATTTTTGTAGATTTTTATGGATACAAAATCTGTTAGACTCGCAATAATATTTTGTGATCGTCGTATGTTGTTGTATTGTGGTAATTTTTTGAAGAATTTATAGTGGTGTGCACTGAAATGTGATTTCATTATCGGCTGCCTGTGGCTCGGCGTGTCAAACCTGTGGTCAGGGCGGTTCGTGTAGAAGTTTGGGCAGCACTAATAGCGTTGCCCAATGGTTCACTTGTCGGTTGATTTGACGCACTTACAGGCGTCCTAACACCAGCAAAGGGGTGGCGCCACCCCTGACGAGGGCCCTTCCGTAGGGTGTCCAGCGGGCATAGGAGGGGTTGGGGGCGGCTCGACCTAGAATCGTTGGGAGTATTACGAGATAGCCTCCTTAGATCGACGAGCTACAGAGGTGGCTGGTGAGTGTAACACTGCTGACTAAATGCCCTATGGCGAGCAGCCACTTGCCGGGTAGCCTCCCAGTCCATCAAAAGCTCATGGATGTGCTCTCATTCCTTCTCCTTATCCATGTTATCTAGGTAGTCTCGTTGGTGTGAAGTTCCTGGCCGAGTAGCATTGTATATATAGAGAGAATGGACGCAGCTGTGGCAGCTCCAATGCGATGAGGCATGCATGTGTTTTGTGTCCGTGCAACACGCCCTTCAAAGCAGACTAGTCACCGCACTGCGCAAACTTGTTTCGTCTGGTCACGAAGATACACAAAGCTACCTCGGTTGGTCACGTCGCTGTGCAAAGCTGTTACCGTACGAAGCGTGTTCTCATCAGAGTGTGTTATCATATCGGTCTGTAAAGGTGGTGTAGGGGAGTCAAGGCATATAAAGAGGGTGGTGTGCGGGTGCCCTGATGCAGACTCCCTCATGTGGTCACGTTGTGCACGCAAAAAAGGGATATCGAAACACGATACTAGCATTGTAATAGTTGTTCAGAAATTAATATTCACATGGCATGACTAACATTTGGAGGAACAAATATCTACTGACAGCCCCTCTTGGGGCGTACCCCGCGTGTCGCCCCGGTCTCGATCAGGGCGGCTGTCGGCGTTGGTGCGAGTACGTTAGAGGCTCAGGCTGCCGTGGTACCCGACCGATGCGAGTAGCCATGGGTGGTGTCATGAGGGGGGAGGGGATCCTATGTCGATTGGGTCGGCCCCGGCACACCGTGCAGCTCAGAAGCTCCCAAGGATACCTGGGTGCCATACTGGTCCAAGTAGTAGTCACCAGAGCGTGCCTCGTCGTGCGACAAGTCCGCCTCGTCCCAAAGAGGTTCACGACCTGTGAAATATTACGTAATGCATGCAATCATGCCGAAAACCACAAAATATGATGTTATGCAAGCAAGCAAGGTAGTCATACCTGGTGGCATGAAGGCAGCCGACGACGACTCCGCATACTCCTACCCTGTGTATTAGTGGAACTGAGGACCTGTAAGAGAAGATTGTCGTTAGTAACAAATAAAGAAGCGGAAGTGAATGTCTCATGCTCACCTGCAAACTACCACGAGATAAGTCGCGATCTGGATCCCTCGCCTCACCTTCTTTGCGATCCGCTGCAGGACCCCTTTGATGTCCCCGAGCGTCATCTGTTGTGCAGAGGCTGTCAACTCGAGGACCTCCAGGTGTAGATCCACCTGTACACGTAATCAACAAGTTGGAAACTTAAATCTTGCAAGACTAAATCAACGCGGTGGAATGCAGAGTTCGGCTTGGTGGGGTACGTGTCGAATGTCCCAGCCTCGTGTCATGCTAGGTTGTCCAAGAGCTGGACAAAGTGAAACCTCGTCCGATTGGCGTACGACTCCATATACTCCGTGTACATCCCGAGGTCATAGAGAGCATCCTCGTAGATGACGTCGCCGAAAGGCGCTGAGCCAGTCCTCAACCCAATCGAACATCCTATCCCGCCTGGAGGTAGTAGTAGGTACTCCCTTCCTAGTGTACCTGTGGACGACAAGGCAATTATTTGGTCAGTACGTAACATAGATTGTATGAAAAAGTAAAGCATGACCTTACCCATGGACGTGCGTCGGCTCCCGCTACCCCCAGGGGGTGGGATCTGCTGCCGCAGACCGAACTGGTGCATGACCCGCTGCACCTGGTACTCCTCCACAAAGACTTCGTATACCAAGGCCCTCCTCGTGTACTGGTACACATAGTCTCTCATGCACATGCTCGACAGTCCTTCAGGCGCGCGCGTGTACACCCTATCCTGAGTCTATTGTCTCCAAATGACGCGATCATACGTAAGCTAATCAAACATTGCCACGTAGTCCAGGTACGACCCCTACATAGTGATCAGTGTGGAGGTGATCTGTGGAATAGACCAAAGAAAACTTAGCACACGAAATTGTGATTACGTTACGAAAAATAATAAATATTCAAGAAACTAACCTGTCGGTGGCACCACACCGTATCCACGGTTGGGGGGTCGACGTTGTCATCTTCGGTGTACAAGCTAACCGTGTATGCTCCCAAGTCCACCTATGGTCGTCCGATCTGGAAGCGCTCGAAGGACCGCTGTTGCAGAAGTAGCGGGCATCTAGAGAGGATGGAGTCGCTTCAGGCCCGATGGCGGCCGACAAAGGCGGTCTTGCGATGCGTTACGCACATCACGGTCGGACCCTGGTGTAGGGATGGATCTCGTCCACCAGCTTGTCCGCCAGCTCACGTGCGTACTGCACATCGTGCTTGTCGACGCTGTCGCTGTGGGACCCTACGAACATAACCCACCCGAATAGCCACAGCAGGTAGGCCTCGAAGTGCTTCCTCCTCGTCTCCTCGGGTGCATTCTCTGCCATATGCTCGGGCTACAAGTAAACATATACACATCAGCAAGGTTCACAAATGAATTGATATGAGAGGACAATAGTTACAAAGACTTACGCAGAATTAGCAGATCCACCTCAGCGTCGGCCCGTGGGTGTTGCTGAACTGCCTATACCCACTACCCGGCGGTAGCACATCCTGAAACCTCGTCAGGAGATCCGTGCGCCACATGGCCAGGATGTCGAATGCCGCCAGAGGGAAGCCAGCGCAGGGCACCCCGTTAGGTAGGTGATGTCCTGATGGGTCAGCGCCATCTCCCTGCACGGAAGGTGAAACGTGTGCGTCTCTAGACTCCAACGGTCAACCAACGCCGTCAGTAGGTCCTGGTTATATAGAAAATGCCTGGACGTACGACCAGGACTATAGTCCCGGTCGTCCTCCCACGTCGCCTCCACCATCCTAGCTAGTAGAAGGGGGCCTACCACCCTTAACCTGCGTCGGGTAAGGTTACAAACAAATGTTAGTCCAACGGAAGTAGCCAGGCGGTAAATGAGTACACGAAGATCGCAATAGCACGTACCTCGGAACCCATCGTGGGTCCACCCTTCATGCCCTGATAGGCGTGTGCCGCCGCAACATGCCAAGCTCAATCGCCGCCTCTACCTCCTAGGGGAGGATGGTGAGGTGGCTACGGTGATGTGCGTCAATCACCTGGTCAAGCAACTCATACGACCAGTACATAGCGTGGCCTGGGTTCTCTATACCTGAAAATTCAGTGCATACATTGTAACGACTACGAAACTTATACATAAGGTAACAGGAAGCGGCAATAACAAAATAGTTACCATCCATAAATAGAAACCAAATTTAAGTTGGAATTATTTTGTTCATATGTAGCGTATGTAGCAACTCCGGATTTTCTTTACAACTTTAAAATGTGTCATGCTATTTTTCTAGTTTAAAATTAATTTTCGCATTAACAATATATTTATCGCGCACAAATGGAAAGCTCAATAAAGCTGAGATTATTTTGTTTACGCTCTACCCATCCTACTTATCTACTCCGTATTTTCTTTACAATTTTAAAATATGTCATGCTATTTTTCTAGTTTAAAATTAATTTCCGGCATTAACAATATAATTACCCCGTACAAATGAGAAGTTAAATAAATCTAGGATTATTTTGATTACGCTCTACCCACCCTACTTACCTGCTCTAGATTTTCTTTACAATTTTAAAATGTGTCATGCTATTTTTTTAGTTTAAAATTAATTTCTAACATTAACAATATATTTACCGTGCACAAATGGGACGCTAAATAAAGCTAGGATTATTTTGTTTACACTCTACCTACCCTACCTAGCTACTCTGGATTTTCTTTACCATTTTAAAACATGTCATGCTATTTTCCTAATTTAAAATTAATTTCTGACATTAACAATATATTTACCATGTACAAATAGGAAGCTAAATAAAGCAAATATTATTTTGATTATGCTCTACCCACCCTACTTACCTACTCTGAATTTTCTTTACAATTTTAAAATGTGTCATGCTATTTTTTGTTTAAAATTAATTTTCGACATTAACAATATAATTACCGCACACAACTTCCTATTTCTGCATATTTATCCTAAATCGTTTGAGTCCTGGTGCATTAATAGCATGTGCACGATGAATTAGACTATACACAACTCAAATAATTTACAACATAATTTGACTACATTTATCTAATCTACTTAATTCTATGTCACTATTTTTATTTGCTAACCGACAAGGTTTTGACATAATGTACAAAAGTGGTAAAAATTTACCTGCAAGATGGTCAGCCGGATCCGATGCTCCGTCTCTCTTTCTCTCCCGTGGCGAACTAGCAGAGTTTTGCTACCTTTTTCTCTCCCTCTCCTCCTCTCTTCTATTTTTTTTTTGGAATTAAAATGAGTTTTGGACCGATTTTTTGGGATGTTTATAGATGTACCCCTATCGCCGGTTGAACTAGTAACATGATGGCGACAGGAGCACTGTTGCCAGTTCAATTGGCGACAGAAGCACGGTTCACTTCCTTTCACAGGGACTTGGACCAACGACAGGGAGTCAACAGGCCTTTGTCCCTAGTTGAACTAGCGACATGATCCTGTCGTCAGTTCAAACGATTGTAGGACCCTATTTTTGTTATTTTTTGGATCGACTATTTATTTTTGTAATTATCTTTTAAAACAATATTATTTTTTTAAAAAAAAATCGTCAATCTCCTTAAGTAGAAGATAATAGAATTTTAGGGAAGTTGCCATTTCCATAGTGCGATTTTTTTAGACCTTTTGAATGCGAATTGCATAGGCAATTTGTTCGTCAAGCTTCGGCGAAACAGAAGAAGAAAAAAAGCGTAAAGAAAGACAAAATGACAAGAGTTTTATTGAAACTCCAGAGGAATTAAAACTAGTACGATTAATCTTGGCAGTTTTGTACATTCTTTCTACTAGTTCGTTATTTTTATCTCTAAACCCCCACCAGCTGCAGGCTCTCCAGATGCATCTTCCTCCTCGTGTTGGTGATGAACTCTTCGAACCTCCTGTTCATCTCGTCCACATCATCGCCGCAGTTGTCCTCTGTTTTCTCTCGTGCCATCTCCTCCTCTCCCCTGTTTATGTCCTCGTCATGAGCAATCTGTTCAGAGTAGAAAAAGGAGCTCTTGTCCTCCACCGGAACAATCTCTCTGCCAGCAACATGATCGAGGTTGAGACAATCCAACCTCTGTCCCTCCACGAGAGCAAGCTCTTGGACCACGGCCTCCTCCCTGTCGGTTGCTGCTGCTTCTGTCAATAGCAGTGCGCGTCGTGCCTTCACCCTGGCCGGGCAGGGGCCTCGCCGTTCACGCTTGAGCCGACCACCGTCGGCGATGGTCGCGCTCTTGGCGGCCTTGTTCCGCCAGACGACGATACTCCTTTCCTGAGGCCGAGCCCTAGAGCAGGCACCCTCACCGGCGGCGGCAGAGGCTGAGGCCGTACTGGTGCTGGTTGCTGCGGCGCAGCGACGAGCAGGAGTAGTGAGGAGTCCGGCGTCCTTGAGGATGATGAGCAGGATGGCGTGGCAGAGGAGGATCATGTTCCTACGGGTGACGAGGTCGACGAGGCGGCGGCCGTCGAACTCCAGAGTGGAGAGCAAGAGGTCGGTGATGAGGGTGGCGGCGGGGCCGCGGAGGCGCGGCGGTTGGAGCGTGTGGGCGAGGAGGAGGACGGCGAGGAGGGCGAGCAGCGCCGCGATCTTGGCCTCCGTCTCCATTGCCACGGACACGCACGCGTTTGGGCTGTGTTGCTGGTCCGAAGGTCGATCGAGAGTCGATACCGAGCTGAGCTAGCTGATCTTCTTCAGTTATATATAGATAGCGCGTGCGCGACGCGGACCGCGAGCGACTATTACGGTATTACCCTCGGGCCTCGGCTAGCAGGAGAAGACTTGGACAAGCTAGACTCGACGCGATGTAGGTATGGTCCCAGTGACAAGGAGCGGCGACGGAGGAGACCCGATCAGGTGCACGGCCCGGGGCAGGGTTCACGCCGTGCCGCGAAGCCACGCGCTGACACGCACGCGCGTGCCTAGCTGCCTGCCAATAGTACCTGTGGTGGGGGCGGCCGGCCGTGGGCACATGCATGGCTTGTGGGGCCGAGCAGGCTCGAGCAGCGTGGAAGACGGGCGGGAGACTTCGCCGGCGTCACTCAACGCCCGCACATCGTATGGAGTAGTAAATTTTCTGCCCTGGTTTGATCGAGGCAGCGCAGACAGGGTATGGGCCACTACTGCTGGTACGAGTTTTTTTTTAAAAAAATAATATTATTTTAAAAAATAATTACAAAAATAAATAGTTACCTTAAAAAATTACAAAACTAGCTTCACTAGCGACGGGATTCTGCTGACTCCCTGTCAACGGTTTAACTCCCTCAACTGGCAACAGGAAGTGAACAGTCTCCGGTCGCTAATTGAACTACCGACAGGGCACCCTATCCCCTATAAAGAATTTAGAACAAGTCCGGATAGAGCTTGACCAAATAGAAAGCCTAAAGAGACAAGCTGCAAAGCTGAATAAGAGGATTGAGTTATCAGAACCACCCCTTTTTCCTAGCTTGGAAATCCTGCATACAAGTAGGGATGCAATCTCATCCAAGCATTTCTCTGACACGATTAGAAAGAACTCTACCACCCCACAAAGAATACAGTTTTGGATTCCTCTCCAATTCCTCTTCTTAAGTTGCTGAGCTGAAGGTGTTTTGTCATGATAAAACTTGCCAGAGAAAAATCTCACCTTGAGTGGAATACAACATTTCCATGGTTTAAAGGCATAATTTTACACAAGGAACTTGTCGAAAACACACCTGATTTATCCAAAGCCCATCTCACCTTGTCCTCTTGTTGGTTCAACTGAACCTCTGACATTAGTTCTTTCAATACATTCCAGGCTTCTAACTCTTCCATTCCAAAAGACCTTCTGAAAGATATATCTAAATTTTGCCCATCCCAACAGTCAGAAACCACAACATCTGTATCATCATAAATTTCATGGAGCCTAAGGAACCAGCATTTCAAAGGTGCAGACTTCACCCACGCATTCTCCTATAAAAGAGTGTTCTTACCATTGTTCACCTCGAGGCTCAAAAACCACACCCATTTAAGCCTTTTTTGTTTTGCTTTTTCAAGTCCTTTCCGGAATTGCGATCCCCGAGGATGAGCAGAAAAGAAGTTTCCATCTTGGAAATATTTTGCTTCTAGGATAAGCCACCACACCTCATGACTGCCCTGTAATATTTTCCAAATCCATTTACACCCAGCTCACTTGTTAAGAAATTAATAAGAAGATCCGATCGACCTTGCAATGAGAGCCATCTATTTTTTGCTAGATGCCTGTTACTAGTAAGATCAAGATTAAAGAAGAGCCGGAGTAACAAAATTGTGCTAACGGTAGCACGGACGCTTAATCAGCTAGACACTATTCCTGCTCAGGCAGTAGTGAATTTTCAGTGGTGGAATCACAAGCCATGCTGACCTCCACGACGCACACGTTGTGGACCTGGAGGTGTCAGACTTCAACCAGCTTGAGTCTTATTTTTCAGAAAGACGGAGCTAAGTCGATTTCGAACAAGAGCGCCAGAGTCCATCTGAGACCGAAGGATAGTGTTTTAAGAAGATCCGACGGCTCGAGAGGGTTTCAGTAATCGCTGTTTAGCACTGTTGACATCGTATCGTTTGTCGTCTCATCGGTTTGTTATCAATTACTTCATCTCTCGGTTAAACTTGTCGTTGCAATTACTGAGTTGTAAAACTAATGGGTATATAAGTCCCACTTCGGTAATAGAAGCAAGATTGATTTCTCGTAGAGTAAAGTAGCTCTAGGGTTTGTTTTATCGATCGTCCCCAAATCCACAACTTAGAATTTAGTCAGATCCTGACAAAGGTAAGGTATCATAGCACATCGATTCTTGGAGAAAGGATTCACATCAGTGAAGGTTGGTAGAAGATTTCGATTTGTTGCTGTTAAATCCCCGAGCTCGATCGGATCTAACACTCGGAAGCGAGGTGTGAAGGTTGGCAAAGACTGAATCTACTACTTTAAAATTCCTTGGCTAGGGTGAATCCGGGACTAGAGGAGATTCACAGGAGAAAGAGGGGAGATGTCGGCTTAGGCTCGTAAAATCCTTCAAACCTATTCTGTGAATTCGGGTGTATGGTAGCAACGACTCGATCCCAGAACAAGATGGCTGGGGATGAAGGTGCTTTCGACGCGAGATCTGAGGTTGCGGTAATCAGGGAGGAGATAGCAGAGTTGAGGGGGATGAAGGCGAAAATGGCAGAGATCAAGTCTCTCCTGAAGAGGTTTTGTCCACGGGACATCGAAGGAACAACAACACATGCTGCAACCGGTAAGGTAAACATTTCTGCACCGTGTACAACGATTTTGGGTGGCAACTTGAAATAGGGTTCGGGCAGTAGAGTTATATCCGATCCAGTTAACACCAACATTGGAAGTGATACAGCTACGATGTAATTTTACATTGAACCCAACATTGTAGTTCCTTCTTTGGCACCAATTTATACCACTATTGCTAGAACAAACCTGCATGGGGGTCTTTGTGGATATCATGGGGATATGCTCCAGATCTTAGGATGATGTGACAATTGTCAATGGCGTTAACGGTTTGTCGTTTCACGTGTTTTTGGTAAAGTTTCAGGACTATCAGGTCTCGGTGGCCCGACGGCCAGTATGGCGGATCGACCGTCCAAGATCGGTTCGACCGGCCATAGCGGCAGTCGGACCGGCCAACTTCAGAAAGTGTGGATTGAGCTGGGCCAAACATAGAGGGTGTAGGCAAGAAAGGAGATTCTATTGCACTTGGTCCCATAATTTTTGGAGTCTCCAGTCAAAAGTTCTATTGGTTTGAAAATTCCAGTAGGTTTCGGTTTTTCAGAGAGGAAATTCGGCTAAGTCATTACTTGCGGTCTGACCGGCCAATAGGTGGCGGTCAGACCGGCCAGGGTGGGCGGTCAGACCGGCCCTGGGGGCGGTCTGACTGGTTTTCACTTGGATCGTCGCCCGTCGTGGCGGCGATATTCGGTTGTTAGGTCAAAGTCATGAGTTTCAGGGCATATATATTGCATGATGCATGTTTTGACTAACATGGGTCAAGTTGTGAAGAACTTGTTCCCAAATTCGGTTTACTTGTCTATTGTTGTGCAGGTTGCTTGGTGGCCAACGACGGTAAACAGCGAGGATGATCGGGACTAGGCTTGGAGAGCTGAGGTCCAGAACGATCGACGATGCCGGGTGAGGTCAATGAACTCAAGCGTGGTGCAAGATGGACAAGGGTGACCTATTGGCTAATCCGAGGCGCAAGATGGTGCAAGGTGTAGCTAATTAGGTCAAGGGGTGATAAAGACGGCGCATTAAAATACGTGCGTATGTGTCCCGTTTGTTTTGAGCCTTAACTGGAGCCCAATTGAGTCAAACTTGTAGAAGGTCTAAGCCTCCACTATAAATAGGGTAGGAAGGTGGCTGCACGTTTGCTTCGTCTCTTTTGCTATTTTTGTAAACCCTAATTTTATTAGGAAGAGCTATTGTGGAGGCTAGGGTTCTTGATAGTTTGATGTGATTGTCGTGCTCTTGGATTGAGCATTGTCCTCCATTGATGGAGAGACTGTAAGCCCATATCATATCAAATCAATCAAAGGAAAGTTTGATCAATGTTTTGTCTCATTGCGTTCTTTCTCTATATTTGATGATTTTGAGTCTTTCTTTGATCCGCGAGTTTTTGATTGAATTCCCCACGTGATATAGCTTGCTGTGACATGTGGGAACATACCTAGGATCATCTTGATTGAATCACCCACGAGCAAGTTTTTGGATCAAGTTTTCGTTTTGACCCAGTTTTGAACCCTTCTTCAATCAAACGGAAAAGGATCGCTATTCTTCCAAGAATTATCACAATATTCGATTGGAATAGGTTCTTGATATCATAGAGAAGGTGTGTTCTAAGTTTCATCAAGTTTGGATAAGTAGATCAAAAGTTTCATCTATTTGCAACTAGATCATTTCATCTATTTGCAACTTCGCATCTGGCGCAAGCTTTTCAGTTCTTGGCGGGCCGACTCACCTTGAGTCACCGGTCGGACCAAGAGTATCGATTCGACCGCCAAAGACACGATGGTCCGACCGGCAGTACATTGATTTGCTTTAATCTTTGTTGATTTTGTTGTATTGCTTAGGGGTTTATATTGGATTCAATATTAGTTTTCCGCTGTACTGATATACTGATCTTCATAGCTTCCATAGCTACTGGGGAGAAATTTATGTTGAATCCATTATTTGTGAAAAAGTGAGCGTGCTCCTATTCACCCCCCTTTAGTCGCCTTTTCGGTCCAGCAGTCCTAACACACAAGCTCATCCAATGGGTGGACAACAACAAACGGGAAATGGAAATCATTACGGAATCAGTTGGAATCACCTCTTCTTGAGTAACCACCCATTCCGTAATGCATCACATTATGCTGAGGCTATGATAAGAGGATCGAATCGAAATTCCATATTTCAGTGGAGACGATTTTGTCGAGTGGTCAAAGCAGTTTGAACAGTTTTCCACTTTGTCAGGCACTCTAGTGGACTTAGCCACATCTCATTTCCAAGGAAGAGCAGCAAGGTGGCTGAAGGGGATAAGAGTACCTTGGCAGATATTGAACTGGACCCAACTCTGTTCCATGGTGGTTGATCGTTTTTCTAAGGCAAATGTGCATGATGCTATTGAACAATTACAAAACATGAGACAAGGTGGATCGTCAGTATACTAATATGTTGACAAATTTGAGACCAACCCTACATTCAGTAGACATTTACGATGAGTTGCTTTATTGGGGGATGAGAGTAGAAATCAAGCATGATGTGAGTAGACAAAGATCATAAGGGCTGATGGAAGCTTACTGGTATTCAAAGATTTATGAGAAGTCAGCTGCTGCAAAGAGGTCTCAATCAATGGGAGGTCATAACAAGAACAAGTTCACTACAGGGTGTTGGAATGAGGCTTGTATTCATTCCAATGGGCCAAGATGTCAATATATAACATGTACAGGGTTTATAATTATGCAAAGAACACTTTACACTATCTACATATCTAACAACCCTCCTCAAACTCATGGTGGAACAACAACATTGAGTTGAAAAGGTAGAATCTATGCTGAACTCTAGTCTGTGTCTTGGTGAAGAAATCTGCTAACTAAAACTCCGAACAACATACTGAAGATCAATAACTTGGTCTTGTACCTGCGATCACATGTACGAGGCATCCATTCCAATATCCTTGGTGAGTTCATGCTTCACAGGATCTCGAGCAATGCTGATCGCACTAGAACTATCTGATAAGAGAGTAGTCGGTTCGAAAAGAAAACACCAAAATCCTCAAGTAGCCACTGAAGCCAGGTGATCTCAGCTGTCAACGACACCATGGCTCTCAACTCAGCCCCACTGCTCAAACGGGAAACTACAATATGCTTCTTGGTCTTTCAAGCAATCAAGGTGGAATCAAGAAAAACACAATAAGCAGAAAGAGACCGGCGATCAGAATGATCGCTAGCCCAGGTCGCATCAGAGTACGCCTAAAGCTACAAATAACTGGAGCGAGGAAAGAAAAGGTGATGAGTGATGGTCCCATGAAGATACCGCAGAACACAAAGAAGATGAGTGTAGTGAAGCTGAGTGGGAGCAGAGATGAACTGACTCAGGATGTGAACTGGGTGAGACATATCAGGGTAAGTGATTCCCAAGGTAGACGAGGCTCCCGACAAGATGGTGGTAGCGAGTGTGATCCTCAAGAGGCTCACCATTAATAGGCCAACGGTGAACACCAAGCTCCATCGGAGTATCCACCATACGCTAATCAGTGAGACAAGCGCAAGTAAGGATACCCTGAATGTACTTCTCCTGGGAGAGATAATAACCCTCAGGCGTAGAAGTGATCTCTATCCCAAGGAAGTAATGAAGAGGACCCAAATCGGACATCAAGAACTGCTCACTGAGATGTTCCTTCGTAAAGGCAATTTACTGAGAGTCATATCCAGTAATGATCATATCATTCACATAGAGGAGTGTCCGACCCCGAGGAGACGTGTGGACAAAGAGGGCAGGGTTGTGATCACTAGCGAAGAAGCAGGCAGCAGTGACAACAGAGAAGAAGCGGTCAAACCAAGCACGAGGGGATTGTTTGAGCCCATAGAGAGAGCGATGAAGGCGACACACCATGCCATCAAGGACAGAATACGCAGGGGCGGCTGCATGTATACCTCCTCACGTAGCTCACCATTGAGAAATGCAATCTTAACGTCCAACTGAGAGATGGGCCACTGTCAAACAGAGGCCAAAGCAAGGATAGTGTGAATAGTGGTCATATGAGCAACATGAGCAAAAGTCTCATTGTAGTCACGACCATACTCCTGCTGAAAACTATGCACCACGAGATGAGTATTGTAGCACTCAAGGGAACCATCTGTGTGGGTCTTGATCTTGTACCCCCACTTGCACGTGATGGGAGTGACACGTGTAGGTAAAGGCACAAGATCCCAAGTGACAGTACGCTCTAAAGCAGCAATCTACTTAGACATCGCGAGCTTCTACTCAGGGTGAGCAGTAACCTCATGATAGCTCGTAGGCTCAGAAAGAGAAGCGCCTACAAAACTGTAGCGCTCAGGCGGCCTGACAGTGTGACGATCATGAAGATCGTATCTAGGAGAGAAGAAGGAGCGGGACCCAGCATGGACGGAGAAGGAGAACTAGTAACAGGGCCTTGCAAAGCTGGAGACTCAAGAGGGAAAGGAGTAGTGAAATGAAAATCTATGACAACACGCAGAAGTGAGGTGGGTAGAATCTGGTGTCATGTTAAAAGAAGCATCAGAGTTCAAGATCCACGGAGATAAGATACCTAACGAGGGAGGAGGTGGAGGCGAGGAATACTACTGTGAGGACCCCCGGGTTATTTCCGTAAAACTGATGCCTTACCGGTCTTATGGAAATAACTCTGGGCCTCAAGTAAATGAATTCTAACTTAACTCTATCTAAGTGGGAGGACCCGGCTGAAACTAGAGCCCTAGTGACTATGCACACCGCTCCTTTGCTGATGCCGCATGGTAGCCGTTCCCCAATCAGCTGAATACACACTTAAACGAGTTAAAAGGGAATTCAAAAACAGCGGGTATGTGTCTCATGTTGGCTCCCAAGATCAGCGACCAACACGCACATACCCTCATCAACATCAATCACAGTCGTACAACATTCATACATTGGCATATCAAAAAACATACAAAATAGTAGTTCAAGTCTACAACTATTACAAAGCGGCTAATTGGCCAAATTAAAATAATAACATTAATAGCGGCGGAAGAAATGTAATTAAACCAAAAGGTCTAGCAAGGTGTGCCCCATAACCTAAGACAACTGGCTGGGTGTTAGAAACAATACTATTCATTAGCGTCGTCTGAATCGACGCTAACGATTTGATCGATCGTGAAGTCATCCTCACCTGAATAAGCAGCAATTGGGTTAAGTACAAATGCACTCACAAGTCTTACACAAATTAAAAAGTATACATGCTAGGGGATATTCAAAGGATGGCATTAGTGGCTTAGTTTTGCAGAAAACACAATAATTTTCATCCTACATGTACTAGTTTTTCAATTGCCATTTAGAAAATAGATTTAAAGTAAAAGTAAAACATGTGACATAGTTATACAATGATAAACAAATAGATCAAACAATACCAAAGTGGCAGCCCACTTTGATAAACAAAAATGCATGAAAACCCGTTCATGCCGAATACCAAGTTGTAACCATGTCAATTTTAATTTAAAGTCTAACAATAATGACTCCTGAATTCAAGCGGTCACCCGCAACCGTGGACACATCTATTCGAATACATTTACACCCTACAGGGGAGTAATACTTTACCCACACGACTCGACCAGCCCGTAAGCCAAATACACTGCCTTTGGTGAGTTGGCTGGGGAGTTTGAGATTTAGTATTTTTCATCAAGAAGATCCTATTGAGTTAGATCACCCCTGCGAGATGAAATCCCACTTACTACACATGCATATAGCAAATGCTAAGCGGGCACGTAAGTTGTGTCGGAGGGGCCAGTGTAAGGTAGTTAGTATGTTGGGTGACCCCCAACATAAGTAATCGTGCTCACCCGCACAATATATATTACACTGGGTTCCAAAGGAACATAGGATTTCACGGTCTCTATATTGTCACACTACCTGTGGTCCAACCCAATAAAACCCACCCCTTACTTAACCAAATGGTACCTATATCCCGTGTGTGGAAGTACGAGTTTTACTTGAATTAATGACGTCACCAAAGTTCGGTCCTTGATGGTCTGGACAGGACAACCACGATACCCGAGTCTCATGCATAAAAGTACCCACACTACAACCACTTGTCCAGACCCAAATCATTTTTGAAATGAATAAAATTTAACTTAATAAATAGATACAAAGATCTGAATAAAAATAAAGATAAGAAAAGTTCTATGTTTCCCACAATTGACGGGTTAATCCCGTCAATCGATCTAACACAAAACAAGACACGCATGGCTAAGCAACCCTATATATAAAATATATTTCACACAACCTAACTTAATCATATATGTACTGGAATAATCAAGGATAACATCATGAGTAAGATATAACTAGCTACAAATCATAAAAATATTGACATATCAAAATAGCATGCAAGCAAGTATCATTGCATTTCAAAATACTAACTTACCAAAAACTAGGAGCAATATGATGCCAAAATAAAGATCAAATGATGCTTTCCATGCTGGTATTCCACTTGTTCACTCTTAGATGTGTATTCGTTCATGTCCGGCACTTCGAAATCAAGAGAATTACGATATCGAATAAACACCGAGAAAAGCCAAAAATTCAAATTGCTAAAAAATACATGAATTTTCTACAGTAGCTATATTATGATTTTATATTAATTTAGGTGAAATAATTATTTCATTTGGATTTAGTATGTGAGAGTTATAGTAGTTTGAAAATCGGAATTCGAGAAAAGGTTGAAAAACAGTGCTTGGTTACTTTTCATCCCATTTTCAATTTTTCACAAGAATTTGTAGAATAGTGGTGGAGAAAAGGATTACATAGATAAATATAGAATAAAATTATAATACCAAAATAACTTAGTTCAACTCATTTGGAGTTCATATGAATTAGTTATGAATTTTCACAGTTAATAGCAATTTCTAGTGTAAAAATAATTTGGTTGTGGATCCTTTTCAAAAACTATATTCTTTGGGACAGGAACATAAATGAAAACTATTTTAAATTAAAGTACATTTAAAATAAAAATTATCAAAATTGGTTTCACTTGATTTGGAGTTGGTTTGCATTATTTATGAATTTTTGAAGTTATATGAATTTTCAATGTACAAATAAATATTTTCTGAATTTTTCTAAAGCATTTTATACTTTTTACACTCAAGTCCGGCTAGCCTCTGTCATGACAAGTGGGGCCTACATATTTTCTCTTCCTTTCCATTTAATTCCTAAAGTGAAACCACTCAACCGATTCTCCGGTGTTGAATCCAATCAGATGCATAACACTCTTCGGTCATATTCCTATATCTTGATCTAAATCCTATACTAACCTCCACTAAGACATAATCGAGGTAGTCAATTCAACGAATAATTCTCGGACTCATAAACTTCCATCTACACATCTATCCGGTAATTATACGAAATCCACCGACTTATGGGCATATAAACATGACTAACTCCATTAATTATTCTTCACTAGACCAATTAAACTAATATTAACTATCCCACTCTACTAGTCTCACCTCGGCAAAACATACTTGCATACACTAAAATTTCCACCAATCGAGTTTTATTTGACTAACCGACAACTAATGAGTTTTACGATTTAAATGCACATCCAACACTTAATAGCTCACTAATCGATTAGCCCATATTCATTTCATGGCACTAGTCGTGTACGACATTTACCAATTCAACCACATATGTGCTTCTATGATCGATTAATAATCATTTATCCACTAATCCAATAGAGGCACAATTCCATTGACTCGGCACATAGGACTTATCTATTAATTACATGGCAATCCGAATATTTATCTGCAATCAAATATTCTATTCTACCATCTCCCAAATTCTAGCATATATGGTTAACATAACTATCAGTTAGGACATTCGATCAAACAATCCAATAATGTACTTAATCCGACATCCAACGAGCAACAATACACATATAAAAGATATATCATTAATCATCAACACATACATCATCCATCAAGTAATAAATTATAAAAATATTTATACGTCCTATCTCCAAAAATTACTAATCCAATGTGAGAAGAAACATCCAATTAATTTATCATCTAAATATCACCACTAGCTTCTATGCGACTTCACAATAATATCGTCCGATCAAATAATCTACTCATATATTTAATCTAGCATCTACCGATCAATAAGATACATATTCCGCTACGATGATAAAATTATTCGTATCTACCGACATACATCACATGAACACGCCTACGTATAAATAAGACATAATCGGAGAATTATACCGATCTTAATTTACCAAATTATTTTTACAATTAAACATGCATAAATGGATGCCATGCTCACGACTAAAATGCAACATGAACGACTAAAAATTTAACGAGGTAACATAAATAACACTAAGAATTTTACCGCAATACTAGGCGTGCGAAACACCACCGGATGACATCTTCTCGGCTCCACGTCCTCGCCCGCCGTAGTCGTCGCCGAACTCGTCTATGTCCGCCATAGTCGTCGCCAAACCCGATTGCGTCCCCGTGCCACCTAGCTTCTTGTCCACATCCGCCATCCCAGTAGCGCCGCATGCACTCAATCATGCTCCTACTAGCCAGGATGACTAAATACTAGCCTACATGCAAACTGACCACTACTAATCTACATGCCGCCTGCTCCACGCCGTCTGGCTGCTGGCCGTCGCCTGGCCTCCGCCGCGCCATGCTGCTGCGCTGCCCAGTCGTCGTGTGCCCGAGCCAGCGCACCAAGGGCCACCTTCCGTGGCCGCCGATCCGCAGTGCTGCTGCTCCTTCATGCCCAAGCCATTGCTCTACTGTCGTCTCCTCTTCCAGACCGTCCAAGAGTTCATGCATGTAGGTGATGTTTATATGAATGGAATGCCTGCATGATGGAGAAGGCAATGGTATGACATGCAGTGCATGATTCTGTTGGGGATTAAAGAAATGGGGATGTGTGGTGTTGGGTGAGCAAAAGAACAATGGGTTAAGGGTACCTCTCGGCTGGGACTAAAGAATGAACAGTGGCATGTGGCTTTGGTTGTAGGGGAAAAAAAAAATGAAAAAGTGCAAGCGAAAATTTCTTGGATGAATGGAAAGCTTAAGTGATGAGGATTTCAATGGTACATGAATTGAGAGATTCTCGATATTTGATTGGGATTGGAAGGAGAGAAGGTGGACAGATAAACATGTACTAATGTCCTTGCTTGATGATGACTAGAAGTGGCTGTGTAGGGGAGAGGAAATGGCGGTGAGTGCTTTGGTTGGGAATAAAGAGATAGGGATGGAGAAAGGCAGTGGAGAAAAATTGAGGATCGGTTAGGGAGGTCTTGATAGATGGAAAAGAAAGGATATGCAGGCGTTTTGCCTATGGTCGATCGACCCGGAGAAGAAAACGATAATACTAATGCATGCATGGCAACATGTTTTTTGTAATGCATGCGAAAACAAAAAATAATACAATTTTTTTTTTAAAAAACAATCTTTCGAACAATTCGATTTAATAATGGTTATTATTAATTTTTATGCAGCTTTTTAAGCAATTTGATTTAATTTTAAATGCAACCTTTTAATTAATTCAATTTGATTTTAGAAGCAATCTTTTTACTTAAACACGGAAAAATCTTTAAACACTGTCAAATATTTATTAGATCTTCAATATAAATATTAACATCCCAATTCTGAAAACCGGTATTACAATTGCTGAGAAGTAAGAGCTAGAAGAGCAGAACCTAAGGAGTCTGAGGACGAGCCAACATCAAGGCGCTGAAGTAGTGAGAGGAGCTGCTGTGTGGTGTCACCGGAGGAGCCCTGACGAGATGCGCTAGCTCCTGAGTGAGAGGAACCTCTAGAGCCCTTCGGGGGATTTCCACGCCAACAACCCTGGTCCCTCCTCCGCTTATAGCAATCCTGATACCTGTGGCCATCACGTTGACAGTAGGTGCAGTGGAGACCTATAGTAGAAATAGCAACCACCGAAGGAGCCGGGGGAGGGATGACGGTCGGGTCTGAAGAGACCGACGAAGGAGCATGTGCTGAAGCAGACAAGACATACTGTATCTAAGCCATGCTATGGTCATGAGTGTCCTTAGCACGCACACCCGTGAGGGCTTCCACCAAGTTCGGGCGTGGGTGGCGAGTTAGGAGCTGAGCACACACAGTCTCGAACTCAGGCCAGAGACGCGTCAAGAAGTTATAGACACAGTGAGTCTCTTGGTGAGTGCGGAGCCGCACATAGTAGGGACAGGTCCAGCAGACTTCCTGCCCCAGAGAGTCAAGATGACGCTACAACTTAGATAGCTTATGGTAGAAGTCATCCACGGTGGCATCGAGTTGCTGAAGAGAATGCACCTGGTGCAAAACCGAGAGATGCATATCATCACTCGTTGGCTGGTAGTGAGTTTAGAGGCACTCCCACATAAGTTGTGTCGCCGGCAGCTTCGCCACATCCATGGAGATAGTCACGGGCACGCTACCCACCAGGATGGCGGTAGCACTAGCCTCGGCATCCTAGTATCGCTCATAGCCTTGCAGCTCAGACTGGTAGAGCTCCAGGGTCTCCTCTAGTGCAGCATTGGCAGCCTCCAGAGTCGCTTGATCCACACCAGCAGGAGAGTGGGTAGAACGGGCAGTGTAGGGTGAGGCGGACAGGGGTGCTCACCGATGAGAAGATCCCAGAGATGCTGACTGTTGAGGTGAATCCTCAGGTAAATAGCCCACTCCGGATGTTCATTCCGTCAAAACAAACCGAAGGAAGCGGGATATAAAAGGAGCCGCCAGCGGAAGCCATCTGAAGGAGAGAGGTGGTGTAGATGTTGAGGTCTGGGTTGGAGAAAATGGATTAGGTGTGGGATGGTTGAATAGATCAGTCCGAGCCAAATCCCAGATATATCCCAGATCATGCCAAGTAGTAGAGCGAAGCTCGGTCAAAGACCCGGCAAAGATCGGCGGAGTTTGCTTGCAGTAGCTCGGACTGATGACATGCGGGAAGGAGATGTAGCAGCACAAGCCGAGCGGCAGCGAAGATCTTAGGTGCTGGGCGCGGGAGAGGGTGCCGACGGGAGGCTCTCCGGCAGCGGGGATGGCTGTATCCAGTGGAGTGGAGGCGAATCCGACTGTTCAAGCTTTGGGCGGCGTACACGAAGGAGTAGAGGAGCCCAAGCGGCGCATGCACAGAGTAGAGGAGCTCAGTTCCGGTGATGGACGACCCGGATTTGGTAGTGGGGAGGACACCGGCGGCGGGATCCAGTGGCTGCACACGGGATTTGGGTGACGATGTGCAGAAAATGGTGAAGCTTCGGTGGTGGAGCAGAACAAAGGAGGAGGGTGCAGCAGAAGAAGCAGCGCAGAAAAGGGTGCGGTGAGGGTGGCCGGTGGCGGACGACGGTGGTGGTCGACTGAAAGATCTAGACCCACCATTATAAGTTAATGGATTGTTTTGGTGATTAATGACAAATCCAAATATGAGACTAACTCTTTTATCTAGAAATATCTTATGTAGTCTCACTTGGATATAAAGGTGAAATACAACGAGGTATGCAATCGACATCTCAATCTTATATATTGTTGCATTTCTCGGATCCAAAATATAGGATTGAACTCAACCATAAGTTAAACTTGTATATGTGCATATGATCTTATTACACATTTGTGTATGCACACATTTAGGGGAGTTTTATTCTATATTTTGTGGTTTCATTAGTATTGATCCATATTCTATTCTCCACATATATTTGAGATCTTTACTTTGAAACAAATTCGTTGAGTATACAAAACTTGCGTAGTTCTTGTATACTCATGATTATGAGTATATAGAACTTGTGTAGTTCTTGTATACTCAAGTTAGAGTATATATATAACTTGTGTAGTTGATATATACTCAATTGGTTCTCTCATTTATCAACATTCAACTTATGAGTAATTAAGTGGTTATCATCAATTACCAAAGAGGGAAAGATTGAGGTATCTTGTCCCATCATTATGAGTTAATGGTATGGTGTGGTAATTAATGATAATCATATTGTGGAACTAACATTTTCTATGAGTTGGATGTATAGGTTGTGTTCCAGGATGATAAAGACTTGGGATGATCATGAGTTGATCATCAAGTCAAAAGCTTGGTGTAAAGGATGCATCATGAGTTGATGCTTATCAAGAAGAGATGACCATGAGTTGATCGTCAAGACAAGAGAAGGCCCATCATGTGTTGATGGAGGTCAAGCAAAGGATCATCATGTGTTGATGATTAGCAAGTTAATGACCCGGACTTGAAGTGTTGATGTGCGTCATCAAGCTTCAAGAAGATGCAAGGCAAAGGTATGACTAGCTAGGGCTAAGGATGTGTTCCTAGTCTTTTACCGGTCTTGGTGTGTGGTTGGAAGACCAGATTGCTAGTATAGGTTGTCGTACTATTAAGAGGGGTCTTAACTAGTAGTTTGAGTTAGTCATGTGTTGATAGCTCATTATGTTTTCTCTAGCTCATCTAGGCATGATGCTATTTATTTGCGAATGTGTTTTGCAAATAATCGAGGCTCATGCATAACCCTTGTAGCATGTGACTTAAGTTTACAAATGCGTTTTGTAAATGGTGTAAGTCCATGTACCTTATTCCTTGTGATGAGTATTCTAAGGGTTAGCAAATGTGTTTTGTAACCTACTGAGAATATCATCTTTGAAACCTTGTCGAAAATTGCATTCAAATGAGCGAATGTATTTTGCCATTTGAAGTGGAGCAATTGGATTTGGCTCTGTAGTCTGCCGGTCGGACCGGCAGTGGTCACCGGTCGGACCGGTGGCAAATCGGTCTGACCGGTGTGCTACGGGCGGTCGAACCGATTTCACTTGATCCGATTTCTTTGTGCGGAAGTTCCGCAGTTGTAAAAATTAGAACTTCCGTTGTGAGGAAGTTCCGGAGATCGAGCGGATCGTTTTTTTTCAGAGAGCTCCCTTTGTGGGACTTAGCCAATTTTGCGACGGGCGGTCGGACCGGCCAGCACGGGCGGTCGGACCGATTTGGCGGCGGTCCGACCAGCCAGTGCATGGCGGTCAGACCGGCCGAAGGCCCAACGGCTATTTTTCTAGCCGTTGGCGCATGGGGCGGTCCGACCGGCCATTGGTTGGCGGTCAGACCGGCCCTGGGCTGTTTTGATGGAATCTTCTCCCAACGGCTAGTTTTTGTGTGTGGGCTATTTATAGCCACCTTGGCCGGTTGGGAGAGGTTGCTGGTGCTATTGTTAAGTGATATACTCATTCTTTGAGCTAAGAGCAAGCCTCTCTTCTCTTGTGTGCATGTGTTGCACTTGGTGAGAATTGAGAGCAAACCCTAAGTGCATGTGTTTCCTTAGGTAGTGGATTGTGTATCCACATGAGCGTTGATACTTGATTAGTTCAAGTGAAAGTTCGGATTTATTACTCTTGGTGTTTGCCGACACCTAGACGGCGTGGAGGCGTCGTGCGCGGTGATCTTCTCAAGAAGCTTGTGAGAAGACCCGGCGGTTTGTGAGTGGTTTGGTGCTCACCATCTCCGGAGTGGAGGAAGAGCAACCATAGTTGAGTGAGGTGTTGGTTCGGTTAGGAACCGGTCCAAGTGTTTGGACTTACCTCGAAGGTGTTGGCTTAATTAGTGGAGCCGGTCCAATTTGTTTGGGCTAACCTCAACGTGGATTAGGGAGACCGGCAAGTCTCCGAACACCACGGTAAAACATAATCGTGTCATCTTGTGTTTATTTGTGCTTTACTTTGAGCAATTTACATTCTTGCTTTAATTGCTTATATATCTTGTATGATTGCTCATATTGTATTGTGTTCATATTGTCGGTGCACTTAGTTGAGCCTAGTTGATTTAGGTTTTTATTGAGCAAAACCAATTCTCTATTAGCTTCCGCATTTATATATTGGTTTAGCGCGAAAGTTTTTTAAAACCGCCTATTCACCCCCCTCTAGTCGGCCACCTCGATCTTACATCGGCGGCGGCGGCAGTAAACCCTAACCCTAATCTTGCTCTGATACTATATTAGAATAAGCCTTGTATTCATTTCAATGGGCCAAGAAGCCAATATATAACATGTACAAGGTTTACAATTATGCAAAAAAAAAACACACCCTACACTATGTATATATCTAACACAGGGAACAATAGTCAATACAATACAAATCTAACCCAAAGCCAGTGCAACCAAATGCTGACAGGAATGGGGCCAACAAGAATACACTAAACACTAGACAGAAGGATAAGAGGGCTTGTTGGTATTGTCAGGAGCCTTGGTTTGTGAACCACAAGTGTAAAGTAAAAAGGGTCATACATGCATTGTTATTGAGAGAAAAATGGGAAGGGTCAGTTGACTGAAGTTGAGGACAAATTAGTTGAAGATGGCTATATGTAACATCCTAACTTTTGGTCTTTGAAATTCTTCTAATTAATTGCTAGTTGAAAATCTCACCATCTGTATTTTATTTGAATTCAAATTTAAAAGCTTATTATAGACTTTCATGCCAAAATAGTTTATTAGGGTTAATCCCAACATCAACAATTGCCAAAATTATTTTATTTGGACTCTATGTGCTTGGATGTATTTTCTAGAATTTCCTGGAATTTTTCCAAGTTCATATGCTATTTTCTATTTGCTATTTGTATTTTATGGATTTTCTAAAAAGCAAAAAACAATTTAAATTCTTCGGAACAGTGTTGGGCCGAAGCCCAACACTATTCCCGCATGCCAGCCCATCTCCCCGCTCGCCCGCGCGCTCGTCCGTTGGACGCGCGACGCGTGCCCTTCCTTCTATCGAACGCCCGAGCGCCCACCCACTTTCCTCCGTTCGATTTCTGCCGCGTGGCCTCGCCCGCTGATCTCGGTCGCTCGCTCGCCCGCGCCTCATTGCCACTGCCATATGGGACCGCCACTGGGTCGTCGTCTCCGCGACCCTTCTTCCTCCTCGCGCCCGCGCCATCGCCCGCCATTGTCGCTCGCGGAAGCTTCGTCCAACAAAACGGATTCTGTTGATATTTCTTTGCGCCGACCCCACCAAATCGTATCTCTGTTTATTCCGCATCTACCCCCAACCGATTCAAACTTCGAATCAGCTTCAATCTCCTGAAATCGGGGAATTCCCGATTGCGTTTGTTTCAGACTCGAATTGGGGGTGTCCAATTCCGGCATCCCCCGGTCCTATAAATACCCCCCTAGGATCGCCCAGTCCCCCGCAACCCAGAGCCGCCACCCTCGTCTCCCCGATCGCTCTAGCGCCGCCACAATCCAATATTTAGGGTTTTCGGCCGAGCTTCTTCTCCGACGAATTGCGCCGCCGTCGTTGTCGCCCTTGCCCCACCGACTACACCACCATGATCAGCAAAGTCCCAGCTACCTCGTGCGCCCCTCCTCGTCGCAGGAGCATCGCCGGAGCGCACTTTCGACAAAACCCGAAGCTCCACCGCTGCTTCTTCCTCGCCGACGGTCGCCACCATCATTGCCAGCCGCTGGTAAGGGCACCAATAGGTGCGCAATAACCTGGGGAAGCTCCTGGTACCCTCTGCCGCCGGTGACTCGCTGTGAGACCCTGGTTTATCGGGCTTGTAATGCTTAACCATCCACTTGATCCTAGCATCACAAATCAGATAACCCGAGACTCGAGACATGTATACTTCCCAGAAGTGCAGTATACATACCCCTTTAGAAAATTCATGCATCAATTCCATTCATTCACATAGAACCGAAGCACAACAACAAATTAGAAGTAAAAAGAAATAAATGATAGTTATTACAAAAGAGAGACCAACCGACCAAATTACATATAAATACAAGAATAATAGACAGCGGAAGCAAAAGTGCCATAAGATGGCCATAAACAAAAGAGCCAATCAGTGTGCCTTTACCCACAAGGCAATCGACCGGACCGCCAAGCTAGTCGTCGAAACTGCAGCACATTTCACAAAAGTGAGGCCCTTGGGGCTCACCTTCCTCCTCTGCAACAAATAGTTAAGCAAAGCAAATGAGTACAAAAATTGTACTCCGCAAGACTTACGTGTAAGATAACAGACCTATACATATGCTACATGCAAGCTTATTAAAGTGGAGGCTGTATGTTTCATTTTCGGCACAAAGCAATCTTTGTTTGCAATAATGTAGTACATTTAAAAGCAAGTTGACAAATCTGTTTTTAATGTTCAAATAACAGAAAATGACAACCATATAACAGTAATTAGATGACAACAACAATCCTGGAAGTGACTAACCATTAGTCACCACAACAATAGCATGAGTTACCCATTCATGCCAGCCATGTCAAAATTTTAATTTAAAAGGTTGTAGTCTAGTTCTTGCACGACCTTACCAAGCATGTCCATAACCTAGGACGAGGCTATTCGAATAGTTTTATCTCTGCAGGGGTGTACCAATGTACCCACACGCCAGACCGCCTTTTTGCCAAGCTATTAAGCACACTTTCTTAGGTATGCTGGCATGGCTAAGTCCTACGAGACATTTCCAATATTGTGCATTAACTGCGAGCCGCCCGTATGGATAGAAACCCATACGTTGTGTCGGAGTCATCGTAAAGCCTGGGTCAACTACCCCTCACGGGTAAAGCCTTGGACAACTACGACGCCCCACGAGGTGGAGAGCCTACCCGGAATCTCCACCACCGCACACCCAACACAAGAACACATATCCTTTTTCACACAACCCACACATCCCCCTCATGCGACTCGTAGATAACACACGCCAAAGTACTTAGTCAAGAGAGGTCCCATATCCCTCTCGCGTGGTTAGCAGGCAAAAGCGCTTGGCTTAGTGACACAAGTAACTCGGTCCATGATGACCTAGGCACCATTCCATTCACACCAACAGATCACACCAACATACCATTGTGCCAAAGTCTAAAACAATTTTATTTTCAGATTTTGACTTTACAAAGTAACAAAGCACAAGTGCTGGACATAATGGAATAATAAATAGATGTGTGATCAAGATCATCGAGTAAAATCGATGATCGCCCATTACTACCGAAACTAAGCATTTCTAAGCCATTTCAATTCGCAATCTACTAAGTGACAAGATCTCATCCATCGAACTCGAATCATAGCAAATAACCTACGCTCATGGTAGTAGAGGATAATCAATTCCTACAGATTATGCAACTATAGGATACTAACCATAATTTAACAACAAAATAGCAATGCATACATACAAGTTGAAATCAATATATTAGACTTGAAAAATACTGGGATTAACATGATCAAACTTCTTGCCTATTTGATGTGGTTCAAGAGGTTGCGGAGGATCACTTAAGTTATCAACGTGCTCTTCGGAACCTAACGAGAAAGCGAAAAAGAACCGATAAGAACGAAGAAAAACAAAGACTCAACAGCAAACTTTCTCCAAATATTCTAAATTTTTTACAGTAGCAAGATCATGATTTATAAGGAATTTAGCAATAAGAACCAATTGATTTGGATTCTTAATGCAAAAGATATGAGCAAAACAATTTTGCTCAGCCTTAAAAATCATAAATACTACTATTCATTACACTAATATTTTAGCAAAATTTTCTGGAGATATAATGAGGTTAGAAGCATTTTTAGATTAAAATTTAGTTAAAAATATAACTAACAAAATTTGAACCAACCGAAAAGAAATTTAAATGAAATAGTTATGCATTTTACAAGTTAACTACATTTTTCAGTTAACAATTAATCCTTTCAAGAAAATCAGAAATTAAAACGATGTGGACGAACTTGGATCGTTGATCATGGATCCAACGGTCCAAGTCCACGGGATAACGCGCGCACGCGCGACTCACAAACCCTGAATGCCCACCGTTGTATTTGGATCCAACGGTTCACGTGGATCAGGACGTTCGGGCGGTCCGAACGTTCACACGCACATGAACCGTTGATCTTGGATCCAACGACCCACGCGGACTTGAATTGGGACCGTTGATCTTGAATCCAACGGTCCACAGATCAAGGCGTGCGATCAATTCAAACGTTCGCGCGATCCTGGGCCGTAGATCTTAGGCTCGACGGTCCATAGCGAATCACGTTCAAACACTCGTCCCTGTTTTCATCCGACAAAACGACGGTGAAAAGAGGCTCATCGCTGGCGACTCTAGCCGCGGCGGTATGAGCAAATGCCCAAAATGGGTTCCTAACAAGCTGGCGCACCCCATGGTTCTAACAGTTTTGGCTGCGGCGGTCTAGAACGGCGGCAAGCCGGAGATGACGGAGATGACCGAAAGTGGCCGAAAACAAAACATGCAAATGAGCTCTGCTGCGGTCCAAGGAAGCGGGTGCCAAGCAACTAAGGACTAACAAGGAGTTACTGAGCACAGAAAATGCACAAAGAAGGGTTGAGCCTGCCCCGGTGAAGAAAAATGAGGATTTTGGCCGAAAATGGGGAAAATCCAAATTTAGTCAAGCTCTGAGCGAAATGAACCAAATTGAGTGAGGGTTAAGCTCAAGAGAGTAGAGATGGAGAAGAGGGAGCAAGAAACGGGAAGGAGAGAGCCCCTGCTGTACTGCCTTCACCGAAGCTCGAAGCTCAACAATGGCAGCCGAACTGATTTCGAGTGATTGCAGCTCAAACACGCTCGTGGGTGCTAGCTAGAGTTGCGGAAGTGCTAAAGGAAGCCAAGAGTGAAGCAATAGAGCTTAAATAGCTGAGAATGGCAGTGAGCAACGGCGATATTTCTCCTCAGTCAATACTGCCATGAGAGCACTTGAGAGCGACGGGAGCAGTTGAACCATGGACTTCTGAGGGAGGAGCACGACGGGCATTTAATGCGCGCAGAGATAGCCGTTTAAAGGCGACCACGGAGGTGATTCCACGCTGCGCATTTCTCCTCTGCTCACGCCATTGCTGGACTCAGACGCGCGCTCCGACCCGAGGAAGGAGACGACTCATCCACCGTTGGATTGAAATCGAACGGTTCAAATAGAACGGGGTGATTATAACGATTCGATCGTTCGCTTAATCCTGGGCCGTTGATTTGGTTCCCACGGTTCACGTTGCGCAAGGAGTTCGAATGGTCCGAACGTTCACGCGATCGTGGGCCCTTGATTTAGAATCCAACGGTCCACATGGATCGGCGTGCTCGGATGGTCCGAACGTTCACGCGCTCGTGGGCCGTTTGATGCCGATCCAACGACTCACAATGCTCGCGCCCAAACGACCGAGGCGGTGCAGTTAGTTGATCAAACCCAGTCAAGTGGTTCGAGCCCGAGTCCGATTCGAACCCAATGAACAGTGAAAACCAGTTAGGGTTTGAATTAAATAGCTAATTTTTGAGGAATTTGTTTAAGGTAGCAAACCAGCTCTAAAAATTATGAAATTTTAACTGGATGCTGCTGACTGCAGGATGAACCTCACATAAAATTTTCAGAGATTTTCATACACTGGCCGCCAATCGCCGGGGACCATCGGATGAACCTCACATAAAATTTTCAGAGATTTTCATGCAATGTATTTTTCCCAATCGATTTCAGAATGTGTCAATTAGTGTTTGACTTGTGCTTTGACTTGCCTCCCAAAATTATCAAATAATTTCTAAAAGTCATGAAATAATTTAGAGGTGTTACTAAGCCTTTAGAACTTTTCAATAAAGTATATTGTTTACATGGGTTTGGTGCAAGATCTATTACCAACTAAAAGTTGGAATTATTGGATTCAATTCCGAGGGCCTCATAGATTTTTGATTTTCCATAATTCCTTCACAACTATTTTCTAAAGCATGGCTAAAGACTTCAAGATGCAAGAAAAGTTTTAATTTCTTCTCATTTTCTTACATTTGAAACACAAATCCACATTTGATCAATGTTACACTAACACTAATCCGCCCGCGCCTCTCTCCCGCTCTGTCTCGCCGACCGTGCTTCTTCCCGCCTCTTCTTCTCCCCGCGATCGCGCCTCTGCTGCCATTAAAGCCTCACTGAGCTCTTCAATTCATTCCTCCGCTTAACCCCGCATTTACGCGTCGCCGACTCGCATTACCCTTCTAACGCCGGTAACGATTCGGTCTACCGCTTATGTGGCATCGACGTGGAGCCCAATCCATCTTCTTCGATTCGGCGACAGACACTCTCCGCCACCGCGACGCACCATCGCCTGGCCTCCGCGATCCCCGTGCGCGCTCGCTTCGCTAGAGATCCGGAGCATCCTCCCGCCAACGATAGTTTTGACTTGCCTGGGGCGACCATCTTCCGGCCACGCCCTGTGGGGCGCCATCATGTCGATTTCTTTAAATCTATTTATTTTTCCGAAATTCATGGTGGCGCAAGCATTGCACAATAATCTGATTTTCCTTTATAAAAATAATTTGGGAAATCAAATTAAAATCCTTCTCATTAGGGTTTGATTATTTTCTCAATTTCCAAAGCCCATAACTTTTGCATCAGAACTCCGATTGAGCCCATTCAAATTTGTAAATTTATATAAAATCAAGATCTATTTAATGGTGAATTTTATTTGATTTTTCATAGTTTGTTTTGCCTCTGTTATTTATTTATTTATTTATTTTTGTTTTCATTTGAATTTATTTGTGTTCATTTGAATTCGCGAGAATATTTTCACGATAGATTTTGACGGAAAGCTTGACCCTATTGAAGAAGTAGAATACCAGAATTTGAGCAAGGCAAGTTACACCATTGACCATTTTGCCCCAATATTTAAAATTATTTAATTTCTTTTTAAATTATTATTGCATGCATAATTGTATTTAATTATTTTAAATTCTGCTTTTAAATATTTAATTATTCCAATTCCTTTGTATAGCCAAATTTGATTGTTGTATTATCCATTCCTTGTAACCTTAGTCAAATGAATTTAAAATAAATATATGCATAGCAAATGCTTAGACCATGAAATATTTGACTTTGGGAGAATTTAGCCAAAATTTCATAAATTGATAAAAGCCTATGACATTGCTTTGTCATGGTGGAGTTTTGCAAATGTCTTTGAAAATTATAAAAATAAAAGAAAATGGTTTATACTTGGGCAAACATGGACCGCTGGTGGGTGCAGTTTATGCACCGGCTGTGTCTGGTTAGGATCGAGACCTGTGGTTTTTATTGAAAGTTGCCCAAGTAGATTAAGGACCTACCTTCGAGCGCATCTTGCAAAAGCTCCACCGTACTACCACATGTTCGTAGATGGGCGTAACCGGGCTTAATAATTTGTATTACCTCAAGATTGTTATGCCATTTTTGTTGTGTGGGTGTCGGTTAGACTTTATTCCTCAAGAGGGGTTTCAAGCCTAATGGAAGTGAAACCTTAGCGGGCATATTGGTATTGAGGTAATGCATTGAAACGCTTGTGATAATCGCCTAGTCATCTATTCCAAAGAAATTATCTCGTTAATTGTACCACCTCTGCAGAGTGCGAATCTTTACGCCTACAAAAAGCTAAGAACAAGCACTACAACTTCTGTTTCATATGGAGATGACCATTTTAGTTATGTAATGAAAATATGCAAACTTAGTATAACTATTTAAACCAAAAGGTCGATTTATGCAAATAAACCCTACAACCTTCCTTTGAATAACTTATGCATGCATTCTAAATTTTGTATTAGGTGTAATTTGCGAGCACAGTTGTAGTGCTCACTCTTGCTGAATATTATTATTCAGGAAGACTGCTATCCGTAAGGTGAGAGCAGGACGATTAGGCAATGACTCCGCATTTATTGCTCGTGGCGATCGTGTGGCTTATCGTTATTATTTGCTTCCGCAATGTTTTATTTGGCCTCCTACCAGATTGTAATAAACTCTATGCTTATTAATATACATGCTGGATATGTTTGTGATAACATTTTTGTGACTGTGTACACTGGAAATCCTGGACTAGTGTATGAACACAGATAATTCGGGATCCTTCGTTCCCGGGTTCGACATTAATTGAGCGATCTTTACGCCTACAAAAAGCTAAGAACAAGCACTACAACTCTCTAGGAGATGACCACACCAGAAAACGCACATAACCTACCCAAAAATGATGACCAACGTTGACTGTTTCAAATTGATCTACTACTGACAGCACCAAAATAATTCGATTATTCTACCCAGCGAACGGGGATTGAGTTTACCCGTGTCGAACTGCTGGAGATCGATATTTCACTGTGTGAATGCGCCATTTCTCTCCTCTCCCTTCCTCCCCTTTCTTCCTCCTTTTGAGAGACCATGTGAGTAGGGTCCCCGTTTGAGTGATGAGTATTTGACGCTGTGGTGAGAAGTTTGTGATTGAAATCATTGCGTTTGCGCTGCTGCTGCTATTTTGGTGGAAGTGCGGAACTTCCGGTTCTGGTAATCGGAACTTCCGTTAATCGAAACTTCCGCTGTGGTAAAACGGAACTTCCGATTATCCCGACGTTTGTGTTTCGGTTGAAGTAATCGGAACTTCCGCACCTGGGAACGCGGTTTGTCCGATAATACTGACGTGAGTATTCATCTGTGACGAAAATCAGAATTGAAAATCTGGGAGTGCGGACGTTCCGATAATCGGAACTTCCGTAATGGTAAGCGCGGAACTTCCGATAATCCTAACAAGTGCGGACGTTCCGGAAATCGGAAGTGAGTTCGATCGCATTTCTCATTTGTCTTCTGCTTACGACATCTGGGTGACCCTCGATGCATACCATAAGGGCACCACCCGGATTAAGACGGTTCGACAAGACCAGTTCAAGCGAGAATATAGCAAATTTGAGATGCTTGCTGGTGAATCTCTTAACGAGTTCTTTTCGCGTTTCCATAAGATTTTGAACAACCTCCGAGCGGTCGGTCTTACATACCCCGACTCGGATAACGCCGATGATGCTTTCGCACTCGATCTTCGTGTTTGGGAGATGAAAGTGACTACCATCAAGGATAGCACGGACCTCTCGACCCTGACTCTTGATGCGCTTTACTCGCGTCTCAAGACTCACGAGATTGACATTGTCTCTCGAAGATCGAAGTCACAATCGATGGCTTTAGTCACTGATCCCACCTCTGGATCTTCTTCTGAGTCGATACACGAGTTCTCCCTTGTCGCTCTCGTGACATAACGATGATCGCTAGAGCGGCTTGAGGTTGAACAGCTAGCCCTCCTAGCTCGGAAGTTTTCCCATGCTTACAAGAGGAGGAGGGATGGAAAAATAGGAGGTCCTGTGATTTGCTTCGAGTGTGGTGGCCCCAACGACATCTGAGCAAACTGCCCCAAGCTGGGGAAGGGCAAAGGTGACTATGGCGGTTCGGGCAAGAACGACTACATCGACAAGAACCGCAACACGGCACTCAAAGACTGACCAAGGCAAGAAGAAGTTTCGCAACTTTGGGAAGGCAAAGAAGTCGTTCCATCGCGGCCTCACCGCCTCGACGAACCGGACACCAATGAGGTGGAGGGGTGGAGGACGATGATGGAAAGGACGATCAAGATCCCAAGGACGACGGCAACTTCTCCCAAGATGTGCTTCATGGCCCTCGGGGCGATCTAAGCGACAATGAAATGTACTCGACTCAGATGAGGTTAGTCCCACTTACGACCAAACTTAATGATGCTTTTCTTAAGCTAGGTAGATTTCATGCTAAGTCTAGGGCTAAGTGTACTGAGTTGGAGAAGGAAGTAGCTAGACTATCACGGGAGCTTACCTTACTTACATCTGCTCCCTCCCGTGATGATTGTGACACATGTTGTGCTTTGCTTGATGACATGGAAAAACTAAGGACCTTGCATGATAGTGTGTCCTCTGAATTAGACATGATTAAAGTGGAGAACATTAGCCTTCTTGCTGAACTAGAGATGAGTAAGGTAGCACCTCCTTCATCTACTACTATTGAGGCTACTGCTTGCACCTCCTGTGAGGTTAAGGACAACTCGTTTAGATGTCTATATACCATGTTGCTAGATCTACCTGAGACTTGTGAAAATTGTAATAATCTCAAGATGAACCTAAAACGGGCAGATCACAAAATTGCTGAATTCCAAGCTGCTTTATTAGAGCCCAGTGTTTCTTGTTTAAACTGTCCTAAGTTAATCTGTTGAACTAGAATCAGATCCAAGCAGCTTCAAGAAATGATTGATCACAATAACAAATCGCTCAAGATGCTACTAAGGACCTTGTTAGCTCACCATGCAATTAGTGTAATAAACTAAAATGTGATTTGGTTGCTTTGGATGAAAAATGTGTGAAGCTAACTAAGGACCTTCTAGAAACACAATCATCTACTTGTATTGTGTGTGCTGGGAAGAAGTCTAAGGGTTTGGTAGAGACGCCTAGCAACGTGAACCAATCTGCTAGCGTGGGGACTGCCCCCCAAAGTCGGTTGTGCATGCACAAGCCAATCTTTCCTCTCGCCGCTGGTTCTTCTTCCGCTCCCTTACCTTCGTTGTTCCTTCTTCCCCTCGCTCTTCTTGCACCTCTCTCTTTCTGGAGTGTCGATCTTATGAACACTCTCGAGAGGTTTGTAGGAGGCAAGAAGAAGCTCAATCTCATTCTAGACCAATCTAAAATTTGCGATTTAATCGTGGTCTAGGATATGATTTCCATGAGGATATGAGGAAGCATCCACCTATCGTGCTCAGAACCATAGCACCAGGTGTGATCAAAACTAAGCCCAGTACTGAGAAAGTCAATTTTAAATCAGCGGGTTTTGTTCAAAGGATTTCTGACAGCAAGGTGATTTCACTGCAGCTTGCCTCTCGTAAGCGGTATCATTGCACCTTCATCGGAAGGATGGACATTTGGTTGATCATTGCTTCAGGCGCACCAAGATCGCGCGTAGAGATCATGTTGAGTCCTCTATGCGTATTCAGGGTAAGCCCCAGACCATGAGTGCACCTAAGACTAACATGAGGTCTAGGTTTGCTACTGCTGATGATTTAGGCGATCGAGGACTTGGTTTTTCCGAGTTTTACGATTTTCGTTCTCATGCTCCCTTTGGTCGTGACTTCCGTCGCTTTGAGGGTAGATCTCGCTTTCCTTTCGAGATGGCTACTCACGGCGTGATCAAGATGTTGCCGAATTCGACTCGCTCTTCCATAGCAATGGATTCAAGAATGCCTTCAGTCCGCATACGCACTTTCGGCTTGATGAGTGACAGAGAGCGTAGGGTAGATAGAGGTCGCCTTGCTTTACTACTTCATCTGTTCGACGTGTTACTCAAGATTGGGTGCCAAAATCACCGCTGATTCACCCCAAGATCGAGACTTTACTCTCTTTTGACTCGTGGTCGCCGGCCGGGAAGGAAAGGTCCGGATTGTAGACTCGGGTGTTCTCGCCATATGATCGGAGACTCTCGCTGGTTTTCTTCCCTAGCCCGTGCTCGAGGTGATGAGACAATCACCTTCTGAGATGCTTCATTTGGGCGCCATCGCTAAAGGTACCGTGAGCATTAATGATTCTTTTATTTTGAAAGATGTTGCCTTAGTAAGTAAGCTGCAGATAATCGCTTTCGCCTCTCACCACCGATGACGGTTATGAGGTGAGCTTTAAGAAAAACAATTGCAAAATTCTTGATTCTTGGGTAGCTTAGTTTATGGATTTCGATATGGGAGGATCTTTCGTGCTGATTTTTCCGAGTCTTCCGTGATCCTCTCCGGTGTTTAATTGCTTCAATCCCGTGATTTGACCTTCCGCATAGGAGACTAGGTCATATAGGCTTTGATCATTTGACACGAGTTAGCGGCCACGATCTCATTCGTGGTCCGCCAAAACTCAAGATGGTCAAGGATCTAGTTTGCTCTCCATACCGCGCGGCAAGATGGTTGCCGCTTCTCACTCTCCAACATAAAGGACAATGATCGATGCACTAGGACAATCGCTCCATATGGATACTGCTTGGTCCAAATGAGTGCAACATCAGCGAGGGAAGTGGTATATTCTTGTTGTGGTCGATGACTTCTCGAGTACTCTTGGGTGTTTTTCTTAGCCTCAAGGATGAGACGTTTACTCTTTTTCGTGGTCTTTTTAGTAGGCTTTCTATTGAGCTCCCAGGTGCATTACGAGCAATTCGTAGTGATAATGGCACTGAGTTCAAGAATTCCTACTTTGAGAGTTTCTGTGGTGAGACAGGTGTAGAGCACCAGTTCTCGTCTCCATACGTCCCCCAACAGAATGGCGTTGTGGAGAGGAAGAACCGTACCTTGGTCGAGATGGCCAGGACGATGCTTGATGAGTACTCTACACCTAGGAAGTTTTGGGCTGAGGCTATTGCTACTGCTTGTCATGTTTCTAACAGAGTTTTTCTTAGGGCACTCTTGCATCGCACTTCTTATGAGTTGAGATATGGGCGAAAACCCAGCGTCTCGTATTTTCGTGTGTTTGGTTGCAAGTGTTTTATTTTGAAGTCTGGGAACCTAGAGAAGTTCGAATCACGATCTTGTGATGGGATCTTTCTGGGTTACTCGACTTCTTCTTGTGCCTATAGAGTCTGGAACTGTGAGTCTAGCAAAATGGTAGAAACCTGTGAGGTGACCTTCGATGAGGCCAGTCCGGGGACTAGGCCTGATATCTCAGGTTCTCTAGAGCAGTCTGAGTCCATCTTTGTGGACGATGAGGAAGACGGAGATGAGGGTTGTCTACCCGATCCAGTTCTTCCTCCTCCTCTTGAGGTGCCTTCTTCCACGGCACCTCGAGGAGATCAGCCCTTACCTTCTGCTTCTTCTGAAGCTAGTGGCTCTGTTCCTATCTCATCTGCTAATGAGGTAGAGGCCACTTCTTCATCTCATCCTGGACCTCCTAGACATATCCAAAAAGATCATCCTTCAGAGCAGATCATTGGAGACCTCTTTGAGCGTGTCACACGTTCTAAAGCTGGTTTGTCTCTCTTCTGTCTCCATTCTGCTTTCGTCGCCTCATTTGAGCCCAAAGACGTTTGTCATGCTCTATCTGACGAGTCTTGGATAAACGCCATGCATGAGGAGTTGGAAAACTATGAAAGAAACAAGGTCTGGTCCCTTGTTGAACCCCTCAAGGTCACAATATCATTGGGACCAAATGGGTGTTCAAGAACAAGCAAAGTGAAGATGGGTTAGTCATTCGAAACAAGGCTAGGCTGGTAGCTCAGGGGTACTCCCAAGTTGAGGGTCTAGATTTCGAAGATACCTTTACCCCTGTAGCTAGACTTGAAGCCATTAGAATTCTGCTTGCCTTTGTAGCTTCTAAGGGGTTCAAGCTATACCAGATGGATGTCAAGATAGCTTTCCTCAATGGCCTTATTGAGGAAGAAGTCGATGTCAGACAGCCTCCAGGTTTCGAGAACCCCAAATACCCTAACCATGTCTACAGGCTTTCCAAAGCTTTGTATGGACTCAAGCAGGCTCCCAGAGCATGGTATGAAAGGCTTAAGTCCTATCTGCTGAGTCATGGTTTTGAAATGGGTAAAATAGACAAGACCTTGTTCATCCGCCGTCTTGACACTGATCTTTTGCTCGTCCAGATCTATGTGGACGACATCATCTTTGGCGGCTCCTCACATACTCTCGTTTCCCAGTTTTTTGATGTTATGAGCTCAGAATTTGAGATGAGCATGATGGGCGAGTTGAGCTTCTTCCTTGGCTTCCAAATCAAACAGACTCGGGAGGGTACTTTTCTTCACCAAGGCAAGTACACTCGAGACCTCCCAAGCGCTTCGACATGAATGATGGAAAGCCAAGATCAACTCCGATGGCATCTACAAATGCTCTTGATCCGTATGAAGACGGCGAACTCTGTTGACCAAAAGGAGTTCGGAGCATGATTGGCTCTCTCTTGTACCTCACGGCCTCGAGACCGTACATACATTTCTCTGTGTCTTTGTGCTCGTTTTCGAGCTTCTCCTCGCGTATCTCACCGTCAAAGCGGAAGCGCATCTTCGGTACCTTCGAGCTACCATTGACTATGGTATCCGGTACTCTTCCTCCTCTTGTCTATCTCTTAGAGCCTTCTCCGATGCGATTTCGCCGGTCAGAGGATAGATAGGAAGAGCACCTCTGGCACTTGCCAATTCATTGGCACTTCTCTTGTCTCCTGGTCGTCAAGGAAGCAATCCGATGTTGCACACCCACTGCGCAGAGGCCGAGCACGTTGTCGCAGCCGATTCTTGTCAGAGCCAAGTGCTTTGATGGTCTCGACCTTGCAGGACTTTGGGTTAGCAATCGACAGTGTTCCACTCTTTTGTGATAACACGTCTGCAATTTGCATTGCCAAGAACCCAGTGCAACATTCTCGGACCAAGCATATTGATATTAGATATCACTTTCTTCGAGACCATGTAGAGAAGGGTGACATTGTGCTCCAGCCAGTGAGAGTGAGCACCGCTGGTCGATATCTTCACCAAGCCTCTCGACAGCTCTCGGTTTTCAGTTCTGCGGGGAGAGCTTGGGGTGGTTTGTCCTTACGGACTGTTGTGAGGGGGAGCTTGTGCTTTACTATTATATTATATTTTAATTATGCTAATTCTCCTTTCTGATTGCATTTAATTTAAGTGCTTTGGGTCTAAGTCCTTCGAGCATAGGTTAGAGTGGTTCTCTTGCCAAGTTGCTTTGACTGCTAATTCTTATCTTGTGCTTCTAGGATGCTGCGTATTAGCTGTCTCTTCTCTCTCTAAGTAGAGCTTACTCACTTCTTATAGGTTCTAGCAAGGGTCGGGCCACCCTTGGGTAGACAGGGACAGTGTTTGCTCCTTAGTGTGTGAGTTGATCAGCTGATAGTCCTGGAATCATATGGGGTAGATAAGAACCTGTCTGAGCGATAGTATTCTCTATATCTTTTCTATGATCTAAGGACTGCCTTTTCTGTTTCTCTTATCAGATTCTCGTCTTTGTTCCTTTGGTTCAGGGGGAGTTCATCTTGGTTATTCCAGTTCTTAAATTTGTTATAACTCAACCTGAATTAAAAGATGCATTTCATTCTGAAGGGGATCTGGTTTTTCGTGCCTTTCATCCTACATTTTAATATAATCATATGGAGCCTTGTTTATTATCCCTTATGATCTGTTTTCTCTATTTTACATCTTGCCATGATTTATGCTAAACTGCTAGATTTATCATGACTTTTTATGTGTAGTTTAGTCTTTGCCATGCTAAGGTATTTAAAAAATGCTAAACTTGAATTAAAATCTTGTCATAATAGCTCTTGAGACTAGTCTGGTTGAAGCTATCCTTTTATGATTCTCACCATGTCAAGTAGGCTGAGTTGAGTTTTGAATCTTTATTGAGTTTCAGAGTAAGCTATGTCAGTTTATTAAGAAACTTGACTTATCTTTAATCGTTGGTCTAAAAACTTCAAAAGCAAAAATGATCTCTTTTGTGCAAAAAAACTGATCTCACCAAATCTTTCTCATGAGACGGCTTGCCATTGCACTAGGCATGAACTCAGGGGGAGCCTTGGATGACCTAAGATCACCTCCTTAAGTCTGTTGCTTGGAGTGGTCGCATAAGGCTTGGGATCTAGCACATGGTTAAGATTTGAAAAATGGTTGAAGCTTAGGAGGCAGTTGTGGATGGCACCTAGTCCAGGACTTGCTTCACTAAGATAAAGCCATAATTATGTTTCCAGAAAAAGAAACTTGTGCTAAAATTGCTTATCATTAAAAGGACCAAGTACTGGATAAAATGAGTCCTTCTTCAACTGGTAGCACTCTAAACTGTTCAATATGAGTCTTCTTGGTTCAACTTAGATTATTTGACATGGCTTGTATCATCCTTGGATACCTTGGCTAGACTACAATCTTGGTTTATTTGACTTGCTAAAGAATTGGATCATTAATCAGATTATGGATTTTCTGTCTTAGCTACTCTATACATCAATTGTCATGATCTTGATAGCATTCTTATGTGTTATGGCTTGGTGTAATACTCTAATAGTCATTTTGGATAATCTACATGGCTCCTAATGCTTAAAATGAATATCATATAGTCATTTCCTCTTTTTACAACTTCTTGATGTGTTTATTGCCAAAAGGGGGAGAAGTTGGTTTGGAGAGAAAAAGTCTTCTGGAGAGCTTTGCAGAAAAATTTGCTCTTTTATTTAAAGCTCAAATCCTTCTTCTTTGACAAACATGGTTTTGAACCTTCTTGATTTCTATATTAGACCATGTTTGACTTCTATCACAAACTCTTCTATATGCTTTTTCGTGTTTGTCAATATACTCATCAAGGGGGAGATTGAGAGACCATGTGAGTAGGGTCCCCGTTTGAGTGATGAGTATTTAACGCTGTGGTGAGAAGTTTGTGATTGAAATCATTGCGTTTGCGCTGCTGCTGTTTTGGTTTCTGGAAGTGCGGAACTTCCGGTTCTGGTAATCGAAACTTTTGATAATCGGAACTTCCGCTGTGGTAAAACGGAACTTCCGATTATCCTGACGTTTGTGTTTCGGTTGAAGTAATCGGAACTTCCGCACCTGGGAACGCGGTTTGTCCGATAATACTGACGTGAGTATTCCTCTGTGACGAAAATCGGAATTGAAAATCTGGGAGTGCGGACGTTCCGATAATCGGAACTTCCGTAATGGTAAGCGTGGAACTTCCGATAATCCTGACAAGTGCGGACGTTCCGGAAATCGGAACTTCCGATTGTGCCCAGAACTGTGCAGAGAAGGAAAGTTTGTGATTTTGAGTTTGTATGACTTTGAGTCTTGTACAAATATTGATGCTATGATATTGTGCAATCCTATGTGATGTGTTTTTGTCTGTGTTGACTGCAGGACATCGAGACGAAGTCGTGGCGAGACACGAGGTGATCGGACTAGGCGCAGGCGGCGTTGAGGTCAGAACGGTCGGGATGTGTCGAAGACGGCGTGAATCTTGAGGTGGTTGCGAGTCAAGGACAGCAAGGTGTACGGGAGGCTTCCAGAAGGTGCGCAAGGGGCGAAACGGTCTTTTCGCAAAGCGGCACAAGTGGAGGCGGTTCCGTTCGGGTGTAGCGGGCTTAATGGGTTGGAGACCCGTTAGCCAAGGGCTATAAATAGAGGTGAACCCCTGGTGTGAGGGTTAGAATTTTTGTGATAGAAAATTAGGGTTAGCTTTAGCTAAAGAGCCTTTGGAGAGGTTGTTATGCTTTTTGAGAGTTTGTTGAGTTGGAGAGGATGAACTGAAAACTTGTGTAATCATTTCTCTGTGTTTCCCTCTGTAATCGTTTGATTTCTATCAATGAAACTCTGAGGTTTTGATTACTTGTTTATGCCTCCTCTCTTCTCTCTGTTCTTCTCTTGAATAGCTAGGGTTTTTGATGAAACTTTTGATTCATCTTATGAGATGGCATGAAACTTGATATCTAGAGTCGTATTGCTATTGCTAATATATCCTCAAAGTTTCATGAGCTAAGAATCTGAGAATCTTGTCTATTGTGGTTTTTGGTCTTTCTTGCCCCTTCTTCAAGAAATCCGATTTTGCTTTGATTAATGAATCTTTGTTTGCGATTCTTCTCCATGAGGTCAAGATGTTGTTTAGGATGATGTCCTGTGAAACTTGACCTAAGAAGAGCATTCAAGATTTAGTATTTGGATTTTGGGAAAACCCGAGCGCCTCGTTCTTGATCGGGACAATCGAACTTCCGATTGTCCAAGGCGAAACTATCACGCGGAACTTCCGTGATAAACCCGAACTACGCAGCATGCGGAACTACCGCTAGGTAGAATCAGAGCTTCCGATTTCTAACAGAACAGCCTGAAGCTTGTTTTCGTTCTCTGATTTTGCTTCACTCTTCTTTAGATTTCCAGAGGGCTTTGTAGGTTTGTTTAAATACAGTAAAGGGGAGTTCTTAATTTTTAAGGCACCATTCACCCCCTCTGTTGCCATTTCGGTCCTTCACCTTTACTTCTCCCTTTCTTCTCTTGGCCGACTCCTCCAATGGCGGCTTCTTCTTCTTCCTCCCAAATGGCAGCAGCAAGGGACTTCGCCGGGGAGGTGAGGGCACTACTGGGGCACTACTGGAGATGCTCGAGACGCAGCGAGGGAGGCATAGATGGGAGTGGGGTGGTGGCCAAGGGGGAAAAACTAGGGCCAGCTGGGTGGGGAAGTGGGGAAAAGGGGGAAGGGCTAGGGTTTAGGGGAGGAAACACCCCCCCTCATGGCCGGCCACCTCTTGGGCCACCCTGGGTCATGGCCCGCGGCCCAGGTTGGTGAGAATTTGTGGAAAACCCCTTGTCTTTCAGAAAATTTCACTCCTTCAATTGGATTTTCTCCTCTCGGCTTCTTTTCTAATTACCTGATTAAAAGTCGGAGTATTACATCACCCTCTTATGTTTGCCAAACTCACAATGCTCACAAAATTTTAGCTTACCAATGCTATGTCCATCAAGAAGTCCTCTCTTGTTCAATTCTATCAAACCAATTTCACTTATATGCCCAAGACGCATATGCCAAAGATTAGTAGCATCAAAATCAGATAATGAACTTGAAATTTATAGCAACATTACCTGATATTGTAGTACCTCACATATGGTACAGATTGATAGATTTAATATCAGCTTTCATCACAACAAGAGAGCCTTTTGATACCTTCAAAACTCCACCTCCACCAGAATACTTGTACTCTTTAGCATCAAGAGTACTCAAAGAGATGAGGTTTATTTTTAAATCTGGAATGTGCCTCACATCTGTCAAAATTCTGACAATGCCATCAAACATTTTGATCTGAACTGAACCAATTCCTGCAACCTTACAAGATGAGTCATCACCCATTAACACAGTATCACCTTCAACAGTTTCATAGGTGGCAAACTAATCCCTATTAGGACACATATGAAAGGTATATGCGGAATCAAGAATTCATTCATTATTTGTCTTAGCACATTCAGCAAAGGCAACATGAACTTCTCCATCAGAACTATCATCAGCAGCAAGGGAGGCTTTACCTTCATCATCTGGTTTACCTTTTGGCTTATAATAGCCAGTTCTCTTTTCTTTATACTGCAGCTTCCAGCATTGAGAGATGTCATGCCTACTTTTCTTATAATATTTGCACAACTTGTACTTCGCTCTTGATTTCGACTGATTCTTGTAGTCGTTCGACCTTTTGCCTCGAGATCTATTGTTTGAGTTCTTCTTCTTTTGCTTGTCACAAACAAACAAGCCTTCTCCTTGCGAACTTGAATTTTCAGAAGGTACTATCTGTTTCATCTTCTCCTTAGCATACAAAGCTTTATAAACTTCATTAAGCGTGAAAGTATCTCTACTATATAATATGGTATCTCTAAAATTTGGAAAAGAACTAGGCAGGGAGCACAAAAGAATAAGACCCAAATCCCTATCATCATATTTTCCCTCCATCGACTCTAGGTCGGCAATGATCTCCTTAACCACCGAAAGATGATCAAGCACGAATCCTCCTTCTTGCAATTTGTGAGAGTACAACTTCTGCTTGAGATGCATCTTGCTGGTGAGATCCTTTGTTATGCAAATTTGTTTCAGTTTCAGCCATAATGCAGCCGATGTCTTCTGCTTCAAAACCTCCTAGAAAATATTATTTGATAGATGAAGATGAATCTGAGATAAAGCCTTACGATCTTTACGCTTCTCATCTGTAGTCCATGCAATAGGTTGTTTATCAAATCCTTCCAATACATCATTCAAATCCATCTGTGCCAGCACAACCCTCATCTTGACTTGCGACAACGAAAATGTTGTGTCTCGATCCAGGGGTGGAAGATCATACTTCAAAGTCACGATGAGGAATAAATTCTAAAATTGCTGGTATTGATCTGTGTAAATCTAGCAAAAAAATACAACCACTTTAGTATACCTTCTATGTACGTGAATCAAATATTTTCGAATCTCCTGGTATGCTTCTCGGGTGGACGAAGCAAAGTTGGCCGGAATTGACAAGCTTCACGTGATACAACAGAACTCTTGCTTGGTGATTATTAAAAAAAGAGATTGATATTGGGACCTGTGCTGCTGAAGCTTTCGGTTTTGGTTTGATGTGTTTCTTTGTTTGCACACACGTGCGAAGGAAGTTGCTGGCGCTAATCCGATTCTGATGCGGTTGGCGATGCTTGGACCGAGATGATGACTTTTGGTGCTGTTTGGACCGAGGCGACGATGCATGAAGGGGCCTCGAGACTACTCCGATCGAGGCAAAGGTGCAAGATACGCAGACGCGCAACACGAGACGATGACGCTGGATTAGATGATGCACCGTGCGCGGATCAGGGCAAGGCGTAGGTGCGCACTGACGACGATTGGATATGTTATATTTTTCACGTATCTCTCAAAACCCTAATCTCATGTGCTTTGATACCACTTGTTAGAAAAATAGAGACAAAAAGAGATACAAATTTTTACGTGAAAAACCCTTGCGGGAAAAAACCACGGGCACTAACTGGCAATGATCACTATACGATGGGTGTTTACAAAATGCAGGGTTATTACAATGAGGCGTCAACTCTCCCCGTGCGGCTTACAAGAGGTATATAAAGGGGTAAAAGGACTTGTAGTCCAAGTAAAAAACTAATCCACTAATATGACATGTTTGGATTCGTCCATATTAAAAATTCGGATTACATACGGATCACAAATATCAACAATCACATCTCCTTGTCATGCAAGAACCAAACATCCTAAAAGAATCTGACTACACCAATGCAGCCAACAAATGAACTCCTTGTATACGCAAATTGCAAATTCCATGTAATGGACCTGTTCTTTGTCAGCTTGGTTCACTTTACAGGGCCAGGCTAGATGAATACGAGTAACCAAACACACCGTTAGGAGCTAGACTTATGCAGTCAACTAACCAACCCTCTACATGCAATGGGCTTGGCCCGCATGAGTGGATGCAACTTCCTATTTAGTTGCCTGGTCGAGCGACTGGGCTAGGCTTGGTGTGTGCAAGATTCCCTCTGGGCGTAGGAAAAGGTACTTCTACAAGGTAGATTTATGCACATGCATGTTTTTTTTTGCTTCTGATGATCTGATTAAGTTGTAGTTTTGATTAGGGATGCTAATTGTGTGATCTAGGACTTCAATTGGTGAAGAAGAGAGCTCAATTTGAGAAGAATAGAGCTCAATAAAAGTCAATCCAATGCTTTAGTTTGCTCTAAGAAATGAAATGCCGGTTGTTCTTTCAGTTTAGAACTAGATTGAAGCTCTTACCTTAGTCTCAAAGAATATATATAATTGAATTTAGGCTTCATTTCGTTCCAAAAAAGTAGGATTTACCTTGTAGTAGAAATAGTATTACGACTGTTGAGTTTGTAATTGTTTATTGTGAATATTTCTGTTCACTTCGTCTCAAAAACAGTATTGCTGTTCACTTTAAATAGATATTAGTATGTTTTATCTTGTGGCCAATAATCACAGCAGAGGCCACTGATGATGCAAACATGGTTCAAATGTCGCCAGTGGGCAACTAGTGTGTTGTGAATGGTAAAGAACAAGCTGTCATTGTTAGTGATGTGCCCAAGAGGTAATCATAAATAATTCGGTTTTATAGGCTAAGAGAGAGATTGATCCATATGGGACTAGGGTTCTATTGGGCCTACAACGTGGAAGCCCATTAGCATACTCTATAAATATGGAGGCGGGGCTGCAGGCACAATTGGATGAACCCTGGTCGCCACCTCCCATTAGCCGTATCCCAAAACCCTAGCCGGGCATGCGGTGCTAGCACACAAGCGCACGGCGTTCCATCCCGAACGTGTGGACTCCGTGGAGGCACCGGTGCTATTGCTGCTGTGCTGATTAGCGAAAAGCGTAAGGCTATTGCGTAGGACTCGAGGAGGAGACATTCAGTTCGTGAAACGATCGACTGTTTCTTCTTCATCAACGCGTATCTACGTTGGACCGGGCTCCTCCAACTCTTCTTCCGCTGCGCAGCGCATCTAGTGGTAACTATCCATGACTCCCTTACACGTATATTTTCTGGTTGAACACGATAGAAAATCAATTGTTGTAGCTAGCGTAGCCTACCTATTCTCCTTTCAGTGGTATCAGAGCGAAACTACGTAGTATGTGGTCTGGATCATGCGCTTGTAGATGATGTGTTGTTTGTGTGGATATCGTGAGGATATGTGCACGATGTTAGAATGATGAGTCAATTGGCAATGGCATTATTGGTTTGCAAAATCACGCATTTTCGGTTTTGCTTCAAGGCTGTCAGACCACAGGCGGTCTGTGTAATACCCCGGAAACGAAAAGAGTAAAGAATCGAATCGAGTAATTTGAATGGAAGCCGGGGAAAGAAAAGACAATTAAAGGAGTAGAAATTCCTGAAAAAATAGAAGGGGTTTTCCATAAAATCTCGACAACCTGTGCCTGGGCCACGGCCCAGGAGGGGCCCATGTGGTGGCCGGCAATAAGGGGGGGGTTCCCACCCCCCCAAACCCTAAACTCCACATTTCTCTCCCCCTCCCCCCTTTGGAGCCGCCGCCCCCTTCCCCCTTGATGTGCACCGCCTTGTACGTCGATTTTGGGTAAGATGCGTTCGTTTTCTGTCCTGTGCATCTCTTAGAAAGTTGTAGGTATTGTTCTTAGCTTTCCATAGCCACCGAGATCACGTGATTCCGCCTTACGGTTTAGGAGATATGATTTTTTTAGTGCGCGCTGTTCTGTCTATCTGACGAGAAGGATCTGTCGGCTTGATCCTTAGTTTTGATTTAGTTAGAGGCATTTCCAGAACCTCCACTCAAATAAGTTATTGTAGCCCTTTAAATTATATTTCAAAGCTGATAAAGATCATCTCCATTGGATCTGTATAATGAAAGTTATGATATTTGCTTTACCACTGTTATGAATTCTGGGCAGATAAATGTTAGTGTTTTCATCTATTGTTTAGTCTACTGTAGAGGCCGAATCTGGGGTTTTGCCCTTCTAGAGTTTTATTCCTGGGAACGTTAGCTTTATTTTGGAATCGAGATCAGGAAAATCCGATCTGTAGTTTGGGAGATATGAATTTTTTATTACGAACTGTCCGGTCTGTCTGAAAACTGAGGTCAGTAGGTTTGTCCCTCGGTTTTTTTCAAATTAGGGGCCGAATCAGAACCTTCACCCAACTAAGTTATTTTAGCCCTTAAAATTATATTTCCAAGCTGATAAGAAGCATTCTCATTGGATTAATAGGTTGAAAGTTACGCCGTTTTCTTTATCTCTGATCTGTATTCTGGACAGACGTAGATGGGTTGTGTTTAGCTGATAATTAGCCCTCTGTTTTGGCCGAATCAGGGGATTCCGCTAACTAATGTTTTGTAGCCTGATCTGTTAAGATTCAGCGAGCACTGGTTTGAGGTTTTTTAGAGTTACAGATAATTAATGGTGAATTTTCTCGTACCGCTGCTCAGAAGGGCTGAAATCTGGTGAATAGTTTATTTTCATTTTGGGTCTATGCGTATATTGATAGTCGGGGTTATTGTAGAACACCGGTAGCAGTGTTATATCGTTGTTCTTATTTTAGGAACATGCTTGTGTAGGCGGCGAGACATCATGTGTGGGAACACCTCCGTTGCCTACTAACGAGTCACAACGCGAAAGGCAAGTACTGTATGTTAACTGGTGTTGAATTCAAAGGAATGCATAATGATATGTTGTTTACATGAATGTTCTTGTGCTTTGTTCATGGTGCTGATATACTGCAAGTGACTAGTGTGGCCTTATTGGTACATTATGTTGAGTGTGAATACATACTTATACTTGTTTACACATGTTGTTGAATGCCATGTGTCTTTTCCACTAATGTGTGTTATTCATTCATACCATGAGAAATCATCATGTTCATTCATAAAATTCATTATGACCACGGAGTGGATTCTTTTAGTAAGTCCCATCAATTCCAAGATGGGCATTTGAAAGACCCATTAATTCCAAATGGGCATTTGAAAACCCACCATTCCAATGTGGGTAGTGTTGACCACCATTCCAATGTGGCAACTTGGACACCGTATGAAACGTTCTTCATACGGTGATTGGGTCCCCGTGCTTTGTGAAGTACGGGCTTAAGTGAACACCGACGGTGTATCACTCGCTATACCCAGATATGCATCGATAAGTCCATACCTTCAATGCATTCTTACATTTCATCCATTCATGTATTTATTCCATACGCATGTATGTGTTCCAATAATTGTTCGTAATTCAACCAATTGTGTTGTCCACTCCATGCTTGATTATTCTTGTTTAGTACTTGCTGAGTCTTCGACTCACCCTTGCTTTGTATGTTTTAATTAGGTAATTGAGGAGGACGACAAGATAATTTGGTGGGGTAGTTCGGCACATTACACTTCACTTTTATCCCATCAGAATAATTATTCTTGCCATTCAGTCAAGTCAAATTGTTGAAATAAGTTCCAGATTGTAATAATCCTATGTTAGTATCGTTTGACTGTTCGTGGTATTATGACCGTTTATCCATTCTTTACCATGATTCTAGTGATCGTTCATTGTCTTTCCTTAGAAATTTATGTTGATTGAATCTGGATAATCTAGTTTTAATGCTATGCTTAGTAGTTTGATGGGTTTGCGTGACATTTTGGCTTCCAAATAGCCAGGGTGTTACAGTTGGTATCAGAGCGGGCTTTAGGTCCGTGGTTCATTCAAACATATTAAATTGACACACTGTGCACATTAGGAGGGGTTGGGTAAACTGTTGCTTCCGCATTTCAATTGTTGTGACTCGATTAATGAGTCGTTGTTGAGTTGTTTTGTGCTATGATGTGTTAAACTATGATATGATGTGTTATCCTATATATATATGTATTAATTTTATGATTATCATGAGATGATCCTATATATTCCTAATTGATTATTTTGGTTATGCGTTTCGATAGCGGACGACGAGAAGTTGAGTTCGTGGTTGTTGTCCTGGGTTTCGCCAGGCTACACCACTGTTGGTGGTATGAAATTAGAGAAGTTCTTACCTCTGCTCCATGAGCACTGTATGTCGAGCATGAGCTCATTGATGAACCGTTGCCTTTCTAGAACCGGTATCCGGTTTCTGGTTGTAGTTTCGCGCTTCGTGAATTTCTTTTGAATTTGGGGTTAATGTAATAGCAAGCCCGTCGGTTTCTGACCGTTCTTTGAACCAATTGGTGTTCTTTCGATTATTGTGAAATTTCTGCTCCACGTGGGCATAGTTCCATTGCAAGATTTATCTTTTCACAAAAGACATGTTTTACCCTTATTGGAGAAGTTTAACTCATTCGTCCGTTTGGAATCTCGGTATTGGAAGACTTCTTTTGCAAGTTCTTTATCAAGTGTGTATTGATCTTGCATATTTCTCTTGGGCTGCTTTAGTAAGTCGTTCTCTTCCTTGATTTTTGAATTTGACAAATTCTTGTCCGGTGGTGAATGATAAATTTCTCTTGGGTTCGTGATTCTTGGTAGACAAGTTTAAATAGGCCTTTAATGGTACTCCGAAAGCATTATTGTTTTTCGATTGTTGAATTGCTTTTACTACGAGTAATCTTTGTAAATTGGCAACATTGATGTTTCCATGATTGTTCCTTCTTTCTCATTGGAAAAGAGCGACTTGGTTACTCGTTTGATAGTTGCATAATGAGAGTTCCTGTTACAAGTTTGTTAACGCGAGAGAACATTGGCTCCATGTATTTCCTTTGGATCCCTCCGCTTGTTGAAATTTGATATATCTCTTTCCAAAGAAAATATTAAAACCCATTTGTGGTGCTGTGTTGAAATTAAGTCGGACGTTGTACTTAAACAAATTGTGGCTGCGGGTTTCTATTGATCCCTATTTGTTCTTCGAAGCAATTTCTTGTCTTTCTGACTGCTGAGCTCTCATCGCTACTTGTGAATGTCATTATTTACATGATCATTCTCTTTATGTTAGTCCTATCTTTATGGTTGATAAAGACAACTTGGTTACCCGTTTGTCATTTCGGAGAATGGGAATCTTCTTTCACAAAGTTCTTTTAATAAATCTCGACTCTATTCATTTCTTTTAAAGCATTTGGAGTGTTGGGGTTTAGAACCTCCATTTGAAAAAAAAAATTATAGTGTCAAAACCCTTTGTCAGGTTTTGTGTTGTTTTATGAGTGGTTGTGAGTAAACAATCTAAATGATAATCTATGAGTTCATCACTTTAATGGTTTTTCCCTTGATTCTGTGTTCATTGCAAGTGGTAAGTGATTTCCCAGTTGGTGAAAAGCGTTTTCTCGTGCCTCTTCTTTTGAGAAGTATTCAACCCATTCTTTTCGCGTGGGTCTTTCGAAATGTTTTCTAATGTGGTTGTGAGCTTGATGTTATTACTTGTAGTAAATAGATCGCCTTTGGTGACATCGTTCAAATGAGAATATTTCAAGTTTAGCTTTCGCGGTACCTTGGAGATCGCGAATCAACGGGTAACTGAAATCATTTGAATAACTTGAGGAATTGGATTATCCTATTGCTTCTTAAAGATTTCGTGTGATTTAGTCAGAAAGGCTCCTTGGTTTGAGTTCGCAAAGTGAAGTTGCAATCAAAGAAAAATTTTCGTCGATCTCTTCGAGACGAAGTTAACCCATTTTGCTTCCCGTGAAACTCGTAAGGGAGATGTTTCAAGTTTTGTGGTCACGATCATTTGGATTCCGTGTTTTTCCAAGTAGATGAACTGTTTCGAGCAAATTGACCTGTTGAAGGATTTTATTGATTCTTAATTAAATCTTGAGGTTTGGACTAAAGACCCTATCTTGTCTGTTGGGGCAAAATGTTGTTAGACAAGTGATTAACTTCAGTGTTAAAGGAAAGAGTGCAGTAGGAGTATTTGAGAATTTGAGTCAAGTTTTGTAACTTGTGGGTATTTGAATCATTTCTAACTTGTTGTTCTCCCCGCTCAAGAGATGTCGAGTTTCAATCGCAGTATTCGTATCGGCGGTTATTTGCTAATCTCTTTTAGGGATGTGTTCCCTCAACTGTGAACTCAATTTCTGTTTTTCCAAAGTCACCTTTACCAGAATATTTCTTATGGTTTCTTGCTCTCCATTTATCCATTCTTTACCATGATTCTAGTGATCGTTCATTGTCTTTCCTTAGGAATTTATGTTGATTGAATCTGGATAATCTAGTTTTAATGCTATGCTTAGTAGTTTGATGGGTTTGCGTGACATTTTGGCTTCCGAATAGCCGTGGTGTTACTGATCGACCGGTGACTAGGCGCGATCGACGCAGTGGGAGGTCCGACCGGCCGTGGTGGCCGGTCCGACCGATATGGTTAAAAGTGGTTTTTGAAGCTGAGGCAAAAATAGGATGTGTAGGCAAGTGAAGGGAGTCTCCTGGATGTGGTCACATTATTTTTGGAGCTCCCAGTCAAAAGTTCTATTCGTTTGAAAATTCCAGAAGGTTTCGGATTTTCAAGTTCGAATTTTGGCTAAGTCCTTTCGGGCGGTCCGACCGCCGTTGTGTAATCGGTCCGACCGGCCAGAAATCGGTCGAACCGGTAATGTGGGGCGGTCAGACCGCCGATTACTTGAAGGTGAGCCTTCTTGGCCTTGATATGTTTTAAATGTGTTTTATGTATGGAGTTCAATGCTTTATTGTTGCATATTGCATTGTGGAACTAACGTGGGTCAAGTTGTGAAGAACTTGTTCCCGGAAATGATTTATTTGTCTATTGTTGTGCAGGTGGCTTGCAGGTCAACGACGTCAACGGTGAGGTGGATCGGGACTACGCTTAGAGAGCTGAGGTCCAGAACGATCATGGATGCCGGGTGAGGTGGTGTGACTCAAGCATGGTGCAGAATGGGCAAGATGGATCGAACGGGTAGTTCGGTGCAGCTGGTTGGATCAGGCGGTGCGGAAGTCGGTGCTAGTCTCTAGGAGTTTTCGATGGGATTCGGACGAGAGAGTCTTGCCGACAGGATCAGAGCCGCTGATCAACCTACACGTGGTGAAGCAGGCGATTGCTTCAACAGCTATGTGTGTGTGGGTCCCATGTGTGAGTGGGTCCCAAAAGTGAAACCCTAGGCTTCTCCTATAAATAGAAAGGGGGAGATGTAAAACCCCTTGAAGCATTCATTTGAGCCCCTCTTCCTTTTCTAGGGTTAGGAGAGGAGAGGAGGGGAGAGGTTAGGGTTTGGAGAGTTTGTGTGTGCTCCTTGTGTGAGCTCTTGTCCTCCTTGTTGGAGTGGCTTTGTAAGCATCTTGTGAGATCAATCAATCTTGTGATGCTTGCTTGAGAGATCATTTGTCTCCTTTGTGTTCTCTCTTTTGGATGAATTTGGTGCTTCCTTGATTCAAGTGTTTAAGCTTGGTCTCTTGACCCATTTTGTCTTGCTTTGATGTGTGGAAATACTCCTAGAATCATCTAGGTCATCAACCCCCACAAGCAAGTCTTGAATCAAAGATTTTCGTATTTCTAGGGTTTGTGCACTTCTTTGGTAAAACCTTGAGAGATCGTTTCTACGAAGTGGATCTGAAGGATCGTCACTAGAAATAGGTCTCTAATATCCTTAGGGAGGTGTGCTCCAAATTTGGTCAAGTTTCATTGGTTGAATCAAAAGTTGGACCAAATTTTATTTTGGATTTGGGCTTGGCATTTCTGTTCTGGACTAAATCGGTCGGACCGATTTGCATACGGCGATCAGACCGCCCGGTAGTGGCAGGTCGAACCGATTTCCAACGGTCCGACCGCCAGTTAGTAGCCGGTCTGACCGCTCGTCAACAGCCGGTCTGACCGCCTGTGCCCAGCCAGACCAGTGAGATCAATTCTCCACATTTGTGTCATGTGGTTGAGGGGGTTATCGAATTCAGCACAAGGCTTCCTCTGTGCGCTTACTGATCTTCTTAGCTTTCATAGCTAAAGGAGTAAAGTTCGTGTTGAATTTGATTAAGGCGAGAAATTTGAGAAAGCGCCTATTCACCCCCCTAGTCGCCTTTACGGTCCTACAAGTGGTATCAGAGCCGGTTAGCTCTTCTCATAGAACTTAACCGGTCTTTGGAGCCATGGCGACTGACAGGTATACAATCAGGCCACATGTTTTTGATGGAGTTGATTTTGCTTATTGGAAGGCCCGAATGCAGGCCTACATCGAGGCTCAAGTGCACGCAATTTGGCTTAAGGTGAAAAACCCTTATGTCGTGCCAGCCGATGGCAATTTGATCACTCTAGATGTGGAGAACAACAGCAGGGCTCGGAATTTTTTGATTCAAGGTCTTAGTCGATCTGAGTTTGAGCGTGTTGCTCATTTGCTGTCTGCTCATGAGATCTGGCGGACTCTTTGTGATTATCACGAGGGGTCCACTGCGATCAAGGAAGTGAGACAGAATCAGCTGAAGAAAGCATACCCTAAGATCGAGCAAAGGCCTGGTGAGTCTTTAGACGAGCTGTGGGGGAGATTTTCTAAAATTCTTCATGATCTCCGCGCTGTTGATCTTGTCTTCACTGAGTCTGAAAATGCATGCCAACTATTGGGTGCTCTGGATGTGAAGGTCTGGGGGATGAAGATCACTGCCATCAATGACAACACTGTCATGAGTGAGCTTACCATGGATAAGCTTTACTCTAGGTTGAAGACGCATGAGATTAATTTTATCTCGCGTCTCCCCATGACGGATCTGATGGCTTTAGTGGTCGACCAATCTAAGGGTAGATTTTTTGATTCCTTTGATGTTAGCTCATCTGGCTTTTCTTTGTCTGCTTTGCATTCTTTGAGCGATGAGCAACTTGAGAGACTACCTGAAGATGATTTAACCCTCCTATCCACCAAATTCACGAGAGCTTAAAACAATGTGAGAAATAGGAGGAGAGGTGGACCTATCACATGATTTGAATGTGGTGAGCCAAACCACATTCGCTCCAGGTGCCCCAAGCTGAAGGGGAAGGAGGAGAAGGAGTCACAAAGGCATCCTCAAGCGAGGAATGCTAAATCCAAGAAGACAAACTATCGCAAGTTTGTCAGCCGGGTCCTTGAAGCTCTAGAGGATGTGAGCATGAGTGATGTGGACTCGGAGGTGGAGGACGACAAGAGTGACTCCCGTGGCAAGAAGAAGGCTCGTGATTTCACGGGCATGTGTTTCATGGCCAAGAACAGCCACGACAGCGACTCCTCCAACAATGAGGATCCTTTTAGTGATCCCGATGAGGTATGCCCTTCACTTCCGGACATGAAAAGAGCTTTGGTGCTTGCTGAACAAAAATTACATAAGCAAGCTAAACTGATTAAGAAACAGGACATTATGATTGATAATTTGAACCTAGAAGTTGTTAGGCTCAAATCCATTAATTCTGATGATTTCTGTGATTCATGCTCTAGCTTGTTTAATGAATTGTCAAGCTTAAATAATGCTCATTCCTCTGTTGAAAAATAATTAAAAGATGCTCTTGTTGAACTAGAATCTCTCAAGTCTAGTTCTGTTTGCATGAATGCTATTCCACTTGATGTGACTGCTTTAGATGATATTCCATTAACTTGCTCAAATTGTGCTTTGCTAGAATTAAAACTGGATAGCTCTTTGAAAGAATTGCAAAAATTTGATGCTAGTCACACTTGCTCTCATTGTAAGAACAATAGGATTAAAATGCAAGAGATGACCGAAATGGTTGTTTACTCTAGAGCTGCATCTTGTGAAAATTGTCCTAAGCTTACAATTGAGATTGAAGCTTTAAACAAGACTCTTGAAGAGAAAGCTAAAATTCAAAAATCCATGTCTCTTACTGCTTCTAAGAAAGTCATTGATTCTTCCTCTTGTATGTTGCATGCTGAAGTTGAAACTATTGTTGGTAAGATACAAGAGGCTTTTAGAGTCAAGTTTAAGGAGCAGTTGAATAGGATTAAGGAATCCTATTGTGTGTCTTGTGAGGCTTTAAAAGTGGAAGTGGATCTTCTTAAGAGCAAACATGTTGAGGCAATCGATTCTAGAAAATGCTCTAATTGTGGAGTTTTAGCAAAAGAGAATGATTACCTCAAATTGACTCTTGAGAAGCTTTCTGGTGGGAAAAAGAAACTCAATATGATTCTTGATAAATCTAGAGTGAGTAAGAAGAATAGTGGCCTAGGTTTTAAGTCCCTAGAGCATTCCAAGAATCACCCACCTAAGGTTGCAAAAATTGTGAAAAGTGGTCTAGTTGAGCAAGAACTTTCTAAGACTTCCAAGAGTGTATTCAAAGTTGCAGGTTTTGCTCAAACTCTTTCTGGTAAGAAAGGTGCTTCTGTTTCACCAGTACAGACCCCTCAAAAGGTCAAGTACCATTGCACCTTCTGCAAGAAAGAGGGCCACACTGTTGAGTTTTGCTTCCAGAGAGCAAAGATTGAGAGGAAAGAGAGAATGAGCACTTTGAGATCCATTAGAGGAGTCTTTTCACCAGCTGTAGTCTCTAGAGCCAGGCAGCCTATTCAGCGTACCTCATATAGGCCTAGGTTTGTAGAGAACTTTGTTGACTCTTTTGGTGGGACCAGGCAGCAGTTTGGTTTAGGATATCGTGAGGAGAGACCACGGGTAGCACCTAGACAGGGGGAGTATCGATCTTTTGGTAGATCATTTTGGAGAGGTCCAGGTGGTTCTCGTGTGCATTCTTATGATTTTGTGCCTGATCATTTTTCCTCGCTTTTCCGTTGTTCCTGTGCATCGTATGCCTCAAGATCGACTCCTAGATCGTTTATCTCTAACCCTAGTACTGAGGCATAGATGTTTTGAGAGAATTTTGCTTCTTTTTGCATTCATTGTATCATAATGCATTTTCATTTCAAATGTCTTGCATTGTTTAATAAAACTTGTGGAGCTTTGAGTATTATCCTTGTATGGCTTGATTTCATACTCTATACCTTGTCATATCAAGTGATAGACTGCTAGACTTCTGTTATGGCTCTTCGTGTTATAGCTTAGCTTTCACCTTGCTAGCTTTATATCTGTGAGAAAATTGAATCAAATCATGTCTTGTTGGATCTTGTGACTAGCTTTGCTCTAGTGATCCTCTTATGATTCTTGCCATGTCATATAGGTTGAATTGAGTCTTGAACTTATTTTGAGATGAAAATGAGCTTTTTAATTTCTTAAGTCAAGCAAATAAAAAATGAGATTTTCTGTGCAAAAAACTGATCTCACCAATCCTTTCTCATAAGACGGCTTGCCATTGCACTAGGCATAAACTCAGGGGGAGCTTTGGATGACCTAGATCACTCTTTTAAGCTTCTCGCTTGAGATGGTCGCGACAAGGCTTGAGATCTAGCACAATGAAAAAAATCCTTTTTAGGAAAATGCTTAAAATGCTAAGTGCTTGAATTTTACTTCAAAATTGAACTCTTAATGCTCAAAATGCCTCAGTTCCAGTTTTGAGTCTCTTTTTACTTATAGACATGGCTTAACTCATTTTTGGTTGCTTTTAGTGAATCTATGATATTGAGAAACTTTTCATGGTTTTAATTCTTTCAATCTCAGATTACTGCTATTTTGGTTTTAGCTTTGCAGTACATGTTTTGCCATGATTGAATATAGCTTCTACTCTTTATATGGCCTGGTATAATACTTGTACTGTCAACTTGGATAAGGGTCATGGCTCCTTTTTACTAAAGTTCAAAGATAAAGTCATTCCTTCATACTCTTTCTTTTTCCATGCATCTTGATGAATTCATTGTCAAAGGGGGAGAATATTGTGAAGAAAAATGCTGTTTTGGAGCTTTTGGTTACATACATAAGGTTTCATATAAAAGAACTCTCATAAAAAAATGAACCTTTTGAAAATTTGTGATCATAGTGAGTTGAGTTTCTGGGTTTTATTGCCTTTTTCTGATTATATGTGCAATTGAAGGAGACTCACAATGATCAAAGGTCAAATAGAACATTTTGTCTTTCATATGGACCTAAGTGAGATTTTTGGCTACTTTCTGGAATTTGAATCCTTTTGTGCTTTCATTGCCTTATCTCACTTGCTTATACTATTCTGAAGCCAACTTGGTCGGTTCCTAGGCTTTTTCTTGCTTATGGACCAGGTTGTGCCTTTTTGCGAAAACTACGATTTTTTACTTTTCAAACCTTGAAACTACATTTTCTTGGAAATTGCCAATGTGTTCATCAAGGGGAAGATTATGGATATCGTGAGGATATGTGCACGATCTTAGAATGATGAGTCAATTGGCAATGGCATTGTTGGTTTGCAAAATCACGTGTTTTTTGTTTTGCTTCAAGGCTGTCAGACCACAGGCGGTCTGACCGGTGACTAGGGCGGTCAGACCGCCCGTGGGAGAGGTCCGACCGGCCGTGGTGGCCGGTCTGACCGATATGGTTAAAAGTGGTTTTTGGAGCTGAGCCAAAAATAGGATGTGTACGCAAGTGAGGGGGGTCTCCTGGATATGGTTACATCATTTTTGGAGCTCCCAGTCAAAAGTTCTATTCGTTTGAAAATTCCAGAAGGTTTCGGATTTTCAAGTTGGAATTTTGGCTAAGTCCTTTCGGGCGGTCCGACCGCCGTTGTGTAATCGGTCCGACCGGCCTGAAATCGGTCGGACCGGTAATGTGGGGCGGTCAGACCGCCGATCACTTGAAGGTGAGCCTTCTTGGCCTTGATGTGTTTTAAATGTGTTTTATGTATGGAGTTCAATGCTTTATTATTGCATATTGCATTGTGGAACTAACGTGGGTCAAGTTGTGAAGAACTTGTTCCTGGAAACGATTTGTTTGTCTATTGCTGTGCAGGTGGCTTGCAGGTCAACGACATCAACGGTGAGGTGGATTGGGACTACGCTTGGAGAGCTGAGGTCCAGAATGATCATGGATGCCGGGTGAGGTCGTGTGACTCAAGCATGGTGCAGAATGGGCAAGATGGATCGAACGGGTAGTTCTGTGTACCTGGTTGGATCAGACGGTGCGGAAGTCGGTGCAAGTCTCTAGGAGTTTCCGATGGGATTCGGACGGGAGAGTCTTGCCGACAGGATCAGAGCCGCTGATCAACCTACGCGTGGTGAAGCAGGCGATTGCTTCAACAGTTATGTGTGTGTGGGTCCCATGTGTGAGTGGGTCCCAAAAGTGAAACCCTAGGCTTCTCCTATAAATAGAAAGGGGGAGATGTAAAACCCCTTGAAGCATTCATTTGAGCCCCTCTTCCTTTTTCTAGGGTTAGGAGAGGAGAGGAGGGGAGAGGTTAGGGTTTGGAGAGTTTGTGTGTGCTCCTTGTGTGAGCTCTTGTCCTCCTTGTTGGAGTGGCTTTGTAAGCATCTTGTGAGATCAATCAATCTTGTGATGCTTGCTTGAGAGATCATTTGTCTCCTTTGTGTTCTTCTCTCTTTTGGATGAATTTGGTACTTCCTTGATTCAAGTGTTTAAGCTTGGTCTCTTGACCCATTTTGTCTTGCTTTGATGTGTGGAAATACTCCTAGAATCATCTAGGTCATCAACCCCCACAAGCAAGTCTTGAATCAAAGATTTTCGTATTTCTAGGGTTTGTGCACTTCTTTGGTAAAACCTTGAGAGATCGTTTCTCGAAGTGGATCCAAGGATCGCTACTAGAAATAGGTCTCTAATATCCTTAGGAGGTGTGCTCCAAATTTGGTCAAGTTTCATTGGTTGAATCAAAAGTTGGACCAAATTTCGCTTTTGGATTTGGGCTTGACATTTGCTTCGACTAAATCGGTCTGGACCGATTGCATACGGCGGTCGACCGCGCGCTTCGAACCGCCTGTGAGTGGCAGGTCGAACCGATTTCCAACGGTCCGACCGCCGATTAGTAGCCGGGCCTCGATCGCATTAACAAACGGCCCGACCGCTGATCTCCAAATGGCCTCGACCACTGTGCCTGCACTGCACTCAAAGAGGTCAATTCTCTACATTTGTGTCGTGTGGTTGAGGGGGTTATCGAATTCAGCACAAGGCTTCCTCTGTGGTCTTACTGATCTTCTTAGCTTTCATAGCTAAAGGAGTAAAGTTCGTGTTGAATTTGATTAAGGCGAGAAATTTGAGAAAGCGCCTATTCACCCCCCTAGTCGCCTTTACGGTCCTACAGTTTGTAGTAGATGCGATCTATTACCGTTCTTATGCTAGTTTCATGTGATGGATCTTTCGGTGCACGGGTTGATTAGATCAATCGGTCATAAGGGGTTGAAATATGTATGAGTTGATAGCATCATATGGCCAAAAAGATTAGTTCGTGCTCCTTCTTTTGATGTACGTGCGACTTGCCCCTACCGGCTGGTGTCACCATCGGGCTAATCTGCACAAGACAATAATAGATCGAGCCAACAGATCGAGGTCTTGTGTTGCGGTCTCCTCAAGAATACCGATTGCGATGATCAATGTGATTGATCTAATGAAAATTGAGACATTTTGAATGGCTCGGATTTGGGTTGATTTGATCGGCCCGATGAGATTTTCATAGCGATTTCATAGATGTGATCTATGTAATTCCGTGAGGTTTTCAGGGCATCCACATGCATAGTATTGGTTTACTTGACAAGGCTATCAAATTGGATTTGGGCCTTGGGGCATGGTGTTGGGAGCCGGGGCATTGGGTGCCACCCAACAAACAAGAGTCACATAAGATGTGATTAGCAAGCGTTGCTTACCTACGTCACTAGGTTTCTAGCGGTGATGCCAAAGCTCACTAGAACTTAGATGAACATGGATCTTGACCACTATATGTCATTAGAGGGAAGACGATTACAAAACATATAGTGGGAGTGTCTTTTGTTAAATTGTTTAATGGAAGATCAATCATGAACATAGTCTTTGAACTTTGCTTGTTTATTTTCTCGTTGTAGATTATGGTCGCTTCTAGTAACAATTCGGTTTTAACTTGCGATCTGTTCTTGAGAAAGAAAAACTCAATGGAACGAATTTTATTGATTGGTACCGCAACCTGAGAATTGTTCTCCGACAAGAAAAAAAGGAATACGTTCTTGAGCAACCCTACCCCGATGAACTCCATGAGGGTGCAAACGTTGCCACCCGCAAAGCTTATGAGAAGCACTACAATGATTCACTCGACGTTAGCTGTCTCATGCTTGCTACCATGTCCTCTGAGCTTCTGAAGCATTATGAGAATGCAGATGCTCACACTATGATTGAAGGACTGCGTGGCATGTTTGAGAACCAAGCTAGGACCGAGAGGTTTAACATTTCAAAGTCCTTGTTTGTGTGCAAGCTGACGGAAGGTAGTCCAATCAGTCCTCATGTGATCAAGATGATTGGTTACATTGAGAGCTTGGAGAAGCTTGGTTCTCCCCTTAATCCTGATCTGGCTACAGATGTTGTTCTCCAATCTCTCCCTCCGAGTTATGAGCAGTTCATTATGACTTTTCATATGAATAGCATAGAGAAATTATTGACTGAATTGCATGGGATGCTTAAGACAGCAGAGGAAAGCATTAAGAAAAACACCAATCATGTGATGATGGTTCAGAAGGAGAATAAAAAAAGGAAGCGTTGGACGCCCAAAGGCAAAGGCAAAGGAAAAGGAAAGGTTCCTAATGAGCACCCTAACTCTAAGCTAAAGCCAAATGGGAAGGTCAAATCTGGCCCTTCTCCTGATGATGAATGCTACCACTGCCATGTCAAGGGGCATTGGTCTAGGAATTGTAAGAAATATTTGGAGGATCTGAAAAGGAAGAAGGGAAGCGAGACTTCTGCTTCAGGTATAAATGTTATAGAAATTAATCTTGCAATTTCTTCTGATAAATCTTGGGTATTTGATAACGGATCGATGATTCATACTTGCAAATCGTTGTAGGGTCTAAGAAGGACTAGAAGTTTTGCGAGAGGTGAGTTGGACGTGCGTGTCGGTAATGGAGCAAAGGTTGTCAGATCGGGTCAGCTGTCGGCACTTATCACTTGTCATTACCTTCAGGATTAGTTTTGGAATTAAATAATTGTTATTACATTCCAGCATTGAGTAAGAACATCATCTCTTCTTCATGTTTGGAGGAAGATGGTGGTTATGAGTTCGTAATAAAGAACAAACGTTGTTCTATTTATTTGAATAATATACTCTATGCACATTGTCCATTGTTGAATGGGTTATATGTTCTTGATCTTGAGGATAAGCATGTCTATAATATTAATGCAAAGAGGCTCATGCCTAATGATTTGAATCCCGCTTTTATTTGGCATTGTCGCTAGGTCATACAAATGAGAAACGCAGAGAAGCTCCATAAAGATGGTCTACTCAACTCATTTGATTTTGAATCATTTGAGACATGCGAGTCTTGTTTACTTGGCAAGATGACAAAGGCGCCTTTCACCGGTCATAGTGAGAGCGCAAGTGACTTGTTGGGACTTGTACATACCGATGTATGTGGACCAATGAGCTCAGAGCTGAGGTGGTTTTCAGATTTCATTACTTTTACCGATGACTTTAGTAGATATGGATACATCTACTTAATGAGGCACAAGTCTGGATAGTTTGAAAAGTTCAAAGAATTTCGAATGAAGTACAAAATCAGCTAGGCAAGACAATTAAAATTCGCGATCCGATCGTGGAGGTGAATATTTGAGCCATAAATTTGGTGAACATCTAAAATAAGGTGGAATTGTTCCACACCGACTACCGCACGCCTCGAAGGAACGGTATCTCGAACGGAGGAACCTGACCTTGTTAGACATGGTTCGGCCAATGATGAGCCAATCCGATCTTCCATTTTCCTTCTAGGATATGCTCTAGAAACCGCTGCGCTTACACTAAATGTAGTTCCATCTAAATCGATGGAAAAGACACCATACGAGAAATGGACCGAAACGTCTTCGATTGTCTTTCCTTAAGATATGGGGTTGTGAGACTTATGTGAAACGTTTAACGTCTGATAAGCTCCATCCTAAATCTTATAAATGCTTCTTTGTTGGGTATCCTAGGGAAACCAAAGGATATTATTTTTACAATCGGGAAGAAGGAAAAGTGTTTGTCGCCGACGGTGTCTTTTTGGAAAAGAGTTTCTTTCAAAAGGTGTTAGTGGGAGCAAGGTGCAAATTGAAGAAATTCGGAAACATCCAAAATATTTCAGCTCCTATTGAACCTCAACAGATGTACAAGATGTTGTACAACCGGTTATGGAGGCACCGCCCCCACGTAGGTCTACAAGGGCACGTCGCGTAACTGAAAAGTTCACGCTCCTAACCACGGGACAACGCGACATATTGTTATTGGATAATGATGAGCCCAAGAGCTACACGAAAGCAATGATGGGACCAAACTCTGAAAAATGACTTGGAGCCATGAGGTCCGAAATAGAATTCATGCATGATAATCAAGTTTGGAACTTGGTGGATCCACCTGATGGTGTAAAAACTATTGAGTGTAAATGGGTTTTTAAGAAAAAGATAGACATAGATGGAAATGTTCACATCTATAAGGCACGATTGGTGGCGAAAGGTTTCAAGCAAATTCAAGGTGTTGATTATGATGAGACGTTTTCACCCGTCGCTATACTAAAGTCTATTTGGATCCTCCTAGCAATTGCTGCCTATTTCGACTACGAGATTTGGCAGATGGATGTCAAAACGGCTTTCCTAAATGGAAATCTAAGCGAGGATGTGTACATGACACAACCTGAGGATTTTGTTGATCCAAAAAATGCTTGGAGAATATGCAAGCTTCAGAAGTCCATTTATGGATTGAAGCAAGCATCTCGGAGTTGGAATCTTCGTTTTGATGAAGCAGTCAAAGGGTTTGGTTTCATCAAGAATGAAGAAGAGCCTTGTATTTACAAGAAGGCTAGTGGGAGCGCACTTGTTTTTCTGGTCTTGTATGTAGATGACATATTATTGATCGGAAATGATATTCCAATGCTAGAAGCTGTGAAGTCTTCATTGAGAAAAAATTCTCAATGAAATATCTCGGAGAGGCAGCTTACATTTTGGGCATAAAGATCTATAAAGATAGATCAAAGAGGCTAATTGGATTAAGCCAAAGTACATACATTGACAAGGTATTGAAACGGTTCAATATGCAAGATTCCAATAAAGGTTTCTTGCCTATGTCACATGGCATTAGTATTAGCAAGACTCAGTGTGCTTCAACACTTGATGAGCAAAAGAAGATGAGTGCGATTCCATATGCCTCAGCCATCGGATCCATCATGTATGCTATGCTTTGTACGCGTCCAGATGTTTCATATGCTCTAAGTGTTACGAGCAGGTATCAATCTAGCCCCGGTCTAGCTCACTGGGTGGCTGTAAAGAATATTCTTAAGTACTTTAGAAGGACTAAGGATATGTTCCTTATTTTTGGAGGTGAAGAAGAGCTCGTTGTAAAAGGTTACACCGATGCTAGTTTCCAAACTGATAAAGATGATAGCAGATCGCAGTCTGATTTTGTGTTATGCCTCAATGGAGGGGCAGTGAGCTGAAAAAGTTCCAAGCAAGAGACGGTAGCCGATTCGACAACTGAAGCCGAGTATATTGCGCCTTCGTCGCAAAGGAAGTCCGCTTGGATTTGAAAATTTGTTTTTGAGTTGGGTGTGATCCCTAGTGTGTCTAGTCCAGTGGATCTCTATTGTGATAATAGTGGAGCCATTGCGCAAGCAAAGGAGCTTAGGTCACACGAAAAGTCCAAACATATACTTCGGCGCTATCACCTTATATGTGAGATCATTGATAGGGGTGAAGTGAAGATTTGCAAGGTGCACACGGATTTGAATGTTGCTGATCCGTTAACAAAGCCTCTCCCACAACCAAAGCATGAGACATACATGAGTGCAATGGGTATTAGATACTTACATGATTGACTCTAGTGTGAGTGGGAGATAATTGTATCAAGTCTATGTTTATGAAATTTTGAATAAGGTGTTATTTGGTTCCTTGAATAATGATTATATGCATTGATTGACAAGTATGTGACTTGTTCGTGAAACTCTTTGTTTTATTTAATGTTATTCTAAAGATCCCTAGTCTTATGTCATTACGTGGGACAACAATGATTTATGGATTAGCACATGTATTGATTGATGATCATATTTCACGGATCATAGATATAGGAATATCAAATCAATAATGTGGACACATGTTAGAGAACATGGTGTTGATTGACCCACCCAGACGCTATTTGGGATTGTTTTATTAATATGTGCCATCAAGCGATCTCGAGTGGTATACCTACTGGATCCTTCGACCTGAAATCGCCATTGTTTCTCACTATGTGTAGTGGTGCGCTTTGGGACTGCCAAACACTACACCGTAACTGGGTAGCTATAAAAGTGGTCTTCAGGTGTATCATGAAATATGGAATGGGATGTGAGCAGATTAAGATGGAATTTGCCCCTCCTACATAACAGGAGAGATATCTTTGGGCCCCTCGATGTGGTTGGATTAGGAAGAAGTGCATGGCCATGCCAAGGTGATTAAAGAGTTAATCACAATGTGACTAAAGGGTTAGTCATGAGTTGTAATCCACCACAAGATCGAGTAAATGGTTGAGCTATCACAAGGGTTGCACGAATTTCGCCTTAAGTTCGACTGGTATCGTGTGGAAAAGGGATCCAAGTATGTGTATATCAAGGTTTAGCCGATATGATCTTTATGTATATTCGGGAGTCAATATGCCCTGCTAGGTGCCACTATTGACTTATGGCTTGAAAAGGGTTTTCGGGTCATGGCTGTCTACACATGAACCTAATGGGTCACACACTTAAGGGGTTGGAATTGGAGAGCTTGCCTATATGATTGTCTCTAGTACAAGTGGGAGATTGTTAGTGATGTGCCCAAGAGGTAATCATAAATAATTCGGTTTTATAGGCTAAGAGAGATATTGATCCACATGGGACTAGGGTTCTATTGGGTCTACAATGTGGAAGCCCATTAGCATGCTCTATAAATATGGAGGCGGGGCTGCAGGCACAATTGGATGAACCCTGGCCGCCACCTCCCCTTAGCCGTATCCCGAAACCCTAGCCGGCCGCGTGGTGCTAGCACGCAAGTGCACGGCGTTCCATCCCGAACGTGTGGACTCCGTGGAGGCACCGCTGCTGTTGCTGCTGTGCTGATTGGCGAAAAGCGTAAGGCTATTGCGTAGTACTCGAGGAGGAGACATTCAGTTCGTGAAACGATCGACTGTTTCTTCTTCATCAACGCAGATTCACGCTTGGACCGGCTCCTCCAACTCTTCTTCACAAGCAAGCATCTAGTGGTAACTCCCTTACACGTATGTTTTCTGGTTAAACACGGTTGAAAATCAATTGTTGTAGCTAGCGTAGCCTACCTGTTCTTCTTTCGGTCATATCATCATATGTCAGTACTGAGGCCACCCTGATGCTGTTTCATACGGTCATACCGTTTTTTTTTTTTTTTTTGCCCAAGGTGTTTGGTGAGTTCAACCTTTTTTACACGGCTGTGAATCTGTGATGTCTGAGGCCAATCAAGGTTTTCGGCTGCTGCTTGATGGTGTATTTTTTAGTCATATCTTCTGCAATGCACTTGATTTCTCTGTCCTGCCTATTTAGTTCCAGAATGGTTTACATGTTGGTTGGATTAAGCAAGTTCTTCGTCATTTCTATATTAGTATGCAGTTTCTGTCAGCTTCACTGTTACAATTTGTATGTCTACTAATTATTATAAAGCTTTATCCAAGTTTAAGATGCCCTCTTTTGTGACACGCAAAGGTGACTCCTAACTCTGCAAAACATATATTCCTAAACCAACGAGGAAGAAAGAGAGAGGAAAAGAAAAATATCTTCAAGGCATTTATCGGTGACCACTTGTCGCTGGACCACTACACCTCCAACCTCCCAGCCCAACTGTCAGGAAGCCATTATCAAGAACATCAAAGCCCATTCCTCCAAACCAGCATCTCTAAATCTTTTAAAATCTACTCCTCCACAGCTGATTCAGATGGATTAACACGCCTAAGTCCTAACCAATCCTGTGTTCCTACTGCTCCAATGGCCACCACCGCCCTACGCTTCCATCCGGCCGCCTTCTTGTCAGCTCATCCACGCAATGCGAAGACCAAAGCCTACCACCATTGCTCACCTCAGAGGTTCCATATTGCAACGAGAAGGTGCCTTGTCAAGGCGAAGTCCTCGAATGGCCACCCGCAGATCGGTGCCTCCTTCAACGATGGTACTTCAACCTACAACTAACACAGTTGCTACTACCTAATCTAATGGCATGCAAGACTGTATCGAGAAGTGGTTGTTGCAGAGGTGCTAGATGGGAAGCCACCTGAAGATGGCGTGCCGGAGAAGGGAGGGAGCACCGTCAGCATCACCGTCGTCGGCGCCTCCGGCGACCTTGCCAAGAAGAAGATCTTCCCGGCGCTTTTCGCCTTGTTCTACGAGGACTGGCTCCCCGAGGTTTCTGCCGTTCTTGTTTAGTTCTTCAGTGTGGACTTATTTTGGAGTCTAGTAGTTTTCACTTTAGTTAACTTCTGTTAATGCAGCATTTTACAGTTTTTGGTTATGCTCGTAGCAAGATGAGTGATGAAGAGCTCAGGAACATGATTAGTACGACTCTAACATGCCGGATTGATCAGAGGTACTGCTTACAATTTTGCATGGTTATGGTCATAGCACTCCTTACAATTCTGTTAATGCTCTGTGAATACTTAGTTGGTCTACATGGACTGAAAATATTATTGCACCTTGTCCGAAGTGTCGATTTTTAGTTGTAATTGTTTGATTGGTGGGACAAAATTGAGAAAATTTGTGGTATGTACTGACATTGCATAATACAGTCTCAAATCTTTTTGCACTTTGCATTTCGTTACTCGAACAAGCGGTCTATTATGACATTGCTTTATTTGCCTCTCCACTCCGGTCTCCATTCAGTTTCAGCTTTCTAGATACTCTCAATCACTACAGTTGTATTCTTAATGTAAATGTGAATTATTTTCGAACAATTTATAGGAGAACTGCAGTGATAAGATGGAACAATTTCTGCAGAGGTGCTTCTATCAATCTGGGCAGTACAACTCAGAGGAAGGATTTTCTGAATTAGACAGAAAGCTTAAAGAAAAAGAGGTAATCCTAATGTTTCTTGATCTTAGATTTGAACTGTAAGTAACCATTATGGATAGAAGTTTGAAAGGAAATGCGTGCTCAATTTACCCTACAAATTCAGACAGTGTTCCAAAGCTCATGTTGCAAAAATAGAGACGAATCTAGAGACAGAGGACACGATTTTTACATGAGAAACATTTGCGGGAAAAAAAAACCATAGACACACAAAAGCGGAATTCACTATATGAGAAGAAATTAGAAGCACAGGACGACAGGATGTCTAAAATGTGCGACTATAGGGGTATATGTATAGGGAGAGCAAGAAGAGTCCAGAACGGACAAGAAACGCCGAATTCGGGTCACATTGCAACAATATCCACCTTGAGCCTAATTCCCTTCGGTAGTTGAAGAACACTATAAACTCCTCCAATCAAATCAACATGAACACCTTGTGCGCTGAAAATTCATAGGACTAGTGAGTGATACCAACGCAGTTTGAGCGAAGCTTACACTTAGCTATAGGAGTAGGCTTTGTCAACATATCAGCTGAATTATCATGAGCACTTATCTTACTGATTTTTATGTCACATTGAGCAATGACACTACGAATGTAGTGATATCTAATACCAATGTACTTCATTCTCTCATAGAATATCTAATCCTTCGTAAGACAAATAGTACTCTGACTGTCATAAAATATTGTAGTACAAGATGTACTTCCACAAAGTTCAGTAAAGAATCCTCTTGACTAAACGACTTCTTTGCCAGCCTTAGAAATAGCCATATACTCGGCTTATGTAGTTGACAAGGTGACAATAGCTTGCAGACTTGCCTTCCAACTAATGACACATCCTCCAACAGTGAACACATAACTAGTAAGAGATTTTCTCTTACCCAAATCGCAAGCAAAATCTGAATCCACATAACTAACGAGTCTATCTCTAGTCTTCCTAGATTGAAAACAAGCATTAGAAGTACCCCGTAAGTATATGAAAATCCATTGAACTGCTTTCCAATGATCTTTGCCATGATTAGTCATGTATCTACTAACAACACTCAATGACTGAGATAATCGGGGGGAGAATATACCATGGCATACATAAGTGAACCAATTGCACTAGTATATGGAACTCTAGACATGTACTCAACTTCATCATCTGACTGTAGATATGACACTGAAAAAAGTTTGAAATGTACCTTCAACTTTGAAATTTCTACCATATCTTTTACAATAATCAACATATCATCCACATATAGGAGCAAGTAAATAACTGAATCATTAATAGTCTTCAAATAAACACAACTATCATAATTGGATCTTTTGAAATCATGAAGATCATACAGGAGTTAAATCTCTTGTACTACTGTCTAGGTGATTGCTTCAATCCATAAAGAGATTTCCCCAACTTGCAAGCTTAATTCTCCTTTCCCGGAGTGACAAAACCTTTCTGCTGCTCCATATAAATATCTTCTTTTGACTTCCCATGCAAGAAGGCGGTTTTCATATGCAATTACTCAAGCTCATAATAATGCATAGCCACAATACTAAGTAAAGTGCGACTATAACTATGCTTTACAACTAGTGAAAGACATACATGAAATCAAAACCTAGAATTTTGATGTATCCTTTAGCAATGAGCTTTGCTTTGTACCTAACCTCTTCGGTTGGTGAAACACATTCCTTCTTCTTGAAAATCCATTTTCAGCGGATAACCTTCTTCTCAATCGGCAACTTGACTAGCTCCCAAGTGCCATCTTTTTTCCAAGAGATTGCATCTCATCATGCATGACAGTCATCCATCTTTTTGAATCACTAGAAGAGATAGCCTCTCAATAAATTGAAGGTTCTGCAGCACATTCAATTTCTTTTGTCACATTCAAGCAATAAGCCACAACATTAGCTTCTTCAATCAATCTCTTAGGACACTGAATCTTCCTCCTTTCTCTATTAGTTGCAATGGAACATTGTGGTGCTTTCACAACAACAGGCACATCATGCATGTTTTCCTTTTCAGCTTTTAGTGTAGATTCTAAATCAATAACATGCTCCATCTGCACAATTGATTTCTGTGGATTCTCAATAGGAACATTAATAGATAATTTATAATGCAATATAGCAGACTCATCAAAGGTAACACTTCGCTAATAAACATATTTCTAGTTTCGTGATTCCACAATTTATACCCTTTCATATCGCATCTATAACCAAGGAAAATGTAATTAATGACTATAGACTCCAATTTACCATTGTTAACATGATTATAAGCAGGACAACTAAATATTCTCAAATTCGAATAATCTGTTGGAAAGCCAGACCATATCTCAATTAGAGTCTTCTTATCAATTGCCAGATTGAGTAACCAATTGATTATATAATAAACAGTGGGAGAGGCTTTAACCCAAAAATCTCTAGATAATTCAGAGTTAGACAACATGTAATGTACCTTCTCCATGATGGTTCTGTTCATCCGTTCGGCCACATTACTTTGTTGAGGAGTACTAGGGATGGTGTAATGTCTCACAATGACATCTAATTTGCATAAAACTTCAAATTTTCCATAACAGAACTTCAAGCCATTATCGGTACGTAGCTTCTTGACATGCTGGCCAGTGTGTTTTTTAATCATAATCTTTCACTCCTTGAATGTCTTGAACACATCCGATTTGTATTTCATGAAGTAAGCCTAAACTCTTCTCGAGTAATCATCAATGATGGTCAACATATAGCTTGCACCTCCAAAGGACAGAATGCAGCCCCTCCCCACAAATCAAAGTGAACATAATCCAATATGCCTTTTATACAGTGAGTTGTCATGTCAACTTCACTCTCTTTGCTTGCCAAAGACACAATATTCATAGAACTTTAACTTGTCGATGCTTTGACTATCAATGAGTTCTCTTTGCATAACTCCATCATGCCAATTTCCTCATATGACCGAGACATATATGCCAAAGATAGTAGCATCATAATCAAATGATTTATTTGAGGTAACAACATCATTACTCGAACTTATAGTGCCTCGCAAATGATATAGGTTGGTAGCCTTCATATCACCCATCATTACAACAAGAGAGCCTTTAGAGACCTTCAAAATTTCGCCTCCACTTGAATACTTATTTCCTTTAGCATCTAGAGTATTCAATGAGATAAGTTTTCTTCAAACTTGGATTGTGTCGAACATTCGATAAAGTTTTGATGGTGCTATTAAACATCTTGATCTAGATAGAACCAATGTATGTAGTTTTGCATGGTGAATTATCACCCATCAACATAGAACCACTTTGCGTAGTTTTATAATTCATGAACCAATCATAGTTCGGCCATGTGGAAAGCGAGGTCAATCAAGAATCCACTCATCAACGGTTTTGGAATCACCAAAGAAAGACAACAAAAAAATCACCATCTAATCTTGTTTGGTAAAAGTGGTGGCTTTGGTTTTATCCTCTTGTTGATCCTTCTTGAATTATTATTTATCCTCTCCTTGTTCTACAACTTCCAAAGACTCGGATATGTCGTGGACTGCTCTTCTTGCAATACTTGCACGACTTCCTATTCCCGGATGTAGATCCGCTCTAGAATTGTTGTTTGAATCCTTCTCATGTTGCTTGTCATGTAATGATAAATATTTTTATGTATACTTGAACTTTCACCAAATCATAAGTTTCATCTTCTCCTTAGCATACAATGCTTGATAAACTTCATTGAGAGTAAGAGTTTCACTAGATAGAATAGTATCTCTGAAGGTAGAGTACAAACCGGGCAAAGGAGCATAAAAGAATAAGACTCAAATCTTCATCATCATATTTTACCTCCATAGACTCGAGGTTAGCAACAACTTCTTTGAACGTTGTCGTGGTTCAACACCGAGCACCCTCCTCCATCTTGTGCGAGTAAAGTCGATGCTTCAGTGCATCTTCCCGGTCGATCCTTGGTCATAAAAATCGCTCTAGCCTCCAACTTCAACCATAATGCGGTGATGACTTGTCCTTCAAAACTCCTATAGAATATTAGTTGATAGATGAAGATGAATATAATATAAGGCCTTACGATATTTTATTTTCTTCTCATCAGTTGACAATGATGCAATCATCTTGTCGGTCGCCAAAAGAGCATTGTCCAAATCCATCTAGGCTAAAACAACACACATCTTAACTTGCTATAGAGAAAACCTTGTGTCTCGACTAACAACGGAAGGTCGTACTTCAAAGTCTCCATTGATAGATGAAACCCTAACTTGATCAACATTTAGCAATGCTGTCGAAGGAACCTGCACTAGAGCAGTCGCCGGGATGGAGGCGCGGACCGACTCAAAGGGTAGCACAAGCCGGTGCAAAGGCTGCGTGGGTTAGCGGTGGTAGAAGCTTGGGTCGGCGCAGGGATCGGTGCCGAGTCGAGGTAAATCTTCTAAAAGTCAATGAATCAGATTTGAGTCGTTGTAGCACTCGGAATCGACGAGACGAAGAAGTCAGCGAGTCGACGAAGTAGCACAGGGCCACGCTAGATGATGAAGAACTCGGCAATAACTCTCCAAACCTCATATTCAACTCAAAATGTGGCTCTGTTACCACTTGTTGCAAAAATGTAGACAAATCTAGAGACAATAGACACAATTTTTACGTGTAAAACCCTTGTGGGAAAAAACTACGGACGCACAAAGGTGAAATTCAATGTACGAGGATAAATTACAAGCACAGACAGACGACATAACGTCTAAAACATGCAATAGTAGGGGTACATATATAGGGAGAACAAGAAGAGTCCAAGACGGATAAGAAACACCGAGTTATAGTTGGTTGCATGGGCCCACGCAACGCTCACTCTAGCGCGGCCCCGTGTTATGTGTAGCATGGATCCACGCTCGTGTCCGGTACAGAGACAACACAAATTATGGTGAACACTGATGAGTAATTATTGTCAAATAAATATCTGGCGAAATGAAAAATATGCTAGTATTCAGTACTTCCTAATTAGTGAAACACTGCATATGGTTGCTGAAATGAAAAACAGTGCAAATTTCTATGAGAATTGCAAAATAGTTATGCTTGAGAATTCACGGGAAATATTTGTCATCAGGCTGGCAAGCAACCAAACAGGTTGTTTTACTTGTCGATTCCGCCCAATATATTTGTCGATGTGGTAAGATCTGCTAGTCGCACGGCATCTACTCCAAGCGGGTGGACAAGGTTTATAGTTGAGAAGCCATTCGGTCGCGATTCTGAATCCTCGGGGGAGCTCACTAGATCCTTAAAGAAGTACTTAACCGAGGAGCAAATCTTCAGGTATGTGCAATGAGGAACAGTTTCAGAGACTCTTTCTTAGGATTTAACCATATATGATGAAGATGAATAATTCCTTCTGAGTGCTTTTTGTAGGATTGACCATTATTTGGGCAAGGAGTTGGTTGAAAACCTTTCAGTTCTCCGCTTCTCCAACCTTGTCTTTGAACCACTGTGGTCAAGGAACTACATTCGGAATGTGCAGCTCATTTTTTCTGAAGACTTCGGCACCGAGCGTCGAGGCGGGTCTGCACTCTGCAGTACCTTTCTCCCATATCGCACATCCAGAATGTTCTATGGGACTTAGACAATCAAACCAACCGATAATGATTTCCTTCTTGCTGCAGCTACTTCGACAACTACGGGATCATCCGGGACATAATGCAGAACCACTTGCTGCAGATACTGGCCCTGTTTGCAATGGAAACTCCGGTCAGCCTGGACGCCGAGGACATCCGCAACGAGAAGGTCGTCAATTCAAAGGAATATCCTAATTATCTGTCAACTGAAACGGAGCCTCTGAATGCTCTGGCCTTCTTGTTCAGGTGAAAGTGTTGAGATCGATGAGGCAGCTGAAGCTGGACGATGTTGTGGTAGGGCAGTACAAGGGCCACACGAAAGGCGGGAGATCGTACCCCGCCTACGTCGACGACCCGACGGTGCCCAAGGGGAGCATCACCCCGACCTTCGCGGCCGCGGCTCTCTTGATCGACAACGCGCGGTGGGACGGCGTGCCGTTTCTGATGAAAGCCGGCAAAGCACTGCACACTCGACGGTACAATCCTGAATCCATTACTACTCCCGGCTTTAGCATGCATGTTCTTGCCTGGTTGCAGCCTCGGTGTATACGGTAACTAACGGTTTTTTTTTAAACAAGGCTAAACTCAGCTTTTATAGAAAGCTAATAACGAGTATTACATAAGTCTGAAACACAAGGCAGACAGGGGAAACCAGCCAACAGGAAAGCACAAAATGAAATCAGAGAACACATCCAGAACCCTAAGGCACAAACATCACAACAGTCTAAAAAATTCCCAACAGACACCTAGTATGACTATCAGAGGGAGAAAACAAACCCAAACAGTTGTTAAGTTCTATTCAAAGCCCTAAACTCCCTCAGCCAATCTTCTGCCGAAGCCAGCATCCCTTCTAGATTCATTTGATCATCTTTTTTTTTTTGTGAGAATGCGCCAACGCTGCAAACGTGACACAAATTTAAATACAACTTCAGTTGGTTGCTTAGGGAAAGTCTTCTCAATCGCCCCTCTGTTCCTAGTTTTCCAAAGCGTCCAAGCAAAAGTTGCAAAACTGATTAAGCCAACATGATAATCATTAGCACCCCTATTATCTAACCAACCAATATGAAGATCATCAAGAGACTCCGGGCTTCTTTCCCACTTAAAAATTTCTCTGATGCAAGACCAAGTGAATTTTGCCATAACACATTGAAATAGTACATGGTTTGCATCTTCTTCTATTCCACAAAGCCAACACTTATTATCCCCTTTCCACTTTCTAATCATGTTGGACCGTAAAGGCGACTAGAGGGGGGGGTGAATAGGAGCACGCTCACTTTTTCACAAATTATGAACTCAATACAATTTCACTCCAGTAGCTATTAGAAAGCTATGAAGATTAATATACCAGTACAGCGGAAGACTAGTATTGAATTCAATTAAACCCCCTAAGCAAAATAACAAAATCAACTAAGATTGCAAACTCACAAAGACGGGCGGTCTCGACCATTGCATCTAACCGGTCGGACCGATTGTCGCGGTCCGACCGGCGTTAGTCTTTGGCGGTCGGACCGCTCCAAAATCGGCCCGACGGTGATGACGGCCATTCGACCTACCGACTCGTAACCGATCCGCAATAAGAAAATCACCGATGACGGTTGCAATTAGGTGAAACTTTGATTCTCAACTCCAATCTTTATGAAACTTTGCACACACCTTCTATATGCTATTGAGGACCTATTCCAATCGAATATTATGATAATTCTTGGAACGATCTTGAGCAATTGCAAATTGATTAATGAAGGTCTAAAACCGCAAGAACGAAAACTTGATCCTAAAGCTTGTTCGTGAGTGATTGATGATCAAGATGATGCTAGATAGATTCACACATATCACAGCAAGCTAATTCACGTGAAAGAATCAATCACAAACTCGCGGATCAAAGAAAGCCCTAAAGACACAAAATTGAAAGCAAGAACGAAAAGAGACTTATCTCAAGCAAACCTTGCATAGATTGATTTCGTGATTGAAGCTGGATTACATCCACACCATCATGGATCAGTGGACAATCAAAGATCACGAAATTCTCCACAAACCATCAAGAGCCCTAGCCTCCACCTCAACTCCCCTAAAGACAATTAGGGTTTGAAACACAAAGAGGCGAGGGAGGGAGAAGTGCAGCCACCATCTCCTCCTATTTATAGTGGAGGCCTAAAACTCCTAGGGTTTGACTCTCTTGGGCTCCCATTAAGGCCCACTAACAAACGGGTCACACACGCACGCTTCGCAAAGCGTCGTCTTTAACTTTTGACCTAAACCGCTTCACCATGCGTCATGGATTTGCCAATAGGTCACCATTGTCCATCTTGTGTCACGCTTGAGTCGTTGACCCACCCGCATCGCCGATCGCTCGACCTCAACTCTTCAAGTCTAGTCCCGATTCTCCTCGCCGCTGACCGTCGTTGACCACCAAGCTACCGCACAACCACGCATAAGAAAACACGAATTCGGGAACAAGTTCTTCACAACTTGACCCATGTTAGTCAAAACATGCATCATGCAAATCATATGCCATGAAACCAATGACTTTGACCTAACAAAACAACATCGCCACGGTCGGCCGACGCTCAAGTAGAAACCGGCCGACCGCCCAGCGAGCGGGTCGGATCACTTCCATGGCTTGGCTTCGGACCGCCCTCGTGAGCTTGGCCGGACCGCCTTGGGACTTAGCCGAAATTCAAGCTCCCAAATTCAAACCTTCGGAAACTTTAAACCAATAGAACTTCTTCTCGAGACTCCAAAAATTATGAGACCAAGTGCATTGGGATCCCTCACTTGCCTACAACACCTATTTTTGGCCCACTGCTTTGAACACTTTTGTCATCGCCGGTCCGATCCGCCCATGGCCGGTCCGACCGATTTGGGACCGGCCGGATCATTGCAGTAAGGACCGGTCGGACCGCCGCCCGTAATACCACGTAGCTTTGTCGAAAACACGTGAAACTACAAACCGTAAACGCCATTGCCAATTGTCACATCATCCTAAGATCCGGAGCATATCCCCATGAAATCCACAATCTCCCCTTGATGAACACATTGGCAATTATCCGTAAAATGTAAGTAAGAGGTTTGAAAACGAGTTTACTCGCGGTAGCAGACAAAGGCACAACTTGGTCCATAAGCAAGAAAAAGCAATGTAAATGACCAAGTCGGCATCGTAATAGTATAGGCATGTGAGACAAGGCAAAAGTAAGCATAAAACTTTGACTTCCGTAAAAGGGTCAAAATCTCACATAAGGTCCATATGAAAGAACAATTGTTCAATTGACCTATGATCATTGTGAGGATAAAAGAATGCAATTCAAGTTCAGAATATTCAATAAGACAATAAGAATGCAACTCAATAACTCCCCTCACTATGATCCTCAATTTTCAAATTTTCGCCTCCCTTTGTATAAACTTCTCCCCAATAAAGAAATATCTTCTTATTAACACATCTTCTCTTCTCATTTAACGATCTTCTCCCCTTTGACAATGGATTCATCAAGGAATCACGACTTCCTCTCATCCAGAGATAATAAATATAAAATAAAGGAAGAAGCAGAAACAAAAGAAGCATAAAGAGGAGTATGCATGAAGTGCAATGGAGTGGCTTCATCATTTTTTTGTATTTTTCAATTTTTGATTACAAGAAGCTTTGAGATTACCCAAAAGAACAATCTAGTATCTCTAATATTGCACAAACAAAGATATCAAGCCCGACAAATACGCTTATCAAGATCATGGTAAGACATATATATCAAAGCTAAGCAAAAAGTCTCAAAAGTAAAGCAAGAGATTTGATCAATTTAAGCAACGCTCAAATTCAAAGAAGTTCATCAACAGGATCCTAAAGTGAAATTGGCCATGTCAAAATGTCAAAGTGAGATCAAAATCTAACAAAGACCACATTAAGAGTCAATCAAGTCCCGTATTGAATCATTTTGCTCAATATTTTGTAAACGCCCATTTGTCAACATTTTTCTCATTTGCATTGAATATTGAAGTTGACTAATGATCTAACTTAGTGACAAGATCCTGGACTAGAGCCATCCACAAACTCATCCTAAGCTTCACTGTAAGTAGATTAAAGGTATATCTTAGTAAAGAAGATCCCGGACTAGGAGCCATCCACAAACTCTTTCTAAGCTTCTACCGGGCGACAAATCTTGAGGTTCATGTCATTTCGACAAGCAATCCCCATGAGATCGTTCGTTCATCAAACTATCTCCAAGTTCATGTCATTTGACAAGCAGTCTCGTAAGAATAGTTTGGCACAATTTCAGCATAAGACAATCTTGATTTTCATTTTTCACATGAGCAGTTATAGAATCTCAAGAACACAAAAGCTCAAGTAATGGTCAATTTTAGATCAAAGAGCTAACAAAGCAATTCTGACAGGGCCAATGTCACAAGAGGAGAACTAATTGCGCAACTCGCTAAAACATCCACAAATTGCAATTTCTTAGTTTGAGTTATTTAAAAGGTTCTAGCTCATATAGCAAAGACTTAGCTACACATGTAAAAGCATGATAATTCTAGCAAGTCAAAGAACTAGACATGACATTGAGCAAGAATTGAAATACAAAAGCTCTAAAGAGTAATAGGCAAAGCTTCATCAATTTTTACAACTAAGCAGAAAATCTTATATTACAATGCATCTTTTTGGATTTTTCATACCATTTGTTGTAACCACTTGTTGAAGTTTTCATATGAATGCAATATGACACAATGAGATGCAATTAAAAGCCTAAAACCTAAAAAGTTCAAAAGATCACTAAGTTCGTAAAAGAACAATAAAAGATCAAAAGAACAAGGAAAGATAAGAAAAGATCAAACTCCCTCAAACCAACCCATAAGGATAAATTACCCTAACTCGCTTCTTAAGGAGGAAAATCTGTTTGATCTAAAGGCTTGGTAAGAATATCCGCCAATTGAGCTTCTGACTCTCGAAGTGCATCACAATATCACCTTTTCAACATGATCTTTAAGGAAGTGATAGCGAATGTCTATGTGCTTAGTCCTAGAATGTTGCATGGGTTTTTAGCAATATTAATAGCGTATGTTATCACGTAAAAGAGGAACACTAGCAAAGTTTAACCCATAATCTTTCAAAGTGGACGCCATCCACAAAATCAAGCTACAAAGAACTAGCGCTAGCCTACATACTCCGCCTCAAGAAGATGGATTGTGCAATGTAAGACCGCTTCCTAGAAGACCAAGATACAAGAGAAGTGCCTAGGAAGTGACAAAGCACGAGGTACTCTTCCTATCTAACCGACACCGCAAAATCGAATCAAAACCTCTAATGGACAAAGTCAAGAGCAGAATACCAAATGCCATATAAGAGGGTAGAGTGTAAATACCGAATATGCGCTTAACGGCTTGGCGATGGGAAGTTCTCTGAGACGCTCAAATCTTGCACAAAGGCATACCGTGAAGTGAATGTCCGGCCTCGAGGCCACAAATACGTAAGGGAGCCGATCATGTCATGTACTCGCTTGATCCACGACTTCTCCTTCCTCATCCGGATCCAAACAATGGTTGCCATGGGAGTGGAAATTGGCTTGCAAATCACCCATGTTGAAGCGCTTGAGTAGATCTTTAGTGTACTTCGTCGATGGATGAAAGTTCCTTCCTTGCATTGCTTGATTTGAATTCCCAAAAGTAATTAAGCTCTCCCATCATACTCATCTCGAATTCCTCGACATAGTGTCGTAAAAGTCGAAACAAGAGCATTAGAGGAACCACCAAAAATAATATCATCCACGAAATTTGAGCAAGCAGAAGTCATTGTCACGCCTAAGAATAAATAGAGTTTTATCCACTTTACCCATCTCAAAATTATTTTTAAGCAAGAAGGTCTTAAGTCTATCATACTGTGCTCTAGGGGCTTGTTAAAGACCATATAATGCTTTAGATAGCTTGAAAACACGATTTGGATATTTAGGATCCTCAAAACCGGGGGTTGCTTAACATACACTTCCTCATCTATGAAACCATTTAAAAGGCACTTTTAACATCCATCCGATATAATTTAAAACCTTTTGATGCAAAGAAATGCAAGCAGTAATGCGAATGGCTTCTAGTCTAGCAACAGAGCAAATGTCTCATCAAAATCTAACCCCTCAACTTGGCTAAAACCCTGAGCTACCAATCTGGCCTTATTTCTAACCACAGAACCATCCTCACCTTGTTTATTCTTAAACACCCAACGAGTTCCTATAACATTATGACCACTAGGAGGTTCTACTAGGTTCCAAACTTTGTTTCTTTCAAAATTCTCTAACTCCTCATGCATGGCATTTACCCACTAGAATCGATAAAGCATGTGATATATCGCGGGTTCAAAAGAAGCAACAAAAGCCGAATGAGAGTAGAGATTTTGATCATTATACCGAGCGAGTGACTCGCCATGTAGATTACCTATTATCTGCTCCGAGGATGCCGCCTCGAATGCGAAGTGGAGCGCCGGGTGAGATGTCGCTTTCTTCGACCGCAGTATCATGCTGATGATGATGATGCAAAGCAGAGCCTCAATCAAGGTGAAGTAGACGAAGGTGTTCTTGTATCAATATGGGCGCCTCGGCAGCAGCAGATGAGGGAATGACATTGGCTTCGTCCTCATCTTCCTCCACAAAAATGCTCTCTGTCACCTGTAAATCATCTGTAGCAATCGATCTAGCTCCAGGGCTAGTCTCATCAAAAGTGACATTACAAGTCTCCTGAATAATGTTAGTCTCAGAATTAAAAACTCGAAACCCTCGAATGAGCAGGATAACCTGTAAATACCCCATCAAAAGTTCTTGATTCAAATTTATCTAAGTTGCTGTCTTAAGGATAAAACATTTTGATCCAAAAACTCAAAATGCGAAAATGAGGGTTTTCTACCAAAACGAAGCTCATAAGGAGTCTTGCCTAAAGAAGGTCTCAAAAGACACGATTGGCAATATGGCAAGAGAGTAATAGCTTCGCCCAAAATCTCCTGTGCTATACTCATCTAGCATCGCCCTAGCCATTTCGACTAAGGTCCTATTCTTCCTTTCCACCACGCCATTTTGTTGAGGGACGTGTGAGAGGAGAACTGATGCTCAATACCGCGCCAAAGACAAAAAGAAGCAAAGAAGCATTTTTGAACTCGTGCCATTATCATCGCGAATCGCTCTCAAAGCACCGTGAAGCTCAAGCCAAACAAAGAACAAGGTCATGAAAATAACCAAAAGCTTCATCTTTTGAAGTAAGAAAGAACACCCAAGTATATCTAGAAAGATCATCGACTATGACTAGAATATACCATTTTCCACCAATCGATCAACTCTAGCAGGACCAACAGTATCCATATGAAGCAATTGTCCTGGTCCGTCACTCATAACCATAGTCACCGAAGGGTGTGAGGCAGCAACTTGTTTGCCATGCCTACAGGGCGCACATACTGCATCTTTGATACTTTGAGTTTGGGCAAACCTCTCATAAGATCAAGGTTGCTAACTCGCCGATGATCAAAACCAATGTGCCCCAAACGCCGATGCAAAAGCCGTAAATCAAGAAGATGTAAGCAAACATTTAAGAGATCCAAAGAAGAGATTCTCAAAAATCACTCTAAAAATTCTACCAACTCTAGAGATTCCAAACACGAGCTCACCAGTAGAATCAAGCACACGACAAACATTTTTCTTAAAAACAGTCTCATAGCCATCATCAAGAAGCTGAGAAACAGAAAGGAGATTATACCTAAGCTTGTCCACAAGAGCGACATCCTTTAGAATGAATTTATTGTTTACCCTAATTGATCATGTTCCTTCAATTCGCCTTGTGTATCATCTCCAAAGGTGATGAAGTCATCACCGTTGCTCGCGTGAAAGAGGTGAACCATTTTGAGTTCCCTGGTCATGTGGCGTGAACATCCTAATCAACGAACCACGTGTTCTTCCCTTTCCGCGATAATCCCGAAAATCAAGGAACAAAAGAACGATGTGTCTCAACATCAAGTTAGATAAACATGATTTAGGAATCCAAGATCGAGACACACGCCCGCAAGGAGTATACAAACCGTAAGTACTATCCTTGATTTCATCTAACATTCGCTTATGAGCAATGTTTAAATTAAAATGAGACTTGAATCGTCCATGAGCGGTCGACCGGCGTGCTATCATGGTGGTCGATCGGCGACCAAAACGGTCGATCTATGGTGATCACCAAATGGTCGACCGCCAAATCGATAAACATTAGAATTAGGATGTTTAGGAACATAATGATTTGCATGAGAGAAAATCCTAATCCGTGTTTATTCTTTTCAATGTTACCATGTCTCATAGAAGCTCTAGGTTGCATGAATGAAATTCTATCAAAATTTTTCCTATCATTTTTCAACCTACGCCAATGTAATTCAATCAAATGTCCACCTTTTTGCAATAAGTGCAATGGTACTTGGTACCACTAGAAGAAGCACCATTTGAATTAATACAAGGTTGGGCAAAGCCTCGCAGATTTAAAAGATGTTTTTGCAAAGTTGGGTTTTGAATTCAATTAAACCTTTTCCAAGACTTGAATGACTTTTGGGTTTGAATTGTCTTGAAAAGAATTGAATCCTAAACCTTGCTTCTTATAAGGAGTTTTAGACTTGTCAAGAATCATGTTTAATTGTTTCTTACCTTTAGAAAATTTCTAATGTATCATGAAGGTAAGCATTTTCTTTTCTCAAGTTAACACAAGCATCACAAGTTTTATCCATAGATTTCTCCTTATACAAAGCAATTTCAAGCTTAAGAGCGGAACAATAAGCACAAGTAGTATTTTCAATATTGTCCTTAAGCTTAGCATATTTGACTCTAGCAACTTCTAAGATATCTTTGATTTCACGCCTTTTCTAAACATGAAGTGCAAGGGCTAGAATCAAACACATCAAAAGCAATCAATTTACTAGATTCTAAACATTTTTCACAAGGAGCACTTTTAATTTCATTTAGTTCAGATCTAGCATTCTCAAGTTGTTGTACGTAAATATTATGAGCAGCTTTGTAACTTAGTAATTTCGAGTGCATAGCATGACAAGATAAACATTCATCGTTTCAAGAGTCTTAGCATTTTAAGCTCTACTTTCAGTTTGTTAATCTTTGACTCTAATTTCTTATTTTTGTCATAACAAATTCTAGTGCTTCATCTTGACTAAGCAATTGCTCAACTATAGAATCATATTTAGCGTAAAGCTCATCATAAGAAAAAGATACCTCATCATCATCAATGTCGCCGTTGTCACCATGAAGCACATGCCGGTGAAGTCTTTGGCCTTCCCTTTCTTTTTGCCTTGAGGATCTCCTCCTCCTTGTCCTCCTCACTCCCAAGATCCACATCGCTCAAGGATTGATCCTCAAAAGCGGCAAGGACCCTATGAGCACCTTCACAAGCTTATTAGCCTCATACCTTGATTTGTTGAAAGGAGGCTTCTTCCAAGTCGGCTTTCCTTCCTTATGATTGCTCTTACCTTTCAAATTTGGGGTAATTTGTCTTGATATGATTGAGCTCACCACATTCATAGCATGTCACCGACCACCTCTCTTTTGTTTCTCACATTATTGTAGGCCCGTGAATTTTTTAGCAAGAAGAGCTAACTCTGCTTCAGAATACTTTCAAGCTCCTCTTCATGAATAGCAGATAAACAAGCAAATGAAAATCCGTAAGAAGATTCAAAAGAGTCATCAAAAGCCTTTTGAGAGGATCTCTACCAAAGCTAAATTATCTTTCTTGGGATGATCAACTCTTTTAATTTCATGAGTCTTGAGTTTACTATAAAGCAATTCTAAAGTAAGACTTGAAAGATCAACATTTTCTTCTATAGCAAGAGCCTTCATCTCCCACTCCTTGGTGTTGATTGCACCAAGAGATGGGTGGCATTTTCAGATTGAGAATATTCAATATCAACAACTTTTCATTTGATTAATTACTTTATTAAAGCGATCGAAAATGTCATCGATGCTCTCTCCAGACGCATCTCGAATTTATTGTATTCACGCTTGTAAACTGCTTACGACCTTTTGATTTGGGACGAACCTCATGATATGTTTCGAGAGTGTTCCAAATTTCATGCGCAGCTGAAAGATTGCAAATTCTATCATATTCTTGTCTACCAAGTGCACCATATAAAAGATTCTTAGCCTTATTGTTGTTAGCCAAAAGAATTGCGTATGGTGTGTAGCAATTTCAGAATAACCAATGGGCTCTAACAACATCCCAAATAGCTTGTCCTCGCTCTCAAGAAAGACGCGCATACGATTCTTCCAATAGGCATAGTCGTGCCCATCAAGATATGCGGTTTAGTAGAAAACTTATCCATCGCCAAAGTTCAAAGGACCTGTTAAGATCAAGATTGAACTAACCGGCTCGATACCACTTGTTGGACCGTAAAGGCGACTAGAGGGGGTGAATAGGAGCACGCCCCTTTTTCACAAATTATGAACTCAATACAATTTCACTCCAAAGAGCTATTAGAAAGCTATGAAGATTAATATACCAAGACAATGGAAGACTAGTATTGAATTCAATTAAACCCCTAAGCAAAATAACAAAATCAACTAAGATTGCAAACTCACAAAGACGCAAGGTCGATCATTGCATCTAACCGGTCGGACCGATTGTCGGGCGGTCTGACCGGCGTTGTCTTTGGCGGTCGGACCGCTCCAAAATCGGTCTCGACCGGTGATGACGGCGCGTCCGACCGGCCGACTCCGTAACCGATCCGCAACAAGAAAATCACCGATGACGGTTGCAATTAGGTGAAACTTTTGATTCTCAAATCCAATCTTTATGAAACTTTGCACACACCTTCTATATGCTATTGAGGACCTATTCCAATCGAATATTATGATAATTCTTGGAACGATCTTGAGCAATTGCAAATTGATTAATGTAAGGTCTAAAACCGCAAGAACGAAAACTTGATCCTAAAGCTTGTTCGTGAGTGATTGATGATCAAGATGATGCTAGATAGATTCACACATATCACAGCAAGCTAATTCACGGAAAGAATCAATCACAAACTCATGGATCAAAGAAAGCCCTAAAGACATGAAATTGAAAGCAAGAACGAAAAGAGACTTATCTCAAGCAAACCTTGCATAGATTGATTTCGTGATTGAAGTCGGATTACATCCACACCATCATGGATCAAATGGACAATCAAAGATCACGAAATTCTCCACAAACCATCAAGAGCCCTAGCCTCCACCTCAACTCCCTAAAGACAATTAGGGTTTGAAACACAAAGAGGCGAGGAGGAGAGGTGCAGCCACCATCTCCTCCTATTTATAGTGGAGGCCTAAAACTCTTAGGGTTTGACTCTCTTGGGCTCCGTTAAGGCCCACTAACAAACGGGTCACACACGCACGCTTCGCAGCGCCGTCTTTAACTTTTGACCTAAACCGCTTCACCATGCGCCATGGATTTGCCAATAGGTCACCATTGTCCATCTTGTGTCACGCTTGAGTCGTTGACCCCACCCGCATCGCTGCTCGCTCGACCTCAACTCTTCAAGTCTAGTCCCGATTCTCCTCGCCGCTGACCGTCGCTGACCACCAAGCTACCCGCACAACCACGCATAAGAAAACACGAATTCGGGAACAAGTTCTTCACAACTTGACCCATGTTAGTCAAAACATGCATCATGCAAATCATATGCCATGAAACCAATGACTTTGACCTAACAAAACAACATCGCCATGGTCGGCCGACGCTCAAGTAGAAACCGGCTCGACCGCCCAGTGAGTTTGGTCGGATCATTTCCATGGCCGGCCGGACCGCTCCTCGTGAGCCGGCCGGACCGCCTTGGGACTTAGCCAAATTCAAGCTCCCAAATTCAAACCTTCGGAAAATTTAAACCAATAGAACTTTTCATCGAGACTCCAAAATTATGAGACCAAGTGCATTGGGATCCCTCACTTGCCTACAACACCTATTTTTGGCCCACTGCTTTGAACACTTTTGGTCATCGCCGTCCGATCGCTTCCACATGGCCGGTCCGACCGATTTGGGACCTGGCCGATCATTGCAAGGACCGGCGGACCGCCCGCCCGTAATACCGTAGCTTTGTCGAAAACACGTGAAACTACAAACCGTAAACGCCATTGCCAATTGTCACATCATCCTAAGATCTGGAGCATATCCCCATGAAATCCACAAATCACAAGTTGATCAGTAGTCTGAATCCTGTTCATATAGGATTCGCCAGAGGAAAATCTTAACTTTCAAAGGAACTCTACTAGCCCAAAGCTTCTGCAGTCTTTTACTTGTGACTCCCCCAAAAGCCAAATTGTAAATCCTCTTTCAAATCTCTCCACATCACTTCCTCTTCTCTCCCAAAGTTTCTAAAGAACTTGATATGCCACACCCCTTCCACAAAACAATCTAATAGCTTCAGATCAGGATTAAGACAAATATTATACAATCTAGCAAACTTAATGCAAAGAGGACAACTACCGAGCCAAACATTCTTCTAAAAATAGATAGATTCCCCATTACCAACCCGATAAGAAAGACCCCACTTGAACAGGTCTTTAACCTTGCAAATGTTTTTCCAAAACTGGGATCCCCCAAAGACAAAGAGCCTCTAAAGTGCCCATCAGGAAAGTATTTAGCTTTCAGTAGCCTAAACCAAAGTTCATTTTTAGCTCTACTTAGCCTCCACATCCACTTACACAAAAGACAATCATTCATAAGTCTGGTGTTTAACATCCCTAACCCTTTATAGTCTTTAAGGCCTGCACACAACATTCCACTTCACCATATACTTGAAATTATCATTTGCTCCCCTCCAAAAGAATCTTGCTTTGATTGAATCCATTTTTCTATGAGTTTCTTCTTTTAGTCTATGGAACCCCATTGTGTAGGTGAGTTGATTACTAAGACAACTATTAACCAGAATCAGCCTCCCACCTGAGGAGAGAAGATTGTTTTTCTAGTTGTCTAATATACTACCCAATTTATTAATAATATTCTCTCCAGCACCTCTATTCAACTACTTCTCCCCAATTTCAATATCCAAATAAGTAAGAGGAAGGTCCCCCAGCTTACAATTGAACATATTAGCAGTTCTCACAGCTTCATCTCTTTTCACCCCAACAACAAAAACCTCACTTTTGTGGTAGTTCACTTTCAATCGCGACATCCACTCAAAACAATATAAAAGAAACTTAAGATTTAGAATGTAATTGTCCTCACATTCTATCATCAGAATTGTATCATCAGTGTATTGCAAAATAGGCACACCCCTAGGGACTAAGTGAGAAGTCACCCCTTTAACCAGCCCTTTTTCTGTGCTTTCTCAATAATTGTTGATAGTGCATCAGCTACCAAGTTAAACAACAGGGGGGATAATGGATGTCCTTGCCTCATACCTCTGTGAGTAGTAAAATAAGGGTCCATTGTACCATTTATGTTAATACTCACCTTACCTCCCTGCACAGAACTCATTACCCATTCAATCCATTGCTGAGAAAAGCCTTTACCAATCATTATATTCTCCAAAAAATTCCACTAGACTTTATCATAGGCTTTCTCAAAATCCAATTTGAGAACAATTCTAGATTTCTTGGTCACGCTCAAATTATGTAGGATCTCATGTAAAGATAACACAGCATCTAAGATATTCCTCCCTTTAATAAACGCAATCTAACAATCCTTAATAATATTATTTGCAATCTTGCCAAAACGAATGTACCAACAGCTTTAGTCATTACTTTGAAACTAATATTGATCAAACAAATCACCTATATTGCTTAATGTTATATGCATCTTTGATCTTGGGAATTAAAGTAACCACCCAATAATTTAGTCTTTTAAATCCAAATTTTCCCATCAAAGAAATCTTTAACCAACTTCATGAACTGATATTTTAGAATCCCCCAAAAGGTTTTGTAGGAAAACGTAGGAAAACCATCCGGACTAGGTGCAGAATCACTAGGCAGATCCTTAATAATATCCCAAACTTCCTCTTCGGAAAAAAAACTTGAGTTAGGCTGCCATTATTTGCATCAGAAACTATGTTTTCTGAGTCCCAGAAGTTTCTGGCCAGACTAACATTCTTATTTGTTTCATAGCGACTCTTATAAAACTTGTAGATATGATCTCAAATTTCACCTTCTTCAGACAAGACCATCCCTTCAGCCTCCAGGTTGAAAATAAAGTTCTTCCTTTTTCTACCATTAGCATAGTAGTGAAAAAATTGGTATTAGCATCACCATGAGTAATCCACTTTACCTGCACTTTTTGCTGCCAATACCTTTCTTCATTATCATAGATTCTTTCTAGATCAACTTCAGCTTTGTATCTATCCATACAGTCCTCGATACTTAAATCTAAAACTTCTGCCTTCTTATCCAAAATCTTAATATGATCAAGTAATTCATTCTTATCTTTCTTGAATTTTCCACTCACATTAGCACCCCAACCTTTTAAAAATTGCCTCAAAGAAGCCAAACCCCCATTCCAACTATCTAAAGAATAGGTCTGATCAGGTATCCTATCACAAATACCACCCCACTTGTTAATCACCACTTCTCTAAAATTCTCCTAACTCAACCAATTTTTATCAAAATAAAATCGATCTCCCACTCCTCTTAAGGTCCTCATCCCCTGAGTTCAAAAAGACAGGGTTGTGGTCAGACCCCACCGTAGTTAGAGTGAAGACAGAGCAAAGTGGATAATTAGCCTCGTAGTCAGTTGACACCAAAACTCTATCCAAGTTCACCACGATGGGGCATTTTTGTTTATTCATCCAAGTGAACCTACAACCCCTTCTATTAATCTCCAACAATTTGTTATCAACAATAAACTCATTAAACCTGTTAATCTCAACAAAGTTGAGACACTTGGAACTTTTATCTTCTCTATCCTTATCCCCCTAGCACTAAAGGTAAGCCAGAAGCATGACATTTCTTGTCCAGCTCACCCAAAAAACCTGAGACATGTCATGATGAGCAGGTCCATACACTGCCACGAGTTCTCATCTAAAATTAGTCTTTTTGTGTCTCAAAATCATAGTCACAAAAAATGTACCTTGATCACATCCTTCAATCTCTAAAACATTCTTTTTCACACCCAGTAAGACACCTCTGGAATGCCCCCCCGGCAGGAATCCAATGCCACCCAAAGTTATCAACCCCTAACAAAGCATCTAACTCATGCTTCGTAAAACTTTTTTTGAAAGTCTCTTGAATACCCATAGCATCAAACCTTTCTTGATAAATCAGATCTTTAAGCTGTCTCCTCCTAGTAGGATTGCGCAAACCCCTAATATTCCAAAAAATAACTTTCATGTTCTACTTTTTCTGTAAGGACTTTTACCGGATTGCATCTTATTTCTATTTTTCTTAGTCTAAAACCTATTGCACCCCTTGATTCATTTTCAATCATAGCATGATTAACATCCACCCCTTTATCTTATTGAGAATTTTCAAACACCCCTTTTGAGAAAACTTACTAAATGTTAGAATAGGGCTCCTTATGTATTTCCTTATTTGTATTTGGCAACCCCTTGTACTTCCGATATATATTGCCCATTGGGCCCTCTTGAATTTACATACAATATTCATAACATGGTATCGGAGCTAGGGCACTAACCCTAGTTTTTTCGCACCTGCCCCATTGCGGCCTCCGCCACCCTCCTTGGGTCGCCGCCACCGCTCTACCACGAGGTAGCCCAAGTCTTCATTCCCAAAGTTGCCGCCAAGCCGACGCCTACCCATCGCCATCGCTGCGCCCGGCTCCGCTGACGCCCAGCCTTCCACTCCGACGCCGGCCATCACGGACGTTGGTCTCCGCTCGATGCCGGCCTCCCGACGTCGGCCACCTCCTGACGACCGACCTCCCGCTTATGTTGCTCTACTTCGTCACCGATCCTCCACAACTCCTTGCCGATGACGCTTAGTCAAGTCGCCGCCACACTCTCCGCCACCGCCACTATCCTCGCCACCGCCGCTTCTACCCCTGCCGCCACCGCAGGGGAACCCTAGTTCCCTCACTTGCTTTCTTCGTGAGAAGGCTGTTTTAAGCCGGCCCAAATCGTTGTTTTAAGCCAGCCGAAAAAAGAAAAGAAGAAGAACGTCGATCTAACCGCCACTACCGCCCAAATACGTCGTCGTTATACTTCGTTGCCTTGGTCACCACACCGTCTAGCGCCGCCTACTGATGGCTTCGTTTCATCTACTGCGATCTCATTCTCAGGAACAAGGCTTAATGGAACGAACTACAGGTTATGATCTTCACTCATGGAGATCATGCTAGATGGTGACATGTTACTGGTAATCGACCTTGTCCACCGTCGTCGGTTCAGTCTCCTCCCAAACAGCCTACTTCTGCATCTCCTACAGAACATGAGGCCGCCAAGGAAGTAGAGGCCGCTGCTGCTACCGATGATGCCTTTCAGTATGCCATATATGCCTTTGAGCGCTGGTGTGCTGATGAGGCTGGTGTTCGAGCCATCCTGGTGGTCAGCGTCGACTACTCCATCTACCCAGAGATTGTTGGTCTGTGCGCCACTCGTCAGATCTGGGAGTACTTGCGCGAGCGATACCAGCAGAGCAGCGATGCTCAGTTCTTTTCGCTTTAGCGTGAGTTGGAGACGCTTCGCTAGGAGGAGTCCTCCGTCGACAACTTCTTGCGAGCCTCGCAAGTCTCGCACTTTGGATAAGCCGCTTCTCCGCTCGCCAGAGTACCATCAAATGCGTATATGGATCGTGATCGTCTTTCCCTTTTTGACTTCGTATGCCGTCTTTGCATAGAGTTTGAGCCTGTAAGGGCTCAACAGCTGAGTCGCTCACCATGATTGACGGTTACCGAGGCTCTTTCGATGCTTCATATTTAGGAGTTTTACCGCGGGTTAGTAGCACAGTTTGTACCGGCCGTGCTAGCTACCCCTTCTTCTTCGACTACACTAACAGTTTCTGCTTCGACTGCAGTCCCTCCTCAAGTGTCTGTTTCTGCTCCTGTTTTTGCACCAACTGGGGTTTAGTACAATTATTGCAAGAACTTCGGGCACGACTGCTAGCATTGTGCGGTGCGAAAAAAGCAGAATAAAGCGTGTGGGGGCTAGATGATCCAAGGGGGCAGGGAGGCCCTTCCTCGATGGGATGACAGACCAGCATGTGAGGACCTTCTCAGCGATGTGACTCTATTCAGCAGTTCTGCCATGCTCTACTTCACCAGCTCTCTCACAGCTAGGTTCTGCCAGTCTAGCTCAGACATCTCCTCTAGGTACTTCTTGGGTTCTGGATTCTGGTGCCTCTTTCCACATGACACTGGACTCTACATCTCTCACTTCAGTAGGACCTCCTATTTTTCCTATCTCTGTTCAGACCGTTGACGGTACTCCTCTATCTGTCAGCTGTCAGGGCACTCTTTTTGTTCACTGACTTTTCTGTTCCAGCTATTTTTCATGTTCCTCAGCTTACCATGCAGCTTCTCTCAGCGGGTCAGCTCACCGATCTCGGCTATTGGGTTGGTTTTGACTCTCACACATGTTTCATCCAGGATCGACAGACAGGGACGGTACTTGGGACTGGCCGACACCGTAGGGATCGATGAGGTCTCTACATCCTTGATCGCCTCCACCTTTCGTCCACTTCAGTTGCTCCTGCCACCTCTACATCTCCTTCCACCACCACTGCTGCCACCACCTCTAGCGTTTTTGCGCAGTGGTATCAACGTTTAGATCACTTGTGTGGGTCCTATCTTTCTTCATTAGTTCGTCAGGGTGTTCTTGGACGTGTTACTGTTGACACAACCATGTTTTGTCAGGGTTGTAAGCCGAGCAAGCAGCTACAACTTCCTTATCATTCTAGTTAGTCATTGTCTTCTCATCCTTTTGACTTAGTTTATTCAGATGTATAGGGACCTATGGTATTATGTCTAAAGGCGGGCATAAACTTTATGTGATCTTTATTGATGATTATTTTCGTTTTACATGGATTCTTCCTATGTCTAATCGTGGTCAGTTTCTTGCGATCTATTGTAGCTTTGCAACGATGGTTCGTACTCAGTTTAATTCCCTCATCCTTACTTTTCACTGTGATTCTACTGGTGAGTACTATTCTGGCACTTTTAAACAATTTCTTTCTGAGCATGACACTCTTTACCGTCTTCTTGTCCTGGTGCTCATGCTCAAAATGGGGTAGCTGAGCGCAAACATTGTCATCTGATTGAGACTGACCACACTCTTTTCCTTGCCTCTCATGTTCCACCATAGTTCTAGGCTGATGCTGTTTCTATGGCTGCATATCTAATCAATATGTAGCCTTCCACTTCTCTTAAGGGTATCAGTCCTATAGAGTGTCTCTACTCTCGAGTCCCCCAGTACAATCAACTTCATGTTTTTAGTTGTACTTGTTTTGTTCTGCTGCAGCCTCGTGAATGCACTAAACTATCGGCCCAGCTAGTTGAGTGCGTGTTTCTTGGTTATAATTCTGAGCATAAGGGTTATCGTTACTAGGATCCTTCTGCTCGACGGATCATATTTTATGAGACGTTGTCTTTGACGAAGCTCGACCTTTCTTCTATCGAGATTTGGTCCCTCTTGTTTCCACCGTTGAGTCGATTTCATGATTGTCTCTTTCTGATTCTTCACTAATCTCTCCACTATCACAGCCTTACCCTGGTTTGTCTCTAGTGGTTCCTTCTATACCTCCGCCTCCAATGCTGCCTCCTGCAGTACCGCCTCTTATTCTTGCAGTACCACTGTCTCGTTTCTCTGGTATTCACTACTCCAGGCGTCCTTGCCTTCACCAGTCTCCTCTCCTAGTATCTTGCCGACACCCACATCTGATCCTTCTGATGATGCTCCTCGTTACGTCATTCGTGACCAGACATCCCTTCGACCTCCTGATCGTCTTGGATTTACTCTGATCACTCATGCTCTCTTTGTCACTGAGCCTAGTTCTTATCGTGAGGCTGCTCCTCATTCTGAGTGGCAACTTGGTATGGCAGAGGAGCATGATACTCTTCGATGTATGGAGACTTGGGATATTGTACCGACACCTGTGCATGCTCGTCCGATCACGTGCAAGTGGGTGTACAAGATCAAGACCCAGTCTGATAGTACTATTGAGCGCTACAAGGTTCGTCTTGTGGCTCGTGGCTTTCAGTAGGAGTACGGTCATGATTATGATGATACTTTGCCTATGTTGCTCATATGGCCACTGTTCGCACTCTTGTAGCGGTTGCTTCTGTTCGTTGGTGGTCTATCTCTCACCACTTTTCTTAATGGTGTTTTGTATGAGGAGGTCTACATGCAGCTACCACCTGGGTATTCTATTCCCGATGGGCACGCCTGTCGTCTTTGTCGTGCTCTTTATGGCCTCAAACAGGCTCCTTATGCCTGGTTTGTGTGTTTTACCTCAGTGATTACTGCCATCGGTTTCGCTGTCAGTTCCCATGATCCCGCTCTTTTGTCCATGTCTCATCTGGGGGTAGGACACTACTTCTTCTGTATGTAGATGATATATTCATCACTGGTGATAATTCCTCATTCATCACGTATGTGAAGAAACATCTGAGTGAGCAGTTTTTTATGACTGATCTTGGTTCTCTTACGTACTTCCTTGGGATTGAGGTCTCTTCCATGCTTGAAGGCTACTATCTCTCTCAGCAGAAGTATGTCTAGGATCTTCTTGACCGGTCTGGTCTGACTGACACTCACACTGCTGAGACTCCCATGGAGGTGTCTCTCTAGCTTCGTGTTCCTGATGATGATCTTCTAGAGGATTCTACTCGATATCGTCATCTTGTTGGGAATTTGGTGTACCTTGTGAGCACTCATCCTGATATTGCTTATGCTGTTCATATCTTGAGTCAGTTCATAGCTCGTCCTACTCATCTTCACTATAGTCACCTTCTTCATATTCTTCGCTACTTGCGTGTGACTATCTCTCGTCGTTTGTTTTTTTCCTAGCTCCATCTCACTACAGTTTCAGGCGTACTCTGATGCGACTTGGGTTAGTGATCCTTCTGATCGTCATTCTCTTTCTGCTTACTGTGTTTTTCTTAGCTTCTCCCTGATTGCCTACCAGACTAAGAAGCAGATTGCAGTTTTCCGTTCGAGTGCAGAGGCTAAGTTGAAAGCTATGGCACAGTTATAACAGAGGTTACTTGGTTGAGGTGGGTACTTGCAGATTTAGGAGTGTATGTGATGGGATCTACGACTCTTTTGTCTGACAGTACAGGTGCTATCAGTATTGTCCGGTATCCAGTGAAGTATGAACTCACCAAGCACATTGGTGTGGATACTTCATACACTCACTCACAGATGAAGGAGGGAGTACTTGCTTTACAGTTTGTGCTATTGAAGTTACAGATTGCTAATTTCTTCACGAAGTCACAGACCAAGACACAACATTTGTATTTTCTCTCCAAACACAGTATGTGTGATCCACTATGAGTTTGAGAAGGGGTGTTAGAATATGACTCCTTATGTATTTTCTTATCTGTATATGATAACCCTTTGTACTCCCTATATATTGTTCATTAGACCCTCTTAAATATACGTATAATATTCGTAACACTAAACACCTCTCCTTCCACTTTAGCAATTGTTCTCCTAACTAATTCTTAGGTCTGCATGGTTGAAATAAACTTCTTTTGCACTTTCTGGCTGAAGTAACTAACGGGTTCTCTCTGTTGAATTGAAATGGCCTGGTTGCAGCGCAGAGATCAGAGTGCAGTTCAGAAGTGTGCCCGGTAACCTGTACAGGCGAAGCATCGGCACCGATCTGGACAAGGCGACGAACGAACTTGTGCTCCGCGTGCAGCCTGACGAGGCAATATACCTCAAGATAAACAACAAGGTCCCCGGGCTGGGCATGAGGCTCGACAGCTGCAACCTAAACCTGCTCTACTCCGAGAGGTGAAATCAACTCAAGAACTCTGAACACTGCAGTGTTCTTTCTGCTCAGTGATCAGCCGCTGCATCAAGCGTTCATACTTGAATTTCAATTCAGGTACCACCGGGAGATACCTGACGCGTACGAGCGGCTGCTCCTGGACGCGATCGAGGGGGAGCGGCGGCTCTTCATCCGGAGCGACGAGCTCGACGCGGCGTGGGCCATCTTCACGCCCGTGCTCAAGCAGCTGGAGGAGAAGAAGGTGGCGCCGGAGCTGTACCCCTATGGCAGCCGGGGGCCCGTCGGCGCGCACTACCTCGCCGCCAACTACAACGTCAGGTGGGGGGACATCAGCAGCGACAGCTCCTACTAGCTATAGCCTGTAGGCGACGGCGGCTAGCTAGCTAGCTAGCTTCTGCCGTGAGCGAGCCAGAGTGAACCGAGTGATGTGTTGATTATGTTCTCGAGCTGTGACGATACTAAGATTGCTGTCGGCCTGTTGCTATGCAGCTCCATTAATTTGCATTCTTTATTGGGCTAATAACAATCAGAATAAAAGGATATCATATTGGAATTGTACTGTTCTACCATGTCATGCATATACCTCTGCAAGATGGTCTACATTATACGCAAGAGGGGCATAAAATTCAACGCAGCATGTTGCTATATATGTGTATCCACATGTGTGTTTGATCAGTTTTTTTTTAACGTGTTGACGAGGATATAGAAATTCTAATTTAATTATTTATCTGTAATCTTTATTGTGGATAATTGTAGGACCGTAAAGACGACTAGGGGGGTGAATAGGCGCTTTCTCAACTTTCTTGTCTTACTCAAATTCAACATGAACTTTACCCATTTAGCTATGAAAACTAAGAAGATCAGTAAGTACACAGAGGAAGCTTTGTGCTGAATTCGATAACCCCCTCAACCACACGACACAAAAGTGGAGAATTGAACTCACTGCTCGATCTGGTATCGCGGTCGACCGGCCGGAGACAGTGGTCGGACCGACGCTCAACGAGCTATCGGATCAAGCATTAATCGGCGGTCGGACCGTTGGATATCGGTTCGACTTCAGCGATCGAGCGGTTTGAAAAGCGGGCGGTCGGACCACCGTTACAAAACTGGTCAGACCGATTTAGTCCAGAACCGAAAAACCAAGCCCAAATCCAAAACGGAATTTGATTCAACTTTTGATTCAACCAATGAACCTTGACCAAATTTCGAGCACACCTCCCTAAGGATATTAGAGAGCTATTTCTAGCGACAATCCTTCAGATCCACTTCGTAGAAACGATCTCTCAAGGATTTACCAAAGAAGTGCACAAACCCTAGAAATACAAAAATCTTTGATTCAAGACTTGCTTGTAGGGGTTGATGATCTAGATGATTCTAGGAGTATTCCCACACATCAAAGCAAGACAAAATAGGTCAAGAGACCAAGCTTAACACTTGAATCAAGGAAGCACCAAAATCATAAAAAAGAGAGAAGAACACAAAGGGAGACAAATGATCTCTCAAGCAAGCATCACAAGATTGATTGATCTCACAAAATGCTTACAAAGCCACTCCAACAAAGAGGACAAGAGCTCACACAAGGAGCACACAGTTTCTCCAAACCCTAGCTCTCCTCTTCTCTCCTCTCCTCTCCTAACCCTAGAAAAAGGAAGAGGGCTCCAAATGCTTCAAGGGGTTTTACATCTCCCCCCTTTCTATTTATAGGAAAGGCTTAGGGTTTCACTTTTGGGACCCACTCACACATGGGACCCACACACATAACTATTGAAGCAATCGCCTGCTTCACCACGTGTAGGTTGATCAGCGGCTCTCATCACGTCGCCAAGTCTCTCCTGTCCGAATCCCATCGAACCTCCCTGAGACTCGCACCGACTTCCGCACCACTGATCCAACCAATGCATCGAACTACCCGCTCGATCCATCTTGCCCATCTCGCACCATGCTTGAGTCACACGACCTCACCGCATCCATGATCGCTCGACCTCGCCTCCAAGCGTAGTCCCGATCCACCTCACCGTTGACGTCGTTGATCTGCAAGCCACCTGCACAGCAATAGACAAACAAACCGTTTCCGGGAATAAGTTCTTCACAACTTGACCCACGTTAGTTCCGCAATGCAATATGCAACAATAAAGCATTGAACTCCATACATAAAACACATTCAAATAACATCAATGCAAAGAAGGCCAAGCTTCAAGTGATCGGCGGTCTGACCGCCCCACTCCACCGGTCCGACCGATTTCGGGCCGGTCCGACCGATTCCACAATGGCGGTCGGACCGCCCGAAAAGACTTAGCCAAAATTCCATCGTGAAAATCCGAAACCTTCTGGAATTTTCAACTCAATAGAACTTTGACTGAGCTCCAAAATGATGTGACCACATCCAGAGACTCCTCACTTGCCTACACAACCTATTTTTGGCTCAGCTCCAAAAACCACTTTTAGGTCAGGCCGGTCCGACCGGCAACCTCGGCCGGTCCGACCTCTCCACGGGCGGTCTGACCGCCCCACACCACCGGCCGATCACCGGGTCCGACAAATTTCGAGCAAACCCGAAAACGCGAGATTTTGCAAACCAACAAAGCCATTGCCAATTGACTCATCATCCTGAGATCGTGCACATATCCTCACAATATCCACAATCTCCCCCTTGATGAACACATTGGCAATTTCCAAGAAAATATGGTTTTTCGAATTGAAAAGTAAAAATACGCCGTTTTCGCATAAAGGCACAACTTGGTCCAAAAGCAAGAAAAAGCCTAGGAACCGACTAAGCTGGCTTCAGAATAGTATAAGCAAGTGAGATAAGGCAATGAAAGCACAAAAGGATTCAAAATCCAGAAAGTAGCCAAAAATCTCACTTAAGTCCATATGAAAGACAAAATGTTCTATTTGACCTTTCATCATTGTGAGTCTTCTTCAATTGCAAATATAATCACAAAAAGGCAATGAAACCAAGAGACTCAACTCATTGTGATCACAAATTTTTAAAAGGTTCATTTTTATTTTTTTTATGAAGTTCTTTTATATGAAACCTTATGTATGAACCAAAAGCTCCAAAACAGCATTTTCTTCAATCCTTCTCCCCCTTTGACAATGAATTCATCAAGATGCATGGGAAAAGAAAGAGCCTGAAGAAATGACTTTATTTTTGAAATTTAATAAAAGGAGCCATGACCATTATCTATGTAGACAGTACAAGAATTATACCAAGCCATATAAAGAGTAGACGCTATATTCAATCATGGCAAAACATGTACTGCAAAGCTAAAACCAAAATAGCAGACATCTGAGATTAACAGAATTAATACCATGAAAAGTTGCTCAACATCATAGATTCACTAAAAGCAACAAAAAATGAGTCAAGCCATGTCTATAAGTAAAAAGAGACTCAAAACAGGAATTGAGGCATTTTGAGCATTAAGAGTTCAATAAAAGCAAAATCCAAGCACTTGGCATTTTGAGCATTTTCCTAAAATGATTTTTTTTTCATTGTGCTAGATCTCAAGCCTTGCCGCGACCATCTCAAGCGATAAGCTTAAAAGAGTGGTCTAGGTCATCCAAAACTCCCCCTAAGTTCATGCCTAGTGCAATGGCAAGCCGTCTCATGGGAAAGGATTGGTGAGATTAGTTTTTTCGCACAGAAAATCTCATTCTTCATTTGCTTGACTTAAGAAGTTAAAAAACTCATTTTTCATCTCCAAATAAGTTCAAGAATCAATTTAACCTATAAGACATGGCAAGAATTATAAGAGGATCACTAGAGCAAAACTAGTCACAAGATCCAACAAGACATGATTTGATTCCATTTGCTCACAGATATAAAGCTAGCAAGGTGAAAGCTAAGCTAAAACACGAAGAGCCATAAAAGAAGTCTAGCAGACTATCACTTGACATGACAAGGTATAGAGCATGAAATCAAGCCATACAAGGATAATAATCAAAGCTCCACAAATTTTAGTATACAATGCAAGAGATTTGAAATAAAAATGCATTATGATACAATGAATGCAAAAAGAGCAAATTCCCTCAAACCATCCATGCCTCAGTACTGGGATTTGAGATAAAAGATATAGGAGTCCAGTACTGAGATGCACGATGCCTGGGAATAGCAAAAGAAGCAGCAGAAAAATGATCAGGAACAAAATCATAAGAATGCCCACGAGCACCACCTGGACCTCTCCAAAACGATCTACCAAAAGACTGATACTCCCCCTGTCTAGGTGATACCCGTGGTTTCTCCTCACGATATCCTAAACCAAGATGCTGCCTGGACCCACCAAAGGAGTCAACAAGGTTCTCTACAAACCTAGGCCTATAAGTGGTACGATGAATAGGCTGCTTGGCTCTAGAGACTACAGCTGGTGAAAAGACTCCTCTAATGGATCTCAAAGTGCTCACTCTCTCTTTCCTCTCAATCTTTGCTCTCCGAAAGCAAAACTCAACAGTGTGGCCCTCTTTCTTGCAGAAGGTGCAATGGTACTTGACCTTTGAGGGGTCCGCATCGTGAAATGTAAGCATCTTTCTTGCTAGAAGGAGTTTGAGCAGAACCTGCAGATTTAAAAGCAACTTTTGAAGTCTTAGGAGGTTCTTGCTCAAACAGACCACCTTTCACAACTCTAGCAATCTTTAGTGGGTGATTCTTGGAAAGCTCTAGGGACTTAAAACCTAGGCCACTGTTTTTCACACTCACCTTAGATTGGTCTAGAATCAAGTTGAGTTTCTTTTTCCCACTAAAAAACTTCTCAAGAGTCATTTTGAGGTAATCATTCTCTTTTGCCAAAACCCCACAATTAGAGCACTTTTTAGAATTGATTGCCTCAACATGTTTGCTCTTAAGAAGGTCCACTTCCACTTTTAGAGCCTCACAAGACACACAATAGGACTTTCCAATCCTATTCAACTGCTCCTTAAATTTGACTCTAAAAGCTTCTTGTATCTTACCAACAATAGTTTCAACTTCAGCATGCAACATACAAGAGGAAGAATCAATGACTTTCTTGGACGCAGTAAGAGACATAGATTTTTCAATTTTAGCTTTCTCTTCAAGAGTCTTGTTTAAGGCTTCAATCTCAATTGTAAGCTTAGGACAATTTTCACACGAAGCAGCTCTAGAGTAAACGACCATTTCGGTCATCTCTTGCATTTTAATCCTATTGTTCTTACAATGAGAGCAAGTGTGACTAGCATCAAATTTTTTCAATTCTTTCAAAGAGCTATCCAGTTTTAATTCTAGCAAGGCACAATTTGAGCAAGTTAAAGGAATATCATCTAAAGCAGTCACATCAAGCGGAATGGCATCCATGCAAACATAACTAGACTTGAGAGATTCTAGTTCAACAAGAGCATTTTTCAGTTGATTCACAACAGAGGAATGAGCAGAATTTAAGCTTGACAATTCATTAAGCAAGCTAGAGCATGAATCACAGAAATCATCCGGATTAATGGATTTGAGCCTAACAACTTCTAGGTTCAAATTATCGATCATAGTATCATGTTTCTTAATCCATTTAGCTTGCTTATGCAGTTTTTGTTCAGCAAGCACTAAAGCCCTTTTCATGTCAGGAAGTGAAGGGCATACCTCATCAGGATCACTAAAAGGATCCTCGCTGTTGGAGGAGTCGCTGTCGTGGCTGTTCTTAGCCATGAAGCACATGCCCGTGAAATCACGAGCTTTCTTCTTGCCACGGGAGTCACTCTTGTCGTCCTCCACCTCCGAGTCCACATCACTCATGCTCACATCCTCTAGAGCTTCAAGGACTCGGCTGACAAACTTGCGATAGTTTGTCTTTTTGGATTTAGCATCCCTCGCTTGAGGATGCCTTTGTGACTCCTTCTCCTCCTTGCCCTTCAGCTTGGGGCACCTGGAGCGAATGTGATTTAGCTCACCACATTCGAAGCATGTGATAGGTCCACCTCTCCTCCTACTCCTCACATTGTTGTAAGCTCTCGTGAATTTTGTGGATAGGAGGGCTAAATCATCTTCAGGTAGTCTCTCAAGTTGCTCATCACTCAAAGAATGCAAAGCTGACAAAGAAAAGCCAGATGAGCTACAATCCAAAGAATCAGAATATCTACCCTTAGATTGGTCGACCACTAAAGCCATCGGATCTGTCATAGGGAGACGCGAGATAAAATCAATCTCATGTGTCTTCAACCTAGAGTAAATCTTATCCATGGTAAGCTCACTCATGACAGTATTGTCATTGATGGCAGTGATCTTCATCCCCCAGACCTTCACATCAAGTGCACCTGTAAGTCGGGCGTGCATTTTCGACTCAAGAAAATAAGATCAACAAATACGGAGATCATGAAGAATTTTAGAAAATCTCCCCCACAGCTCATCTAAAGACTCACCAGGTCTTTGCTCGATCTTGGAGTAAGTTTTCTTCAGCTGGTTCTGTCTCACTTCCTTGATCGCAGTGGACCCCTCGTGATAATCACAAAGAGTCCGCCAGATCTCATGAGCAGACCGCAAATGAGCAACACGCTCAAACTTAGATCGACTAAGACCTTGAATCAAAAAATTCCGAGCCCTGCTATTGTTCTCCACATCTGGAGTGATCAAATTATCATCGGCTGGCACGACATAAGGGTTTTTCACCTTAAGCCAAATTGTGTGCCCTTGAGCCTCGATGTAGGCCTGCATTCGGGCCTTCCAATAAGCAAAATCAACTCTAGAAAAAATATGTGGCTTGATTGAATATCTGTCAGTCGCTATGGCTCCAAAGACCAGTTAAGATCTATGAGAAGAGCTAACCGGCTCTGATACCACTTGTAGGACCGTAAAGGCGACTAGGGGGGTGAATAGGCGCTTTCTCAACTTTCTCGCCTTACTCAAATTCAACACGAACTTTACTCCTTTAGCTATGAAAGCTAAGAAGATCAGTAAGTGCACAGAGGAAGCCTTGTGTTGAATTCGATAACCCCCTCAACCACACGACACAAAAGTGGAGAATTGAACTCACTGCTCGATCGGTATCTTGGCGGTCATCCGGCTGAGACAAAGGTCGGACCGACGTTCAATGAGCGGTCGGACCGGCTACTAACTGGCGGTCGGACCGTTGGATATCGGTTCGACCCGGCAGTACTGAGCGGTCCGAAAAGCGGGCGGTCGGACCGCCGTTACAAAACCGGTCAGACCGATTTAGTCCAGAACCGAAAAACCAAGCCCAAATCCAAAATGAAATTTGATCCAACTTTTGATTCAACCAATGAACCTTAACCAAATTTCGAGCACACCTCCCTAAGGATATTAGAGAGCTATTTCTAGCGACGATCCTTCAGATCCACTTCGTAGAAACGATCTCTCAAGGTTTTACCAAAGAAGTGCACAAACCCTAGAAATACGAAAATCTTTGATTCAAGACTTGCTTGTAGGGGTTGATGATCTAGATGATTCTAGGAGTATTCCCACACATCAAAGCAAGACAAAATAGGTCAAGAGACCAAGCTTAACACTTGAATCAAGGAAGTACCAAAATCATCCAAAAGAGAGAAGAACACAAAGGGAGACAAATGATCTCTCAAGCAAGCATCACAAGATTGATTGATCTCACAAGATGCTTACAAAGCCACTCCAACAAGGAGGACAAGAGCTCACACAAGGAGCACACAATTTCTCCAAACCCTAGCTCTCCTCTTCTCTCCTCTCCTCTCCTCTCCTAACCCTAGAAAAAGGAAGAGGGCTCCAAATGCTTCAAGGGGTTTTACATCTCCCCCCTTTCTATTTATAGGAAAGGCCTAGGGTTTCACTCTTGGGACCCACTCACACATGGGACCCACACGCACATAACTATTGAAGCAATCGCCTGCTTCACCACGTGTAGGTTGATCAGCGGCTCTCATCACGTCACCAAGTCTCTCCTTTCCGAATCCCATCGGAACCTCCCAGAGACTCGCACCGACTTCCGCACTACCTGATCCAACCAGCTGTACCGAACTATCCGTTCGATCCATCTTGCCCATCCTGCACCATGCTTGAGTCACACGACCTCACCCGGCATCCATATTCGTTCTGGACCTCAGCTCTCCAAGCGTAGTCCCGATCCACCTCACTGTTGACGTCGTTGATCTGCAAGCCACCTGCACAGCAATAGACAAACAAACCGTTTCCGGGAACAAGTTCTTCACAACTTGACCCACGTTAGTTCCGCAATGCAATATGCAACAATAAAGCATTGAACTCCATACATAAAACACATTCAAATCACATCAATGCAAAGAAGGCCAAGCTTCAAGTGATCGGCGGTCTGACCGCCCCACTCCACCGGTCCGACCGATTTCGGGCCGGTCCGACCGATTCCACAATGGCGGTCGGACCGCCCGAAAAGACTTAGCCAAAATTCCATCGTGAAAATCCGAAACCTTCTGGAATTTTCAACTCAATAGAACTTTTGACTGGAGCTCCAAAATGATGTGACCACATCCAGAGACTCCTCACTTGCCTACACAACCTATTTTGGCTCACCTCAAAACCACTTTTAGGTCAGTCGGTCCGACCGCAATCTCGGCCGGTCCGACCTCTCCACAAAGGTCCGACACGCCCCACCACCGGCCGATCGCCGTGGTCCGACGGCCTCGAGCAAACCCGAAAACGCGAGATTTTGCAAACCAACAAAGCCATTGCCAATTGACTCATCATCCTGAGATCGTGCACATATCCTCACGATATCCACAATAATAACGTCATTATATGGTTCTTGAGTATACCATTTATGTTCATAAGGGAGACCTTGGAGTCGTAAGATCTTCTACAACTACCTCATGGTCGTAAGTCCTTCTACGACCAGGTCAGCTACGACCACTCTATAGTCGGAAGTTCTTCTACGACTAGCACATGATCGTAAGTTCTTATACGATCACCTCATGGTCGTAATTCCTTCTACAACCAGGTCAGTTACGACCACCCTATATTCGATCGAGCATATAGACAAGTAGGCTCAACTGATTAGAGCATGTAAACAATTAATATACGCTATTATACTCCGGAATAACTGCACGATTAATCTCTCTGTCCTGGTGATAACTGCTTGGTGACGTGGGAACGTTACTTTTCCAACAGTAACCTCCAGTAACTAGGCCATCATTTGAAGCATTGATACATCCTTTAGGCTGGAGAAATTGTCGTCCACTTCGAACACGCTATAAAAGGAGGAATCACCAGACGGCGAAGGGAGAAAAAGAAGAAAGGAAAAAAAGGGCACGATTAGGAACACAAGATATTATATTTAGTCTTTCTTTTGATCTGTAACCAGCATACTCAATATAGTCACACAGAAGTAAGGTTGTTATTCTCTCCGGGGAAGACCCGAACATGTATAAAAATTAACACGTCATTCTCTCTGCATGATTTGAGTCCTGGAGACCCCTTAATTAAACAATCATTACGTAAGTTTGGTTCTAAAACCCCGACAGTTGGCGCCGTCCGTGGAGAACTTCTGGTAATCAGGTTTCCTTCATTTACTCCCACCTCTAATACTTCCATGGCAGGAGATTGGAACGAGGAGAACTGGTTTGACTTGGCTGATTACGCAGATATCGACATGGATGTCGTCTTCGACTACGAGCTGAGTATTGCATCATTTGATGGTAATGTCGCCTCTAGATATCATTCTCCAGGAGACCATACCACCGATGGAGTTGAGGAGGGATCCTTATCCCCCATAACATTACGTCCAAATGAGGAACCAACTTCCTCAAAGGGCAAGAGTCAATCCGACCACAATCAGGACTACTCCGAGGCAGACCCAGCACATGCTGAGGCCCCCCTCTAAATATTCAAGTCCGCCTAAGGAAGTCCGACCTGGCACGGCAAGTCCTAGAAGCCGCCATTCCGGATTTTCATCAGCACCTGGTGGTACTGTCTCTCCGGTTAGCCCCACAGAGGATGGGGTCGAACGTGCTTTCCTGCGAGTTCGACCATCCCATCGCATGACTCATTTGCGGACGAAGACAGTTATAACCCAAAATCCCCCTTCCTAGAGGGGTTTGCTCCAAGTCGCAAGACGGTGTCTTTCGACTACTCCTCAAGCGAGGAGGCCTCGAGCGCAAGTGGAGGTCATCAACGGGAGGTCTTTATCTTTTCCTCAAGTGATGATTACTCTCCTAGAGATAGGACTGGAGACACTCCCCGACGGTCACACATTGCGACCACTCGTGGCAATGCTAAGGATACCTCCAATGATGAACAGGGTCAACACTCTGATGAGCGTACGAGAAATCCTTGAGATAATTGCACTTTATTGAGGCAAACTCAAGGATCAGACATGGATGATCCTGAGACAACTTGATAGAGAAGAATAGCAGCTCAGAGAAATCTACCTGCGCGCTTTCAGTATCAATCAGAGAAAGTTTAGGAACTCTAACATATCAACGATCTACTCGAGAACCCAACTCGAGAGCTTGCCTGAGCGCCTGGCTACGACCTCTCCGCGCAAGAGATCGCACGAAGGTTTCGAAGTGCGATGACCAGACTCGAGCACCCTCACCGTCATCATTTCGGAAGTCGTATCGGTACAACTCTATTAGCTTCCAGTCATTCGAACAACTCACCGCACAGAGATCGATACGACAATAGGGTATGTTGTTCTCCTAACCGGAGAAAGGTTCATCGAACACTTGAAGATAAATAAGCTCTCAAGAAAGGTGATCGTTCACCACTCCGACAGAGAGGTCTGCAGCAGCAGACGAGATACAAGGAGTATTACCCTCGTAGAATCAAGAATTATCATAAGTCGAGTTCACCCACTACTGGGTATCGTTGTGTACAATCACCTGAAGACAACAACCCTTCTTTTCTGCAAAGGAGGCGTTACAAAGTAATTAGCGGATGTAGGTTATTCTCGCTTGACCTCCGAGCAGTTCGCTAGCCGCCGTGGTTTCGACCAGTGAACATGGAGAAATTAGATGGGTCTCAGAATCCCATTGAGTTCCTCCAAATCTACACGACCGATGTCCAAGCAGGAGGAGGAGGAGAGCGCGTCATAGCGAATTACCTTACAACTGTACTCGAAGGGTCCGCTCAATCATGGCTGCAAAACCAACCACTCGAGTCGATCTATTTGTGGCAACACCTTTGTGGCCTTCTATTGGCTAACTTCCAGGGTACCTATAATCGCTCTGGAAAGGATGACCTGCACAAGATAAAACAAAACGACCACGATACTTTACGTCAATCATCAGGCGCTTCACTCAGGTTCAGAATTTAATTCTTGAGGTTTTTGACTCATATGTTATCAGAGCCTTCAAGCAGGGAGTCCGTAGTAGAAGAATTACAGAGGACATCGCTTTAATTCCTCCGACTACTGTCGCTGAACTCTTCAAGATGGCCGATCGATATGCGACTGCTACAGAAGCAGTCGAGTGGAACAAAACCATTGATCAAGACGACAAGAATCCTCAAGAGGTAGGCGAAAGTAGTAAGAAAGAGAAAAATACCAAGAAATCCAAGAACAAGGTGAAGTGCCAAAAACCTCAAGCCAACAGTTCCAAAGAGGTCTTGGCCGTAAGCGACAAGGAACCACAAAGTTCCAAGCAATATCTCGATCGAGGCAAAGGTAAGCGGCTCGAGCGGAAGAATGACAAGCCTAGGTGGTGCCCTTTCCATAAAAAGGAAGGACATGACCTTCGCAACTGCTGTGTTTTTCAACAAAAACTCGAAGATTACTACAACTGCAAAGGACCACTTCCTAACCTCGAAGAGGTAGGGCAAGCGAGTGGTCGTACACAGCCGAACGACAACGAGGAGATGTCATTCCAAGATTCTGAGCATACCATCGAGTATATCTATGGGGATCATCGGCATATGAGTCAAAACGACATCTTAAGGCCGTCGAACGCGAGGTAAACTCCAATGACCCTCCTGTTGTCAACAAGTTGTCGAAGTGGTCAGAAGTCACCATCTCATTCGAGAAGAGTGACTGCCCGATCCCTTTCACTCGATCAGGTTGTTTTCTGATCGTGGTCGAGCCTACCATCAACAACTGTTGAGTAAATCGGGTGTTAGTTGATTGTGGAAGCTCATTAAATAATTTATTTACGAGTACCCTGAATGAGATGCAAGTACCCAGGACCAAGATTAGACCAGTACGATACTCTTTTCATGGTATTGTACCAGGGTCTTCGGTCAAACCTATTGGCCAAGTTTCTCTTCCTTTAACATTTGGTTCACCAAGTAATTTCAGGACAGAGAAGATCTCCTTTGATATGGTCGATTTCGATATGGTATATAGCGCCATTCTCAGACGACCAACTTTGATAAAATTCTTAAGGGCTACTCATTATGGGTATCAATGTCTTAAGATGCCAGGTCCCAAAAGAGCAATCACAATTCATTGTGATAAGAAGACGGCGCATACGTACGACCGTCGATCCCTTGAGATGGTTGGCCAGATATCAACTCAGGAAGAAACAAGTAGCAGTCTTCGACCAAGCAAATAAGTCGAAAGTCGCTTGGGTCGAACGACTGTGTCAAAGAGGTTCCTCTAGATCCAAAGGAGCCCTCGAAGACTATTCGCATCGGGGATACTTCCGACCCCAAATAGGAAGACGCACTCATCACTTTCCTGTGAGCAAACACAGATGTCTTTGCGTGGCAAGCATCCGACATACCCGGAGTCCCCAAGAAAGTGATCAAGCACAGGCTAGCTTTACGGCCTGACAAAGTACCCGTAAAACAAAAATTACAGAGATTTACCCCTGATCGACGAGATGCTATCAAAACAGAATTGGACGAGCTACTTAAAGTAGACTTTATAGGAGAAGTCAACCACCCAGAGTGGTTGTGAAGGATCACGGGAAGGTACGATAGCAAAAAAATAAAAATTTATTGCGCAACCCAGGAAACTCCGTTAGTAATAGATCACGATATTACCACTAGAAGCGCCGACTTGTAGCAGAAGTAGAGTTGATGTAGCGAGTTGATGCAGTCGTAGTCGTACTCGCCACGCGTCTTCTCCTCAGAGTAGTCATACTCACCGCGCGTCTTCTCCTATGCGTAGTCGTACTCACCACGTATCTGCTCCTTCGAGTAGTCGTACTCGCCGCGCATCTGCTCCTCCGAGTGGTTGTACTGAGTTGCGGATCATCCTAGTGCTGATGCTTCACAACAACACCTCCAAGGTATCCATACGTACGGGGCAGGGGCACCATGCGCTAGAGTGCTAGCACCGGCGGCGTGGTTGACGAAGGCATGGCTATTAGGGTTTCGGGAGTTCTTCAAAAGATCATCACACCCCTTGCCACCGCCCCTCTATTTATAGGCATCCATAATGGGTCTCGAATTTGAGGCCCATTAGGAACTCGTGGCCTACAAGAATTCGGATCACCATCCAAATCAGATCCTAGCCTTTTAAGTGTGCGACCCTGTAGGTTTATGTGTAATCGGTTGTGACTCGGAAACTCTTTTTCGACCACTAGTCGTTAGCGGTACCTAGCAGCACATAACGATTCCCAAACACACATAGAATATATCGGACGAAGCTTAATGCAATATGATCTACGACCATGTCCATATCACTAACGACCAGCTCGTATCTCTATACGACCAGTTCATATTTGGTATCGACCAATTCGTAACTCCTTACGACCAGGTTTCGACCACTTAGTAACCATGTTCGACCAGCCTACGGCCAGCTTGTATCTCCATATGACTAGTCCGTATCTGATTGAACTGAAAGACCTTCTCGTGTATTCTCCCTTTGCCTCACGATGTCTGGTTGAGCTCGAGGTGAGATGTTGTATCATCCTTGGATTGTTCCATACTTTCTCGATCAAGTGTCGGATAACTTCATGTGGTCGACACTTCGACCACTAGTGGCATGGCCATTCACTTTCTTTATCCGACCACAACGAGGGGCCCAGAGACACCTCTCCTGTTATGTTAGGTGGGGCAAATCCCTTATCCGACCAGTCACATCCCTCCGCATATTTCATAGCATACCCGAAAGCTACCTTTTATAGCTACCCAGTTACGAGTAGCGTTTAGCAGCCCCTGAGAGTGCTACTATACATGTAGAAAACCAAACTGATCTCAGGTCTAAGGATTATACATCATCATTGCTTGAGACCAACTAATAATGCATAGAATCATAACAATCTCAACAATGTCTCAAGGTGGGTCTTTTCTAACACCATGTTCTCTAACATTGTGTCCATATTATTGGTTTGATATCTTCGTATCCATGACTTGTGAAACATAGTCATCAACTAATACATATGCTAGTCTATTCATATGTGTCCCATATGTTTCCGACCATGGAACGTTTTAAGAATAATCATCACAGAAATATAGAGTTTCACAATCAAGTCACATACTTAAAAATAAATATTATTGATATTATTCTAGGAAGAAGATAACATATTATCCAATGTTATGAACATAATGAAATATAATCATCTTTATGATTGCCTCTAAGGCATATTTCCAACAGGTTGGCCAACCATGTAATGGTTAGAAAGTCTAACGCAAGTGGTGGATGTGTGTAGACTTCACTAATATCAATAAAGCTTATCCAAAAGATGATTTTTCTCTACCTTGTATCGATCAATTGGTTGATTCTATTGTCGGTTGCGAAATATTAAGTTTTTTAGATGCATATTCTAGCTACCATCAGATTAATATCCATCTAGAAGATGAAGAAAAGAGAATATTTATTACTCTATTAGGAATATTTTGATATGTCAAAATGTCATTTGGTCCAAAAAATAATGGTGCTTCTTTTCAACGCTTGATGCTAATCGACTTTTTCACCTCAATGAGGCCAAAATTTGGAAGCCTATGTTGATGATCTAGTCGTAAAAAGCATCAAACAGCGTAATCATGTTTCCGACTTGCAATAAACATTCAACAACCTCAGAAAACACCGCCTGAAACACAATCCTGATAAGTGTGTGTTCGGAGTCTCTTCAGGAAAGTTGCTTAGATTCCTTGTCTCTGTACGAGGAATCGATGCAAATCCCAAAAAGATAAAGGCCATCATGCAAATGCGCCCTCCGACAATGAAGAAAGAAGTCCAGAAACTCACAGGATGCATCACGACTTTAAGTTATTTCATCGTACGACTGGGAGAAAAAATGACTACCTTTCTTCAAACTTCTAAGGAAGCACGAGGGTTTCGAATGGTCAGAAGAGGCAAACCTTGCCTTTGAAGATCTCAAGAGGTGTCTTACGAGTGCTCTTGTTTTTGTTTCTCTGAAGCCAAAAGATATGTTCTTAATTTATCTAGCTGCCACGCCACAGGAAGTGAGCGCAAGATCGGTCGAGAGTGTAAAATGTCCAATGACCGCTTTACTACGTAAGTGAAGTTTTACACGGGCCTAAGGAGTGCTACCCTCAGGTCCAAAAACTTCTTTATGCCCTCCTCAAATTTTCGAGGAAACTGCGGCTTTATTTCTAGACGCACAAGATAATTAAGTCGTCTGAGTTTCCCTTAGGAGTGGTTCTCCAGAACAGGGAAGCAGCGGGACACATGACAAAATGGTCAGTAGAACTTGGGGAGTTCGACCGCCATTTCGTGTCCCGAACGGCCATTAAATACTATATCTTGGCAAACTTTGTCACCGAATGGACAAATTCTGAACCTGTTCAGGATCCCCAGTACGATACCCACAACCAGTGTATGATGTACTTTGATGGGTCACTTACTTTAAGTAGCTCGGGGGCTGGGGTGGTCTTGGAATCTCCTACCAGAGAGACCTTAAAGTATGCTATTCAATTAAACTTTCAGCCCACTAACAACATGGCAGAGTACGAAGGTTTGCAAGCTGGCATATGAGTTGTGAAAGCACTCGTGATTCGACGATTACTCATGAGAGGAGACTCTCAACTATTCATGAATCAGCTCGAAAAAGAGTACCAGTGCTCTAATATGACCATGTCTTGGTACTTATCGCAGGTCCGAAAGCTAGAAAAGAATTTTTTTCGGTTTCGAGGTACATTTTATCCCTCGAAAGGATAATTTTCTCGCAGACCAGGTTGCTCATATAGCTTCTTTCCGATCGAAAGTACCAAAAGGAGTTTTGTTAGAGCAACTCCAAAAGCCGTGTCTGGTCGAAACACCAGAGAAAACTCTTATTAAGACAGCCTCTCTAGAATACAGGATACCGGGATGAATCCCATCTACGAGTATCTTCAGAATGGTACAATACCCGATGACAATCTCGAGGCAGATCACTTATCACCAAAGGCCAAAATGTATTCTTTGGTCGAAGGAGTCCTCTACAAACGAGGCACTCAAGGGGTACTCATACGATGCATGTCGTAGATGGAATGACTAAACCTCCTTCACGATATACACGGGGGTATTTGTAGAACTCATACTTCCTATAGAACATTGGTCAGAAAGGTATTTTGACAAGGTTTTTACTGGTCAATAGCCCTCTATGATGCCAAAGAGTTGGTTAAAAAGTGTGTATAATGCTAGTTTCATAGCAGGCAGACACACCAACCTCTCAGTCATTGCAAATAATTCCTCTATCTTGGCCTTTTGTGACCTAGGGTCTCGATATCTTAGGACCGTTCCCAAAGGTTCCATAAGGTTTCAAGTTCCTTTTTGTGGCTATTGATACGTTTACAAAATAGATCGAAACCAAACCTGTGACTGTGATAACAACGGAAGCAACAAAATAGTTCATGATGAGATGCGTGATTACTCGGTTTGGGTTCCCAAGTCGAATGATCACAAATAATGGTAAGCAATTTTCAAGCGCAAAATTTCTAGAATTTTGCGACGAGTTGGGTACCAAAGTGTGTTACGCTTCTGTTGCCCATCCTCAAAGCAATGTGGAAGTCGAAAGAGCGAATGACCAAATAATGTAGGGAATCAAAACTCGAGTCTACGATCAGCTTGTCAAGCGCTCGGGGGCTTGGGTACAAGAATCACCCTTAGTATTATGGACAATTCATACAACTGCTAGTCGGGCCACATGTGAAACACCTTTTTCCTAGTTTTCGGTGCCGAAATCATGCTTCCATCAGAACTAAAGATCAGGTCAACATGAGTCAAAACTTTCAACGACTCTACCCAAGAACAACTTCGAGCAGATGACATCAACCTACTCGAAGAGAAGACAAATCAAGCATTAATCCGTTCAGCAGTCTGCTAGCAAGCCCTGCGCAAATACTATGATCGTAAGGTCCAACCTCGCAGCCTTGCTGTAGGTGACATGGTATTGAAGAAAATTCAATCCTAATCTAATCGGAACAAGCTTGCCCCCAAATGGGAAGGTCCTTACACGGTGGTTGAAGTTACACGACCAGGATCAGTACGACTATCAATGGAAGACTGCCGAATTCTCTCGAACTCTTGGAACATCAACAGTTACACAAATTTTATGTGTAACCAACTACCACGATGATAAAGTATCAGGTTCTTTCTATCTTTATTGTCTTACTTTGAGTAGCGCTTCGATAATATTTTGACTATCCAATGGCCGTAAGCTTTTCTACAACCAGTACTAGTACTTCTTTACACTGGTCAAAAGGATAGGAATATCACTTAGTCGAAGCCTTTCCTTTCTGCACGTGGTCCTACCCACTAGAAGGAACTTCCTAGTGTCGACTCGTTCCTCATTTTTGCTGCTAGCACAAAGAGCTCGGGTTCAACAAACAAGGTCAAAAAAATTTCAAGCCAACTCTTAGTACCTTAGTTTATTTCTTCATTCGTTTTGAAAAATACTCTAAGCAGAGTACACTTTGGTAATTTGTTTGACTACTCTTAATAAACTTAGTTGGTTCTAACTGGTCGGAGAAAGACACAACACCTAGTCGAAGTCTTCCCTCTTTGCATGTGGTCCTGCCCACTAGAAGGAACTTCCTAGCGTCGTCCTATTTCTAACTCTTGCTACCAGGGTGAACCAATTCAGTGCACTCGAAAAGGTCAAACGAATTCTTAAAGGAACCCCAGACGTTTGTCGAACTCAAGTTGCCGCTCTTGATTTGATTAATCTAGTCAGAGATAGTCACATCACCTATTCGAAGCCTTTCCTTTTTGCACGTGGTCCTGCCCACTAGAAGGAACTTTCTAGCGTCAACTCGTTACTACTCTTACGACCAGTACATGATAATGGGGATCATAGACTATAGCCAAACCTCTCTTTTTCAGAAAACCCTTTTAACACTATTTACTTAGTTTATCTAAATAAACTAAGCAAATAGTCTGGGGCTAGGATAAAGTTATCAGTATGACTTCAGTTCTTACTCTTAATCTCTTTTTCCATTCATTATCTTATGAGTTACTAACTACTCGACAAGATAATTTTTCAGTAAGAAGAAAGGATCATATATATTAACAAACTTGTCTTTGCAGGTTCCTATTACAAACTACTCTGACGAAGGAGATCATATCTGCATCTTCTCTATGACTTCCTTGTTGATCGACTGCATATCTTCCATCAACCACTCCGCTTCTACTTCAGAGTTGTTGAAGTCGGCTTTGACTGGTTTGTAGATTAAAGTTGGGGTCATGAGCTTTAAGTTTTGCTAGAACAAAACTTATTCCGCCTTCGACCGCCTCATTTATCGAATCAGCTTGGTTGGTCCTCAGAGTGGTCATCAACTCTTGCAAAGTCCCGACTTATTTTCCAATGGTACTCAAGTGAGCAATTATCGTGTCTTCACGAGGAGTGACCTCCTCGGCATGTAGCCCACCGAGTACATTGTTAAGGAGAGAAATATTATCCTGAAGGTTGATCCTCATCGACTTCATCTTCTTCTGATTACTAGTCGAAGCCTCACAGAGTTGTTTTATTTCGACTGCTTTCTCTGAAAAGAATAAGGCTAGTCGAATAAAGTGACCCCTAAAGGAAAATAAAACTGGTCGCAGGAAAAGACTTGCTTACCTGCCAATCGAGAATCTAACTTCTTGACTTCATCGTCATGAGAGGCAGTGCTTTTTGCATAGTGCTCCTCCCAAGACTTAACCTCTTGATCTTTTTCTTTGGCGATACGGAAAATCTCGTGAACAATTATGGTCTTGTCTTTGATATCGGTTTCGAGCTTCTCCATTTCGACCTCTTTTTTCTAAAAAGGAATGAGGGTTAGAAAAAGAAAAGAAGGTTATAAGCGGTCTTAAGTTCTACACTTACCGTTTATTTGTTCCTATGGCTTTTGAGTTACAGAGTTTGCCTCTTAAAGCTTCTTCAAAAGGGTTTCTTTCTCTTCCATTAGCTTTTTCGTCTCGACCTTCTCGTAATCGAGCGAATCGGCTAAGGACTTTTCGTCGCTCTTAAACCTACAGAGGAAAAGAGTAAATATGAGTATAGGACAAGCAGTTGTAAGTTTTTCTACGACCGGTACCTAGTCGTAAGTTTTCTACGACAATCCTTTGGTTGTAAGTTCTCCTACAACCATTATCTAGTCGTAAGTTTTTCTACGATATTTTCCTGGTCGTAAGTTCTTCTATGGCCAGTACATAGTCTTAAGTTTTTCAACGATATTCCTCTGGTCGTAAGTTCTCCTACGAGCAGTATCTAGTCGTAAGTTTTTCTACGATATTGCTTTGGTCGTAAGTTCTTCTACGACCAGCACATAGTCGTAAGTTCTTCTACGATAATCCCCATAAGCACTGTGAAAATAGTCCAAATATAAACGACGAGTAATAGTGACTTACCATCTTTCTGCCTACTCGCAGAGCTCCGTCTTCTCCCGTCGTAACTGTACAAGTTGTCTGTTGTACTATGCAACAGTGACAATTTGCTCTAGAGCTCTCTGAATAAAGAAGGATAGTGAGAGGCGATAAAGTCACATATATAAATGTTGAGCAACAAGTACTTACGTTGATGCTCGTTCGAGCAAACATGGAAAATATGCATGCAAGGTTCTTCAGTTCATCAAGCTCTTGAACCCGATTCCACCACACCTTCTCGAGACGCTCGTCATCGAAAATATTCCCCCTGTCAGGAATATCCTTGGGGTGTGGAACTCGGGTACGAGACCTGAAAGCAGAAGACCCCATAACGAAAGCCGGGCCGAAGAATTTAGAAAAGAAGTTAGCATACTCTTCTTCTTCTAATTCGGTGACGACAGCTCCTTGGGGACCGGGAGGAACGTCTACGGTGACTTCCTTCCCGGCGCGCTGGCCCAATGACCCATTTCCTTGGCCTGATGCCTCCATTGCATCATGCTCCATTTTTGCCTCTGCCTCCATGACCACTCCTGTGGTCGCAGTTGCTTCGGCAGTAACAACCTCTTCCAACACTCGGAAGGTGGACGACCCTTCGACCACCGCCACTGTCATTCCTCCAACTGATGGAGAAATAGTAGTAGATACCTAGACATAAACGTCCTTGAGGGCTGGAGGAGTCGAGCTAAGATCACAAAAAGGAAAACATGTCAAATGGGAAAAAACAAAAGGTAAATGTTGTTCTTACACTTTTGTCTTTTTACATACCTTCGTGTGCCAGATTTGATCTTGAATCTGGAAGAAACCTTTCCTAAAGAAGATTTCTTCGACTTCGTCTCAACCACGACCACGTTTGGTCGTGGGTCTTGAGTGAGCACTACCGCTCCTTGAGCCTTTTGGCTCTCCGAATGGCCGAGACCCATCTCGACCACATCAAGGGCAGCATTGCACTCAACTATAGACACTGCCGGTGCAGTGGTTTCCTTCACTAAGGACATAAAACTCTTCCAGTTCTCCTTTAATCATTGCTTTACAAAGCCACAGGAGGCAGAAAACACACAAAGTCTTATTATCATAGCAAAAGGGTACCTTGATCTTGGAGGCTTTGTGTTTGAGTGCTTCAGTTGCTTCGGCCGCCTTTGTCTTCTCTGCAGCAGTCATTTCTGCAGAGAACCATTCAAAGGGCCCGGTTGGAGCAGTAGAGCTCGAGCTTGCGCCTCCCTTATCGGGGACTTTCACAAGCCAACGCTTTTAGGCCGAAGGAGCCTCAACTAGCTCCATCACCACGCCAACGACCATCAATTTGACATCTTCGTCGTCTCGACGGTCTTCCATGCCGACTTTCTGCAGAGGTCAAAAAAATAAGTATTACTAAGCGATCGTAAGTTCTTCTACTACTAGAACCTAGTCGTAAGTTTTTCTACCATAACCCTCTAGTTGTGAGTTTTTCCATGACCATTATCCGGTTGTAAGTACTTCTATGATCAATACCTAGTTGTAAGTTTTTCTACGACTACGAGATCCTAAAGAAGAAATCAGTCCTTCATTACCTGTAGGCATTCCCTCCTATCCTCTGCGGACAAAACCGTAAGGATTTGAGGAGCCGCCACGTTTGGTGGCGGGGATTTCTCACAAACGAGCTTGACCCGAGCGTCAATTTCCGCTTATGTGATATCTGTAGGAGCAAATAAACTTTCAATAACCAAGTTCGAAATCAATAAAAAGAGAGCCAAATTGAAGGTTTACTTACCCTGCTGGTAATCTCTGGTCGGCTCTTGCGACCTCGAGTACTTCCACATGGGATGTGCTCGTTTCTTCAGAGGGCTAATGCGGCGCGTGATGAAATCATTCACCACGTGCCAACTGGTGAGCCCTTCCTCCTTCAAGTCCTTGATGCTTGAATGTAGGGGGCGATCTGGCCATGATCCTTGGTGGTCGAATCCCAGAAAGAAATCTTCTCGGCGGCATTCCCGGCGAAAGAGAGGGTGTCTTCACTGGTTGTCTCCCAGTAGAACCACCTCTTCTTCCATCCCGACCATGATGACCGGGTGAACATTTGAATGTACTCCTTCGACTTCCCGTCGTGGAGCTTCAGACTCAGCTACCCGCGACTCCCGCCAGTCGGATCATCCCGTAGAAATACTAGAACAACTCTAAGTCGGCCGGAATCCCCAAGTAGGCCTTACACAAGTATACGAACACACATAACATTGTGATGGAATTGTGAACGATGTTCACCAATTCCACCCCAAAATATTTGAGTAAGAGCGTGAGGGAAGGGTGAGTAGGCAATCAAAGACCACATTCACAGTACACCTAGAAGACGGGGATCCGCCCAATCTCCCTCAACGACCAATGTTGCCCAGAAGCCTCAATCCACTTCACGAACTCCTTTTCGGGATCTTCTCGGTGGCGAACAGAGCTTTCATCCTGGTCGCGTCTATCTCCGATTTGGCCTACTGGGAAGCGGCTTTGGCCAACTTTCTCAAGGGGAGGAGGCTTGGAGGCGTATGATTTGGTTGGCAGCGGAGAATGCGAAAACTTGATGAACAATTAGAGTGATTGGGGAAAAGTAAGAACCCTACAATCGCAACCACGGTAAGTTTTTATAACCGTGCATTTAGATTAAAGACGTGGCAATCCAACAGTTGCCACCTCTTCGGGAACCGCTCCAACAGACAGGTCTATGAGAGTCGATTCAGGTTTGTAAATTTGTCTGTTCGAGAAAACCGAGTATGTCTTTACACCTCAAGCGAAATTGCCTTCTTGACCAAGTCTTTTTCTGGTCAAATTAAATACCAGTCGGAAAGGATTTACTTCTGATTACCATACCACGACCACTTTGTAGTCGTAAAATTTTCTACAACCACCTTGTAGTCGTAAGGTTTCATGCAAACTTATTGACCAAGTCTGTTTCTGGTGAAATAAAATATCAGTTGAAGAGTCTTTCCTTCGACCACCGTTCTACGACTATCATCATCACCGCTCCTTTCCCAAGTAGGTACTTTCACTTGAAGCTGGGGGGCTAGATGACGAGGATCTAGAAATCCTTATTTAATTACCTATCCGTAATCCTTATTATGGATAATGACGCTATTATATGGTTCTTGAGTATACCCCTTAATGTTCATAAGGGAAAAGCTGGAGTCATGAGATCTTCTACGACTACCTTATGGTTGTAAGTCCTTCTACGACTAAGTCAGTTATGACCACCATATAGTCGTAAGTTCTTCTACTACTGACACATGATCGTAAGTTCTTCTACGACCACTCATGGTCATAGGTCCTTCTACGACCAGGTCAGTTACGACCAATATATAATCGATCGAGCTTACAGACAAGTAGGTCCAATTGATTAGGGCATCTAAACAGTCAGTATACGCTATTATTCTCCGGAATAACTACACGATTAATCTCTCTGTCCTGGTGATAACTGCCTAGCGACGTGGGAACGTCACTTCTCCAATAGTAATCTCCAGTAACTGCACCATCATCTAAAGTATTGATACGCCCTTTGGGCTGGAGAAATTATCGTCCACTTCGAGCACGCTATAAAAGGAGGAATCACCAGATGGTGGAGGGAAAAAAGAAAAAAGAAAGAAAGAAAGACACGATCAAGAACACAAGATACTGCATTTTATTCTTTCTCTTGATCTGTAACTAGCATACTCAATATACTCACACAGGAATATAGTTTCTATTCTCTCTGGAGAAGACCCGAACATGTATAAAAATCCATGTGTTATTCTCTCTGCATGATTTAAGTCTTGGAGACGCCCTAATCAAACAATTATTACATAAGTTCGGTTCTAAAATCTCGACACGTGTCAATAATGTACCTCATCCTGTCACAAAAAGAAATCGTTTTGAGTAACATGCAATCGAATATTTAACGTATTATAATTTTAGTAGGTTTTGTAAATATATTACAATAGAAATGAGTGGTTAAAGTTGAATCTCGGAGACCGTGTCGATGTCCAAAATGACTTTTAGATGAAATTGTGTAATAGTCGCATTGTCCATAATGTGAAAACGTGTCCGGTTTGAAAATAGACATTAAATTTTAATTTTACTGATATAAGTGCTTAAACTAGATTAATCATGCTAACTAAGCCTATTAAGTTGCGTTGCTAAATGATGGCCATGCCCCCACTCATTTGGGTACAGGTTATAGCTTTTGCTTCCAATTTCCAATTTCCAATTTCTATCTTACCCCACGGAGGTGGTCATATTTTCTCGAGTCTTGCCAAAATTGCGCCCAAATATTGGGTTAGTAAATCCTTGGCCAAATCCTATAGTTGCCAAATATTCCCTCTCTCTTTTAGCTAGTCAATACCTTGGCATATGTTTGAATTATGTTCAAATTTGTTAATCATGCCTCCAAATTAAGTTGACCATGACCAAACTTTGAAAAGTAGGCTCGAGTCCTCGCAAAAAAGAAAAAGAGAGAAAAGCAGGTTCGAGATGCAATCCAAACATAACCTTAAAACATAACGATAGCAGCCCATAGCAAAGGAAAAAACGTATAATTCACGGGAGTTTCTTTCGAGCGTCTGCGTTTGATTCTTACCAAGTGCACGCGGGAGGGAGGGCAACCAAAACCTCACCATCCTTGAATAAAAAGTGCGCGGAAGAGCCTCTACCTGGTGCGCTTTGTCCTTACCCCAGTGACCATTGCCCTCGGCTCCATCACCACCTCTACCAACCTCGCCCGAGCTCCCACCCCTTCCATGGCAAACCACCTCCACCAACCTCGCCCGAGCTCCCACCCCTTCCATGGCAAACCACCTTCTGTTGTAGCTCATGGTGCGTTATCATAAGCCCTCCCATGGTGCGTTATCACTGCGGTTGGCGACGCCAACGCGGCCTTGCCACTTCTCCACCTCTTCCCTACCATCACCGCCCACGCAATAAAAATATAGAACATACATAACATATCAAAAATTCATATGTACATTTCAAAGATAAGGATATCTCAAAAATCTCATAATCAAAACAAACATACGGAAAAAGGACGTGTTAAAACTCATCTTGCAATCATCATGTACAACAAAAATGAAGAACATGTGAAACATTATTTTTTCACTTGATGCAATATATCAAAAAAGATGATGCATTTTTTTTCACCTGATGCAACATATAAAAAAAAGATGATGCAACAATAGGAAAAGGATGTAACTTGCAACATCACGCGCCGCAACAAAAAATTTAACGGCCGCAACAAAAAATTTCACCGGACGCAACAAAAAATTTCAACAGTAGTAACATCTCAGACGCAACATTTATGATCTACAAAATTATCAATCAAACAAAAAAAAGGAAGCAAACGGACTTGGACGGTGGGGCCTGGCCGGCGCCGGAGAGGCGGCCGTAGCGGAAGTGGCCTCTGCGGCGTGCGCGCGCGTCCAGCGGCGTAGCGCAGCGCAGTAGCGTGGAGGCGACGGAGCCCAGTCGCCAAGGTAAAGTGCAGTCGGCGCAGCCCCGTCAAGACGACGCGATGCGCCCGCGGGCACGACGAGAGGTAGGCAGGTGTAAATGGGTGGCTGGGAGCGATGAGAATATAATTTAGTTGAGACCGTCCGATTTTTCTTCCGCGTCGGACGTGCTGCGTGTAGCATTATTCAAAGTCTAACCTCAACTTTGTGGTTAATTGACGGTCCGATTCCGCTATAGTTGTACAAAAAATGATTGCCAGTGAAGAACTCGGCAATAAACATTTATTTTGTCACTTTCTCTTGATTTTGAAAGTGATTTCTTGTTTTTTTTTTTCTCTCGGCTCATAAACAATTTATATTTTCAGCTTGCCAATGTTTGCTCGATTTAAAAGTGTGCACACAATAATCATCTGGAGAGGGTTCGCTCTATAGTATTCGCCCCTCTTCTCTATTATCTGTTTTTTTTTTTCTGGAAAGTACAGTATACGGTAAATTGGAAAAAAAAAACACCACAGTATTTTTAGTTTGCCTGCGTATTAAATCACTCACCGCTCAACGCTTCTGTATGCCACTGCACTGAACCCCCTTTGGTTTTCTGCTCCCTTCGATGACCTCGCCCTCGTTTCCGAACCAAGAAACTGACGCAAGTGCGGCGGCGCGGATGCGCTGCGCGAACGGAGCCGGAGCCGGCGTCGGCGAGGATCAATCGAAGGTGAGCGACACACACATTCCCATGCCCGCTCCCATTCCCTTCGTCCTATCTCGAGATGCCATGCGTCCATGTCTGAGATAAGAGGACCTTCCGGCATTCTGCCTTCCTGCCTGTGCGTTGGGGAAACCATCTCAAATCCGGATGTATCATAAGAATTTTTTTTATTTTTTTGGGGGTGTTCTTTGTATCCACCTGATGTTGGTTAGGGATTCTCGTAGCCATGGGTCGAACAGAAAGCTTCTGCCTTGTTCCCCTTGCGTGTGGGGTGGGTGGGCTTAACACATTCTGAAGAACTGATGAAAACCCCAGGTTTCTATTGTTGCATTTTTTTTAACGTTTATTTGAGTTGCTCCGGAAATTGGTTCGGTTATTGCTGTCTATTTAGCCCTTTTTGGAGATAGAATCGATAGAGTCTGGTTCTTGGTCGGTACAGATTTGCATAGACCAAACCGGCTGATTATCCAGTATAATTGCTTTTAGATGTCACTCAGATATCAGTACTTGCGGTTTCCTCTGTTGGAATCGTACTCTGGGGCAGCTTCTTTCCATTACTTCGGAGACACATCTAGTGCTGTTAAATGATTGCATGTGGTAAAATATTTAAGAAATTAAAGATAGCATCTCAACTCTCAGGCGGAGAATTATACGCTGTACGAGTGCTAGGTAGTTTGTACTGTTATTCATTTTGTGTTTTCACCAACATGTACTAGTGCAACTAGTAGATTGATGATGCTTTCCGCACTTGGTAAGCACTGATGGCTTGACCATGCTTTGAGCCCTTGGCCATTAGCCCCTGGTTTTGCTTGTGCGGTTGTGCCCCAGCCTGTTACTCTATGGGCCTCCAAGCTTATAGACCACACTGTTCTTGGCGGTCATCACAAGCATGGCATGATGAATATGATGCTGAAACATGCAGTTCATTTTTATTCTAGTACAAAATCAAATCTAGGGTTTGAGCATGCAGTATGCTCGCAGCATGTAGATCAAGTACTGAGTAATGTTGGATGGCTGTCTTCAATCTTTCTTATTATGTTATAAAATCAAATCTAGCCATTGAGTATGCAATATGCTTGCAGCATGTAAATCAACTATTGAGTTATGCTCATTGTTATTGATTTTCCCTTCAACCTTCATAAATAACTTCTAGATTGGTGATCCTTATTATCAGGTTAGTGACTTGAAAGAACAGATCCTCCAACTTGCTGGGCTTGCTTGTCATGAAGAAGAGGTTAGTTGTCATTTGGAAGCAGCTTGGTGGTAAAGATTCACTGTGTTCTTGCTGTTCTGTTCTTTAATAGCAGCTTCTTTGATACTACTCGTGGCATTTATATGACAGCAAAAATCACGGACAGAGCTACTGGAGAAGCTCAGGACATGTAATAAATATACGCTAGTCGAATTGTGCCGTTCATTTGATATCCCTGGTTCAACAGCTAATAAGAAGGTAGGTCCAGCTAAATATTTGAAATTTCTTTTATCTACTGCAGTCCAATGTATATGGAAAAATATCTGTTTTTCTTTTGCAGGATGAATTAGTGGCAATTGTGATGGAGTTCTTGATGGAACACTGTTCTGGTATTGGTGGGACAAACCCTGATAAGGTTCAAGTTCTGAACTGCAAGTTAATTTGGTCATATAAATTTGTTAATACACTTTCTCTGTTGTTAATAGCAGATGTTTTCCTTTGTCCATCATAACTGGAAGCCTTTGTACACCTGTACATGTTAGATGGAACCAGCTTAACTGGTATTGTCATTGGCACACTGATTCTTTTTTATGAGACCATGATTTATCAATTGCAGAAATTTATGAAAAGGAGGCGTAAGAGGGAAGGAGTGAATTTATCTGGTGGTAAACCTTTGAAGGTATATCATATCTGCATTGTATTTCCTTTTGCAGTCATGTTCATACACTTCCAGTTGGTTTTGTTTAGTGCCACACTGCCACTAAAGTTATCTGAATTCTTAGAATTTCATGTATGCTGTGTTCTGCAAGTTCTTTCACCATTTCGATGAGCTGCTTCCACATTTTTTCTTTAATTCTAAACTATTGCAGAAAAAGAAACCTGATGGAGCTGCACTGGAAACTCATGGTGAAGAGAAAGCAGATGGGAGGAAGGGTGAGGAGGATAGAACAAACTACTCTGAGTTTGACTTAAAGGATAACAGAAATGAATGTGCTGATAATAAGAAAGGACAATTTCCAAAGGAAGAAGCCAACCCTGAGCCTTCTGAAAGGGTAAATGGCTCTATGTCAGAGAATTTAGACAGAGTTGCTCTCACTGAAGTGCCAATTCCTACAAATGAACAAATACTAGCTACAACACCATCTGCAAAGCTGGTTAGCAACATTGAGGGCGATAACACTAACATAAAGGCTCCAAGAAAGAAAAATACCTCTATTACCAAGAAAAAAGCAACCGCTAAGACAGATCGCAAGAAAAAATCCTGTGGTATGTTTCTGGATGCCGTCATTTCACTTATGCACCTGTGGCTGAGTGTGGTTGTGTTGTTTGCATATCTGCATGTTGAGAAAGTGTTTATAATAAGTAAAACTATGTTCAGTATTCTGGAATGCACCATCGGTATTATTTGCTAGAACTGATTTTATTTATTTATTTACTATTTTGGCTGGAAAATATGTTTTTTAGTTAGTTAAGTTTGCAATTTGGTGGTGCAATGGACTACCTATCCTTTTATTCAAGACAAAATTCACAATATGCTATTGAATAACTACATGATAAACAATATACCACTAATTGTGAGACTGACATGTGGGCCCAGGTCAGTGAGACACTAGTGGCAAATTGTGATTTGTGAAGATTGAAGTTTTTCAGTGAAATATAGCCAATTGCCCTTCATTCGACCATTAATGGAACTATAGTAAAGTTACTAGAGCATATCCCACACATTGTCGTGGGAGCAAAGGCGGACAAAATGTTTTACAATCCATAAAGTTCTTGAGATCGAATGCACTAATTCTAGAAAATAAAAAAGTACTGAAATAATCATGGCAAGGAGAGTTGAAATGATCGATTTAAAGAGGTTCTCAATTATCAAGTGCTTAAATTTGAGTTGAAGTAGTAGGTGTATAATAAAGTAGCTCTGTAGATGAGCAATGGCACATATTCACATGATCAACTGATCAGATTACTGTGGTTATGTTGATGGCATGGCCTCATGGAAGGGCACTGTTGTGTCCAAAAAAACCAATCGGATATATTGATTATTCAAGCATATAAGCAACAGAAATACAGTATTGTACTTTGATATTTCATTGTCTGGAGTGGTTACCTGCCAAATAAATGGATCATAGGAGTTGACAGTAGTTTTTTCTAAATTAATTGCGGAACTTCACCAATAATTTGTTAGACACTGTGTACTTTTACTTGATTGATACACAAGATATTAGTGAGTTGGTACTAATGTTTTTATAAGAAGTGCATGAATTTTATGGTTATGAGTTCATGTGCTACAACACTCTCTTTGAAATCGAACTATAGATTGGCTTTAACCAATCTGTACTTATTGATGTTATTATGCAAGCTTTTATGTTATTATGCAAGCTTATTGTTTTTCTCTACAGATCACATGATGTCTAGTTCCTCCTTTAGTCCTTTTCAAAATCTTGTCTCTTTTGTATAAAGGTAAACAGATGTCTAGAGGAGATGCAAAACCTCAAAAGCAGGCAGTGAAACCGAATAAGGATGAGCTGAGGCAAGCTGTCTTCATAATCTTGGATACCGCAGATTTTGCCACGGTGAGATACATTATACAACATTTATCTTTCACAATTTCTCTGTTAACTGTCGAGTCGTGAGATACAATAATGGCTAAATACTTAATTGCCATGTCTCGTTGTTGCTGTTCCATTACATTCCTCCTATAAGTTTCCCTTGATCTGTTTCTTTTGCTTTCACCCATTTCAGATGACTTTTGGAGAGGTGGTAAAACAAGTTGGTACGTCTATGCTTTCTTCCTTTTTCTTGTTTGTTTATATGTGACACTTGGAGATGTTTTGGTATTGTTCTGGAATTGTGAATGCATATATGAAGCCTGAATGCTTTTTGCTTTATGACTAGCTGGAAATGCTTTCTGATTGGATTTCATATCTTTAGACAAATACTTTGGCAAGGATCTGTTTGAGAGAAAGCCACTAATAAGGTCCCTGATAGAAGAGGAGCTCTTTAGGCTAGCAGAGGAGGCTGAGAAGAAGGAACTGGAAGAGGAGGAAGCAGCAGAAGCGAAAGCTAGAGCTGAACAAGCTACCAAGGAGAGGGCAAAAGATGGAAGAGTTGAATCAGATATAGACAAGGCAAATGATCTTGAAGCTGGTCAAGATGGCAAATCTAAAGATGCTGCAAGGAATGAAAATGGCAATAGTATTGAAAAGGGTGTCAAAGGTGGGATTTCTGTAAAGGCTGCTGAGAATAGAAATAGCGATGTTACTCCTGCTGAAAGTTCACAAGATGGCAAAGCTGAAGATGTGAATGAAAAGAACAGTGATGAATTTACCAAGGATGGCAAGGCTGAAAAGGCTGTGCAGAATGAAAACGGGATGACGGTGTAGAAGCTTCCAGAGATGGTAAAGCTGAAACCGCGAAGGAGAACGAAAACGGTGACACCGTAGAAGGTCCTGAATATGGCAAAACTGAAGAAGCTAGTGATGCAGAAAATGATGACACCGAACATGGCAGAACTGAAGAATGCAGAAGTGGAAATGGTGGCAACAATGCAGAAGATGTCAATGACTGTGAAGCTGAAGAGCCTAACAGTAATGAAAATGGTGGACATGTAGAATGTGCGGAAGATGGCAACAATAAGAACGGAGAAAATACTGTATCCCACGACGCTAAATGTGGCATAGCAAAAGAGGCCATGGAAAATGTAAGTACAAAACAAAGTCTAACAGATGCTGAGCACAACGCAAACACCAAAGTTGATGTAGATTCAAGTAAGGATGGTACTGCTGAGAATGAGACGACCGACGATGATGCGAAAACTAACAGCGACAGTGTAGTTTAATAGGCCGAAGATGGTGTGAGGGTTATAGACAAAGACAAGAGTAGTACAAAGGTCCAACTTATGCAAGGTTCTTGTTTCGGCAGAAATTATCACTGATGTCCTAACTCCAGTAGGATAGCTTATGCAGGGTGCATGCAAAGTCTGAGGTCTGGCCTCAGACTATATTAGGGTAGAAATGGCCAGATTGTGCTATGTAGTATGTATATTATGCAGCTTCTTTGCTTGACATGTATAGCGCTGGGACATGGAACTCAGTAGGGCTGTTGTATGAAGGGTTTGTATCAGCCTCGTTTAATTTGCAGAGTAGTAGGTGTTGGTATGACAAGCCAAGAGGTATTCAGCAGATAACATGTGCAAATATAACTGAGCAAAATATGTTCGGCAAATTCAGTCTTGGGTTTAGGATTTGCTCTCCATTTTTTTTTTCAGGATGGCTTTAAGATTCCTTGCTTTCTGCTGCTGCTGCTGCTGCTGCTTGCTTGCTTAGTCGGAGTGCACAATCCCACGTGGCAAACCAGCCTCATGGGGAGCGCCGTCCCACGTGTACCGGGGCCCACCCGGACGGCCTGGATGGGTCTGACGTGGAGAGGATCGACAGCCCCCCAGGCGCCAAGTGGCACACACTTATCGACAAACGAACGGTCGGCGTGGCTCCACGTTCACACCTCGATACGTTCTTATCCGCGCGATCCAACGGACGCAGCCTGCCATTCCCCACCACCCTCCCCCCCTCTCCATTGCTCCGCGCTCTTGCTCTTAGTTTCTCTCAAGAAAACCCACTCCCTCAAGAATTTTTTTTTTCTCCTTTTTTGTTCATAGATTATGTTCTTGTACATATACAGGTGTCCTTCGAGTTCTTGGTCTCCTTGATGTTTAATCTCTGAGTGGTTTGATGTGATCAGTTGCTTGCTCAGCTTTCTTGGGCCTGCTCTGTTTCTTGATTTGAGGCAGAGGAGGGAGTGAGCGAGTGGGGTTGGCGGCGATGCCGGACTCGGACAACGACTCCGGCGGGCCGAGCAACGCGGGAGGGGAGCTGTCATCGCCGCGGGAGCAGGACCGGTTCCTGCCGATCGCGAACGTGAGCCGGATCATGAAGAAGGCGCTGCCGGCGAACGCTAAGATCAGCAAGGACGCCAAGGAGACGATGCAAGAGTGCGTGTCGGAGTTCATCTCCTTCATCACCGGTGAGGCCTCCGACAAGTGCCAGCGCGAGAAGCGCAAGACCGTCAACGGCGACGACCTGCTCTGGGCCATGACCACCCTCGGCTTCGAGGACTACGTCGAGCCGCTCAAGCACTACCTCCACAAGTTCCGCGAGATCGAGGGCGAGAGGGCCGCCGCGTCCTCCGGCGGCGCCTCTTCCAGCACGCAGCAGCAGGCCGAGATGCCAAGAAACACCAATGCCAGCGGCTACGCGGGCTATGGCGGCGCCGGCCCCGGCCCTGGCGGCATGATGATGATGATGGGGCAGCCCATGTACGGCTCGCCGCCGCCACAGCAGCAGCAGCAGCAGCAACAACAGCAGCAGCAGCAGCATCAGATGGCAATGGGAGGGAGAGGGGGCTTTGGCCATCAGGGAGGAGGAGGCGGCGGGTCGTCGTCATCGTCGGGGCTCGGTCGGCAAGACAGGGTTTGATGAGATGGCAATTCGCATCTTTGATACGCTGAAATGAGTTTCATATGGTAACCAATAGGTGTTCCCATTAATTAATTACTTCATGGTGTATCCATATTAAATTGCTAATCTGATGCCTTAGTTTTGCATAAATTGTGTCAAAGATTCAAACTGGCCTGATTCTACATGAAGATTTGAAATTGGTTATTTACTACTGCTAAATTCCTTTGCTTTTATCTGTGATGGTGTGAAATGCAGTTCAGTGTGCTTATTTTGTTGTCTTAATTGCACTTGATTCCTTAGTTGAAAAGATCAGAAGGGTGTGTGTTTGCGCGCCAAATGTAATCTGCAGTGTGCTTTTACGTTCAGAGATATGACAGCCGGGAGTATTAGGGATTAGACTGATCTATCTTTTATTTATTATATAATTAAAACAATGTTAATAGAAGCTATCATGTTCTTTACATATGCTACAAACAGGGGCGGAGCTAGGAATTGGACATAGGGGCAAGTTGAAAAGTTAAACTTTTGCATGCGAATGACACATACTAATCGGATTAATACAAGTGATTTCGAAGGCTTTTCTTGTGGGTGGCATATTCGGTAAAATGCAAATTGATAAAAAAAAATCTGTGAAAATCAAACCAAGAAGGTTTTACAATCTAAAAAAAATTATGAGATGTAGGAAAGGTTATGTTCTATATCTCTGCAAAATTTTACGATCAAACTCAAACGTGTTTGCTATATACAAAAAAGACATACAAATGTGATTGAGTTTGACCTTCAAATTTTGCGGAGATATAAAACATACGCCCCCTCCCCCTAGATTTTGTAATTTTTCATAATTATGATAGGTAGCTAGTGCATTGATTACATAATTGGATTAGTGCTTGCACATAGTAAAAGATAGATTAACAATGGAGAAGAAGAATAAGAAAAGAACACTAAAAGCATGCTTTATTGGTTGCCTTAGAGTTAGATTATTAGGGAGCAACCTGATTACTAAGGCCTAATAGCAGTTGTGAGACAACCATAGAGGCCAACCCCTATGGTCTTAGAACAACACATTAGAGATGGTCTTAGAGTTGTATAACTTATACAACCCTATTTTCAAATAAACATAAATTATAATATTGTAGCATTTAGTCATGCAGTTATGCAGTGTTTAGAAGCTATAGCTTGTTTCTTGAATTTAAGATCAATTCTACCTTAATTGCCATTTGAATTTGGACACATAAGATTAGTTCTAACTTCAGGCAACGAAATAAAATTCTAAAGAAAAAAAATCGCAGGGCCGGCTGACCATTGATGTCAAGGAGTGAGATGTGAATTGATGATCTCTCACAGTCCTTTCATTTTCTTACGGAGCAGAAAGGTCGTGTGCAATTATGTGTTAAGCTGGCCCAAATCTTGTTATCTTGCATGACATGGATGGGTGGTTTGCAATTAGCTGTCGCTTAAGACAAAATTAAAGGCCAAAAGGGCTGGATGCTAGGGAGATGATAGCTCAGTCACTGCAATGCAGGTGCAGCAGAACTGCAGAAGCCTCCAGGAAGAGTTTGTTGCATGCATAGAGGCAATATTCAGTTAGGGTGCTAAATGCCTCAGTTAATCCCCTCTGAAAAAACGCCCCAGTCGTTGATCTCTTCGTCAATGTGGGCATAGGCATTTATCGTAACCAAGGTTTTAAATAGTGATTTTTCACGTCGTCACGATGAAGTCCACGCTAGGGGCGCATTTACCAACACTCATCTGTCGGGAAAGGCCAGCTATCTGGGACAATGTAACAGTTGGCAAATGATTAGTGATTCAACGCCGATTTCTCTGTCGGCAAATCTTATGTAGAACAACTACCTATATGTTGGTATATACCCCCGTTGGAAAATCTTTCGCGACAACAAATCGGTCGGTAAAACTTTTGGTGGATCGGCTCTCTGTCGGTGTAGGGGTAGCAGGAGGATGAAGGGCGCGAGGCCAAAACGATAAGCGGAGGAGGGGAAAAAAGAGTACGTGGCGAAAAAGGTGTGTTGGCACAAAAGGGCACAAGAAACAAGAAAATATTATCCACCCCTCCCAATATCCCCATCAACTAACGCAACACTACTCACTCTTTGCATCCCACCGCCACAGACCTCCCATTTGGCCTCTCACCGCCGTTCCCGACACTAGCCTCTCACCGTCGGCCCTACCACCTCTCACCGTTGCCGCCCTAGACCCAACCCTCGCCTCCGTCTTGCCCCCACGCCTCGCTGCCACCGCCACCTCTCACCGCCTCTGCCCTAGACCCAATCATCGTCACTGCCACCGTGATACACGCACGACTATGGGGGTAACTGTGCCCTCGTGCTTTTGGCTCAATCTTCACGAATTGTAGATTGTGCGGGATAACTTGTGGATCCGTGTAACATGATGAATGATACCGCTAGCCACTGTCTCTATTAATTATGGCAACCTGCGAAAGTCGATTCACCCAACCACATGTTATGATACTGAAAACTAAGCTCATACCTGACGATTCGAACAACAACACACTAACATGTCAAAGCACATGAAATGCTACCCGGGCAATCGATAACCAAGAACTCAACGCGGGTAGAATAGTTAGCACCACACCATGCTACCCACAACCATGGTGATAAAGCCCATAAGAACTCAATACAGGTAGAAGAGTTGGCACCACACCATGCTACCCATAATCATGGTGATAAAGGCTTTCGATACAATCACTCCATTGGAGGATAGGAACACACACAGTGTAATTTCATTCAAAAAATTTAAAGTCTTTTTTCATACAATATAGCACTTGCCCATTTATAGGCTACAAAAGCTCCTTGACAACTCAACATGAGTTGTACAAACACACTTTACAACTCATTATTGGATGTCAAGTTCCCATTTACAACTAGACATAACTTGCAAAATTCAACTTTACTACACATTACTTGTTGTACAAGAAACACAATGACATAAACGATGACCTTAACTTTGATGATGACATATATTCTGACCTCAATTATATGCTGACATGTGTGATGACATCATCTGATTGCTGACACGTGCGATGACATCATATACTTCTTGGCTAAGTATGCTGACACGTACAATAACATCATCTGGTTGCTGATATGTGTGATAGCATTATATACTTCTTAGCTAAGTATGATATTATATACTCTAGAATATCCTCATCACACCGCCCGTTACCCCCTCGCAGCCACCACCACCAGCTCCCCCCTCCCATTACCACCCTCAATCGATCCACTGTCATAGCCAGCTGTCTTGGTTGAGCTGCAACCGCATCGTCGTCCCCCTCTCAGATCTGACAAAAGTAGTTGTTAGAAACCGTGAGTTATCTTCTACTTCACATAGTCATCTTGCTTCTCAAACAAGTTTTTTTTTTACCATCTCTGTAATTTGACATGTCGAACAAGGAGATTCAGGCCGCCGTCGCAACCCCTTAGATGTTGATCGCCGCCTAAGGACAACCATGGTGCTGACTGCTTGTGTCCATTCCGTCGCTGGTGCTGCAGCTTTGTGGAAATCAGAGGTAGCCCAAAATCCATGTTTCTCTGAATGAGCTGTGCTAATTTTCATGAGTTATACGTTCTTAATTGAATGAGCTGTTTATATTGCTTCATGATTTGGTTTGAATTTAAGACCAAGAAAGAAAGCCTTGTTACTTGTCTAACTGCATACTCTTGCCTGATGTAAACACACTATTATGTTTCATAAGTAATATATGCATCAGTCACTATTGTCCGCAGAAGATTATTCCATTTTACATGGGATCTATAACAAGTTTAGGATACCTGTTAAGTTGAACAATGAAAATGTAAAAATTGTGTTGTATTTCCTTCTTGTCAGGATCAAGGAGATGAGGTACTCCACCAGCATTCGCTTTCTACAAACCTAGCCTTGGGATGATGATAGCTGCATCATCTGACCTACGCCAGGCTGGCAACAAAACTAACTGGTGTGGTTTCATTTGGATATGTTTTTTTGAAGATAATGGATGAGAAAACTTTTCCCGTCCTCTGTATCCAAATTTTATTACAAATACCAAAGAATTTTTAACCAGACGAAATAGTAGCCCTATAAACCATAATAAAGCGGCAAAACAAACACCGTAAAAATATAAACCAACGGCAAAACAAAAGCCATAAAAACAGTAAACATCCTTGTGAAGAGAAACAATAACATAAAAGTGTGTTAAATATCTCGAAGCCTATTACATAGCTTCCACCTATTCTTGTTGAAGATCTCCCTTGTAATGATCTCCAATGTTTTGCTCCCAGCTACTAAGGCCTCCCTTCTTCCTTGGCATTGCAAAACTGACCAAGAAAGAATTCAATGGATACATTTGAATATAACCTACAGAGAATGGCCAATAATTTTCTTGTTGAAAATGACATCATTATGACATAACCATATAGACCAGCATAGTGCAACCTCCCCACCAAAATAGTTGCTTTTAAATACGAATTAAAACCTAATAACCAGTTCCCAAAGATATTCCAAATAGTTAATCTTAATCCCCACACTACCCCGTGCAACGAATTTGTCAATCCAAGAATACCAACTTGGAGAGAAACCCTTCATTCTAAGAGTTTGCTACAGAAAATACCATTTGACCTTATCATAAGCTTTTTCAAAATCAATCTTAAAAATAATTCCATCTAATTTCTTATTATGAAGCTCATGGATTATTGCATGTAAAACAACTATCCCTTCCATAATATTTCTCCCCGGCATAAAAGCCGTTTGAGATGATCGAACAACCTTTTGGGCAATAGCTTAGTAAAAATATCTTATTTTGAGACGATTAGTACCTACCTTATAAAAATTTTAAAACTCACATTTAATACAAAAATCTGCCTATATTGCTGAATTTGTCGCACATCTTCTTCTTTTGGAAGTAAAGAAATGACACCAAAATTGAGCCTAGAAAGAGGTAAATAGCCTCTATGAAAATCTCGAAAGTGAGCCATCAAGTTATTTTTAATAATGTTCCAAAAAACTTTATTATGCTCCATTTGAAAAATTGCATCTTTCAACGTCAGAAACTTGAGGTCTATCATCCGTGATAGTCTCAACCATGGAAAAGTGGTTGCTATCAGGAGGTCCAAAAAGACCTTTATAATAATTCGTGATGTACTGCTTTAAATGACCTCACTCAAAATAACACACTTCTCCTGTTCCAACCAAAAAATTTGTTGTTTCCTATGTTTACCATTGGCTATCAAATGAAAAAACTGAGTATTACTATCCCTTCAAGCAAATGCTTCATCTTAGCCCGTTGATACCATTTGATTTCTTCCTCTCGTAGTAAATGGGTAAGACTCTCATTAGAATTGTGCTTAAGATTGATTTCAAGATTAGATAACCATGTAGACTCAGCTTTCTTATCAAGATTATCAATGATATTCAAAAGACGTTTTATCTCTAACTTATACGCTCCACTAGTATTTTTAGCCCATCCTCTGAGAATTGTCTAAGCGCTCTAATTTTGCTTTGCCATTGGTCAATTGCAGAATTACCAACATTATTTTGTTGCCACACCTGATCCACCAGATCAAAAAACTGATCCCTTTAAAGCCAACCCAACTCAAATTTAAACAAATATTGGTTCCTAGTATCAGAGGCAACCCCAGTGTTAAGAATAATAGGCGTATGGTAAGAAAGAACACGTTCCAAAGCATTTACAGTGGTCAAAGGGTATTTATATTCCCAATTCGTACTCACAAGGATTCTATGAAGTTTTTCAAAAGTAGGATTATCCTAATTATTTGCCTACATAAATTGTCTACTCAAAAGCATATATTCTCTTAAGTCTAGACTCTCAATAACAATTGTTGGACCGAAAAGGCGACTAGAGGGGGGGGGGGTGAATAGGAGCACGCTCACTTTTTCATAAATAATTGATTCAATAATATTTTACTCCAGTAGCTATGGAAGCTATGAAGATCAGTATATCAGTACAGCGGAAGACTAATATTGAATCCAATTCAAACCCCTAAGCAATACGACAAAATCAACACAGATCGAAACAATTCAATGCACTGGAGTCTGACCTCTGGCCTGGGGCGGTCTGACCGATTCCCTAGCGGTCTGACCTCTGGCCTTGGGCGGTCTGACCGCTGGCCTCCAGAACAGATCAAAACAGCCCGATGACAAAGTTGCAAATAGATGTAACTTTTGATCTACAACTCCAAACTTGATGAAACTTGGAACACACCTTCTCTATGATATCAGAAAGCTATTCCAATCGAATATTGTTATAATTCTTGGAAGAATAAAGATCCTTTTCCGTTTGATCAAAGAAGGGTTCAAAACTGGGTCAAAATGAAAACTAGGTCAAAACTCTTGCTCGTGGGTGATTGATGATCAAGATGATCATAGATATATTCCCACACGTCATAGCAAGCTAGATCACATGAAGAAACCAAACAAAAACTCACGGATCAAAGAAAGACCCAAAATCATCAAATAGAGAGAAAGAACGCAATGAGACAAAATATTGATCAAACTTTCCTTTGATTGATTGATATGATATGAGCTTACAGCCTCTCCATCGATGGAGAACAATGCTCAATCCACGAGCACGAAAATCACATCAAACTATCAAGAACCCTAGCCTCCAAAAAAGCTCTCCTTAAGAAAATTAGAGTTTACAAAAATAGCAAAAGAGAGGAAGAGGAGGTGCAACCACCTCCCTCTCCTATTTATAGTGGAGGTTTAGACCTTCTAGAAGTTTGACTCTATTGAGCTCCCGTTAAAGCCCAAAACAAACGGGACACTTACGCACGCATTTTAATACGCCGTCTTTATCTCCCCTTGACCTAACTAGCTACACCTTGCGCCTCGGATTAGCCAATAGGTCACCCTTGTCTATCTTGCACCACGCTTGAGTACGTTGACCTCACCCGGCATCGTCGATCGTTCTGGACCTCAGCTCTCCAAGCCTAGTCCCGATCATCCTCGCCGTTGACCGTCGTTGACCACCAAGCAACCTGCACAACAATAGACAAGTAAACCGAATTTGGAAACAAGTTCTTCACAACTTGACCTATGTTAGTCAAAACATGCATCATGCAACATATATGTCCTGAAACTCATGACTTTGACCTGACAACCGAGAATCGCCGCCACGACGGGCGACGAACCAAGTGAACGGTCGACCGCCCCGGGGCGGTCGACCACCACTATTGGCGGTCGGACCGCCAAGAATGACTTAGCCAATTTTCAACCTCTAAAAACCGAAACCTACTGGAAATTTCAAACCAATAGAACTTTTGACCAGAGAATCCAAAAATTATGGGACCAAGTGCAATAGAATCCCCTCTCTTGCCTACACCCTCTATTTTTTCCCCAGCTCAAATCCTCACTTTGGTAATCGGCGGTCATCGCGCCCTAGGGCGGTCGGCCGATCGGTCGAAATCGGTCGACCGCCGCTCGGCCGGTTAGGCCGATTATAACTGACGACATGCTAATTTTGTTAAAAACGCGTGAAACGACAAACCGTAAACGCCATTGCCAATTGTCACATCATCCTAAGATCTGGAGCATATCCCCATGATATCCACAACAACATTAAAAAGAAAAGGATAATGACGATCAAAATTATCATTATTTTTGTCCTCACTGCGCCTTATGATATCAAAATCACCACCAATTAGAATAGGCAAGGTTTCCTTGCTAGATGACCGAACTAATTAAGTTAAAAATTTATATTTACAAGCTGGTTGTGCAGCACCATACACAACCACAAGGATCCATTGGAATCCATCTTCCTTATTACGTAAATGAAGCTTAATAAAAAAATTTCCTTAAAAAATGGAGCCAACCTAAAAAACAGCCATGTTCACACCAAGTAAAATACCCCGAGAATGTCCATGGGGTGGTAGCTAGTGCCAAAAAAATCCATACCCCTGCACGTTTTAAATGGGAATTGGAAAAATCCTTCTTAACAGTTTGTAAAGTAGCAACAAAATCCATATGTTGTTCCCGAACCAACTCCGTAATGAATCTATGCTTCGCTGGGTCACAAAGTCCCCTACTATTAAAAAAAAACACCTTTCATTTTCTCTTTTGTTTGTTTTTAATGCGAGACTCAACAACTTTTGCAAGTGCTTTCTTAACACCCGTTCTTTTATTTTTGTGTGAGACCAATTGCAAATCATGAGCATCACCCGCAGCCAGTTCCTCATAACACAAATCACTACATAAACTATTTAGAGAGGATAAATCAAGGCTATTAGTTTCCGCATCCAAATCCTCTTGGGAGGTATGTTCTTTACTAATTTTGCCCGAACAAGCCAGCCTACCAAGTTTGGTCTTTTTTTATAGATTCTAAAGAAGAGGTTGTTTCCAAACTGTTAACTCCTAAAGAAATTCCTACTGATTCAAATGAGAAATAACAAACTCATCTGTAATATCCAAAATTGAAAATGCATTATTTAAATTAGTACCTTTGCTCTCCTCCAAATTTTTATACTTGGCCCTTCGAACAGCCTTCACCAAGGAATCCTAATCTGTTCCAACTTTGTTCGTGAGACACCGGCTCCACCTTGGCTCCTGTTCAGAAACCATACCAGCCGTCCCCCCATTGTTTGCCACCACCCCCGCCGACCTCCCCATTTTCTGAACCACTGTCCACTCCGAAGCACCGGATAGTGGTGTCCCCGTCGATCGTTGACGCGGAATCTTTACCACCGCACTAGCCAACTCTCCTGGAGAAAGTTTCACATGCCCTCCTGGAGAAAGTTTCACCTCCCGAGCTAGCGACGTAGCTGCCTCCGACGAGTCCACCTCCACATCTACATCATCGGCCGGCAGGGCCCTTTCAACCGGTACCACTAGCTGCCACATCACCATTGCCCCCTCTAGCGCGGGAACCTTGACCTCTGCTATTTTCAGTCCACCCAATCTCTCTTTGACAACGTCTTGTTGCGAAATAGGAATGACACAAATGACATGTCGAACCAGGGGAACAAAGGATCCCGAATTCTCTGTGTTTTCCACACTAGTCCAGGATTGCTAGTATACACAGTCTAACCAAAAAGTGTCATCATAATCATATCACATATTTATTTAATATGAATCAGAGTTTATTACAAAATGGGGCCTGAGGCCAAATAAAATAACAGAGCGAAAAATAAGTAGTAGACCACACGATGTGCCACAAGAAATCGTCTGGGGGCATAGGCCTAAACGTCTGGATCCTCACCATCTGGATAGAAGTCTTCTGAATAAATATTATTCAGTAAGAGTAAGAACAACTTCCGTGCTTGCAAGTTACACCTAATAAAGAAATATGATGCATGCATAAGTAAACAAGTGAGGCTGATATGGTTTGTTTGCGTAAGCAAAGATTTTTTGCTTTTAAATATTCATACTAAGTTTCTGGGCAGTTTTTAATCTATAACTAAATCAGATTTTAAATTGATAGTTTTATAGTGGATAACCTCTATATAAAACATGGTGATGGATACCCTCCTATCACAAGGCTAACTGCCCAATTTTACCATGAGGATTCACCATATTAAAATGATTTCACTAAAAATTATTTTAAAACCAAAAACAAAGTGTAACTTAGAGTGGCTTTGCTCAGAATGTTCATAATCGTGGACACGACTATTCGAATAGTTTTACACTCTGCAGAGAGGGTACAATTTTACCCACAAGAGATAATTTGCTCTTCATATCGGCTAATACACGTTTCCTTAGGCGTGTGAGTAAGCAATTATTACAAGGCTTTTCCAAAGCTCTACCTCAAGGCTAACACGCCCGCTAAGGTTTCGCTTCCGTTAGGTTAATCACCTGCTGGAAACCCCCTATTGCGTCAGGTGGGAATACTGTTTAACTAACACCCACTCAACAAAATGGCACATAAGACAATGAGGTATTACAAATTAATAAGCCTAGTCCTGCTGATACATGACATGTGGTAATACGATAGAGCTTTACAAGATGCGGCTCAAAGGATGGTCCTTAACTGACTTGGGCGACATTTAAAAAACAATAACCCCTGGGCTTCAATCCTTGCATAAACCTGCACCCACCAGTTATCTAGTTCGCCCAAGTACAAACCAATTTTTTCATTTTGTTTTTCAAAGACATTTGCAAAATTCTTCCATGACAAAACAATGTCATAGATTTTTGAACAATAGTTGGTCATTTGGCTAAATTCCCCCAAATCAAATATTTTTTATCTAAGTAATATGTAAGCATATCTTTATTTTCAATTTTTTATTTGACTAAGGTGACAAGGAAATGATGATTCAATTAACAACATGGGTCATACAAAGGAATTGGAATATCTAGGGAATTTAAAACTGGAATTAAAATAACTGAATAAAATTATGCATGTAATAATAATTTAGAACTAAAATTAAATAAATTTAAAATATTGGGATCAATATGATTAATGGTATAACTTGCCTTGCTCGAAGTCCTGATAATCTAATTCCTCAGAAGGGTCGAGCTCTCTAGAGTCATCGAAATCTATACGCGAAAATAACCCAAATTCAAATTAATTGAAATAATACACAAATAAATTCAAATGAACATTCAAATTAACTCCAAATGAAATTATTTTAGTTTAGATAGCTAGATCTTTAATTTATATAAACTTAGAAATTTCATTCACCTAAATAGGAGTTCGTATGAAGAAATACGAGCTCCTAGAAGTTTTAAATCTAAATAAAACCTAAATCCAGATTTTCCTGATTTCCCAGAATTGTTTTTACTGAAGGAAATTCGAATTATTGTGCATGCTGACATCAGCGTACGGAAATTGAATTTCGGTCAAATTATTTTTCTAAAGGAAAAGCTTTGAGTCACTGACATGTGGGCCCCACAGTCGAAGACCGGGTCCACGAAAGGTCACGAGTACACGGTGGAATCGGCTCATGAAATAGTGCGGCCGTGCGAGTGTGCTGGTGCTAGCTCCACGCAGGCAGCCACATGGGCGTCCATGTAGGCCCTAAGGCTGAGCTGGCGTTAAGGTGGCGTCGATGTGGCTGAGCCATGTCGGCCCGACTACGGCTGTGGCTGGACGTCGAGCTCGCAGGCGCTACGCGCCATAGAGAGCTCTGCAAACATGTGCAAAAGAATGAGGAGGTGATAAGGAATCTGGTGCACTACCTACCGGCAGAAGGGCGAGGCGGAAAGGTCGTCGCCAACGATGATTGGCGGCGACGCAGTTCGGTCGATGACGGCGATAGAGCTCTGGCGGTCCTTGGCTCGTGTGAGTGCGTGCATGGGGTCAGTGTAGTTTTGGCGATGTTGTAGAGGCAGCCGATGGCGTCGATGAGGCTTGGACGACGCCGAAAACGAGGAAGAACCGAGCTTCGGCTGCTGACGAAGAAACTCAAAATTTCGGCAATTCAGAGGGAGGGGTAGAGGGGGTTTAGGGCACTGGGTTGCGTGGGGAAGTGTGCACCCAGTGCTCCCGTTTATTGGCTGAGGGGAGGCCGGGAGGAGGAGATCATGCGCGCGAGGTTCTCGGCGGCAATGGCGAACTCCCGGTGTAATTGCACACAAAAGAGGGGGTAAATGCCAGAAAGAGGCGAGGCGACGATAGGGGAAGTTAATGCACGTGATTGCGTGAGAAAAGGGGGAGGGAATCGCGGGATTGTGGAGCTTCGAGCGGGTGAAAATGGCAGATGAAGTGCGCGGACGCAGGAGGAAGAAGGGGAGGGAGACGACGATGACGCGGCTTGGGGCGGCCCACTTGTCGGTGACGCGGAGAGGGGGAGAGCGGCGATCGAAGCTAGGTCGAGCGGGCTGCGGCGCTGACGCGCGTGGACCGGGGCGTGACGGAATAGGAAACGGGCCAGTTGAGATTCGGCCCAACACTGTGCGGGCGTTATAAAATTCCTTTTCCAATTAAAATAATTCCAGTAATTCAAAAAGGTTTTAGAAAATAGCAAATAAATTCAAAAAATTATGAGAAAATTCACAGAAATTATCCGAGGCATTTTGGATTTAAATAAATTATTTCCAACTTAAAGTTGGTAATGGATTTTGCAAATAAATTATTTTGGCTTTGAAAAAATTAAGGAAAAGCTTTTAAAATTTCAGAAAATTCCACATAAATAGTTAAACTTTATTTTCAACTGAAATTTGAAATTTGGGCTGTGACAAACCTACCCCCCTTAAAGGGAATCTCAACCCTAAAATTCAGATTTGGTCAGCAAAAAAGTGGGGATACTCTGCTTTGAAATCTTCTTCTCGCTCCCAGGTGGCTTTTTTTTTCAGAATGATTGCTCCACTGAACCTTGCATGAACAGATAACTTTGCTTCTGGTGATGCGTTTTGCCACATCGAGGATCTTGATTGGTTGCTCCAAATAGATGAGGTCTTCCTGAAGATCTATGCTATTAAGCGGTGTTTCTTCTGTTGGCACTCTAACACATTTCTTAAGTTGGGAGACATGGAAGACGTTGTGAACTGCTGATAGAGATGCTGGTAGTTCCAATTGGTAAGCAACTTCACCTCTTCTTTCCAGAATCTTGTAAGGTCCAACAAATCTGGGTGCGAGTTTTCCTTTAGTCCGAAATTTCTTTACTTCTCGGAGTGGAGTTACTTTGAGATACACAAAGTTTCCTACCTCAAAGGATAGTTCTCTCCTACGATTGTCGACATAACTCTTTTGTCGGGACTGTGCCACTTTCAGGCGTTCTTTTTATTGCATTTACTTTACTTTCAGTTTCTTTTATCAACTGTGATCCAAAGGACTGATGTTCTCCCACTTGATCCCAAAGAAGAGGAGTTCTACACTATCTACTGTATACAAATGGTGACATCTGCAAGCAAGCTGGCTTGATAGCTGTTGTTGTATGAGAATTTTGAATAGGGTTGATTCTTATCCCAGCTTCTTCTATAATCTATAGCACAGGCTCGAAGCATGTCTTCTAGAATCTAATTGACACGTTATATCTGGCCATCTGTTTGGGGATGATAAGCTGTACTGAAGTTGAGTCTGGTTCCCAAGGCTTCATGTAGGCTCTGCCAAAATCTTGATGTGAATTGCGAACCTCTGTTGGACACTATTTCCTTGGGTACTCCATGCAAACAGATGATCCTGGCCATGTATAGTTCCACCGACTTGTTGCTTCTGTTGGTGGTCTTGACCGAAATAAAGTGAGCCACTTTAGTTAATCGGTCAATTGTCACCCAAATGGAATCACATCCTGATTGTGTCCTAGGAAGTTTGGTGATGAAATCCATACCAATTTCCCCCCACTTCCATCTGGGAATTGGTAATGGTTGTAATAAACCAGCGGGTTTATGATGTTCTGCCTTAATGCGCTGGCATATGTCACAACGTGTAATGAACTCAGCGATTTCTCGCTTCATGTTGACCCACCAATATTTTTCCTTCAAATCCTGGTACATCTTGGTACTTTCGAGATTGATGGAGTAACGTGATTCACGTGCTTCTTTTAGAATCAGCTGTCTTGTTTCCTGATGATTAGATACACATATGCGGTTCCCAAACCAAACTGTACCTTGCTCATCCTCAGAAAATACTAGGGCTTTGCCTCTTCTCATGTTCTTCTTGATTTCCTTGATATCTTCATCTTCTAGTTGTTTTCTTTGATGAGACTCTGAATGGTTGGTTGGACTTTCAGAGTGTTGATATAGCCCTGGCTGACAATTTACAGGATCAGGCGCTTCAGTTCTTTATGCAATTCCGACTGATTCTCTCGAACTAACACAGTATTGCAATATGCCTTTCTACTCAGGGCATCTGCTACCACATTTGCTTTGCCCGGGTGATAATGGATTCTGAGGTCGTAATCCTTAATCAACTCCAACCATCTTCTTTGCCGGAGATTAAACTCTCACTGGGTGAAGATGTATTTCAGACTCTTATGATCCGTGAAGATCTCGCAGCGGTTACCAATGAGGTAATGCCGTCAGATTTTCAAGGCATGCACAATTAATACTAACTCCAGATCATGAGTCGGATATTTTCCTTCATGCGGCCTCAAGTGATGAGATGCATAAACCACGACTTTTCCTTCCTGCATTAGTACACATCCAAGTCCCTAGCGAGATGCATCAAAGAAAATCTCAAAGTCCTTATGGATATCCGGTAATTCTAGCATAGGTGCGGAAACTAGCCTTTTCTTTAACTCTTGAAAACTATGCTCACATGCATCTGTCCATTCAAACTTCTTTTCCTTCTTCAGAAGTTGAGTCATGGGTCTATAGTCTTGGAGAAACCTTCAATGAATCTGCGGTAATAACAGCTAAACCAAGAAAACTTCTCATTTCCGTGACTTACTTGGGTTGCTTCCAATCCATTACGGCTTCAACCTTGGCAGGGTCTACTGCAACTCCTCCCGCTGACACAATATGTCCAAGGAAAGCTACTTGACCAAGCCAAAATTCACTCTTGTTGAATTTGGCATAAGCTGGTGTTCTCTGAGCTTTTCTAAAATAATCCTGAGATGCTTTTCATGCTCTTCCTTATCTCTTGAAAAGATGAGAATATCATCGATGAAAACAACCACAAACTTATCTAAAAATTCTATGAACACTTTGTTCATCATATCATGAAATAAGCAGGGGCATTTGTCAATCCAAATGGCATCACTGTAAACTCATAAAGTCCATATCTGGTTGTGAAGGCGGTCTTCGGGATATCTTTTGGCCTGATCTTCAGTTGATGGTAGCCTGACCCCAAATCAATCTTCGAGAAGACGCTTGCTCCTTTTAGTCGGTCGAACAGATCATCAATCCTGGGTAACATGTATTTGTTCTTGATTGTTAGTTCATTAAGCAATTGGTAATCCACACACATCCTCATACTATTGTCTTTCTTCTTGACAAATAGTACTGGAGCTCCCAAGGTGATGAACTCGGTTGAATATAACCTTTGTTCTCCAATTCTTGAATTTGCTTCTTCAGCTCTGCTAATTCATTGGTAGGCATTCTGTAGGGTCGCTTTAAAATTGGAGCGGTCCCTGGGACTAAGTCAATTAAGAACATTATGTCCCTATCCAGTGGCATACTGGGTAATTCCTCAGGAACTACATCTGGATATTCTTGTACCATGGGTATATCTTCAAACTTTACTTTCTCCAAACTGGTCAGGATGGAACTTCTTCCTGTAGAAGTTTTGGGTTTGAATTCTACTGCAATTCCTTGCTCACTGGTGAGGGTGATAGACCTATCGGCACAATCTATCCTTCCCTGATTCTTGGCGAGCCAATTCATTCCAAGAATTACATCCAATTCTTGAGCGCCCAAGACGATTAAGTTTGCTGAGAAGGTTACTCTAGATATTTCCAAAGGTAAGGTTTGGGCAAAAGAAACTAGCTCTCATTTCCAAGCCCGGAGAATGGATTAACATAGGGTTAGCTAAGAAAGAGATAAAAGAATGTGAAGCTCTGGAATCAAATAAGACTGATGCTGGTATTGACTTGACGAGGAGTGTACCAAGAATGACATCTGTTGCCGCATGAGCTTCCTCTACTATGACGTGATTCACACGTCTCTTCATGTACTGGACAGTCGACTTTGGGGTGCCATCGGAGGTTGGAACTCCTGAAGTTGGCCTGGTTGGGGCTGCAACCTGTTGCTTCTTTGGGCATTTATTGGCGTAATGCCCCAACTCGTTGCAATGGAAACAGGTCACTCCTGCTGCTGAAGAAGTCTGGTTCTTCTGCTGAAATTTGCCTCCTGACGAACTGCTACGGAAGCGAGAAGTGTTGGGACGTTGCACTGGTGCTAGAGCTCTGGACGAGGGAGACTGAAATCTTCCGCGATGCAGTGGCTGAGGTTGAGCAAAGCGGGGTTTAGGAAGTCCTCCAGAATTGAACTTTTGAGCGGCCATCCTCCGCTTGCGGTTCTCCATCTCTTGATGCTTGCCCTCCTAGCAAATTGCTTTGTTCACTAACTGCTGAAAGTCAATGAAATCCCGAGAGATCAGACGGACGGAGAGTTGTACGACACAACAATGGAACAAAATAAAATTGATCGCTCATAATCGCAACCCGAACTTATCCGATGCACTACATATCACAATCTGTCCAAATAGACAGCTGGCAGAGGAAAATCCATAACTTTTGAGTCAAAATTCCAAAAGTCATGAATCCAACTTTCCTATAATCTACACAAGCATGTCTACAACTTCTTAGGTGATCGAAAGATCAAACTACCCCATCCGAACCTTTGTTTTTAATCCCGAAGACCGTTGTGTCATCTTCGTTATTACTAACTTGGGAATTTTGTAACTTTTATTTGGTACATCCAAATTCAATGGTCTAGATCTCTATGGAAAGATAACTAAATTATCTATAATAACTTAGTTGACGATATTCTCTAATTCTGCTATTAACATGATCTAATCTACAATTGAAACTTTAAATCAAAATCTAACAGTTTGAAGAAACAGCAGTAGAAGAAAAATCCATATCTTTCAAATAACTGAACCAAAATTCATGATCTTTGTCAATCTGGAAAGTTTATGAAATTTCCTACGAAAGATGTGTTGGGAGTTCCCCTGAATCGGTCATTATCTAAACCTTATCTATTAAACACGACGACTGTTGTATTCTAGTTAGGATTTTTGGATAGCAGTAAAGAAACTAACGTATCTCCCAATATACAACTCCGAATTGGGTGATCTCAGTCTCTATAGAAAGCTGAGAACAAACCCCACAAATCTCTAGGAGACCGTAACCTCGAATTTGGACTTTAACTATGCGAAAACTGATGAGCAAGTAGAGTACAGATTAGTAATTCTAATTGTCGTAGTTCAGAAACTCTCTAATCGATAACAATCTAGAATCAAACCTACTGCAAACAGCGGGGAGAAAAGGCAATGTGGGACGACAAGGCAGCAAGGCAGCCGGCCACCAGTAGGGAGAAGGGGCGGTGCAAGGGGAGGAGAGGTGGAGGGGGTGGCGGCCACAAGAGGGAGGAAGGAGGGGGAATAGGCGGCTAGGGGTTTGTTGGGGGGGAGGGTGGCACCCCCCTCTATTGGCCGGCCCCCACTTGGGCCTCGTAGGCTGTGGTCCGAGGCTCAGGTTGGTGGTTTTTCATGGAATAGTCCTTATAAAATTTTTATTCCCTCTTTTGTTTGTTTTCTCTCTTTAGAAATATTCAGAGTATTACATTCTACCACCTTAATAGGATTCGACCCAGAATCTAAACACTGATCTACACGAAAGAAAGCTACGACTGGAAATGAATGACAACAACACTTACCCGCTGCGAACAAATCTGGATACTATTCACGCATGCGAGACTCCAGTTCCCAAGTAGCCTCTCTCTCCGATTGATGGGACCAAAACACCTTGACATATTTCAACATCTTATTCCTCAGAACTCGCTCTGACTCTTCCAAAATTTTCACTGGCTGGGACTCGAAGGTAAGATCTTGCTCAATTCTCAATGGCTCTAATGGAATAGCATGTTCTAGATCTCTCAAATATTTCCTCAGCATGGAAACATAGAATACATTATGCATGCCACCCATAGACTCGGGAAGGTCCAAGTGATATGCCAACTTCTCAATTATTGCCCCGATTGGAAATGGTTCAACTTCCCTTTGGTGCCAAAACGCACGATGCATTTGGTAGGAAACACTCTCAGTAGAACCTGGTCCCCCACTTCAAATTCTAAATCTCGTCTTCTCACATCCGCATAACTCTTCTGTCGGCTCTGAGCAGCTAACATATTCTTTCTAATCTCTACTACTCTGGCCACAGTCTACTGAACCCAATCGGGACCCAAAACTGCTCGTTCTCCAACCGCATCCCAGCACAACGGGGATCTACACCTTCGCCCATAAAGAACCTCAAATGGTGCAGCTCGAATACTAGCGTGATAACTCTTATTACAGGCGAACTCTTCCAGAGCTAGGGGATCCTCCCAGCTTCCTTTCCAAGACATAACACAAGATCTGAGCATGTCCTCAAGTGTCTGAATTGTGCGTTCAAACTGACCATCTGTTTGAGGGTGAAATGAAGTGCTAAGACGAAGCTGCGTGCCCAAGGCACTCTGCAGACTCGCCCAAAACTTGGAGACGAACTTGGCATCACGATCAGATATAATAGTCTTAGGCACGCCATGCAACCGCACTATCTCTCGCACATATAGAGGAGCCAAGTCACTCGCTGAATTTGTGGTACGAATGGGAATGAAATGCACAGACTTGCTAAACCGATCCAATATAATCCAAATAGCATCATTTCCTCGCTGCGTGCGAGATAGACCAACCACAAAATCTATAAAGATATCATCCCACGGCCAAACTGGGACCTCGAAAGGGTGCAACAATCCGGCTGAACGTTTATGCTCGGCCTTGACTCGCTGACAAATACCACAAGATGCCACATACTGAGCAATATGAACCTTTATTCTTTTCTACCAAAAACTTTTTTTCAAATCCTTATACATATTGGTCTCGCCAGGATGTACGGTGTATGGAGTACAATGGGCTTCCCTTAGAATGTCATCCTCGACCTGGGCTCCCTATGGTACACAAAGGCGGCCCTTAAACCACAACGCTTCAGACTCATTAATGCTGAAATGACCTTGTTTGCCCTCATCTAGACGCTTCCTCGCCCGCTGGAGCATCTGATCAGTCTGGACGGTGCCCACAAAACAGAAAGAGATATCCATACGCTCAAAATCAGTAACAAGACAACTGAGAGCAGGGGGTGTCGCCTTGCGACTTAGAGCATCCACCACTATATTTGCCTTGACATGGTGATACTGAATAGTGAGGTCATAATCTTTTATTAACTCCAGCCACCTTCTTTGTCTCAGATTAAGAACTTTCTGGGTAAAGATATACTTCAAGCTCTTGTGATCCGTGAATATATCACAAGATTCACCATATAGGTAATGACGCCAGATCTTTAGAGCAAAAACCATTGCAGCCAGCTCTAAATCATGGGGGGGGGGTAGTTCTGCTTATGTTTCTTCAACTGCCTCAAAGCATAAGAAATCACCTTGCCATCTTGCATAAGCACGTAACCGAGCCCAACTCGAGATGCATCTGAATAAATAGTGAATCACTTTCCAGATTCAGGAAGGGTAAGAATAGGAGCAGTCACCAACCTATCCTTCAAAGTGCAGAAACTATGCTCACACTCATCTGACCACTAATACTTGACACCTTTCTGAGTTAACTGTGACATCGGTTTGGCAATGATAGAGAAACCCTCCATAAAACGCCGGTAATAACCAACTAAGCCCAGAAAACTCTTCCCTTCCTTAACATGGTTGGCCTTCTCCATTAAACTATGGTCAAGATCTTGCTAGGATCGACAGAAATGCCCTCTCGATTGATCACATGACCCAGAAACCCAACTTCAGAAATCAAGAACTCACATTTCTTCAGCTTGGCATAAAATTGATTTTATCTCAAAGTCTCAAGAACCAGCCTCAAATGTTGTTTATGATCCTCCTCCGTCTTAGAGTAGATCAAAATATCATCAATGAACACCACTACAAAATCATCAAGATATCGATGCAGCATACTGTTTATTGCTTCTATGAAAACTGCAGGTGCATTTGTTAGTCCAAAAGACATAACTTTACACTCATAATGACCATCCTCATAGAGAAAGTCGTCTTCTCAATATCCTACACTCGAACTCGGATTTGATTATATCCTGACTGAAGGTCAATCTTGGCGAACACTTTAGCTCCTTTCAGTTGATCTAAAAGATCCTCAATATGGGGCAAGGGATATTTATTCTTTATTGTTGCCTGATTGAGAGCCCGATAATTCACGTACATACGCCAACTGCCATCTTTCTTCTTTGTGACGAGAACATATGCACCCCACAGCGAAACACTACGCCGAATCATACCTTTTGTGAGACCCCGGTTTATCGGGCTTGTAATGCTTAACCATCCACTTAGCCCTAGCATCACAAATCAGATAATCCGAGACTCGAGACATGTATACTTCCCAGAAATGCAGTATACACACCTCCTTACAAAGTTCATGCATCAATCCCATTCATTCACATAGAACCAAGCAAAACAACCATCCGAAAGATAACATAAATAAAGGATAGTTATTACAAAGAGAGGCCGACCGCCAAATGACATATACATATAGAAATTTGAGCAATGAAGCAAAAGTGCCATAAGATGGCTATAAAACAAAAGAGCCAATCAGTGTGCCTTTAACCCACAAGGCAACCGACCGGACCGCCAAGCTAGTCGTCGAATCCACAGCACATCCCACAAAAGTGAGGCCCTAAGGGCTCACCTTCTTCCCCTGCAAACAAAAGCAATAAGCAAAAGCGGTGAGTACTTTGAATGTACTCGCAAGACTTACATGTGGAATAACAAACTGTACATATACTACATGCAAGCTCATTGAAGTGGAGGTCAGATGTTTCATTTTAGCATAAAGCAAGTTTCCATTTGCAATAATGTAATAGATTGAAAGCAATTTAACAAATCTGTTCTTAATGTTCAAATAACCGAAAGAACAAAATTAATAACAGTAAATAGACAACAACAATCCTGGAAGTGACTAACCCATTAGTCACCACAACAATAGCATGAATTACCCATTCATACCAACCATGTCAAAATTTTAATTTCAAAAGGTTGTAGTCTAGTTCTTGCACGACCTTACCAAGCATGTCGCTAACCTAGGACGAGGCTATTCGAATAGTTTTATACCTGCGCAGGGTGTACCAATGTACCCACACGCTGCATCGCCTTTTAGCCACATGATTAGCATACTTCCTTTGGTATGCCTAAGACAGCTAAGTCCTACGAGACATTTCCAATATTGTGAATTAACTACGAGCCGCCCGTATGGATAGAAACCCATACGTTGTGTCGGAGTCATTGTAAAGCCTCGGTCAACTACCCGTCGCAGGTAAAGCCTTGGACAACTACAATGCCCCTCGAGGTGGAGAGCCTACCCGGAATCCCCACCACCGCACACCCAACACAAGAACACATATCCTTTTTCACACAACACACACAACCCCCTCCTGCGACTCGGAGATAACACACACCAAAGTACTAAGTCAAGAGAGGTCCCATATCCCTCTCGCGTGGTTAGCACGCATAAGCACTTGGCTTAGTGACACAAGTAACTCGGTCCTTGATGACCTAGGCACCATTCCATTCACACCAACCGATCACACCAACGTACCATTGTGCCCAAGTCTAAAATAATTTTATTTTCAGTTTTTGACTTTATAAAGTAACAAAGCACAAGTGCTGTACATAATAGAATAATAAATAAATGTGTGATCAAGATCATCGACTAAAATCGATGATCGCCCATTAGTACCGAAACTAAGCATTTCTAAGCAATTTCAATTCGTATTCTACTAAATGACAAGAGCTCATCCATCGAACTCAAATCATAGCAAATAACCTAGGCTCATGGTAGTAGAGAATACACAAGTCCTACAGATTATGCAACTATAGGATACTAACCATAATTTAACAACAAAATAGCAATGCATACATACAAGTTAAAATCAATATATTAGACTTGAAAAATAATGGGATTGACATGATCAAACTGCTTGCCTGCTTACTGTGGGTCAAGATGTTGCTGAGGATCAATAATGTGGTCAACGTGCTCTTCGGATCCTACCGAGAAAGCAAAAAGCAACCGATAAGAACGAATAAAATGCAAAGACCCAATAGTAAACCTCTCCAAAAATTCTGAAAGTTTTACAGCAGCAAGATCGTGATTTATAAAGAATTTAGCAACAAGAACCAATTGATTTGGATTCTTAATGCCAAAGATATGACCAAAACAATTTTACTCAACTTTTATAAATAAAAAATGCTACTATTCATTCGCAAAATTTTCTGGAGCTATACTGAGGTTGGAACCATTTTTAGATTAAAGTTTAGTTAAAAACATAACCAACAAAATTTGAATCAACCGAAAAGGATTTAAAATGAATTAGTTATGCATTTTACAAGTTATCACCTTTTTCAGTTGATAAATCAATACTTTCGGGAAAATCAGAAATTTAAAAAGACATGGCCGAACGAGGAGCGTTGATCTTGGATCCAACGGTCCGCGTCCCAGCGTTGACGCGCGCCGCTGCGAGGTGAAACTCAGGTCGTTAACCGTTGGATCTGGATCCAACGGTCCACGACCACTTTGGTCGAAAGCGCGCGCGATCCGGACCACGATCGTCCGCCGTTGGATCGGATCCAACGGTTCATGTGGACCCCAGCGTTGAGCGGTTTGAACGTTCCCCGGCACGCGAGCCGTGGATCTGAGATCCAACGGTCCACGCTATCTCGCATCGGGACCGTTGATCTTGGATCCAACGGGTCACGCATCGAGACGCGCGCGAATTCAAAATTTCGCGAGCGTGGGCGTAGATCTAAGGATCGACGGTCGCATCGACTCACGTTCAAACACCCGTCCTGTTTTCGTCCGGCAAAAACGACGGGGAAGAACGGCTCGCCGCCGGCGGCTCCGGCCGCGGCGGTGCGAGCAAGTGCCCAAAATGGGTCCCAAACATCATTACGCACTTAATGGTACCAATGAATTCGGCTGCGGTGGTCCAGAACGCCGGCAAGCCGAAGAGAACCGAGGTGGTCCAAAATGACCAAAACGAAAATGGCAAAAGCGCTCAGCTGCGGTTCAAGGGAGCAGGTGCCAGGCCACTAGGGACTAAAGAGGAGCTACCTGAGCGCAATGGATGCACCGAGGCGAGTCGAAGTTGCCCGGGCGAGGAGGAACGCCGGTTTCGGCCGAAAAGGGGGAAATCTAGATTCAGCTCGTCCCTGGACAAATTGAACCGAATTGAGTGAGGGTTAAGCTTCAGTGAGTAGAGGGGGAGCAGAGGGAGCAAAGACTTGAAGAAGAAGGCCCGTGCTGCACCGACTCCACCGGAGCTTCAAAACCAACAATGGCGGCCGAAGGATTCTCGAAGATCTGCAGCTCCAGCGAACTTGTGAGTGCTAGCTAGAGTTGCAGAGGTGCTAAAGGAAGCTAAGGGAGAAACAAAGGAGCTTAAATAGCCGGGATGGCGAGAGCAGCGGCGATATACCGTCGGTCAACCCGGCTGCTCGAGCGAGAGCGACGGAGCGGTTGGAGAGTGGGCGCTGAGGAGGAGCACGACGGGCATTAAATGCGCCTGAGAGAGCCGTTGAAAGGCGACCGACGGCGACGGCACGCCGCGGCTTTTTCTTCTCTCAGACGCCATGGCCGACGCCGACGCCGGAGGACCGGAGGAAGGAGACGACGCCACCGTCGGATTGAAATCGAGCGGTGAGTGGATTACAACGGTTCCGTCGTTCGGTTGATCAAGAGCCGCTCGATCTTGATCCAACGGCTTGCAAGGCCAGCGCCGATCGATCCAGCGCACGGCCAAGGTTTAGTTGGTTGGACCGAGTCAAGTGGTTCGAGCCCGAGTCTGGTCCGAACCCGAGGAACAGTGCAAACCAATTAGAATTTGAATTTCAAACATCTGATTTTTGAGGAATTATTTGAGGTAGCAAACAAACTCTAAAATTTATGAAATTTTAACTGGAGCTTTCTGACAGTAGGAGGAACCTCCCGTAAAAGTTTCAGAGATTTTCATACAATAAACTTTCTCCAGAAAGTCCAGAAGAGGAGAAATAGGGTTTGACCAAAATTGACTTGCCTCCAAAAATTATCAAATAATTTCTAAAAATTATGGAATAATTCAGAGGTGTTGCCAAGCCTCCCTAGAACTCAGGGAAAAGATTTCCAAGGGTTTGGCACAAGACCTTTGCCACAAAGGTTTTTGATTGGAGTCAGAAGAGGATTTAAATTTTGATTTTCCATAATTCTTTTAAAAGAATTACAAAAAAATGACCAAGGCTTCAAGATGCAAGAAAAGTTTTAATTTCTTCTAATTTTCTTACATTTGAAACACAAATCCAAATTTGGGATGTTACAAAACCTCCCCCCCTTACAAAAATCTCATCCCGAGATTTGGCTCACTCGGTAAAGAAAGATGGATAGTCTGCACGGAGACGATCTTCCCTTTCCCAAGTAGCCTCATCCTCAGAATGGTTCGACCACTGAACTTTAAGGAATCTGATAGTTTTATTCCTCGTTCTTCGTTCAGCCTCATCGAGTATGCGAACAGGGTGCTCGCGATAGGTCAAATCCTCCTGGACATCGAGGGTTTCCAAAGGAGCTTCCTCAGTTGGAACACGGAGGCACTTCTTTAGTTGGGACACGTGGAACACATCATGTACCCCCTCGAGTGCAGCTGGCAAATCCAACTTATAAGCAACCGCCCCTTTCTTCTCGATAACACGGTAAGGACCGACATATCGAGGAGCTAGCTTGCCCTTGACGCTGAAACGCTGATGGCCCTTCAAAGGAGAGACTTTAAGATAAACAAAGTCATCAGGCTCGAAGCTCAATTCACGACGACGGCGATTCGCATAGCTCTTTTGCCTGGATTGAGCTGTGCGCAAACGATCACGAATGAGCTGGACTTGGCTCTCAGCCTCATTGATCGAGTCCGGACCAAAAAAGGTCCTTCGCCTGTCTCAGACCAATTCAACGGGGTTCTGCACCTTCTCCCGTACAAGGCCTCGAAAGGGGGCATGCCGAGACTGGCCTGAAAACTGTTGTTGTAGGAAAACTCGGCAAATGGCAAGCATTTCTCCCAATTCTTTCCATAGGAGAGGACACAAGCACGAAGCATGTCTTCCAACACTTGGTTGACCCTTTCGGTCTGACCATCAGTTTGGGGGTGGTATGCTGTGCTAAAGGTAAGACGGGTTCCCATAGCCTCTTGCACACTTTGCCAAAAGCGAGAGGTGAAAAGAGAACCACGGTCCGAGACAATTGTCTTAGGTACCCCATGTAAGCTCACGATGCGGGCTATGCAGAGATCCGCCAAAAGACCTACACGGAGATCCGTCTTGGTGAAAGGAAGTGCGCCACCTTAGTTAGCCGATCAATGACAACCTGGATGGCATCATTGCCCTTGGAGGTGCGAGGCGGTCGGTGATAAAATCCATCCCGATCGAATCCCACTTCCATTCGTGAATAGGCAAAGGTCAAGCGATCGGTGGGCCGATGCTCGCCTTGACACGACGACACACGCGTCGCACTCGACAACGAACCGTAATCTCCTCTTCATTCGGGTCCACCAAAATCCTCGACGGAGATCTTGATACATCTTTGTGGCCGGGATGAATAGACAAAGGCGAATCATGGGCTTCATGAGGATCGATCCCGCAATTCCATGTCCTTTGGAACCACAAGACGCGTTGCGAACCTTACAACACCATGCTCATCCTCGAGAAGCACTTGGTGTACTGTTCTTGATATTTTCCTTGATGCGGCTCACTCCATCATCTGATTGTTGAGCGATCTTAATCCGATCCACCAAGGTTGGTTGCACAACCAAGGCAGCAAGAGAACCATGCTCAACCAATCCCAAGTTGAGACGCTGAAATTCCTCCAGAAGGGTGGGTTGAAACTCCCGGAACAATAAGGCATTGCAATGCGCTTTCCGACCGAGCGCATCGGCAACGACATTAGCCTTGCCCGGATGGTAGTGAATACCCATATCATAGTCCTTGATCAACTCCAACCATCTCTTTTGCACGAGGTTCGGATCTGGTTGGGTGAACAAATACTTTAGGCTTTGTGATCCGAATACACTTCGCAACGACACCGATTAGGTAATGCCGCCAAATCTTAAGTGCATGAATCACCGCGCTAATTCCAAGTCATGGGTAGGATAGTTGAGTTCATGAGGTCTCAATTGCCTTGATGCATAGGCCACTACCTTGCCTTCTTGCATCGAGACACAACCGAGTCCTCGACGAAGCATCACAAAAGATATCGAAGCTTTGATGAATATCGGGAAGAACGAGGACGGAGCGGTGGTCAAACGTTTCTTGAGCACTTGGAAGCTTCCTCACAAGCGTCGGACCACAAGAACTTCTTGTCCTTCTTGAGCAACTCCGTCATCGGCCGCGATCTTGGAGAAGTTCTCGATAAAGCGCGATAATACCCAGCTAAACTGAGAAAACTCCGCACTTCGGTTACCGAAGTAGGCTGAACCCATGAAAGAACATCGCTGACCTTGCTAGGATCAACGGCTATACCTCCTGCTGAAAGAACATGACCCAGGAAGGCCACTTCCTTCAACCAGAACGCGCACTTGCTGAATTTTGCATACAGCTGGTGCTCACGAAGCTTGCCTAACACAAGCCTCAGATGCTCATCATGTTCCTCATCGTCCTTGGAATAGATAAGAATATCGTCGATGAAGACAACGACAAACTTATCTAAATACTCCATGAACACCGAATTCATGAGGTTCATGAACAAGGCAGGAGCATTGGTTAAGCCAAATGACATGACGGTGTATTCATACAAGCCATAGCGAGTAGAGAAAGCCGTCTTTGGAATATCCTCAGGTCGTATCCGAACTTGATGATATCCCACTCTCAAATCAATCTTGGAGAATACTCGAGCTCCAGTTAATTGATCAAAGAGATCATCAATGCGAGGCAAGGGATACTTGTTCTTTACCGTTACCTAATTAAGCGGACGGTAATCAACACACATGCGCAAAGTATTGTCCTTCTTCTTTACGAAGATTGCAGGACAACCCCACGGAGATGAGCTAGGGCGGATAAAACTTTTTTCTTGCAGCTCACTCAGTTGCTTCTTCAACTCCACCAACTCGTTCGGTGGCATCCGATAATGCCTCTTTGAAATCGGGCGATGCAGGAACCAACTCAATGACAAACTCGAGGTCTCGAACCGTGGCATCCCCGAAGATCTTCGGAAAGACATCAATGAAGTCACGAACTGTGGGGACTTCACTAATATCTAGAGCGGGCTTCGCTCCAAGCGCGAAGAGATGCGGACCTAGCAGCTTCGGCGAAAAGCGAACCTGCTCACCGGAAGGACTAGATAGAGAGACACACTTCTTGGCACAATCGATTTGTCCCTTATGCTGAGACAACCAATCCATACCAAGAATTACATCTAGACTTGCTGAATGGAGGAGGATAAGATTCGCGAGGAATCTCACTCCCTCAATTTCAATTGGGACATCCCTACATTCGGATTCAGCTCTCAACTCCGAACCCGGAGAGCGAATGAGCAGTGGGATTAACAATGGAGTAAAGAGGAGCTCACTAAAAGCAGCAAAAGACTCAGAAATAAAAGAATGAGATGCTCCTGAATCAAACAAAACAGTAGCAGAATGAGAGTTAACAGAAATTGTACCCAGCACGACGTCGGGTGCCTCCTGTGCCTCCTCTGCGAAGATGAGGTTGACGCGACCACTACCCATACCTTGGGTAGTAGGGACCATCTTCAGGTCCTGAGAAGAACCACCTCCTGGCCCGCGTCCTCCATTAGGACGAGGGGCTGCTCCTGTCTTCTTAGGGCATTGGTTCGCATAATGCCCCTTCTGGTTGCAGGCGAAGCAAGTGACTCCGGCAGCCGGGTTGCGGGGGCTACCCTACTGACTCGCAGGTGCACGTGATTGGGGCACGGCCTGCGAAGGACGAAGAACAGGTGCTGACGGCCTCGGGGGTGCTGAAGCCTGCTGACGAGACCCCTGAGACGGACTGAAGCGAGGATAGCTGTCCCTAGAGGACTTGTGGGCCTCCCACTTACACTTGCGGGAATCCACAAGCGCTCTCCCTGAGTGCTCGGCGACAATGGCCTTGTCCACCAAGGCCTGGAAATCCGGAAAGTCGACGATGGATAGCTTGTCCTGAAGCTCCTCAGACAAACCATCCTTGAACTTTTCTTGCTTGGCCTCATCAGTGGCCACCTCCTCCGAAGCATAACGAGCCAAATGGTTAAACTCGTACAGGTACTCCGTAATTGTGAAACGCCCTTGTCTGAGCGACAAGAACTCCTTCTTCTTCAGCCTCATCAGGCCGGAAGGAATGTGACTCCGACGGAAGGCAGTGCGGAACTCCTCTCAGGTGACGGTGTGGCCGTCAGGCTGCATGGCGAGAAAGCTCTCCCACCAAGACAAAGCCGCACCTCCACCGGTGCGATGCGACAGCGCCTTCTCGTGCTCCTCTGCATCGTTCTATCGCGGCTTCCGCTCCACCGACGGCTACGTGCTGCGTCAAGCGGTCCTCGACTGGAGAATGTGGGGTGGGTGCGAAGAAACTCCGCAAGTCCCCACGCCGGGTGTCCACTCCCTTGCCCGGATCCCGGCACCGTAAGGGCGGAAGTGTTGCGCGCGATGACGCCCGTAAGCACCTCCTGTCCTCTCGCACGGTTGCGCTCGATCCAAGAAGGACCTCGGCCATGGTCTGAGGAGGAGGAAGATCCTCGTCGGACCACTGACCGCCTTGGCCGCTAAAGTGCGTCCGCCATCCTTACAAGAAACTTGGGTTAAAAACTAGACTCGAAAACAAAGCCGAAATGAAGCAAACAGCTAATGACTAGGGAAATGGAATACCCCCTAATCGAAAGCCAAAAACAACAAGTGTATAAACTTGAACATGCTTATAAAAAGACTCAAAAACAGTAACGAATTACCAACCAAAGCTCAACTTCCCAATATAACTAACCCGTATTGAATGAACGAGTAATTGATTGAGAAAATAAAAATCAGAATATAACGTCAGATCTAATACCACTAAAGAGCAAGGTTACATCAACGAAAATAGTGTTAGATACATAGCTAACTAATATCACATCTTATCCTTCTATTCCCACAAGTTTAGTTGATTAAACTCTCATTTTCTACCCCATTAGAAACCATCGAGCTTGCTGTCCGGAAATTGAAGTTGCTGTAGCGATTTTGCATCCAAGCTCCCAGTCGAAGTCTTCCATTCTAGAAACTTCAAAATCTGGCACACTTCAATTTGCCGAGCTCAGTGGTTCCCAAAACTCATTTAAATGATAACAACTATCTTTGAAGGAAGGAGAGGAAATCAATTTTCAAACTCAAATTAGAGTAAGATGAGAGGAGAAAGCTAAGATAGGTAAGGAGTAAAATCTGAGAATTCCTTAAGCTTTCATAAATCATTTGATACTTTGAAATTAGGGTTTTCCAAAATATCCTAAAGACGACCAAGCTTGGGTTACTACGGTCAGTATGGCTCTGATACCAAACCTTGTGAGACCCCGGTTTATCGGGCTTGTAATGCTTAACCATCCACTTGGCCCTAGCATCACAAATCAGATAATCCGAGACTCGAGACATGTATACTTCCCAGAAATGCAATATACGCACCTCCTTACAAAGTTCATGCATCAATCCCATTCATTCACATAGAACCGAAGCAAAAACAACCATCCAGAAGATAAAATAAATAAAGGATAGTTATTACAAAAGAGAGGCCGACCGGCCAAATGACATATACATATAGAAATTTGAACAATGAAGCAAAAGTGCCATAAGATGGCTATAAAACAAAAGAGCCAATCAAGTGTGCCTTTAACCCACAAGGCAACCGACCGACCGCCAAGATAGTCGTCGAATCCACAAAGACATCCCACAAAAGTGAGGCCCTACGGGCTCACCTTCTTCCCGCAAACAAAAGCAAACAGAAAAGCGGTGAGTACTTTGAATGTACTCGCAAGACTTACATGTGGAATAACAAACCTGTACATATACTACATGCAAGCTCATTGAAGTGGAGGTCAGATGTTTCATTTTAGCATAAAGCAAGTTTCCATTTGCAATAATGTAATAGATTGAAAGCAATTTAACAAATCTGTTCTTAATGTTCAAATAACCGAAAGAACAAAATTAATAACAAGAAATAGACAACAACAATCCCGAAGTGACTAACCCATTAGTCAACACAACAATAGCATGAATTACCCATTCATACCAACCATGTCAAAATTTTAATTTCAAAAGGTTGTAGTCTAGTTCTTGCACGACCTTACCAAGCATGTCCATAACCTAGGGCGAGGCTATTCGAATAGTTTTATACCTGCGCAGGTGTACCAATGTACCCACACGCTGCATCGCTTTTCGCCACATGATTAGCATACTTCCTTTGGTATGCCGCAAGACAAATAAGTCCTACGAGACATTTCCAATATTGTGAATTAACTACGAGCCGCCTGTATGGATAGAAACCCATACGCTGTGTCTGAGTCATTGTAAAGCCTCGGTCAACTACCCGTCGCAGTAAAGCCTTGACAACTACAATGCCCTCGAGGTGGAGAGCCTACCCTAATCCCCACCACCGCACACCCAACACAAGAACACATATCCTTTTTCACACAACAAACACAACCCCCTCCTGCGACTCGGAGATAACACACGCCAAAGTACTAAGTCAAGAGAGGTCCCATATCCCTCTCGCGTGGTTAGCACGCATAAGCCCTTGGCTTAGTGACACAAGTAACTCGGTCCTTCATGACCTAGGCACCATTCCATTCACACCAACCGATCACACCAACGTACCATTGTGCCCAAGTCTAAAATAATTTTATTTTCAGTTTTTGACTTTATAAAGTAACAAAGCACAAGTGCTGTACATAATAGAATAATAAATAAATGTGTGATCAAGATCATCGATTAAAATCGATGATCGCCCATTAGTACCGAAACTAAGCATTTCTAAGCAATTTCAATTCGTATTCTACTAAATGACAAGAGCTCATCCATCGAACTCAAATCATAGCAAATAACCTAGGCTCATGGTAGTAGAGAATACACAAGTCCTACAGATTATGCAACTATAGGATACTAACCATAATTTAACAACAAAATAGCAATGCATACATACAAGTTAAAATCAATATATTAGACTTGAAAAATAATGGGATTGACATGATCAAACTGCTTGCTCGCCATCGTGGGTCAAGATGTTGCTGAGGATCAATAATGTGGTCAACGTGCTCTTCGGATCCTACCGAGAAAGCAAAAAGCAACCGATAAGAACGAATAAAATGCAAAGACCCAATAGTAAACCTCTCCAAAAATTCTGAAAGTTTTACAGCAGCAAGATCGTGATTTATAAAGAATTTAGCAACAAGAACCAATTGATTTGGATTCTTAATGCCAAAGATATGACCAAAACAATTTTACTCAACTTTTATAAATAAAAAATGCTACTATTCATTCGCAAAATTTTCTGGAGCTATACTGAGGTTGGAACCATTTTTAGATTAAAGTTTAGTTAAAAACATAACCAACAAAATTTGAATCAACCGAAAAGGATTTAAAATGAATTAGTTATGCATTTTACAAGTTATCACCTTTTCGCTTGATAAATCAATACTTTCGAAAATCGAAATTTAAAAGACATGGCGAACGAGGAGCGTTGATCTTGGATCCAACGGTCCGCGTCCCAGCGATGACGCGATGCACGCCGAGGTCATGAAACTCGTCGCTAACCGCTGGATCTCGATCCAACGGTCCACGACCACTTTGGTCGAGCGCCGCGGCGATCCGGACCTGGTCGTCCGCCGTTGATCTGGATCCAACGGTTCATGTGGACCCAGCGCTGAGCGGTTTGAACCTTCCTCGCGACGCGGCCGTGGATCTCGAGATCCAACGGTCCACGCTATCTCGCATCGGGACCGCTGATCTTGGATCCAACGGGTCACGCATCGAGACGCGCGACGAATTCAAAATTTCACGTGACGTGGGCCGTAGATCTAAGGATCGACGGTCCGCATCGACTCACGTTCAAACACCCGTCCTGTTTTCGTTCGACAAAAATGACGGGGAAGAACGGCTCGCCGCGGGCGGCTCCGGCCGCGGCGGTGCGAGCAAGTGCCCAAAATGGGTCCCAAACATCATTACGCACTTAATGGTACCAATGAATTCACCGCGTGGTCCGTAACGCCGCAAGTCAAGAGAACCGAGGTGGTCCAAAATGACCAAAACGAAACGGCAAAAGCGCCACCGCGGTTCAAGGAAGCAAAGCCGTGCCACTAGGGACTAAAGAGGAGCTACCTGAGCGCAATGGATGCGCCGAGGCGAGTCGAAGTTGCCCGGGCGAGGAGGAACGCCGGTTTCGGACGAAAAGGGGGAAATCCAGATTCAGCTCGTCCCTGGACAAATTGAACCGAATTGAGTGAGGGTTACACTTTGACCATGTTGACCCTAATATTTTAAAGTTATTTATTTCAGTTTCTAAATAATTATTGCATGCATAGTTTTAATCAATTATTTTACTTCCCGTTTTAAATGCTTAGTTATACCAATTCTTTTTGTATGGCCAATGTGAATGTTGGAAGTCATTCCCTTGTCACCCTTAGATAAAATTTATACAAAGTATATATGCTTAGCAAATGCTTAGGTCATGATTTGAGTTTTTGAGGAATTTAGAGAAATCAGTTCAATTTGATTTAAAAAGTTTAATCCATGGTATTATCTTACCATGGAGGTGCAGTAAAGATGGTTTTAATCAAAATGAAAATGATTTGGACTTGGGCTAAACGGAGGAATGGTGGGTGCAGTTTATGCACGGTTTAATCTGTTAGGATTAAAGCCCATGGTTTGAATCGAAAGTCGCCAAGTCAATTGAGGACCGCCTTTGAGCGCATTTTGCTATGCCTATTCGTACTACCACTTGGTCCGTGGGGCGTAACTCGCTTAATAATTTGGGATATTCCATAGATATTCGTGCCATGTGTATGAGTGGGTGTCGATTAGATGCGAGCCCCACTGGCGCAAGAGGGGCTCCTGAGGATGGTTAGTCCAAAGGAGGCGAAACCTTAGCGGGCATGAGTACTTTGGGGTAGAACATTGTAATGACCTTCCGATAGTTGCTTAGTCGCACGCCTTGAAGCGTGTAATGGCCGACATGTTAAGCAAAATGTCTCGTGGGTAAAGTTGTACCAACTCTGCAGAGTAAAAATCTATTCGAATAGCGCGTCATGATTATGGACATGCTAGCAAAGCCACTCCGAGTTAGACTTATTTTTGGTTTTAAAATGTTTTAAATAGATTGTTTCAGAAAATTTATCCTTGTGGAAAAATTGGGCGGTTAGCCATAGGAGGGTATCCTTCACCACCAAATATGGAGGTTATCCACATTGAAACTTTGTCATTTCTAAATTTGATTTTAGGTAAGATATAAAATGGCCTTGAAATTAATATTATTTAAAATCAAAATGCCATTTTATGCAAATAACCCGCCATTATCCCTTGACTACTTTATGCATGCATTACCATTCAATATTGGGTGTGACTTACGGCTGTTGTAGTGCTCATTCTGTCAATATCTTTATTCAGAGAAGACTTCTACCAGACGGTGAGGACACCGACGCTTAGGTCAGCGCCCTGCACGATTGCTGTGGCGAATTGTTCGCCTACTACTATCGCTTTACTTCACTGTGCTATTTACTTAATTATTATTTGGCCATTGGGCCCGTTTGTATCCAACTTTGAATTATTCTATTAATGAAATGCGTGATATGTTTGTGATACCATTTTGTAATCGTACGCTGGAAATCTCGGACTAGTGTATGAACACAGAGGATTCGGGATCCTTCGCTCCCTGTCCGACAAAAGTGGTATCGAGCCATATCGATCGTAGGTCGAGCCTTAGAACTGTCTTAAGGATTTATTTCCAAAACTAAAACTATTTTGAGTCCGTCCCGCAGTCCTTCTCAACCCTTCTTTCTAAAAAGCTTATCGACTTACCTTTTCTCAAAAGTTTAGATGGTCGAAAGACCCACCGCTACTTCCCATGGAGTTTCATGGATATTGGGCGAGATTCTTTGGGAGATGATGCAACACCGAGTACCATAAAAGGCCGACTACCAAGGCTACAGGCGAGATGGAAGGACGACCCCTTTGGAGAGTCGGCGTCGCTTCTCGCCGACCTTGCAGACGCACCCATTTCCACGCTTTCCATGCCCCGATCGACGCGATACCTTCACGATGGCATCCAGATGCTGAGAGAAGCGATCCGCCATCTCCGCTATATCTATGACCCCTACTTTCAAGGCACCGGGTTCCATTATCACCCATTGATATTCCGACCGAGTTGATGCGACTTTCCGCCGCCCGGGCGAGATCTTCCCGAGCCGACGCACCAAGTGGACCTAGCAAAGGCCATGGACTATGCATACTAAACACCTCGAAGACTTGGGAACCGCCAAGATCGACTACAGAAGCGGAGGAGAGGTTAAAAGTCAGCAGAAGAGAGGTCGGCTCGCTACAAGGCGAGCGAGGCTAGCTCTAGTGAGTTAGATTATACCCCTAGTACCCCATAGTTGTTTTTCCTAGAGTGCGATCATTAGACGAGAATTATGAGCTACCAATTCCTTTGTGGTAGCCATAATTTCATTGAAGAAAAGTATTTAATAAAGAATTTCTTGGAAAATTGTTCTTCGCTTTGAGTGCTTTGTGTGTTCTTGGGCTATTAGAATTTACCCTTTAGATCTTCCTCTTCCTTCTAGCTCGCCTAAATCTTGGAGTTCTAGCAGATGGTGACAACTCAGACGGCAATGTAGTAGCCCGAGGACGAGCAACGAGAACATGGATTATCGGGAGAATCCTGCAAAGAACCACCACCGCCACCACCGGAGGACCGGATTACGCCGATGATGGAGAACCAAAACCACCGATTAGCCTCCTAGCCCGGCCCCTCAAGAAGATGCGAGAATGTGCAGCAACAACTCTGATCGCACCACCCCCTCCACCTCCGCAGAGATTTACCATGGCAGAATTCATGCGTATGCGCCCACCGACTTTCTCCAGCAGCACAGAGCCGATGGACGCCGATGACTGGATCCGTGCTATCGGAAAGAAACTAGATATAGCTCAATGTACTGATCGTGAGAGAGTCCTGTTCGCTTCTCATCAGCTCAATGGCCCCGCATCGGAATGGTGGGATAACTTCAACATCGCCCATGCTGATGCGCAGGCTATCACTTGGGAGGAGTTTGTGCGGGCTTTCCGCCATGCACATATTCCCGCGGGAATAATGACCTTAAAGAAAAGAGAGTTTCACGCACTTCGTCAAGGCAACCGCACAGTGGGAGAGTACCTGCATAGGTTCAACCAGCTTGCTCGCTACGCCCCAGCAGATGTGGCTAGAGATGAAGAAAGGCAGGAAAGGTTCATGGAAGGCCTGAATGATGAAATCTCCGTCCAGCTGATCTCCCAGGACTACACTGACTTCCAGCAGCTGGTGAACAAAGCTTTTCGCCAGGAGGCCAAACATCAGGAGATGGAGAACCGCAAGCGGAGGATGGCCGCCCAAAATTCAACTCGAGGACAACCCAAGCCTCGCCTTGTTCAACCTCCGCCACCCCAGTGGAAGATTCCATCTTCTACCCATAGAGCCCCAAAGACAAGCACAACGTCCCAACTCCTTTGGTTTCGCAACAATGCACTGCAGCAGGTTTGTGAGAAGAACCCAACGCCTTCAACAAATAGGAGTGACATGTTTCCATTGCAATGAGACTGGGCATTATGCCAACAAATGCCCGAAGAGACAGCAGTCTGCAACACCAGCTAGACCAACAACAGGAGTTCCAACCACCAACGCCACCTCAAAGCCAGCGAACCAGTTCACAAAGGGACGTGTGAACCACGTCACAGCAGAGGAAGCTCAGCAAAGACCCGATGTCGCCCTTGGTACGCTCCTTATTAATTCGTTAAGATCGCTTTGTTTGATTCGAGCTTCGCATTCCTTTGTATCCAATGCTTTTGTGGAAAAACGGGTTACTTACCGCCTCTAGACAACCCTATGATAATCCATTCCCGGGTTGTAAATGAGAACCAGCTTCTTTCGCCTCGAACCTTACCTTGGAAATATCCGGAGTCCCCTTCTCGGCAGACTTGATAGTCTTGCAATCTCAAGGTCTGGATGTAATACTTGGTATGGACTGGCTGGCCAAAAATCAAGGACGAATAGACTGTGCCAATAGGTCTATCATCCTCACCAATGAGCAAGGAGTCACAGTTGAATTGAGCCCAAGACACATGCATCGAGGAAGATCTTTTCGACCAGCTTAAAAGAGTCAAGCTTGAAGATATACCAAGAGTGCAAGATTTTCCGGATGTCTTTCTGACGATTTATCCTAAGATGCCACCGATAGGGATATAATGTTCTTAATTGACTTAGTGTCGGAACCGCTCCAATCTCGAAGCGACCTTACAGAATGCCGGCTAACGAATTGGCAGAGATGAAGAAACAAATTGAAGAGTTACAGAGCAAAGGGTATATTCAACCAAGTACATCACCTTGGGGAGCACCAGTGCTATTTGTCAAGAAGAAGGACAATAGTATGAGGATGTGTGTGGATTACAGATCACTCAATGAGGTGACGATCAAGAATAAGTACCCATTACCTGTGATTGATGACCTGCTCGACCAGCTTGAAAGGAGCAAGTGTTTTCTCAAAGATTGACTTGAGATCCGCTATCACCAATCAAGATCGCACTTAAGATGTTCAAGACCGCCTTCACCACTAGATATGGATCAGACGAGTTTACTGAATGTCTTTCGCTTGACGAACGCCTCGCTTATTTCATGAATATGATGAACAAAGTGTTCATGGAATTCTTGGATAAGTTTGTGGTTGTCTTCATCGATGACATCCTTATTTATTCAAAGACCGCAGAAGAGCATGAGAACCATCTCGGGATAATTTTGGGAAAACTTCGAGAGAACCGACTTTATGCCAAATTCAAGAAGTGCGAATTTTGGCTAAGCCAAGTGGCATTCCTTGGACATATTGTGTCACAGGAGGAGTTGCAGAGATCCACCAAAGTTGAAGCAAGAATGGATTGAAACAACCAAATCATCACGTATGAGAAGTTTCCTTGGATTAGTGGGTATTACCGCCGATTCATTGAAGGATTCTCCAAAACAGCAAAACCAATGACACAACTTCAAGAAGGAGAAGAAATTTGAATGGACAGATACTGTGAGAAAAGTTTCCAAGAGTCAAGACGAGACTAGTCTCCGCCTCGTATTAGTCCTACCGAGATCCATAAGGATTTTGTGATTTTCATGACGATCTCGCCAGTGGACTCGGTTGTGTTTTGATGCAAGATGGCAAGGTTGTAGCTTATGCATCTCGTCGCTTGAGGCCTCATGAAGGGAATTACCCAGACTCATGATCTTGAGTTAGCCGCAATTGTGCATGCTTTGAAGATCCGGCGGCATTATCTCATTGGCAATCGCCGTGAGGTTTTCACGGATCATAAGAGTCTCAAGTACATCTTCACCCACCGATATTAACCTTCGGCGGAGAAGATGGTGGAATTGATAAAGGATTATGACCTTGGGATTCATTACCATCCGCAAAGCAAATGTGGTTGCAGATGCCCTAAGCGAGAAAGGCGATTGCAACACCATCTTAGTTCAAAGAATCACCCAGAGTTATGCGAAGAATTGAAACATCCGAACTTGGAGATTGTTGATCAAGGGTGCGTGAGCGCTTTGGAAGTTCAACCAACTCTTGAGCGGATCGAGGGAAGCGGTTAGAAGATGAGGACATCAAAGAAATCAAGAAGAATATGAGAAGAGGCAAAGCGCCAGGCTTTTCAAGATGAGCAAGGAACAATGTGGTTTGGAAACCGCATTTGTGTACCCGATCGGCAAGAGTTAAAGGAGTCAATTCAAGGAAGCTCATGAATCGCCATACTCCATTCATCCCGGAATACCAAAATGTACCAAGATCCAAGGAAAATATTGGTGGGTCAAGATGAAGCGAGGAATTGCCGAGTTCGCTTCCTTGTGATGTTTGTCACGAGTCAAGGCAGAGCATCAAAGACCCGCCGGTTTGCTACAACTGCTACCAATTCCCGAATGGAAGTGGAGGAAGTTGGTATGGATTTCATCACCGACTCCTAGGACCCAATCAGATGTGATTCCATCTGGGTGATAATTGACCGATTGACTAAAGTGGCTCACTTCATCCCACCAAGACAACATACCAAAGTAACAAGTTAGCGAATCAGACATGGCCAAGATAGTTTGTCTACACGGTGTACCTAAGAAGATTGTGTCCGATGAGGTTCCCGATTCACCTCTCGGTTTTGGAAAAGCTCGACGAAGCTTTGGGAACCAGACTCAACTTTAGTACACCTATCATCCCAGACAGATGGCGGATTTAACGCCAAACCAAATTCTTGAAGATATGCTTCGAGCCCGTGCCATAGATTATGGAAAAGTTGGGACAAAAATCTACCCTATGTAGAATTCTCATACAATAATAGCTACCAAGCCGCTTTGCGATGTCTCCTTCAAGCTTTGTATGGTAGGAAATGCGAACTCCACCCTTTGGGATCAAGTAGGAGAGCATCAATTCTTTGGACCAGAGTTGATCAAAGAAGCGTAAAGCAAAGTTAAAACAATAAAAGAACGCCTAAAGGTGGCATGCACCAGACAGTAAGAGTTATGCCGATAATCGCTTGAGGAGTTGATATTTGAAGTAGGAAATTTTGTCTATCTCCGAGTTACTCCCTTAGAGGAGTAAGAAGATTCCGCATAAAAGGAAAACTCGCACCTGCATTTGTAGGACCTTACAAGATTTTGGCAAGAAGAGGTGAAGTTGCATATCGCCTTGAGCTACCAAAGATCCTTGTCCGCTGCTCACAATGTCTTTCATGTTTCCCAATCAAGAAGTGTCTCAGAGTGCCAATCAAGAAACACTGATTGAAAGCATCGATCTTCGTGAAGATCTCACCTATGTGGAACAGTACCGATCAAGATTCTCGATGTGGCGTAACGATTACCCAAGCAAGGTCATCCGCTCATGCAAAGTCCATGGAGTAATCACTCAAGAAGAAGCCACCGGGAGCGAGAAGAAGATCCGAAAGCCGATTATCCCCACCTTTTGTCGACCAAGTCTCAATCTCGGGACGAGATTCCTTTAAGGGGGTAGGTTTAATGACCAAAATTTCAAGTTTGGTTAAAGTTTAAAATTTATTTGGAATTGTGAAATTTCAAATTTTCCTTAAACTGCTTTTAAGTTAAAATAAATTTATTATCAAATTATATTAACAACTTTAAGTTGAACTATTTTATTTAAATCCGAATAATTCTAGAGACTTCACAATTTTTCTAGAATTTTTGGGATTTATTTGCTATTTTCTAAGCCCTTTTGAATTAACCTGATTAAATAAATTAAGAAATCAATTTAAAATCTTCAAAAGTGTTTGGGCGAATCCCCGCCCCGCCCTATTCCTCTCGCGGCCGGCCCTTTTCCTCAGCGTCTTTGGCCGTCCGATCGTCATCTCACCGGCCCCGCCTCTCGCGCCCTCCATCGCTCAACCGTCCGATTAAAATCGGACGGCGCTCTCCCCGCTTCTGCTTCTTCCCGCCGCCTTCTTCTCCGCCGACGGCCGCCACGCGCGAACCGCCATTGCCGCAAGCGATCGAGCTCGCCAACGGCCACCTCCAACCGCCTCGCTCCTCCGCGCGTCACGAACGACCGCGCCACCTCCGCACGACCCCACCTCTTGCCCCCTTCTCGCGTCGTGCGCCACGATCCCAGAATCGCCGCCGCCATGTCCCCGATGTCGCCGCGCCGCCTCGGACCCTCGACCCCTATAAAAGGCAGCCCCATCGCGCCCTCCGTTCGCTCATCCCGCCGCCACCACTCTCTCCCTCTCTCGCCGTGTGCTCGCCGCAATCGTAGATTTTCCGCGACGACCACCGGCTTGAGCTTCGTTTGTGCCGCTGCCGTGGCCGCCGCGCCGCCGCCACCACCACTCGCATCACGGAACACCACGCACCGGCGCGCACTCGCCACCGGAGAACCCTGAGGGCGCCACCTCGCCGTCACCCGGCGCTTGCCGCTTCTTCTTCGCCGGGCCGCTCTCGCCTCGCCAAGGCCGAGCGGGTGAGAGCACCACGTTCGCCGCCTCCTCCTCTTTCGATTGCACACCTCGCCGCCACAAGATCAGAGCGCGGCGACCTTGGTCCTCAGCCGTGGCCGCTCGCCACCGTGGCACGCCACGCCACGCACTCGTGGCGCCACCTCGTCGGGTCCGACGTGGATCCGACGCGGCGCCAAGTCGCGCCACCTCCTCACCGGTAAAGCGCGTGAACTGGGTCCATGTAAACCGAGCCTATGACACGTGGGGCCCACCGGTCGAATTATTTTTAATTTCGAAAATCGGAAGGTCGACGTCGGTATTGCGCAATAAATGATTTTCTTTAGAAATTTAAATCGAAAATTTCGAATTAGGATTAAATTTGTAAAATTCATATCTTTTGCATCTTAACTCCAAATTGAGTGATTCAAATTGCTAAAATTCTAGAAAATTATTATCTAGCTAAATAAAATAAAATAATTTCATTTTGATTTGGTTTTATTTATCTTTTGAATATAGTTGAATTTCTTTTGATTTGTTGTATTTTCACGCTTAGACTTGACGATTCCGGATTTGGACCCTCATCAAGATTTAGAATTTCAAGACTTCAACGAAGGCAAGTTACACTTTGACCATGTTGACCCTAATATTTTAAAGTTATTTATTTCAGTTTCTAAATAATTATTGCATGCATAGTTTTAATCAATTATTTTGCTTCCGCTTTAAATGCTTAGTTATACCAATTCTTTTGTATGGCCAATTTGAATGTTGGAAGTCATTCCCTTGTCACCCTTAGATAAAATTTATACAAAGTATATATGCTTAGCAAATGCTTAGGTCATGATTTGAGTTTTTGGGGAATTTAGCCAAATCAGTTCAATTTGATTTAAAAAGTTTAATCCATGGTATTATCTTACCATGGAGGTGCAGTAAAGATGGTTTTAATCAAAATGAAAATGATTTGGACTTGGGCGAAACGGAGGAATGGTGGGTGCAGTTTATGCACGGTTTAATCTGTTAGGATTAAAGCCCATGGTTTGAATTGAAAGTCGCCAAGTCAATTGAGGACCGCCTTTGAGCGCATTTTGCTACGCCTATTCGTACTACCACTTGGTCGTGTGGGCGTAACTCGCTTAATAATTTGGGATATTCCATAGATATTCGTGCCATGTGTATGAGTGGGTGTCGATTAGATGCAAGCCCCACTCTGGCGCAAGAGGGGCTCCTGAGGATGGTTAGTCCAAAGGAGGCGAAACCTTAGCGGCATGAGTACTTTGGGGTAGAACATTGTAATGACCTTGTGATAGTTGCTTAGTCGCACGCCTTGAAGTGTAATGGCCGACATGTTAAGCAAACTGCTCTCGTGGGTAAAGTTGTACCAACTCGCAGAGTAAAAATCTATTCGAATAGCGCGTCATGATTATGGACATGCTAGCAAAGCCACTCCGAGTTAGACTTATTTTTGGTTTTAAAATGTTTTAAATAGCTTGTTTCAGAAAATTTATCCTTGTGGAAAAATTGGGCGGTTAGCCATAGGAGGGTATCCTTCACTACCAAATATGGAGGTTATCCACATTGAAACTTTGTCATTTCTAAATTTGATTTTAGGTAAGATATAAAATGGCCTTGGAAATTAATATTATTTAAAATCAAAATGCCATTTTATGCAAATAACCCCGCCATTATCCCTTGACTACTTTATGCATGCATTACCATTCAATATTGGGTGTGACTTATGGCTGTTGTAGTGCTCATTCTTCTCAATATCTTTATTCAGAGAAGACTTCTACCAGACGGTGAGGACACCGACGCTTAGGTCGCGCCCTGCACGATTGCTCGTGGCGAATTGTTCGCCTACTACTATCGCTTTACTCACTGCTATTTACTTAATTATTATTTGGCCATTGGGCCCGCTTTGTATCCAACTTTGAATTATTCTATTAATGAAATGCGTGATATGTTTGTGATACCATTTTGTAATCGTATGTACTGAAATCTGGACTAGTGTATGAACACGAGGATTCGGGATCCTTCGCTCCGGGTCCGACAAAAGTGGTATCGAGCCATATCGATCGTAGGTCGAGCCTTAGAACCGCTCTTAAGGATTTATTTCCAAAAATTAAAACTATTTTGAGTCCGTCCGAGTCCTTCTCAACCCTTCTTTCTAAAAAGCTTATCGACTTATCTTTTCTCAAAAGTATAGATGGTCGAAAGACCCACCGCTACTTCCCATGGAGTTTCATTGGATATTGGGCGAGATTCTTTGGGAGATGATGCAACACCGAGTACCATAAAAGGCCGACTACCAAGGCTACAGGCGAGATGGAAGGACGACCCTTTGGAGAGTCGGCGTCGCTTCTCGCCGACCTTGCAGACGCACCCATTTCCACGCTTTCCATGCCCCGATCGACGCGATACCTTCACGATGGCATCCAGATGCAATGAGAGAAGCAATCCGCCATCTCCGCTATATCTATGACCCCTACTTTCAAGGCACCGGTTCCATTATCACCCGTCAGATATTCCGACCGAGTTGACAAAGACTTTCCGCTCGGCCTGGGCGAGGATCTTCCGAGCCGACGCACCAAGTGGACCTAGCAAAGGCCATGGACTATGCATACTAAACACCTCGAAGACTTGGGAACCGCCAAGATCGACTACAGAAGCGGAGGAGAGGTTAAAAGTCGCAGAAGAGAAGTCGGCTCGCTACAAGGCGAGCGAGGCTAGCTCTAGTGAGTTAGATTATACCCTAGTACCCCATAGTTGTTTTTCCTCAGAGTGCGATCATTAGACGAGAATTATGAGCTACCAATTCCTTTGTGGTAGCCATAATTTCATTGAAGAAAAGTATTTAATAAAGAATTTCTTGGAAAATTGTTCTTCGCTTTGAGTGCTTTGTGTGTTCTTGGGCTATTAGAATTTACCCTTTAGATCTTCCTCTTCCTTCTAGCTCGCCTAAATCTTGGAGTTCTAGCAGATGGTGACAACTCGTCTGCAGCAATGCAGTGTGCCCGAGGACGAGCAACGAGAACATGGATTATCGGAGAATCCGTGCAAAGAACCACCACCGCCACCACCGAGGACCGGATTGGCGCCGATGATGGAGAACCAAAACCACCGATTAGCCTCCTAGCCCACCCTCAAGAAGATGCGTAATGTGCAGCAACAACTCGGATCGCACCACCCCTCCACCTCCGCAGATTTACCATGGCGAAATTCATGCGTATGCGCCACCGACTTTCTCCAAAGAAAGACAGAGCGATGGACGCCGATGATCGGATCCGTGCTATCGGAAAGAAACTAGATATAGCTCAATGTATCGATCGTGAGAGAGTCCTGCTCGCTTCTCATCACTCAATGGCCCCGCATCGAATGGTGGGATAACTTCAACATCGCCCATGCCGATGCGCAGCTATCACTTGGGAGGAGTTTGTGCGGGCTTTCCGCCATGCACATATTCCCGCGGAATAATGACCTTAAAGAAAAGAGAGTTTCACGACTTCGCCAAGGCAACCGCACAAAGGGGAGAGTACCGATAGGTTCAACCAACTTTGCTCGCTCGCCCAAAGCAGATGTGGCTAGAGATGAAGAAAGGCAGAAAGGTTCATGGAAGGCTCGAATGATGAAATCTCCGCCCACCGATCTCCCAGACTACACCGACTTCCAAAGAACTGGTGAACAAAGCTTTTGCCAGAGGCCAAACATCGAGATGGAGAACTGCAAGCGGAGGATGGCCGCCCAAAATTCAACTCCGAGGACAACCCAAGCCTCGCTTTGTTCAACCTCCGCCACCCAGCGTGGAAGATTCCAGCCTTCTACCCATAGAGCCCAAAGACCGCACAACGTCCCAACTCCTTTGGTTTCGCAACAATGCACTGCAGCGGTTTGTGAGAAGAACCCAACGTCTTCAACAAAGCAGGAGTGACATGTTTCCATTGCAATGAGATCGGGCATTATGCCAACAAATGCCCAAGAGACAAAGATGCGCAACACCGCCTAGACCAACAACAGAGTTCCAACCACCAACGCCACCTCAAAGCCAACAACTGGTTCACAAAGGGACGTGAACCACGTCCGCAGAGAGAAGCTCAGCAAAGACCGATGTCGCCCTTGGTACGTTCCTTATTAATTCGTTACAAAGATCGCTTTGTTTGATTCGGAGCTTCGCATTCCTTTGTATCCAATGCTTTTGTGGAAAAACGGGTTACTTACCGCCTCTAGACAACCCTATGATAATCCATTCCCGGTTCGTAAATGAGAACCAGCTTCTTTACGCCGAACCTTACCTTGAAATATCCGAGTCCCTTCTCGCAGACTTGATAGTCTTGCAATCTCAAGGTCCGGATGTAATACTTGGTATGGACTGGCCGCCAAAAATCAAGGACGAATAGATCGTGCTAATAGGTCTATCATCCTCACCAATGAGCAAGGAGTCACAGCTTGAATTCGTGCCCAAGACACATGCAGGAGGAAGATCTTTTCTGACCAGTTTAAAAGAGTCGAAGCTTGAAGATATACCAGTAGTGCAAGATTTTCCAGATGTCTTTCCTGACGATTTACCCGGCATGCCACCGGATAGGGATATAATGTTCTTAATTGACTTAGTGCCGGGAACCGCTCCAATCTCGAAGCGACCTTACAGAATGCCGGCTAACGAATTGGCAGAGATGAAGAAACAAATTGAAGAGTTACAGAGCAAAGGGTATATTCAACCAAGTACATCACCTTGGGGAGCACCAGTGCTATTTGTCAAGAAGAAGGACAATAGTATGAGGATGTGTGTGGATTACAGATCACTCAATGAGGTGGCGATCAAGAATAAGTACCCATTACCTGTGATTGATGACTGCTCGACCGCTTGAAAGGAGCAAGTGTTTTCTCAAGATTGACTTGAGATCCGCTATCACCAATCAAGATCGGACGGAAGATGTTCAAAGACCGCCTTCACCACTAGATATGGATCAGCGAGTTTACAAGAATGTCTTTCGGCAATGAACGCCCGCTTATTTCATGAATATGATGAACAAAGTGTTCATGGAATTCTTGGATAAGTTTGTGGTTGTCTTCATCGATGACATCCTTATTTATTCAAAGACCGCAAGAGCATGAGAACCATCTCGGGATAATTTTGGGAAAACTCGAGAGAACTAACTTTATGCCAAATTCAAAGAAGTGCGAATTTTGGCTAAGCCAAGTGGCATTCCTTGGACATATTGTGTCGCAGGAGGAGTTGCAGAGATCCACCAAAGTTGAAGCAAAGAATGGATTGAAACAACCAAATCATCACGTATGAGAAGTTTCCTTGGATTAGCTGGGTATTACCGCCGATTCATTGAAGGATTCTCCAAAACGGCAAAACCAATGACACAACTTCTGAAGAAGGAGAAGAAATTTGAATGGACAGATACCTGTGAGAAAAGTTTCCAAGAGCTGAAGACGAGACTAGTCTCCGCCCCTGTATTAGTCCTACCGGAGATCCATAAGGATTTTGTGATTTTCTGCGACGCATCTCGCCAGGGACTCGGTTGTGTTTTGATGCAAGATGGCAAGGTTGTAGCTTATGCATCTCGTCAGTTGAGGCCTCATGAAGGGAATTACCCGACTCATGATCTTGAGTTAGCCGCAATTGTGCATGCTTTGAAGATCTGGCGGCATTATCTCATTGGCAATCGCTGTGAGGTTTTCACGGATCATAAGAGTCTGAAGTACATCTTCACCCAGTCTGATCTTAACCTTCGACAGAGAAGATGGTCGGAATTGATAAAGGATTATGACCTTGGGATTCATTACCATCCGGGCAAAGCAAATGTGGTTGCAGATGCCCTAAGCGAAAAGGCGATTGCAACACCATCTTAGTTCAGCGAATCACCCGAGTTATGCGAAGAATTGAAACATCCGAACTTGGAGATTGTTGATCAAGGGTGCGTGAGCGCTTTGGAAGTTCAACCAACTCTTGAGCGGATCGAGGGAAGCGGTTAGAAGATGAGGACATCAAAGAAATCAAGAAGAATATGAGAAGAGGCAAAGCGCCGGCTTTTTCAAGATGAGCAAGGAACAGTGTGGTTTGGAAACCGCATTTGTGTACCGTCGGCAAGAGTTAAAGGAGTCAATTCAAGGAAGCTCATGAATCGCCATACTCCATTCATCCCGGGAATACCAAAATGTACCAAGATCTGAAGGAAAAATATTGGTGGGTCAGTATGAAGCGAGGAATTGCTGAGTTCGTCGCTCGTTGTGATGTTTGTCAGCGAGTCAAGGCAGAGCATCAAAGACCCGCTGGTTTGCTACAACCGTTACCAATTCCCGAATGGAAGTGGGAGGAAGTTGGTATGGATTTCATCACCGACTCCTAGGACCCAATCAGATGTGATTCCATCAGGGTGATAATTGACCGATTGACTAAAGTGGCTCACTTCATCCCACCAAGACAACATACCAAAGTAACAAGTTAGCGAATGACATGGCCAAGATAGTTTGTCTACACGGTGTACCTAAGAAGATTGTGTCCGATGAGGTTCCCAGCTTCACCTCTCGGTTTTGGAAGAGCTCACACGAAGCTTTGGGAACCAGACTCAACTTTAGTACAGCCTATCATCCCCAGACAGATGGCCAGACGGAACGCGTCAACCAAATTCTTGAAGATATGCTTCGAGCCTGTGCCATAGATTATGGAAAAAGTTGGGACAAAAATCTACCCTATGCAAATTCTCATACAATAATAGCTACCAAGCCGCTTTGCGATGTCTCCTTCAAGCTTTGTATGGTAGGAAATGCGTAACTCCACTCCTTTGGGATCAAGTAGGAGAGCATCAATTCTTTGGACCAGAGTTGATCAAAGAAGGTAAAGCAAAGTTAAAACAATAAAAGAACGCCTAAAGGTGGCACAGACCGACGTAAGAGTTATGCCGATAATCGTCGGAGGAGTTGATATTTGAAGTAGGAAATTTTGTCTATCTCCGAGTTACTCCCCTTAGAGGAGTAAGAAGATTCGAGACAAAAGGAAAACTCGCACCCAGATTTGTAGGACCTTACAAGATTTTGGCAAGAAGAGGTGAAGTTGCATATCAGCTTGAGCTACCAGCATCCTTGTCCGCCGTTCACAATGTCTTTCATGTTTCCCAACTGAAGAAGTGTCTCAGAGTGCCAACTGAAGAAACACCGATTGAAAGCATCGATCTTCGTGAAGATCTCACCTATGTGGAACAAATTGATCAAGATTCTCGATGTGGCGTAACGATTACGAAGCAAGGTCATCCGCTCATGCAAAGTCCATGGAGTAATCACTCCAAGAAGAAGCCACCGGGAGCGAAGAAGATCTGAAAGCCGATTATCCCCACCTTTTTGCTGACCAAGTCTGAATCTCGGGGACGAGATTCCCTTTAAGGGGGGTAGGTTTGTAACAGCCCAAAATTTCAAGTTTGGTTAAAGTTTAAAATTTATTTGGAATTGTGAAATTTCAAATTTTCCTTAAACCGCTTTTAAGTTAAAATAAATTTATTATCAAATTATATTAACAACTTTAAGTTGGAACTATTTTATTTAAATCCGAATAATTCTAGAGACTTCACAATTTTTCTAGAATTTTGGGATTTATTTGCTATTTTCTAAGCCCTTTTGAATTAACCGGATTAAATAAATTAAGAAATCAATTTAAAATCTTCAAAAGTGTTTGGGCGAATCCTCCGCCCGCTCCTATTCCTCTCGGCCCGCCCTTTTCCTCAGCGTCTTTGGCCGTCCGATCGTCATCTACACGGCTCCGCTCTCGCGCCTCCTCCATCGCTAACCGTCCGATTAAAATCGGACGGCGCTCACCCGCGCCGCTTCTTCCCGCCGCTTTCTTCTCCGCCACGGCCGCCACGCATAACCGCCATTGCCGCTGCGTGATCGAGCTCGTCAACGGCCACCTCCAACCGCCCGCTCCTCCGCGCGGTCACGAACGACCCGCGCCCACCTCCGCACGACCCCGCCTCTTGCCCCTTCTCCGCGTCGTGCGCCACGATCCATGAATCGCGCCGCCATGTCCCCGATGTCGCCGCACCGCCTCGGACCCCTCGACCCTATAAAGGCAGCCCCATGCGCCTCCGTTCGCTCATCCCGCCGCCACCACTCTCCCCTCTCTCGCCGTATGCTCGCCGCATCGTAGATTTTCCGCCGACGACCGCCGGCTTGAGCTTGCGTTTGTGCCGCTGCCGTGGCCGCCGCCGCCGCCACCACCACTCGCATCACCGAACACCGCGCGGCGGTGCGCACGCACTCGCCAGCCGGAGAACCCTCGAGCCGCCACCTCGCCACACCGGCGCGCGCGCTTCTTCTCGCCGCCGGCCGTCTCCGTCCTCGCCGCGCCGAGTGGGTGAGAGCACCACGTTCGCCGTCTCCTCCTCTTTCGATTGCACACCTCGCCGCTTTCGCCGCAGATCAGTGCCGGCGACCTTTGTCCTCAGCCGGCGGCCGGCTCTGCCACCGTGGCTCGCCACGCTGCACCTCGTGGCGCCACCTCGCCGGGTCCGACGTGGATCCGACGCGGCGCCAAGTCGGCGCCACCTCCTCGGTAAGCGCGTGAACTGGGTCCATGTAAACCGAGCCTATGACACGTGGGGCCCACCGGTCGGAATTATTTTTAATTTGAAAATCGGAAGGTCGACGTCGGTATTATGCAATAAATGATTTTCTTTAGAAATTTAAATCGAAAATTTCGTAATTAGGATTAAATTTGTAAAATTCATATCTTTTGCATCTTAACTCCAAATTGAGTGATTCAAATTGCTAAAATTCTAGAAAATTATTATCTAGCTAAATAAAATAAAATAATTTCATTTTGATTTGGTTTTATTTATCTTTTGAATATAGTTGAATTTCTTTTGATTTGTTGTATTTTCACGTTTAGACTTGACGATTAGGGATTTGGACCCTCTCAAGATTTAGAATTTCAAGACTTCAACGAAGGCAAGTTACACTTTGACCATGTTGACCCTAATATTTTAAAGTTATTTATTTCAGTTTCTAAATAATTATTGCATGCATAGTTTTAATCAATTATTTTACTTCCGCTTTAAATGCTTAGTTATACCAATTCTTTTGTATGGCCAATTTGAATGTTGGAAGTCATTCCTTGTCACCCTTAGATAAAATTTATACAAAGTATATATGCTTAGCAAATGCTTAGGTCATGATTTGAGTTTTGGGAATTTAGCCAAATCAGTTCAATTTGATTTAAAAGTTTAATCCATGGTATTATCTTACCATGGAGGTGCGATAAAGATGGTTTTAATCAAAATGAAAATGATTTGGACTTGGGCAAACGGAGGAATGGTGGGTGCAGTTTATGCACCGTTTAATCTGTTAGGATTAAAGCCCATGGTTTGAATTGAAAGTCGCCCAAGTCAATTGAGGACCGCCTTTGGCGCATTTTGCTATGCCTATTCGTACTACCACTTGGTCTGTATTAGGCGTAACTCGGCTTAATAATTTGGGATATTCCATAGATATTCGTGCCATGTGTATGAGTGGGTGTCGATTAGGCAAGATCCCACTGGCGCAAGAGGGGCTCCTGAGGATGGTTAGTCCAAAGGAGGCGAAACCTTAGCGGGCATGAGTACTTTGGGGTAGAACATTGTAATGACCTTGTGATAGTTGCTTAGTCGCACGCCTTGGAGCGTGTAATGGCCGACATGTTAAGCAAACTGTCTCACGGTGGGTAAAGTTGTACCAACTCTGCAGAGTAAAAATCTATTCGAATAGCGCGTCATGATTATGGACATGCTAGCAAAGCCACTCCGAGTTAGACTTATTTTTGGTTTTAAAAATGTTTTAAATAGCAGTTGTTTCAGAAAATTTATCCTTGTGGAAAAATTGGGCGGTTAGCCATAGGAGGTATCCTTCACCACCAAATATGGAGGTTATCCACATTGAAACTTTGTCATTTCTAAATTTGATTTTAGGTAAGATATAAAAATGGCCTTGAAATTAATATTATTTAAAATCAAAATGCCATTTTATGCAAATAACCTCGCCATTATCCCTTGACTACTTTATGCATGCATTACCATTCAATATTGGGTGTGACTTGCGGCGCCGTTGTAGTGCTCATTCTTGCTGAATATCTTTATTCAGGAGAAGACTTCTACCAGGACGGTGAGGACACCGACGTTTAGGCTGCGCCCCCAGACGATTGCCTGTGGCGAATTGTTCTGGCCTACTACTACTGCTTTACTTCCGCTGTGCTATTTACTTAATTATTATTTGGCCATTGGGCCCGTTTGTATCCAACTTTGAATTATTCTATTAATGAAATGTGTGATATGTTTGTGATACCATTTTGTAACTGTGTACGCTGGAAATCCTGGACTAGTGTATGAACACAGAGGATTCGGGATCCTTCGTTCCCGGGTCCGACAAAATAGCCGGGGATGGCCGAGAGCAACGGCGATATACCGTTCGGATCAACCCGGCCGTTCGAGCGCGAGAGAGCGACGGGAGCGGTTGGAGAGTGGACGCCTGAGGGAGGAGCACGACGGGCATTAAATGCGCACAGAGAGAGCCGTTGAAAGGCGACCGACGAAGGGACGGCACGCTGTGGCTTTTTCTTCTCTGCACGCCATGGCCGACGCTGACGCGCGAGCTAACCGGAGGAAGGAGACGACGCGCCGACCGTCGGATTGAAATCGAACGGCTGAGTGGATTACAACGGTTCCGTCGTTCGGTTGATCAAGAGCCGTTCGATGCTGATCCAACGGCTTGCAAGGCCCGCGCCCGATCGACCGCGCCGGCGCGTTTAGTTGGTTGGACCGAGTCAAGTGGTTCGAGCCCGAGTCTGGTCCGAACCCGAGGAACAGTGCAAACCAATTAGAATTTGAATTTTAAATATCTGATTTTTGAGGAATTATTTGAGGTAGCAAACAAACTCCAAAATTTATAAAATTTTAACTGGAGCTTCTTGACAGAGAGTAACCTCCATAAAAGTTTCAGAGATTTTCATACACTAAAACTTTCTCCGAAATTCGAAGAGGAGAAATAGGGTTTGACCAAATTTGACTTGCCTCCAAAAATTATCAAATAATTTCTAAAAATTATGGGATAATTCAGAGGTGTTGCCAAGCCTCCCTAGAACTCAGGGAAAAGATTTCCAAGGGTTTGGCACAAGACGTTTGCCACAAAGGTTTTTGATTGGAGTCAAAAGAGGATTTAAATTTTGATTTTCCATAATTCTTTTAAAAGAATTACAAAAAAAATGACCAAGGCTTCAAGCTGCAAGAAAAGTTTTAATTTCTTCTAATTTTCTTACATTTGAAACACAAATCAAAATTTGGGATGTTACACCTTTGGACAACAAATCGTCCAATTGCTTTTCAACTCATCCTGGAAGGGTCGATCCAAGTGGTACAGAGACAAATAAATAGGTCGAGTACCAGAAATAAGATCAATCCAGAATTCCACATTCCGTTATGGAGGCATTCCAGGAAGCTCTGCAGGGAAAACATCAGGATATTCACACACTACAAGAATCTCCTCGATGCGTTGAGAAGAATCTGCCTTCACGCTAATAGGCCAAAGCAATCCAATTGTTGATGCTCGTCGACTAGGAAACAAACTGGCCAACACAAAATCAACAATTAGCGCGCACTGCCTTGAAACACCAATTCTTCACTGGACGGCGCTCGCAAAGTTACAGTATTCCAAAAGCAACAAATCTTAGCGCGGTAACTAAATAACCAATCCATACCAAGGATAACATCAAAAGGAGATAACTGAATCACTATCGGATTAGCTGTGAAATCCTCATCATCAATGGTAATAGTACAGCCTAGGCAGACTGTAGAGCTAGAAATGAAACCCCCTGTAGAACTGACCACCACAGATTGAGAAATAAACTGCAAACTCAAACCCGCTCTTCTAGCAAACTCGAGTGACACAAACCAATAGGTAGCCCCTGAATCGAAAAGAACAAAAGCCTCATGAGAATCTACTAGTAAGATACCTGTCACCACGTCAGGACGGCCTACGGTCTCAAGTGTAGGCATGGTGTGGACTCCCGGTGGTATCGGAGCAGAGGATGCTCCGACACTCGGTGAAGAATGAACAGGGACTACTGCAGGTGGAGAGAACGACGATGGTGCGGATGGCACAGGGTTCCAATAGAACCCTGTAGGAGGTGCTGGAGAGAACGCTGCAGGAGGAACCCAACCAAAGGGATACTGAGGCGCGGGAGTAGCTACCAGAGTTTGAACTGACCCTCGTGGGGTAGTGAGCGAAGATGTTGCAGGGGCTGACTCCCACTTGATGATACTCGCTGGATTCGTCTTGCAAACTAACATGTTATAGCCTGATAGGCCACAATGACGACAAACTCCAGTGAATGAGCACTAAGAAGCACAATGACTGTCCCCACACAAATCATACCCTGACTTAGAATAGAACACAACTCCCGCGAGGACGTAAGCTGTGCTAAAGGGGCAGTCTGTCTCCGCCGACTACATCGCATCAACGGTTGAGGACAATGGCCTCCCTGAAACTTCTTGGAAGCAGGTCGCTGAGAAGACCCACCTCCACCACTGAAACTCCTCTTCTGACCACTGCATGATCCACGAGAAGGGGTAAAACCACTAGAAGACTGTCTCTCCCTAGTGAGCTCTCTCTCCAACTCCATACCCTTGGCCTGATCGACCATAGAGTTGAAGTCAAGCAAGCTGGTTGGCCCCAGGATATGGCGATACTCATGGTTAAGTCCCCTACAGAACCTCTTTGCCTTCTCCCGGTCATTACCAGCCATAGCTGGCACAGAACAGACTATGTTATTGAATCTCTCGGTCCCCTGAATAAAGGTCATCAAAGAATGTTCCATCCTCTCGAGGAAAGAGTCAGGATAAAACTTAACTCTGAATTGCTCCAAGAAATCCTCCCAGCTGACTGGCCCCTGCAATGAGGTCCAAGCTAATAGTACCCCTTCCCACCAAATGTCTACTTGGCCTTTTAGTTGGAAAGTGTAGCGTCCTGTTTTTCGGAGTTTTTGACATTTTTAAAATTTAAAAAGATAACCATTTGCTTTTATTTGCCAACAGCTTAATTGTGAATTTCAAAATCAAAAGAGGTTTATTATGAATTAATCAAACTTTAATTAAATTAAAGTTCTTTTAATTGAGTTTTCTGGTATTTAAAATCAAAATTATTATTTTAAGTGTTTTATAGGATTATTGGATTTTAAAAATGGTTTTTTCCTTTTACCCGAAAGTTAAAAACAATAATTTATTTACAAAGTTAAAGAAAAATTAAAGTTAAAACTATTTTTATTAAGTCCAGAATAATTCAAGGAATTTATGTGTATTTTTTGGAATTTATTTGATATCTTCTAAAAAGCATTTTGATTTGTTGTATTTTTGGAAAATAAAAATCTTTAAAAATCCCCTGCACTGTTCACGGGCCGAATTATATCCGGCCCGTTACTGTGCGCCTTCCTCCAGCCCGCTCCGCCGGAACTAGACCCAACTCTCCCGCCCCCTCTCCCGGTACTTCCACCCCTCTCCGCCAGAACTACCGCTCCTCCCTCCCGTGAGCTACCATGCCGCCCCTACTCCCTACCACACCGCCCCGCACCCCCAGCCGCTCCCTACTCCCTGCCGCGCCTCCCCCTCGAGCCACGTGCCCCGCTCCTCCGCCTCGTCCCCCGGCAGCGCCAACCATGCTGCTCCCGGCCGCACCTCCTTCCCGTGCTCTCTCTCTCTCTCTCCCCTGCTCCCTCTATTTGAGCAAAGCCCGAGTTCCATTCTCCCGCAGCTCCACTCCACTCCTCTCCATCTGTCGCCGACTGCCGACCTCTCCCTTCCGGCACCGCCGTCGCCATTCTCCTCCTCCGGAGTGCCTCCAACCAATTGCCACCCGCTCCTCCCGGCCACCTCGAGCTCGCCCTCCTCTCCTCCCTTTCTCCCTCGGTCGAAGCACCGCCAGCTCTCCTCCCTCCCTCTCTTCTTCCTCCTCTCCCAACCGAAGCTCCTGGTGTTTTTTTGTTCTTCACCGGTACTACTGCTCATTCTACGTCGGTACTATCGTTTTTCATCATCGGAACTACCGCTCTCCCTCCGCTAGTACTACCGCGCTCCACCTCTCCCGGTACTTCCGCCCTACTCCTCCCCGGTACTACCGCGCTACTTGGTACTACCACGCATTCCCCGCCGGAACTACCGCTCATCCCCGCCGGAACTACCGCACGTGCCTGCATGGCAGTCCACGTAGCGCCACGTGGCAACTGGCGGTTTTTCCGATTTTCCCTCTGAAAATAATTCCGAAAAAAATCCAGAAAATCTGATTTCTATCATTTTATGTGATTTCAAACTTCCGGAGGTCATAACTTCTTCATCCGAACTCCGTTTTGGGTGATCTAAATTTCTATGTTCATATAAAATTGGTATCTTTCATTTGGTTTTGGTTTGCAAATTTTTGGATTTTATTTGGTACTGTTTATTTATTTTGTTCTTTTCACACGTATAGATTCCGGCGTTTCGGAAGAAATCTTCAACCCGTGTCGGGACCCAAATATGCAAATCTGGACCCTCTGTGTATTCTGCACTAGTCCAGGATCACGCTAGTGCACACAGTGTCAACATTGATGAAATATCACATCCATACAACGAATATAAGAATAAACGAGTACCTTTAAATAACAAATAATCATTGGGACCTTACGGTCGAGTTTTACATTTATTAAGCCATGCAAGGCTGACAATAAAGAAATAAACTGCAGCAGAAACGAAATAAACTCCGGTGGCTCCCATCAATTTACCACAGGCAACTGACTGGGATCAAGACCCTAACGCTCAACCTTCGTAGAACTCTTCTTCAAAAGCAAAGTGATTTACTCCTCCACTTCATTGATTTGTTTAGCAAGAGTGAGTACACACCGTACTCGCAAGTCATACCACGTAATGCATTTATACATGATGGCTTATTCCAAAGGAATGGCTTCTGTTGTTATTTTGCAGGAATGCAACATTTGCAATTGAATACAAATAATAGATTGAAAGCATAATTCAAAACAAATAAACAATAATAAGTTAACAATTGATTTCACAAAGGACACACAGTCTAATCAAGTTCTTTCACACAAATTGACAAGTTATCTCACACACCGACCCTTCCCAATTGTTTTATGAAAATCTACCCCTCGTGTGAAATTCCCGAGCATGTCCATAACCGAGGACGCGGCTATTCGAATAGATTGGTTTAAACACTCTGCAGAGGTTGTACACTTTACCCACACGATGAAATCAACCGGATCAGAGTTGATCACAACAAAACCTTTCAGAGACTTCATCTCAAACAATGACACTCTGGTGTGCTTTATCACGTCATCCAATTTGTACACACACCCTTTGGAACGACACACACCATTGGACAGGGATGCAAATAATCAATCCGCGATGTGACATATCACACCTCCAAATTTCATCACATAGCTTAAATACAACCTGAGTTGTCAATGTCAAGACTCCATAACTTACTAAGTTAGGCCCAGCCCATACTAGGCATGTGGTCGTACAGTAAGGCCCAGTTCAATGGCGCACAAAGTTAAGTCCTTAATTGACCAAGGCAAGACTTCCAGTTTTTCCCAAATCACAAAGTTTATATCACACAGATCCACCATTCACACAGAATCCACCACTTGCCTCAGTCTAAATCTTTTCCCACCCTGTTGATTAAGTGTAACACATGCCATCAACGAGTAACAGCACACAGCACACACAGATTCATCACACGCCCATAATCACTTAGTCAAGTTTATAATTGCAACTCTCACATGAAATGATGACTCGTGGCATGGCTAAGCAGTCTAATCGTATCTAACCAACCCACGTTGGTGCTACAATAATACCAACTAATAATTAATCAACCTAGGGTGACAAAAGATCATGGCATACAATAGACAAGGTGGCATAACAATTTGGATTAATAACTACACCCAAAAGCATTTAAATAAATACTTGAAATAGAATGCAATACATTGAAACAAAGTATTTTGAAAACTGGGTTCAAAATGATCAAAGGTATAACTTGCCTTGGAATAGATCTAGATATTGGTCTTGGTCTTGAGGTGCTCCTTCTTACGCAAAATTCCCAAGTATCGACGCCTACTCGCAAAGCGAGACAAAAGAAACAAAAAAATAAATAACAGAGGCAAAACAAACTCCAAAATTAAATAAAATTCACCATTAAATAGATCTTAATTTTATATGAATTTACAAATTTGAATGGGCTCAATTGGACTTGGATGCAAAAGATATGGGCTTTGGAAGATTGGAAAATCAATTAAACCCTAATTTGGATTTTATTGAATTTCCAATTATTTTATAAAGGAAAATCGAATTATTGCGCAATGCTTGCGTCACCGAGAATTTCCGAAAAGAATTAAATTAAATGAAAATGTGACAGTGGGACCCATCATCGCTGGCACGACTCACGGTGGACTAAGCTCACCGAGCCACGGATCTCGAGAGCCGGTGGATCGAGCCACGTCGCTGCGTGTCTTGTGACATCTGCGACACAAGGGCGACACGCAGCACAAAAGCCGACGCGGCGGTTGCGATGGCGCCGACGCTACTACTGGCCAAGCGGCGCTCGGGAACCAATGGCAACGGCGAACGGCGGCTCTTCGCCGGCGGTGAGTGGTACCAATGTGTAGAGGAGGTTAATGCGCACACATGGGCACTGGTTTGAGCACCTGGGGTTGACGGAGATGGCCGGCGGCGAGGAAGAAGCGGCGGAGAGAGCTCGGGTTTTGTCGGACGGGCGCTCGGCGATGCTCGGCGAGGAGGTGCGCACGAGATAGCTCGAGACTTGCTGATCACAATGGTGCAGTCGGTGGAGCAAGGGCGACGACGACGGCGGCGCAATCCACCGGAGAAGAAGCTCGGCCGAAAACCCTAAAACTCGAAATGCGGCGGCGCTAGGGCGATCGGGGCGACGAGAGTGGCGGCTTAGGGTTGCGGAGGTCCAGGCGGTGCTAGGAGGGGTATTTATAGGCTCGAGAACGCCGGTTGGAAATCCCCAAATCGGGTCCAAACGGTTTGGATTTTGAAATCCTCGATTCTCGAGATTGAATCCGATTTGGAAGTTTAAAATAACCGGAACGGGTGCGGGAGAGATAAGGCTTCCAAAAGGCGTTGTCCGTGCACAAAATCGGGGCCGTTATGCAATTGTCGACGGCTCGAGGTCCGAAAATGGCGACGCGGCGCTTCCATGGAGAAGAAGACAATGTGAGAGACGACTTCGGTCGCGGTCCCACCAGCAGCGGCAGCGAGGCGCGGTGAGAGAGCGGCGTGCGGTGGCGATCCAACGGCGCAGAGCGAGCGCGGCGAGCGAACGAGCGAGATCAATCGGCGGCCACGCCAGGCGACAATCCAACGGGCAAGGCGCGAAAAAGCAGGCGGCGGCAAATGCGATGTTGATCCAACGGTGGGATTGAGCGGCCGGAATAGTGTTGGGATTCGCCCAAGATCGTTCAAGGATTTAAAATAGGTTTTTCTTTTTAAAAAATCCAGAAAATGCAAATAGCATTTAGAAAATAGCAAATGACTTTGGAAAAATTCCAGAAAATTCTATAAAATAAATCCAAGCATATAGAATCTAAATAAAATAATCTTGACAATTGTTGATGTTGGGATTAAGCACATTAAATCAGTTTGTCCATAAAGTCCATATTAAGCTTTTTAAATTAATATTCCCATAAATCCAAATGGTGAATTTTCTCACTACTACTATTTAAAAGATTTTTAAAGCTCTGAAATTTGGGATGTTACAAACCTCCCCCCCTTAAACGAATCTCGTCCCCGAGATTCCGGCTAGCTAGAGAAAAGGCTAGGGAACTCGGCTTTTAACTCTTCTTCACGTTCCCACGTTGCTTCTCCTTCTGAGTGGTTACTCCACTGGAGTTTGCAGAAACGAACGGTCTTGCTTCTGGTGTGGCGCTCTGCGACATCCAAAATACTGACAGGCTGCTCTTTGTATGTGAGATCTTCCTTCAGTTCAATTGACTCCAACGGGATCTGCTCTTCTGGCACACGAAGACACTTCTTCAGCTGAGAGACATGAAAGACATCATGCACTCCTGCTAACGACTGTGGTAGCTCCAACTGGTACGCAACTTCTCCACGGCGTTCCAAAACCTTGAATGGACCCACATACCTTGGAGCAAGCTTCCCTTTGGTGTGGAATCTCTTAACACCTCTGAGCGGAGTAACTCGCAGATACACAAAATCCTCCGTTCAAAGTCGAGGTCACGACGACGATTATCGGCATAACTCTTTTGCCTCGGATCGGGCTATCTTTAACCTCTCTCGATCATAGCAACTTGTTCTTGACTTCTGAATAATATCGGCCCGAAACTACTCGCTCAAATTGCTCTCGACCAATTCAACGGAGTTCTGCAGTACGACCGCATGAGCTTCAAATGGTGACATCCGCAAACGGCTTGATAAGCGTTGTTGTACGAGAATTCGCATACGGTAAACTTTTATCCCAACTGTAGCATTAGCTAAGGCACGTGCTCTTAACATGTCTTCTAATATCTCGATTAACTCTTTCACCGTCCATCCGTCTGTGGATGATAAGCGATCAAATTTAGATGAGTTCCTGTGGCTTCATGTAGACTCGCCAAAAACGAGAGTGAATTGAGATCCTCGATCCGACACTATCTTCTTAGGCACACCGTGCGGTCGACAATTTTGTCATATACAATTACGCCAAGCGGTCTCGAGTAAGTGGTTTTGACTGGCAAGAAATGGGCAACCTTAGTCAAGCGATCCACTATTACCCAAATCGAATCATAACTGATTGAGTCTTGGGTAATCCGGTAATAAAATCCATACCGATCTCTTCCCACTTCCATTCTGGTATCTTCAGCGGTTGTAGCAATCCTGCTGGTCTCTGATGTTCGGCCTTTACTTTCTGACACACGTCGCATAAGGCAACGAACTCGCGACGCCTCGCTTTAAGTTTGGCCACCAAAACTTATTCTTAACATCCCGATACATCTTAGTGCTTCGAGGTGAATTGAATACTTTGAGTCATGGGCTTCCTTCGTAATCACCGTCTTAATCCATCAATATCCGTACACGATACGCCCATTGATCCACAAGATATCATGATCATCTATGGTGAAGTCTTTAAATTTTCCTTCTAACATCTTCTTCTTGAGATCAACAAACTCAGAATCCTTGGGTTGCGCTTCACGAATCTGTTTCTATAGAGTAGACTGCACTTCCAAACTGGCCACAAATCCTTCCTAACAACTTCTAGTCAGTAGCTTCGAATTCCTCCCAAGTTCTCAACACAACTCTTTGCTTCGAGCATTGCAAGAGCTCTTACGACTCAAAGGTGCATCAGAATTACATTGGCCTTACCAGATGGTAATGGATTCCAAGATTATAATCCTTTATTAATTCCAGCCATCTTCTCTGTCTCAAGTTCAAATCAGATTGAGTGAATATGTACTTCAGGCTCTTATGATCTGTGTAGACTTCACAGCGATTACCGATGAGATAATGACGCCAAATCTTCAAGGAATGCACTACGGCAGCTAGTTCCAAATCATGGGTAGGATAGTTCTCTTCATGAGGCCTTAATTGCCTTGACGCATAAGCGACAGCTCTTCCTTCTTGCATAAGGACACATCCTAATCCTTGACGCGAAGCATCACAATAGATATCAAAGTCCTTGCTGATATCCGACAAAAAACTAGCATCGGGTCAAGTCAAACGCTTCTTCAATTCTTGAAAACTCTCTTCACAAGCTGGGGTCCAAATGTACTTCTTCTCTTTCTTCAATAATTGCGTAAGAGGCTTAGCAATTGTTGAGAATCCTTCAATGAAACGCCGATAGTATCCTGCCATTCCCAAGAAACTACAAATTTGAGTAACCGTCTTGGGCTGTTCCCAATTCATTACAGCTTTAACCTTCCGGTCAATCGCTACTCCTTCTACTTGTCATTACATGACCGAAAATCAACTTTCTTCTTCCAAAAGTCACACTTGCTAAACTTGGCATACAGCTGATGTTCTCTGAGCTTCTCTAGGATTAATCTCAAATGTCCTGTATGCTCTTCTTTTGATTTTGAGTATACCAAAATATCATCAATGAATACTACTACGAACTTATCCAAATATTCCATGAATACTTTGTTCATCATGTTCATGAAATAGGCATGGGCATTAGTCAATCCAAAAGACATGACTAGAAACTCATAATGTCCATACCGGGTTGAGAAAGCGGTCTTTGGTACATCCTTAGGACAAATCTTCAACTGATGATAACCTGATCGCAGATCGATCTTAGAGAATACTCGGCTCCTTTCATCCGGGTCGAACAAATCATCTATTACGGGCAATGGGTACTTGTTTTTGATGGTGACTTCGTTGAGAGAACGATAATCGATACACATTCTCATACTTCCATCTTTCTTCTTGACGAACAAAACTGGTGCTCCCCATGGTGACGAACTAGGTCTTACAAAACCTTTCTCCAGTAGTTCTTCTATCTGCTTCTTCATTTCCACAAGTTCATCGACTGGCATCCGATAGGGTCTCTTGGAAATTGGTGATGTTCCCGCACTAGATCGATGACAAATTCAATGTCACGGTCGGTGGCATTCCCAGTAACTCTTCCGAAATACATCCGATAATCTTTTACTACGGTACATCTTCCAAAGAAACCGCTTGATTGTTGACTACCAAATGTCCATCACGCATCGAGGTGGCTAGAAATTCTACTTTCTTTCTGTGGTATCCTCAATTGTCACGGCTCTTGGCCACAATCTAGCACTCGCTTTATGTTTGGATAACCAATCCATACCAAGGATGACATCTATGGTCCGAGTGTCAGAACTATTAGGTTGGCTAGAAACTCAACTCCAGCTATGAGTAGCCTAGCTCCTAAACATCCAACTTTAGAACTTAGCTCTGCTCCAGGCGACTGGACTAACAGAGTATGCTTAAGATGCATAACTTCCAATTTGTTCTTAGTTGCAAAAATTCCAGAAACAAACGAATGCTGAGCTCCGAATCAAATGTAATCGATGCAGTCTTGAATTTACTAGGAACTTACCCAGTACAACGTCAGGTGCTTCTTGGGCTCCTTCTAGAGTGACGTGGTTGACACGGCCTCTGACCACTGATGGCGGTGCTCCTCCGGATTGACCGGTAGCTTGAGAAGTTCCTTGATGGTTGCCTTGTACTGGTGTCTTGGCTGGTGTGTTCCCAAGGTTGAAGCGTACTGGAGTGATAGTCCCATTCTCGGACATCGGTTGGCGAAATGCCCTCGCTTACGCGCTGTAAAGCAAACTCGTTGTATTCGTGGGTTGCTTACAGGATTGGGGTTGACTGCGCAGGTTGCGGAAGTTACGAGCAATCGGGCGAGGTGTTTGAAGTTGGTGCGGTGGTCCGCACTCGTGGTGGAAAACGGCTAAACTGCGGTGGAATCATTCTTGCCCTCACCGGGTTGGTGACTTCCTTCTTTGAGCCATTCTGCGCTTACGATGATCTTCCAATTCCTTGCGCTTATCCTCTAGAATCAAAGCCTTGTTGATCAACTCTTGAAAATCAGGAAAGGTGTGGGCGATCAAGTTGACTTGAAGTCCAGTGTTCAATCCTTTCAGAAAACGACTCTGACGAGCCTTGTCAGTGGCGACATCTTCTGCAGCATATCGAGCAAGTTGAGAGAACTTGTTGAGGTAATCAGTCACTGACATTCCTCCTTGCTTGAGAGCACGGAATTCATCCTTCTTCATATCCATAATTCCTTCTGGCACATGATACTGGCGAAAAGCAGTTGTGAACTCTTCCCAAGTAATGTCTTGCGGCGTTCCATGCGCTGCACAGAAGTTTTCCCACCATTCGGCGGCAATGCCTTCCATCTGGTGAGAGGCGTACAGAACTTTTTCATGATCGCTGCATTGAGTGATCAGCAGTTTCCTCTCAATAACACGAAGCCAATCATCAGCTTCTACTGGTGAGACATGTCCAGAAAAGGTTGGTGGACGGGTCCTCATAAACTCCGCCAACTTGGATGATCCATTGTGACCATGAGCAACTGGGGCTCCATTGTGATGCTGATTGTTGTTGCTCGTTATTCATAGCTTGCATCCGATTCATCATGGTGTACATCACCGGTCTGAGCCGCCATGAATGCTCCAAAATTCTCGCAGATCGATCAAGGTGCTTGTGGTGGAATTGCTTCTCGGGATTTGCTCCGTCCCTTCCGACAACTCGAGTATCGTAACCACTTGCGCAGCTTTGACGAGTCCGAACCATCCGTGAATCTCCAAGGGTTAGATAAGGTAGCAAGCACGAGATAAGTTGTAGAACTAAGCGGGTAGGTAAAACCCAACAACATATTTTAAGAAAGCTCAATGAAACTCTTATATTGATTAAGATAATAGTATGGCTTGCAACAAATGCCTAAGGGCCTTTGCAGCTCATACTTGCACACAAAAATAAGGACGAACTTAAGCACACCAAACTACCGCCTAAAGGGCGACTCAAGACATAAAACTGGCTAAGCCTGAAACAACTCGAACAGACTACTCGATCAAATAGCCTCCGCAGCCTTGACGGTGCTCCCGCCTGCTGTAGACCTGAAAGTGAGCTGGCATCCTCGCGAATTGATCCTGATGTCCCGGGGATGGTGCAATAGGAGCAGGTGTCCACGGTGTAGGTGCCTTGGTGCTTCGCTCACGCCTCTGCTGGCTCTTCTGGCTCAGCCGGTCCATCAGCTTCTTCTGGGTCTTCCTCTTCAGTATCTTCGTCGTGATCGTGTCGTCCATAAAGAGTTTCTTCTAATATGGCGATCCTTTCTTCAGCTCTCTGAAGAGTCTCATAGGTACACTCCAGCTCTGTAGAGGCTAACTCCAATGATTCCTCCCGAGCAATGCGAATCGGGCGAGATGCACGACGGTGGCGTTGTCTTCTCCTTCGTGAGCGGAAAACGTGCGGCAAGATCCACGTCGGAAGTGCGGGATGATAACGAAAAAGCGTGTCACGAAGCTCTCGAGTAAATGTTGCGATCCTCGGGATGGCAAGGCGTGAAGACTCTGGATTGCTTCAATCCAAATACTCCTTCGAGCCGAGATGTTCAATGGTTTACTCACCTTGGTGTTCAGCCTGGCGTAGATGGTCAAATGGCAGATTACTCCACGATCTCGGCCGTTCACAATCCAAGCACTGCCACGGTACAATGGACGATCCAACCCTCCAAGTACTTGTAGCAACTTCCAAAGCTCGGCGGCAAGTCCTCCCTTGCGCTCTCCATAACTCAAGACGAGGCATCCGTCAAGATGGACAAGGATATGAAAACAACTTTAAAACAGCGGGGAGAGAAAGAATTTCAGCAATAGTTGAGTCAAGAGAGACATGAGATGAGTTAAAGAGTTCAATTAATCTTGTAAGTTAATTTTTGGTTTAGAAAATAGTCTGGACACACTACAACGGCCAATCTAGCTAAGGTCAAGACCTACAGTCAGTATGGCTCTGATACCACCTCTGTCGGGACCCAAATATGCAAATCTGGACCCTCTGTGTATTCTGCACTAGTCCAGATCACGCTAGTGCACACAAGTCAACATTGATGAAATATCACATCCATACAACGAATATAAGAATAAACGAGTACCTTTAAATAACAAATAATCTGTTGGGACCTTACGGTCGAGTTTACATTTATTAAGCCATGCAAGGCTGACAATAAAGAAATAAACTGCAGCGGAAACGAAATAAACTCCGGTGGCTCCCATCAATTTACCACAGGCAACTGACTGGGATCAAGACCCTAACGCTCAACCTTCGTAGAACTCTTCTTCAAAAGCAGGCGACGACTCCTCCACTTCTGTTGATTTGTTTAGCAAGAGTGAGTACACACCGCATCGCAAGTCATACCACGAATGCATTTATACATGATGGCTTATTCCAAAGGAATGGCTTCGTGGTTATTTTGCAGAATGCAACATTTGCAATTGAATACAAATAATAGATTGAAAGCATAATTCAAAACAAATAAACAATAATAAGTTAACAATTGATTTCACAAAGGACACACGTCTAATCAAGTTCTTTCACACAAACTGACAAGTTATCTCACACAAATTGACCCTTCCCAATTGTTTTATGAAAATCTACCCTCATGTGAAATTCCGAGCATGTCCATAACCGAGGACGCGGCTATTCGAATAGATTGGTTTAAACACTCTGCAGAGGTTGTACACTTTACCCACACGATGAAATCAACCGGATCGAGTTGATCACAACAAAACCTTTCGAGACTTCATCTCAAACAATGACACTCTGGTGTGCTTTATCGCCGTCAATTTGTACACACACCCTTGGAACGACACACACCATTGGACAGGATGCAAATAACCGTCCCTGCGATGTGACATATCACACCTCCACCATCACATAGCTTAAATACAACTGAGTTGTTAATGTCAAGACTCCATAACTTACTAAGTTAGGCCCACCCATACTAGGCATGTGGTCGCATAAAGAAGGCCCAGTTCAATGGCGCACAAAGTTAAGTCCTTAATTGACCAAGGCAAGACTTCGATTTTCCCAAATCACAAAGTTTATATCACACGCATCCACCATTCACACAGAATCCACCACTTGCCTTAGTCTAAATCTTTTCCCACCTCGTTGATTAAGTGCAACACATGCCATCAACGAGTAACAAAGACACAAACACACAGATTCATCACTCGGTTCCATAATCACTTAGTCAAGTTTATAATTGCAACTCTCACATGAAATGATGACTCGTGGCATGGCTAAGCGATCTAATCGTATCTAACCAACCCACGTTGGTGCTACAATAATACCAACTAATAATTAATCAACCTAGGGTGACAAAAGATCATGGCATACAATAGACAAGGTGGCATAACAATTTGGATTAATAACTACACCCAAAAGCATTTAAATAAATACTTGAAATAGAATGCAATACATTGAAACAAAGTATTTTGAAAACTGGGTTCAAAATGATCAAAGGTATAACTTGCCTTGGAATAGATCTAGATATTGGTCTTGGTCTTGAGGTGCTCCTTCTTCTCGCAAAATTCCCAAGTATCGACGCCTACTCATGAAACGAGACAAAAGAAACAAAAAAAATAAATAACAGAGGCAAAACAAACTCCAAAAATTAAATAAAATTCACCATTAAATAGATCTTAATTTTATATGAATTTACAAATTTGAATGGGCTCAATTGGACTTCGGATGCAAAAGATATGGGCTTTGGAAGATTGGAAAATCAATTAAACCCTAATTTGGATTTTATTGAATTTCCCGAATTATTTTTATAAAGGAAAATCGAATTATTGCGCAATGCTTGCGTCAGCCGAGAATTTCCGGAAAAGAATTAAATTAAATGAAAATCGACAGTGGGACCCATCGTCGCTGGCACTCACGGTGGACTAAGCTCACCGAGCCACGGATCTGAGAGCGGTGGGTCGAGCCACGCGGCGCGTGTCTTTGTGACCGACACGGCGACACAAGGGCGACACGTAGGCACAAAAGCTGACGCGGCGGTTGCGATGGCGCTGACGCGGCTACGGCGGCGAGGGCGGCGCTCGGGAACCAATGGCAACGGCGAACGGCGGCTCTTCGCCGGCGGTGAGTGGTACCAACGTGTAGAGGAGGTTAATGCGCACACATGGGCACTGGTTTGAGCACACAGGGTTGATTTGGAGATGGCCGCGGCGAGGAAGAAGCGGCGGAGAGCTCGGTTTTGTCGGACGGCGCTCGGCGATGCTCGGCGACGAGGAGGTGCGCACGAGATAGCCTGAGACTTGCTGATCACAATGGTGCAGTCGGTGGAGCAAGGGCGACGACGACGGCGGCGCAATCCACCGGAGAAGAAGCTCGGCCGAAAACCCTAAAACTCGAAATGCGGCGGCGCTAGGGCGATCGGGGCGACGAGAGTGGCGGCTTAGGGTTGCGGAGGTCCAGGCGGTGCTAGGAGGGGTATTTATAGGCTCGGGGAACGTCGGATTTGGAAATCCCCAAATCGGGTCCGAAACGGCTGGATTTTGAAATCCTCGATTCTCGGAGATTGAATCCGATTTGGAAGTTTAAAATAACCGGAACGGGTGCGGGAGAGATAAGGCTTCGTATATGTTGTCCACGCACAAAATCGTAGGCCGTTGCGCAATTGTCGGACGAAGCTCGAGGTCCGAAAATGGCGACGCGGCGCGGCCATGGAGAAGAAGACAACATGAGACGACGACTTCGGCCGCGGTCCCACCAGCAGCGGCAGCGAGGCGCGGTGAGCGAAGCGTGCGATGGCGATCCAACGGCGCGAGCGAAAGCGCGCGAGCGAACGAGCGAGATCAATCGCGCGAAGCCACGCGGCGACAATCCAACGGGCAAGGCGGGCGAAACGCGGCGGCGGCAATGGGCGATGTTGATCCAACTACCGGGATTGAGCGGCCGAATAGTGTTGGGCTTCGCCCAAGATCGTTCAAGGATTTAAAATAGGTTTTTCTTTTTAAAAAATCCAGAAAATGCAAATAGCATTTAGAAAATAGCAAATGACTTTGGAAAAATTCCAGAAAATTCTATAAAATAAATCCAAGCATATAGAATCTAAATAAAATAATCTTGACAATTGTTGATGTTGGGATTAAGCACATTAAATCAGTTTGTCCATAAAGTCCATATTAAGCTTTTTAAATTAATATTCCCATAAATCCAAATGGTGAATTTTCTCACTACTACTATTTAAAAGATTTTTAAAGCTCTGAAATTTGGGATGTTACAACCCGCCAACTGACGCTTCGCAACTCTTCAACGAGGGCAAGTCGTAGGCCTTTGACCATGTTGTACCCATTTTGAAAAAGTATATTATTTAAAATTAACATGCATGGCTAGTTTTATAAAAATAATTTTGGGAGTAGATAATTACCAAATTGCCATTATGCCTCCTTGATAAATTAAAAATAAAATGTCCCCTTGAATGACATAATTCTATGGACACCATAGGATGGTTAGTACTAGTTGACATGATTGTATTACCAACATGGGCACGTAATATTTCTTAGCTTTTCTTTAGCTACCATGGGATTTGCGGTCACATGCTCAAAGAATGAATGAATTTGACTAATGGAAATATGGAACTGTGGTGTGAAGCCACTTTTGTTAAAAGATGTTGTACCATGGTAGGGATTTCCATTTGGTCGGGTTGAACCAAAAAATAATTTATGCTTAGGCTTGTGGGCGGTGGTGAAGGTGGGTGCGTGAGGCACATTGGGATGTGGTAGTCTCGCCTGAGCAGCCAAGTAAGGACCTAACTTTGTAAGCTATTGATCTAGGCCATATCGTACAACCACAAGTCTAGTATGGGATGGACCTGGCCAAATAATTAGGAAAGTTTTGAGTTGATTCTGTTTGGGTTGATTATTGGCGCAAGAGGGGGCCGTGAGGGCGAAACCTTAGCGAGCAGAACTGGGTCAAAATGGAACTTTGTAAAGACCTTATCACGTGCTCTAGACTGCTTACCAAAGGTAGTGAGCGGTGGTATCGACGGATGCCAAACAAACTAGGGAAAATCGTGTTTTGTGGGTAAAGTTGTACAACCTCTGCAGAGTGTCAACAATCTATTCGAATAGACGTGTCCCCGGTTATGGACATGCTCGATGATTTCACGCAAAGGGTAGAGTTTTTAAAAATGTGGGGATGGATCGATGGAATGGTATGGTTGGGAAGTGAATGGGGGTGTTCACTAGTTGTGTCAAAGAAACTTGATTACTTATGTATTAATCTTTCAAACAATGCTTTGCAATCTACTTACTATATTTACTGTCAATATTGCTTTTTGCAAAATAACCATAAAGCTATCATTGTCAAGCCTTGCATGAATACTAGTTGCATACATTTTCCTATGACTTGCTGAGTACTTTATGTACTCACGGCTATACGCCATTTGTTGATCAGTACCTGCAGAAGAAACAGGAAACATCGAGTTCTACCAGGAAGACTACTTTGAAGACTTCGCGAACTAGGTCGCGTCCTCCACTCGATTGCCCGTGGGCATGTCGATTGGCCTCCACGTTGTTTTGGATTTTCACGCCGATTATGACTGTTGTTGTTAAGCCCTGAGTGGCAACTTTTGTAAGAACTTGACCATAAGGTCCTTTTGTTGCTATTTAATATTACTTTGTCTGCTTCATTAGCTTCGTTGTTGTATGGATATGGTAACATCATTGTTACAACTGCGCGAGCTAGCTGCTGATCATGGGACTAGTTCGGAATGCACAGAGGGTCTCGGGGTTGCATATCCTGCGGTCCGACAAGGGATGGTATCAGAGCCATATCGACTGTAGGACGTAACCATAGTTAGCTTGGTTGTTTTAGTGAAAAATTCAAAAGATATTTTCTAAATCAAATCAACCAATTACCTTGACCAGATATTCTTCTCTCATCTTATTCTATTCTTTCTCATCTGGTTCTATTTTTTTCTTCTCATCTTATCATGTTATATCATTCTTGAGTTCTTACATCTTACCTTTTCTGAAACTTGGTTTTCAAAATTTAAATTGACTCCCTTATCTCGGGAACCTCTATAGGACCGAGCCCTTCTCGATCAAGCAATGGAAGCCCAGGAAGTTCAAGATTTGCTGGTTGTTTCAAGTCGACCCTCCATATAAGTTAGATTGGTAGTGGCCCTCCCTAGTTTTAGTGTCGTTTAGTCTGCGAAATAGGGCCTTTTTGCTTGAGTGTCCCCTTCTTGTTGCTTCTTGACAGCTCTCCAGCTATCTGTTCGTTGGGTTAAACCAACTTTTGCCCCATTAGGTTGTTCCATCTTTCTCCCTTGTCTCTCGCTCATCTTGATGCTTTTCCCTCTCACCTTTTGGCTTTCTTCTTCTCGTCTATTAAAATCGTGAAGCCTTGTTGCAGATGGTTCAGACCCGGAACTCCACAAGCCAGGATGAGACCCCGAGCGCCAATGCACCGTCCTCCCAAGCCGCCAGTGCAGATCAGGGTTTGAGTAAGTTTATGGTAGCCCAGACCCAGTTGATGAGCTCCATGATGCAGAATATGACCTAGATGATGAACCAGCAGAACCAGACCGCTGCTGACCTACTCGCAATGATGAACCAGAACAATCAAGCTGCTGCCATACCACCGCCACCTCCACCGCCAGCTTTTCCTCAATCCAGGCTGGCAGAGTTCTTAAGGACCCATCCATCCACTTTCTCCAGCTCTTCCGAGCCATTGGACGCAGATGACTGGCTGCGTTCTATGGAAAAGAAGCTCACTATCACCCGCTGTGATGATCGCGAGAAAATTCTGTATGCCACCCACCAGTTTGAAGGTACCGCCGCAGAATGGTGGGAGAACTACTGTGCTGCCCATGGGAACCCTGAGAGTATCACTTGGGCTGAATTTTTAGGAGCTTTCCGCCACTCCCATATCCCTGATGGTAAGGTGGAAATGAAGAAGAATGAGTTCCGTGAGTTGCAGCAAGGCAGCATGTCAGTGAGTGAATACCTCAATAAGTTCACTCAGTTGTCTCGTTATGCCCCAGAGGACGTTGCCACAGATGATGCCCGCTAAAAGGGTTTCAAGCGAGGACTCAACCCTAGCTTGAAGGTTCAAGTCATTGGAAATGACTATGCGGATTTTCAGCACCTGGTGAACAAGGCTATGCTCATAGAGGAATCCCGCCGTGAGCTGGAAGAATCCCGCAAGACGAAAATGATGCAGCACAATGCCCATCAGAGTCACTCCGAGAGAGCCAGAATGAATGTGCAGCATCCTGCCTACATTGCTCCACCAGTGACATTCAGACCCCCTACAGCAGCAGCTCGCCCAGCGGTCCCAGTGTCCTGTAGCTTCAACAACCCCAGCAACCAGCAGCCGAGGAATGTCAACCCTACCGCCGAGATCACCTGCTTTAAGTGTCATCAATTGGGGCACTTCGCCAACAGCTGCCCGCAGAAGCAAGGCCCATCTCCTGTCAGATTCAACTTGGGAGCTACTCCGACCAGAACCCCCACTCCCGGAGCCAAACGTGGAGCACCTCAGACTCCAGCTGAACTAGTCAAGACCCTTCAGCCTTTTGGAAGAGGCTGTGTGAACCACGTCACCGTGGAGGAAGCCCAGACAGTCCCGGACGTCGTGCTGGGTAAGTTCCTAGTAAATTCAGCACCTGCTACTATTTTGTTTGATTCTAGAGCTTCGCATTCGTTTGTTTCTCAGAGTTTTGCTGAAAGGCATTAGTTGAAAGTTTTAGCTCTTAAAAATGTTTTGTTGGTTTAATCTTCTGGTTCAGAATTAAGTACGAACCAAGGTTACCCAAAAGTTAAAGTGACCATAGAAGGGGTAGAATTCCTTGCCAGCCTCATCATCATAGACACCAAGTTTCTTGATGTGATTCTGGAAATGGATTGGCTTGCCAATCACCAAGCCCTCTTGGATTGTGGTGGTACAAGCATCACCCTGGTCAACCCAGATGGAACCAAATTAAAGTTTGAAGTCGTCCCAGAGAAGCCGACTGGAGCATTAGTTTGCAGTGTCAGTGTGGCACCCCTGGAAGAGGTGCCAGTGGTCAAAGAATTTTCAGATGTCTTTCCTGATGATCTACCTGGAATACCACAGGACAGAGACCTGGAGTTTGTTGTCAATCTAGTTTCGGGAACTACACCTATTTTCAAGCGACCCTACAGGTTGCCTGTCAACGATCTAGTTGAGCTGAAGAAGCAAATCGAAGAAATGCAAGAGAAAGGTTCTGTCCGACCCAGTTATTTACCTTGGGGAGCCCCAGTAATCTTTGTTGCAAAGAAGGATGGCACCCAACAGATGTGTGTGGATTACCGTGCCCTCAATGAAGTTACTGATGAACCTCGGAGGTCCTGATTTGGTCCGATCTTTCGATGAGAAGATAAATTCGGTAGAAGTCGCTCAACTCTCACGATCCTGGCTACGAACTCGCAAGGCCTGAAACCACACAATCGCTGAACTGCTCGACAAGACGTTATCAACCGTGCACGAATACCCGGTAACCTGATCACGAAGATCAATTCCTGCATACACCGAAGAAGCACACAAGAACAAGGTAAAACACAATCCGAATTGCAAATATTTGATTGAGTTCAAAAGGTGGGATTCCGCAGAGGTCCTTTACGGTTGGTCTAGTCGATACAAGTGAAGAACAAGAGTTTTCACAATGGAAAAACTAATCAAAAGAAATCCAAGTAAACCAGAGGGGGTGCGTCCTCCTTAAATAGGGGATGAGGAGCTACAAATCTAAAAGAAATAGCGGGGTGGGACTAAACTCGTGGCCTACGGTTCACGTGAACAGTAATCGCACCCCAGGTGGGCCGACGACATATGGGCCAATTCCGGTACGATTACAAGGCCCAAATCAGTGATATAGCAGCTTCTTTTGATTATTTCGAAGTCTACATAACGAATTTAGAGGTGAGTCTGGATCCGTTGGAAAGATCTCGTCATTAGCATTCCGACAAGCCTAAGAACACCTGAATCGGACTCTGTTTGTAAATGTTATATCTGTTTTAAGTTGATGCTGTCAAGCTGATTCCGGAGGCCGAACTAGATTCCAAAACGGGTCCAGCTCGAACTGCTTGCTTGTCTTGGACCAAAAGTGACATTATGCTGATAATTTAAGTGAAGCGTACGAGCTCTTGTACTTAGAACAACAAGCATAGCAAATATAGTTGTATCCATAGGAGTCATGTCCTCATCAGTTACCATCAAGAACAAGTACCCTCTGCCCAGGATCGATGATTTGTTTGACCAGTTGAGAGGAGCCGGAGTATTCTCCAAGATAGATTTGAGGTCAGGATACCACCAGCTGAAGATTCGTCTAGAGGATATCCCCAAGACAGCTTTCTCAACCCGGTATGGACTGTATGAGTTCACGGTCATGTCTTTTGGGTTGACCAGTGCCCCTGCTTACTTTATGAACTTGATGAATAAAGTATTCATAGAATATTTAGATAAGTTTGTCATTGTCTTTATTGACGATATTCTGGTGTATTCCAAGACTGAAGTAGAGCATGAAGAGCACCTCCGCTTGGTCCTGAATAAGCTCAGAGATCATCAACTCTATGCCAAATTAAGCAAGTGTGAGTTTTGGATGAAGGAAGTTACCTTCTTGGGACATGTCATTTCTGCAGAAGGAGTATCCGTCAACCCTAGCAAAGTTAAGGATGTGCTTAACTGGGAGTCACCCAAGTCTGTGCCTCAGGTATGAATTTTTCTCATAATGGAAGGATACTGTCGCCGGTTCATGGAAGGATTCTCCAAAATAGCAAGACCCCTCACTCAGCTGTTGAAGAAAGAGAAGAAATTTGCTTAGATGCCAGATTGTGAGCAAAGCTTTCAAGAGTTGAAGAAGCGTCTGACAACAGCTCCAGTGTTGATTTTACCAGATGTCCGAAAGGATTTTGAGATTTTATGTGATGCATCCCGGCAAGGACTTGGCTGTGTACTAATGCAAGAAAGGAAGGTAGTAGCTTATGCTTCCCGTCAATTGAGGCCTCATGAAGTAAATTACCCTACTCATGACCTGGAGTTAGCTGCCGTAGTGCATGCTTTAAAGATATGGCGTCATTACCTCATCGGTAATCGCTGTGAAGTCTACACGGACCATAAGAGCTTGAAGTATATTTTCACTCAAGCTGGTCTTAATATGAGGCAAAGAAGATGGTTAGAGTTAATCAAGAATTATGATATTGGAATCTACTACCACCCAGGCAAGGCTAATGTTGTGGTAGATGCCTTGAGTAGAAAGGTTTACTGCAATACCCTGGTGATCAAGGAAAGTCAGCCAGCCCTGCATAAAGAATTTCAGAAGCTCAAGTTGGAGTTGGTTGAAGAAGGTTTCCTAGTTGCCTTGGAAGTTCAACCTACTCTGCGGAATCAGATCAAGGAAGCCCAACTTGAAGATGCAAATATTAAGGAGATCAAGAGCAATATGGAGAAGGGTAAAGCCCTAAGATTTCTCGAAGATGAACAAGGGACTGTTTGGTTTGACAAGCGAATCTGTGTTCCAGATCAGAAGGAGCTTAAGCAGTTGATACTAAAGGAAGCACATGAAACCTTGTACTCCCTTCACCCTGGAAGCACAAAGATGTACCAAGATCTCAAGAAGATGTTTTGGTGGCCTAGCATGAAGCGAGAGATTACAGAGTATGTAGCTTAGTGTGATGTTTGCCAGTGAGTTAAAGCCAAACATCAGAGACTGGCTGGACTCTTTCAACCTTTGAAGATACCTGAATGGAAATAGGAAGAAATCGATATGGACTTTATCACCGGTTTGCCAAGAACAAGAGCAAAATATGATTATATTTGGGTAATTGTAGATCGTCTGATCAAGGTTGCTCACTTCCTCTCAATCAAGACTACCTACTCAGGAGGCAGACTTGCCGAATTGTATTTGGCAAAGATAGTGTGGCTGCATGGTGTACCAAAGAAAATTGTGTCGGATCGAGGATCCCAGTTCACATCAAGGTTTTGGCAGAAGTTGGACAGCGTTCTGGGCACTAATCTGCATTTCAGTACAGCCTACCATTCGCAGACAGACGGATAGACAGAAAGGGTGAATCAAATCCTAGAAGATATGATGAGAGCTTGTGCTCTAGCAAACCAGACCAGTTGGGATCAAATGCTGCCCTACGCAGAGTTTTCCTATAACAACAGTTATCACTCAACTCTCCAGATGTCCCCATGTGAAGCTCTTTATGGAAGGAAATGCGGAACACCATTGTATTGGAATGAAGTAGGCGAAAAGTAAGTGTTTGGGCTAGATATTCTGGAAAAAGCCGAAGAGCAAGTTCGATCAATCAGAGAAAAGTTGAGAACAACATAGACCAGGCAGAAGAGTTATGCTGACAACCGTCGCCGAGATCTAGCATTTGCACCTGGTGATCACGTGTACCTGAAGGTATCACCTCTCAAAGGTATGCGTCGTTTCAGAGTAAGCGGGAAACATGCACCAAGATACATTGGACCATTTCCAATTCTAGCCAGAAGAGGAGAAGTAAGCGGGAAGCTTGCACCAAGATACATTGGACCCTTTTCAGTTCTAGCCAGAAGAGGAGAAGTTGCTTACCAGTTGGAAGTTCCGCCTCAGTTATCAGATGTGCATAACGTCTTCCATGTGTCTCAGCTAAAGAAGTGTTTGCGTGTGCCCGAAGAGTAAATGCCGCTAGAAGCAGCTGATCAACATGAAGATCTCACCTACAAGGGGCATCCCATCAAGATTTTGGAAGTAGCAAGCGAGTCACAAGAAGCAAGATTATCCATTTCTGCAAAGTCCAGTGGAGCACCCACACCGAAGAGGAAGCCACTTGGGAACGAGAAGAGGACTTGAAGGCCGAGTTTCCCCACCTATTCTATAGTCAGCATAAATCTTGGGGTCAAGATTCCCTTTAAGAGGGGTAGGTTTGTAGCATTCTGTTTTTCAGAGTTTTTGAAATCTTCAAAATTTAAAAAGAGAACCATTTGCTTTTATTTGACAACAGCTCAATTGGGAATTCCAAAATCAAAAGCGGTTTAATATGAATTAATCAAACTTTAATTAAATTAAATTTGGTTTTGTTGAGTTTTCTAGTATTTAAAATCAAAATTATTATTTTAAGTGTTTTCTGGGATTTATTGGATTTTAAAAATGTTTTTTCCGTTTACCCAAAATTTAAAAACAATAATTTATTTGCAAAAGTTAAAGAAAAATTAAAGTTAAAACTATTTTTATTAAAGCCAGAATAATTCAAGGAATTTATGTGTATTTTTTTAAATTTTTGGACTTTATTTGATAATTTCTAAAAAGCATTTTGATTTGTTGTATTTTTTGAAAATAAAAAATCTTTAAAAATCTTCTAAGATCGTTCACGGGCGAATTAAATCCGACTTTATTCTTGGCGCCTCGGCCCGCTCTGCTCAAGACGCTGCTCATGCGCCATTTTCTCTCTCCCGTCCCTCTCCCATTACTTAGCCTCTCGCGGAACTCTGCGCGCTCCCTCCCGTGAGCTACCATGTCGCCCCTACTCTCTACCACGCTACCCCATGCCGCCCATATCTTTTGAAAGAAAAATATTTTTTCAAAAATCCTTTTTGGCAAACATTTTAAATGGTTTAAAGCTAAATTCTAGAAAGTTTGAAAGAATTTGGACTGCATATGAAAATATTTTGACTTATCTACTCGCGGAACAAAAAATTATGCCTTCAAAGTTTAATTTGGCATATCTTTTGAATGGAGACTTATTTTTTGAAAATTATTCTGGGAAAATTTCCTTAGGAGTCCAAAGTTTATTTCTGCCAAATTTGAAAGTATTTCGACTTGATTTGAAAAAGTTTGACTTTTTCTCTTTGATCAAATGCTGAAAAATTCACACTTTTGCGTAACTTTATGCTGATATGTGATTTTTTATCTCCAAATGGGTTCATGGTTTAAGGAAGATATAATTATAAAATTTTATCCTCTAAAGTTGGTCTTCTATGTCAAATTTTCTCAAATTTATTGAAACCATTTTAACCAGTTTTTCAGCTCTCTTTTGAAGCTTAAATGCAATGTCAAAATCTGAAAAACCTAAAAATTTCTGTTTTCTGAAACTTTGTGATTTCTTATCTTAAATTTTTTTGACATTTGGTGGAGCCCCCAAAATAAAAAGTATGTGTATTTATAAGTACTAGCTCCATGATTTATCTCAGATTTTCTCGAGCTTATTTTCACCTTTTTCCATTGCATTAATAAATTTAGTGCACACATCTCTTTGGTTTTTTGAAAAAATGGGCATGGTATCTTCATGGAAAATGTTTATTAGGGATATTTCAATAAGGATATTATTTGAATATGTTTCAAATATCATTTCCTTTAGTTAAGCTCAAATATGACCTTATTTTGAGTTGTTTTACTCTTTTCGGTCATAAAAGAGTAGTTTGTGACCTATTTTGGTTTTCCTCAAATATCTTAAAAACAAAAGGTTACTTCAAAAGGTAAGAATATTTCAATGATCACAATAAAATGAATTAAATTGCCAAGCTCATTTGTTTGCAAAACATCTATGTTGGTTTTAGATTTATTTTGGATTTTTAGTGTTTAATGCCAAAAGGGGGAGAATATTTATATGATCAATATATTTCTACATTTGGATTATTAATATATTTTCTCCAGTGATTTCACCTTATTTCATGCATGTCTTGATGAGGAGCATCTCATTCATACACATAGTCTTCTATATGCATTGTGTGCACAAGCATAATATTTTCATATGCATAATGCTAGAAGCTTTAAATTGCTTAGTGACATGCATGGATATGGTTCGATAGCTTAAATTATTATCTTATGATGATTTATATCCAAATGTTGATATTGATAAAGGATTTGTCATCAATCACCAAAAAGGGGGAGATTGTGTAGGCTTAGTTGGATAAAAAGGTGAAAATTATGAAGGTATGCACTCGACATCATATTATTATATCTTGGTACATTCCTCATATCCAAAATATAGGTTGAACTCCACTAAAAGTCTAACTTGAATATGTGCATATGTTTTTAATACACATTTGTGTATGCACACATTTAGGGGGAATTCACTCTATGTTTTGTTGTTTCATTAGTATTGATCTATATTCCGTTTTCCACATATATTAAGGATGTCTACCATGAACATATCCTTGAGTATATAAAACTTGTGTAGTTCATATATACTCATATTTATCTACATTCAATTATTTGCAATTGAAGTGATTATCATCAATTACCAAAGAGGGAAAGATTGAAGTATCTTGTCCCACCATTATGAGTTAATGGTATGTTGTGGTAATTAATGACAATCACATTGTGGAACTAACATTTTCCATAAGTTGGATGAATAGGTTATGTTCCATGATGATTGAGACCTTGGATGGAATCATGTGTTGATGCATATCAAGATCTTGAAAAAAATAAAATTATCATATGTTGCGATGTTCAAGAAGAGGATATGGTCATGAGTTGATCATCAAGTCAAAAAGAAATCATCATATGTTGATGATATTCAAGTCAGGAGCTTGGAGTAAAGGATGCATCATGTATTGATGTGTATCAAGATCTTGAAGAAAAGGAAATCATCATGTGTTGATGATGTTCAAGAAGAGGAGATGATCATGAGTTGATCATCAAGTCAAGAGAAGACACATCATGTGTTGATGTAGGTTAAGTGAAAGAATGCATCATGGGTTGATGCATATTAAAGTCAAGAACTTGAAGTAAAGGAGATCATCATGTGTTGATGATTATCGAAGTTAAGAACTCATACTTGAAGTAAAGATGTATGTCATCAAGCTTCAAGAAGATGCTTTAGGCAGAGGTATGACTAGTTAGGGCTAAGTATGTGTTCCTAGTCTTTTACCAGTCTTGGTGTTTAGTTGGAGGCTGGTTTGTTAGTATAGGTTGTCGTACTATTAAGAGGGGTCTTGACTAGCAGCTTGGGTTAGTTATGTGTTGATAGCTCATTGTGCTTACGCTAGCTCATCTATGCATGATGCTATTGTTTGCGAATGTGCTTTGCAAATAGTTGAGGCTCATGCATAATCCTTGTAGCAGGTGACTTTAGTTTACGAATGTGTTTTACAAATGGTTTAAGTCCATGTACCTTATTCCTTCTGGTGTTGATTCTAAAGGTCGACAAATGTATTTTGCAACTTGTTGATAATCTTACCTTTAACCCTTGTTTGCATCGCTCAACAATTGGGAAATGTGTTTTGCAATTGAGTTTGTTTTGAAAACCGACTAAGCTTTTCTCAGAAAAGTCGGTAGTACCGACATTCTATTAGTGGTACTACCACACAGCGGTATGACCAGGAAGTTGGTACAGTACTACCGCAACCCGGTCAGACCGAACCTTTGTTGGCAGTACGTGTTTTCTAGAGAGACACCTTTTGAACGTGTTCTGATCTCTTGGAAGGCGGTAGTACTGGAGTTATTGTGGCGGAACTATCGCATCGCGGTATGACCGCAAATCTGGAGTGGAACTTCTGCAGCCCGGTTAGTCCAAAAAATAGCTGGCGGTACGTGTTCTCCAGAGAGGGCCGGTTTTGGACCTCTAAGGGAAAGCAGTAGTACCGCCCTATGTGAACAGAACTACCGGCGAACGGAATTACCCCATGTTCAATGGCGGTAGTACCGCACCGCATTTTCAACGGCTATTTGAAATTCTTTGTTATAGTCGTTACTGTGCGTTAGTGGAAGTATATATACCCCTTGTGGCCGATTGTGGGCTGTGCTGATTTTTTTTAGAATCTTCCTCCAATAGCTAGTTTTCATTGTGTGGGTATATATACCCCTTGTGGTCGATTGTGGGGAAGGTTGCTGGTGCTATACTCATTCCTTTGAGCAAAGAGCAAGCCCTCGACACTCTATGTGTATGTGTTGCACTTAGTGGGTTTAGAGAGCAAACTCTAAGTGCATGTGTTGCATTAGGTAGTGGATTGTGTATCCATTTGAGCTAAGACACTTGATTTGTTGAAGTGAGCATCTTCGACTTGTTACTCTTGGTGTTTGTCGATACCTAGACGGCTTGGAGGAGTTGCGTCGGTAATCTTCTCAAAGAAGGTTGTGAGAAGGACCGAACGGTTGTGAGTGGTTTGATGCTCGCCATCTCCGGAGTGGAGGAAGAGCAACCCCGAGTGGATCGAGGTGTTGCTTCGTGTTGGAACCGATCCAAGTGGCTAGACTTACATCGGAGGTGTTTGGCTTAATTCGTGGAGCCGGTCCAATTAGTTTGGGCTTACCTCAATGTGGATTAGGGAAGACCGGCAAATCTCCGAACACCACGGTAAAACGTTATTGTGTTCATTGTGGTTTATTTCTCTTGTATTTTACTTTATGCAATTTATATTTTTAGAACTAAATTGCTTATTAGTCTTCGTATGTTTGCTATCATTATCAATAGTCCTATATTGTTGGTGTACTTAATCAAAACTAGTTGATTTAGATTTTAAATAAGTAAAATCAAATTAACTTACAATTCCACATAAAACTCAGTTTTAACAGAAAGAATTTAAAAACCACTTATTTATCCCCTCTAATCAGTCCCCTCGACCATACACAATTGCAGTTCACAAACTTTGTTACGCCAAATCGAGAATTTTTGTTACGGTCATCTAAATGAGATACGATGCGTCCGATCTCAGCCGCTGGTCGCAGAATCAACGGGTTATGATGGCGCTGTCGTCCCTCCACCCAACCCCAACCTCGATGATGGTGCGGTACAGCAGGTGCTCTTTTTTCCCCCGTTGGAAACTTGGAATCGCGGCCCAATGTCCGGACGACAGGTGGGCCCCGCGGCACCACCGTTGTCGTATATATCCTTCCTTCCTTTCCTCGTGTTGGAGCGCGTGTGCGTTTCACCCTTCAAGAACAAGGGAAAAATTTCCTCCTGGGCGTTCTTGGCCTCTCGGGGGGGTTGGTCTCTCTTGCCATTCCTGTGACTCCTCCAGACGGGGGAGGGAGGCAGAGAGAGAGGGTGTCTTCCTCTGCTTCTCCGCAAGATTGGCTACAATCCACTCATGGGTATGTGAAGCCAAGAACTGCTCCTCTCTAAGCCGTGCTTCGCAGCTCTTCTTTGTCGTTGCGTTCCTCCTTTCTTTTGCTTTGCTCGGCCAGTTGGGGATTGCTAGCTCTCCTTCCTGCCGTACGGCGTTCTTGATTCCCTTCGTCGCCATTCCAATTTCCATTGCACTCGGTGGGTGCTTAAGGTTTTTTTTGTGGCCGGTCGAGCCTTTTTGTTTGTTGGTTTTATCGGTTTGTTGGAAACATCGATCAACTGCCGCAGACGGTTCTTGCTAACTTTTCTGAAACCGAACACCCCCCCCCCCCCCCTCTTGGCACAATCATGCGTATGATACTCTATTTCCTCGCAATTCTGCTTTGCCGCTGCGGTTTGATTGTAATTTCGAATGGTTGTTTCTCTGTGGAGCAGCATTAGCAGATGGAGAGTCGAGTTCTTCTTCGTGGGACGGTGACGATGAGTACCAGAAGTTTATCCAAAAGATGAACCCTCCAAGGTGCCACCAATTCCTCAACATCCATCAATCTCAGTACTGCAAAGTTATCAGCTGCCAAATTGTTACTAACCAAGTGATACGTATTTCCTGAATTCAGGGTCATGATTGATAACACATCATGCGCAAATGCAACAGTTGTTCATGTAAGCCCTGCCAAATTAACGACTTATTCTTGGTGTGTATCTTTTGTTTGCGTGCTGAATGTGATGGCGTCTTCTTCGACTGGTTTAGGTGGACAGCGCGAACAAGTATGGGATATTGTTGGAGGTAGTGCAAGTTCTCACTGACCTGAAGCTTATTGTGAAGAAAGCCTACATATCCTCGGATGGCGTATGGTTCATGGATGGTACGCTGATGTTTTCATAATTGTTAATGCATTTGCTTACTTGAGAATGGTGAAAAAAATTCTAAGTTGTTAAATTTGTCCCATCAGTGTTCAATGTGACCAATCAAAATGGGCAGAAGATAATGGATGAATCTGTGCTGGATGGGATAGTAGATTATATCCATAAGGTAATTGTTGCCATCCTACTTCGGTTCTTTGTTTTGTTCAGTGTGCTGAATTTTGTCGATTGTTCATGCAGTGTCTTGGGGCTGATTCTTGCTTTCTTCCTTCACGGAGGAGATCTGTTGGAGTGGAGCCTTCATCAGACTACACTTTGATAGAGCTAACTGGAACTGACAGGCCTGGTCTGCTCTCTGAAGTGAGCGCCGTGCTCACAAATCTGGAGTGTAATGTGGTGAATGCAGAGGTGTGGACTCATAACAAACGAGCAGCAGCGATCATGCAGGTCACTGACAGGAAAACGGGGTTGGCAATCTCGAGTACCGAACGGCTTGGCAGAATCAAGGAGCGGCTTTGCAATGTGTTCAAGGGGAGCAACAGGAGCCGGGACGCCAAGACAACGGTTGCAATGGGGATAACCCACACAGAGCGGAGGTTGCACCAGATGATGCTTGAGGATCGGGATTACGAAAGGTACGATAAGGATAGGGCGAATGTCAACCCCAGACCAATGGTCTCCGTCGTAAATTGGCTCGACAAAGATTATTCCGTGGTGACAATTCGGTGCAAGGATCGACCAAAGCTTCTCTTCGACACAGTTTGCACCCTGACAGATATGCAATATGTGGTTTTCCATGGGAGTGTGGACACTGAGGGCCCCGAAGCTTACCAGGTACCTCACCACAACAACATTTAAGCCTCTGTTTCCTACAGAGCTAGACTTAGACATGTAACCTTTTGTGTGTTATCGTGCCATGGTTGAATAGGAATATTACATCAGGCATATTGATGGATCACCTGTCAACTCCGAAGCCGAGAGACAGCGAGTTATCCAGTGCCTTGAAGCAGCTATAGAACGGAGAGTATCCGAGGTAATTGGACAATAGCTACATCTTTGTGATTCCTTTTCTTTTGTTTACATTGTGTATGTATGTTACTTTCCTAAGGGTGCCGAGGCTACTTGTGTGTTTTGCTTGCGTAGCCTAGTGCAGATAGGGACTTCAATGGTGTGATGGTAAAATGTGGTTGGCGAGCTGGCATTTTGTATTGTCTGCCACACTTTAATGACGAGTCATTGTCAGTGTTTTAGTCCTTTTTTTCTTCTTGATGAAGCACATGCTGTTTTCTCCAATGTACGGGAGTTCTCTTCACAACTAACTCATCCATGGGTGACAAACACAATTTGCTCCCTAGTGCTCTGTAATCTGTACTTAAATCCAGTACAATAATAAATTTATGTTAGGTATCAGATCACATGAATAGCTACCAACTAAAAGATGAATATTTATATGCTTACTTTTGTTTATAGATTTATTTTGCTGATTTTTTTTTCAAGAATTTCATACATCACCTGCAGGACCTGAAGTTAGAATTGTCAACCGGCGATAGAGTGGGGCTGTTATCAGATGTAACACGGATCTTCCGTGAGAATGGCTTGACAGTCACAAGAGCAGAAGTGTCAACTAGGGGCGACAATGCTGTCAACACATTCTACGTTCGTGATGCAGCAGGGAGCTCAGATGTCGAGCTGAAGACGCTAGAAGTTATACGCCAGGAGATAGGCCAGACGGTGCTTCAAGTAAAAGGGCATCCTGATCACCCCAAACCACTTTCACAAGAGTCACCTACTAGGTTTCTCTTCAGCAGTCTGTTCGGACCGAGGTCGCTCTATAACCTAGGGCTGATCAGGTCCTGACATTTGCTCAATCCACAAACATAGCATGCATCCCAACAATACATCCACAAGGAAAGGCAGACGAAACAAGACTGTTATACCAAGAATTTCATCAGATGAAGACCATTCATATGAAACATGGGCAACAGTTGGTGAATACAGTAGGTTCTGTAGAAGTGAACCACCCGTTGTCAATACATCCCATTTCCTAGTGTAGGGTTGTAAATATCCCCAATCCCGTCGACATGGCTGCCGATAAGTTTACAAGTACCTAGCATGATTTTACTGATGTGTAAATGCTGTTCTTTCTCATCCGCTGGTTTATAAATATTTATCTTCCAATCCTGTGACACCACGCAGCTGCTGTTGTGTTGTTTAAGCTGCGGATGTCACTGATGACTGATGAGAGCTGGAGCAGGGCTACACAACGCTGTCATCAGATGAGCAGGGGAGGATGGATGGTGGCTTTGCTTTGCTTTGCCCCTTGGGGATCTTCAAGGGGTATGAATGGTACGACGATGGCGTCCTTGTCCAAGGAATCAGGCCGACGACGACGCTGACGCGGCTGTCATTTGCGCCGGGGCGCACATGCCGAAAATGGGCACCAGCTCGGCAGGGGGCCTACCCTGCAAGTTGGTGCTCTCGGTTTGGAAATGGAGCCCCCTCCCACCCTGCGCTCGGAAGGCAGAGACGTCTGGAATGGATGTCAGCTGGTGTTGTTAAGCTTAGAGGTGTTGGGGACGGTTTTAATTTCGGTTTTTCGTCCGAAAAGATCGAAGCTGTCAAAACGGAACGTTTTTTCTATTGACTTTCTCAGGAGTCGAAAGCTATGTTATACGCTAAAAAATGAAAGCTGAAAGCAGCCGCAGGGCAGTTTCCGCGGCTTCTCACCCTCTCTATTTCAACTTTACCCTTAAAATTGGTGGTAATTACGCACTTTTTGTCACTGGACAAAACCCCTTAGTGCATCCCTCCTGCCCCCAACCCTAACCCTACTCGCCTTGCCCGCGCGCTCTCCTCCCGTGCTCCTCTCCTCCCGCAAGTGCTTCCTCCTCTTGCATCGGCGTGGCTGTGCCGCCCTCCTCCCCCGACGCACAACTGCCCTCTCCCTCCGCCTCCCTTGACGCGCTGCCGCCCTCCCTCTCGTCCTCCTCCCGCTCCGCTCCCTCCTCCTCTGCCCACGACTTCCCTCCTCTGTGGCCGCCGCCCTCCTCCTCCCTCTACCCTGCGCTGGCCCTGATGCCAGCCTCCTTCCGCGACCTCGCCGCCCAACTCATCTCCCGACGCCGCCCTCCCTCCTCCCTCGACCCCACCGCCCAACTCTGGCAGCGGCCCAAACCGCCTTTGTTTTTTTTTTTGTAAATTTAATGTTTTGTATTAATTATTAACTTTATTAATTTTTGTTGTATTAATTTTTCAATTTAATAATTGTTTTTAATAATTACTTATTGTAATAACTATTTATGTAATATTTTTTATCTTAATATTTATTCATTGTAATTATTGTTTTTAATAATTATCTGTTGTAATAATTGTTGTTAAATATGTTAATTATGATTTATTGCGTTGATTGTCGTTAACTGCGGTATATTGCGTTGTTTGCGGTATATTGTCGTTAAACGTCGTTGAATGCGATCATTTGCATTAGTCATCATTCATTGTAGTCAATTGTGTTAATCGTAGTTAATTGCAGTTAATTATCGTCAATTGTGGTGGTTGTTGTTAATTGCAGTAATTCTCGTCAATTGCGTTAGTCGTCATTAATAATTGTCAATTGTCGTTAGTTGTGGTTAAATATTGTTAATTGCATTAAAAGGCATCAAACATGTCATTACTTTCCCCATGAGCATTTCAGATATTTTCCATATCTGAAACTGTAGTCAGCCTACCTAAAACGCAGACAGCCAAACACCAAACCTCTTCAGCTCAGTCATTCAGTTGTGCAGCCGTTTAACCCTACAACCAAGCCGAAAACTGCAGCCATGCCAAAGAGCTCCTTAGCTTAGCCGGGCGTTTTGGGCAAGCTTGCAACTTTTGGTCTCGCTGCTGTTCCCTTCGTGCCATGTCATGTCTCTCTGCCTACTGCTGGTACTCCATGTCTACTATCTGATCTACTACTAGTTCAGTTTGGCATATTGGCTTTGGTAGTTCAGTGAAATTCCACCTATACGTCCAGATCGACCTGTTCGTCGGTGCTACCAAATTTCGCAACAGATCCTCTGTTTGTGCACGTGCAACAGAGATGTACCTTGAGAAATATTTTCTGGCATCGAGGCACAATTTTGTCCTTAAGATTCTTTATAAATTTTGGGCATACAACTACCCCTAACCAATCTGTTGAGTTTCTATATTACCTACCGGTCAGGTCCACAGGCCATTTGTATCATTGTTTTGTTTTAAACAAGTATCGATGTTTCCAAAATAATAGACTTTTAGGTCCAGCAGCGACAGATCTAGGACTAAAATTTAAGAGGTACTAGTGAGTAACATAAATCGAATCATCTTTTGTAATCCAAAATATACATAGAAGAGGAATATAGTGAAAATACAATTAAGGTGGTACCTCGGGATTAAAATCCATCCGGGCCTTCTTTAGTTGATTCATGGTCTCATTATTACTATGAGGAGTACAACTTGTATTGCTTGAAACATATTTATACGATGTTCGTTCCTCCGTCTCTGGCAAATGTACAACTCAATAAATTAGGATAGATGAAACTAAATGTTCGTTGCCATGTCGGCTGCCACTTGCCGCCACATGCCGTTGTCCACGAGAGCCGACCAGCATGTCGCACGGCCATCAGCCGCCGGCTGGTGCGGCTAAGCGGTTGGCCTAGCATGGAAACAACACTAGGCTTGGAGTTAGCACGGCCCACACGAGGTAATTGAGGCCCAAATCTTTCTAGTCTTCTTCGTCTACCTCCCGTCGCCAACCAAAACTTCATGCCATGCAGCCATGGTGCCCCATGTGTAGAGAGAAAATAGGATCAACCGTAACTTCATTGATCTCATGAATGAGTATTTATACATGTTACAACAAGAGCAGAACGTATGTCTAACTGTCTAGCTATTCTTCAGGTTGCCGTTGAGTGGTGCGCGGACTGGGAGACGTGGTGATCGTGGCGCATGCAGGCCGCGCATGAAGCGCTCTAACCGGGCCCGGAGGGAGGCACTCGCCAACACCCCCCCGCAGTCTCGACGGTGGCAGCGCCGACACAGAGACTGTCGCGAAAATCGTTGAAGAGCGCTGTTGGGAGACCCTTGGTGAATATATCAGCAAATTGTTGGGCACTTGGTATCTGTAGTACCCGGAGCTCACCGATGGCAACTTTCTCACGCACAAAATGTATGTCAAGTTCAATGTGCTTAGTTCGCCGATGATGTACCGGGTTCTTGGCCATGTAGACGCTGGAGATGTTGTCGCAGTAGGCGACGGTTGCCGTGGTGACATGGCAGTGGAGTTCACCGAGCAGTTGGCGTAGCCATGTGCACTCGGAGACTACATTGGCCACTCCACGGTATTCCGCCTCAGCACTGGACCTTGAGACCGTGGTTTGCCGCTTGGAGGACCACGAGATCAGTGAAGGTCCGAGGAAGACGCAGAAGCCCGAGGTCGACCGTCGTATCCGGCACTGCCTACGGCGTCCGTGTCGCAGATGAGATCGAGTGTCTCGGCACGGCAGAGATGTAAGCCGAGAGTTGATGTTCCGCTGATGTATCTGAGTATGCGTTTGAGGAGAGCAGCATGGGCGTCACGAGGAGCGTGCATGTGAAGACATACTTGCTGAACGGCATAGGCGATGTCGGGCCGCGTCAGTGTCAAGTATTGCAGCGCGCCGGCCATACTCCGGTACCAGGAAGGGTCTTCTAGAGGTTGACCGTCGTTGGCAGAGAGCTTTGGCTTGGTGTCGGCAGGGGTGGAGACAGGTTTGCAATTAGCCATGCCGGCTCGCTCGGGACATCTTCGCGTGCCAGCTGCGAGAGAAAAAATCCCTCCGCCGTGCGCTTGACGTCGACGCCGAGGAAGTAATGCACCGGTCCCATGTCCTTCACCGCAAAAGCCGACCTGAGTTGGCTGACGATGCGAGTGAGTAAGCGGGAGGACGAGGCCGACAAGATCATGTCATCGACGTAGAGGAGGAGATATGCCATCTCAGGACCGGCACGAAGCACGAACAAGGATGTGTCGGCTCGCGACTGAACGAAGCCGAGTGTCGTGACGTGGCTGACGAAGCGGTCGAACCATGCTCGCGGTGCCTGTCGGAGGCCGTACAGGGAGCGAGAGAGAAGGCAGACGTCGTTGGGGCGTTGCGGATCCTCGAACCCAGTCGGCTGGGCACAAAGCACGCGTTCCTGAATGCTCCCGTGTAGGAACGTTGGAGACGCCGAGTGGTGCGCCGCCACCGCTTGAGGCGATGATGCTGAGCACGGTCCGGATGGTAGCAGGTTTCACGACTGGCGAGAAGGTTTCGCCAAAATCGACCCCGGGGCGTTGATGGAAGCCACGAACCACCCACCGAGCTTTGTACCGGTCAAGAGAGCCGTCGGAGTTGAGTTTGGTTTTGAACACCCATTTCCCGGAAATGATCTTGGCGCCGGGTGGACGTGGTACCAGAGTCCACGTCCGGTTCGCGTGAAGCGCGTCGACCTCGACCTGCATGGCACGGCGCCAGTTGTCGTCGCGAAGTGCCGAACGGACGGAGGTGGGCACGGGAGAAATAGTGTGCACTGCTCCGGTGAGAGCGTACTTCGGGTTGGGCCGGTGGATGCCAGCGCGCCCGCGAGTGATCATGTGGTGTTGTGTCGGAGCAGCAGCTGGTGGTGCAGCAGGGGTAGCCAGCGGTATGGTGCTTGACGAGGAAACGGCCGTGCTGGACGGTGAGCGGGCAATGGTGGCCACTGGCGAGGCCCGAGTAGCAGGAGCCGTGGCGAGTGGCGCTGGTGCTGTACGCGGAGCAGTAGGTTGCGGTGGAGGCGCGGGGACGCGAACAACTACCGTGTCCGCATCGACTGGTGCACAAGACGGTTCCGGCAAGCTGGACGGCGGGACGTCGCGGAACGGGAACTCGTGCTCGCGGAAGACGACGTGGCGAGACGTGAGCACGCGCCTCGTAGCCGGGTCATAGCAGCGGTAGCCACGGTGATCGCCGGGGTACCCGATGAAGATGCAGGGGACAGAGCGCGGGCACAGCTTGTTGGTCGTTGTGGCCGACGTGTTTGGGTAGCAGAGGCACCCGAACACCTTGAGCTCGCTGTAGTTCGGCGCGACGCCAAGAAGGAGGTGGTGTGGCGTGATCGTACCAGAAGCGCGGCAGGGCCGCCGGTTCAGCAGAAACGTCGCTGTGTTCAGGGCCTCGGCCCAGAAAAACGCCGGAGCTGCACTGTGAATGAGGAGAGTACGAACACAATCGTTAAGGGTGCGGAGCACTCGTTCCGCCTTGCCATTTTGCTGTGATGTGTATGGGCAAGATAGACGAAACACGGTGCCGTGAGCAGCGAGGAACGTGCGCATAGCAGCCGAGTCAAACTCTTTTCCGTTGTCTGTCTGAAGTGCAAGAATGGGCAGGCGGAATTGAGTCTGGACGTAGGAGAAGAAGGTTTGAACAACAGAAAGAACATCAGATTTCTGTCGGAGAGGCATTGTCCATGTGTAATGAGTGTAGTCATCTAACAATACGATATAGTATTTGTAGCCAGAGTAACTATGAATTGGAGCCGTCCAAACATCGGAATGTACCAATTGAAACGGGAAATATGTGATTGATTCAGAGGAGGTAAACGGCAGTCGTACATGCTTGCCCAATCGACAGGAATGACAGTCATGAGCTGCAGATTTATTACACTGAAAATCAAATGCTGACAGAAGAGAAGATACTGAAGAGGAGCCTGGATGCCCGAGACGCGCATGCCAGAGGTCGACGGTGTAGAGTCAAGCGGCATAGGATCGTGCCGCGCACGGAGTGGGTAGAGGTCGCCGAGTTCTCACAATGAGCCGCACCATTTGGGTCTCAAGATCCTTAATGGAAAAACCGTTAGGATCAAACTCGATAGAAACATTATTATCACGAGTCAATTTACGAACAGACACCAGATTTGTTATGAGAGAGGGAGAAACCAGAACATCACGAAGAAGCAAAGGGTGAGAGGAAGTGGGAATGGCGGTGGTCTGTGGTGAGTCATCGCGACCGCACCATTGCCAACCGTGATGAATGAGGAGAAGGGAGCAGGCTGGGGAGATCGAAAGATACCAGACGTCGACGACATGTGGGTAGTGGCTCCCGTGATCGAGTACCGGCCGCCAGGTGGGGTGGAGGCGCAATGCGAGCTATCGCAGCTACGGCGTAGAGGGCGGTGTTGTCCCAAAGACGCCCACCGGCTGAAGGCTCGGCCGAGCGAAGTCCAGTCGTGTTGGGCCGTCATGGCGTGTTGGGGCTGGAAGGGTGGACGCGGGCCGAGAACACCAGAGCCGGGGGTGCGGAACGGCATGGGCCAGGCCTGAACCAGACCGGTCCAAGGGTTATAGCCGGCCGCCCATGGTGCCGAGGGAGGGCGCAGTGTTCTGCCAGCGCCGCCACTGGTTGGAGGGCCGGAGGTGCCGCCGGAGTTGCCGTTGCCGGGGACGCGGCCGCGCTTGCGGCCCTTGCCTTTGCCAGTGTTGGGGAAGCGGCCGGTGGTGGCGTCGGTGGAGCCGAGGACGCCGGCGAGGAAGTGCCATGCCCCGCGACGAGGGCATGGCGGCTTCATCTTGTCATCATGTTGAAGCCGGATCTCTTCTAGCGGCAGGTAGGAACGGCACTCATGAAGGTGTGAGGCGGGAATTTTGCGGTCATTATCGCTTAACGTGGGCGGAATTTGGGATTCGTGCCACGAAGAAGATTGAGCACTTGGCTTGGCTCGAGACGGGTGGCCGACGCCGCGAAGGTCAGTCGGCGAGATGTTTGAGACGGAGCGATCGGGTGACGCTTAGGTCGCCTCGCCGACGCCGCGAGCTCAAATCAAGGTAAATGACCACGCATCTCGTTGTCGCGGAAGAGGCTTTCAATGTCAGTCCAAACGGTGAACGCCGTCGCACGGGGCTTGTGGACGATATCGAAGATCTCCTTGGAGACGGTTGTGTAGATCCAGTTGCTGACGCAGTGGTCGACTTGACGCCACCCGGCGTCACGCTGCGGCAGCGGTGGTGGAGAAGAAACATGCGCCTCGAGCCCGAACTTCCCGATGGCAGAGTCGATGAAGCACCTCCATTGACTGTAGTTGGAGTCGGCGATGTCGAGGGTGACCGGAACGTGGGATCGGATGTTCACGGTCTGGACCACCGACGCTGGCGCCGGCTGAGGGGGAAGAGCGACAGAATCGCCGCTGGAGGACGCCGAGGAGTGAGCAGGCGAGGACATGGCGCAGGTGGTTGTTGAGAGAGGAGAGGGATGCGGAAGCAGATGAATTTGGATGCGCTAGGTAACTGATACCATGTAGAGAGAAAATAGGATCAACCGTAACTTCATTGATCTCATGAATGAGTACCATGGATGGTTGAGGGAGTGATGATGCCAGGGCTCCTGCCGGAGGTAGGGGGTGCTCCCAGCACCGGCTGTCCCCCACCCATTGGGTCCGCCCCTGCCTATTTGGAACCTAGGAATTTAACATGAGACGGTTGAATTCCCACGGGAATCAGAGAAAGTTTCCACGTTCCAAAGGAAGTCTTATCATACTTCTCTTTTGTTTCTTATTTTCTTCTTTACTGCACCACCTCCAATCTGTTCTCTTCCTGGGTATGCCGTCAAAAGCGAGTTGCTACACATGGTAGCAACCTATGGATTTGAAAGATTCAACTGTTACATGTTCGTAAACAAAATGAAATATGCAACGACTCCAGAATAATAATGATAAAAAATACTAGGGCCATCTCAGTCCTTAGATTATTAGAATGGTAGAAATCGAGTACCATAAAATACAGCAGGATGAGATGTGTCATGGAATGCGATGTGTTTGGCATCATTCCTTGCTGAATCTTTGACAAGATTTGAAGACCCCACCTTGCGCCGTAGTACCACCAGAATCTCTTCCACATCTAGGCATGTTGGGTACATGCAGGTCATAGCTAAGGTTTTTAGCTGCAGATTTCTGTCATTAAGGTTTAAAAAGTATCAATTTACAGTGTGTGTCCCAACTGTCCTATCCCACTGTCCCCATGGTTTTGCAGTACTTTGAGCATATTTTACATCGTCTCACATGCATGTCAGGGTGTTTTTTTAACCCGGTGAAAGTACATCTCAAGTAACAAACTGCCATCACTCCCAAACATCTCTCGAAGTGGAAGGGTGTGAGCTGTGATGATCTGCAGTGAGCTGCAGCAACTTTTCAGTGAGGCCTCAGATCTTGCTGCTCGCAAGGCACACAGAACTTTCAATCATCACTGGGCAGCGCCGGGATATGAGCTGGAACAGATCTAGTCAATTCCTACATGTCGGAGTAGAGTGGCTTCAAGATTTGTGCACCAAACACTAATTGTCTTTATTTTTTTTTTCCTTTCGTGATATTTGTTAAGAAATCCTGGGCCGGTCTATGTATGAACACCCTACCGAAAACTCTAGCAGGGTCTAGAGGCTATATATATAGAGAGAGCATCTTTACCATTATATACGATTATTGAAGAGTAATAAAGCGAAGCATGAAGTCCTCTCATATCTCTGTGTTCAATCTACTGTTGTGTTTTGTATTCTTGCTTTGTTCTTACGATTCTGAATATTGTTTACAAGGTAATCACTCGGACTGGACTCGATAGCAACAGTTACTCAACATGTTATCAACATGATCGACTCTCCTCGCATCGAGAGGTAACCGTCGAAAACGACACTCGTAGATTGAACTATTTTTCTAGATTGCTTTCAATTCTGCAAATTTGGCTTTCTAGATTAGTTTTTCTATGATGCAAATCCATTCTAATCTACTGCGAGCCGACTTGAAGTCGCCGGATCGGTGGATTGTATGAAAAATTGGATGTTGATTGCACCGTAGATTATTGCATGGATAGTAATTACGCATAAACAATGATTGCACATAAACAGTGATTATGCATGAATAGTAAAAAAAACCAGCCGACGCACAGCCTGGAGCAGTGCGCCGCTGCCGCCTTGTAGTCGGCCCCCCGCACAGGATCTCCACCGGCCAGCAGCCGCCGCCACCACCAGTGGCCACCACCGCCTGAAGCAGAGGGGGGAGGATAAAGGGGGAGATGGCTCGAGCAACCAGACCCGCCGCCTCCGGCCGACCACCCGTAGCGGCGACGTCACCTCGCAAGTGCCGACTGGCCGCCCGAAGCCAACCGCCATCTGCAGCTGCCGCCCCGCTCCGCCGCCTTGAAGGCGTCGCCGGCGGATCGTCCGTAGCATCGATCGCCGCCGTTGGACCACCGCCGAGCTCCACGCCACGCCGCCGGTCGGCGCCTCCCCACATAAGCATCACGAAAAAGGGTGAGAGGCCGACCGACAAGCGGTTGCACCATCTGTCGACTTCGAAGCCGCCGCCGCTTTGAAGCCGTTGGCGCCGTGTAGTGCCGCCTCCGCGCGCGTGCTTGAAGCTCCACCGCCGCGCTAAGCCTCGCCGACGCTGTCGCGCTCTCAAGCCAGCGCCACCCGTCGGCCGGGCTGCTAGTGGCGCGAGCATCCAAATGCGCGTCGAAAGAGATCCGCTTGCAGAACGAGCGGTCGAGAACCCTAACGTTCCTAACCACCGCTACCTTTTATACCGGTCGATTGGGCTGTAATAACGGGCTGTCACAGTTCATTCGGCCCATAACCGGAAAGGAAAGAAAAAAAAAATAGTTTTGCAAAAAGGCCCCTCGATTTATTAAAATTATGAAAAAAAAATTCACATTAAGGAAAACTTTTTGGATAACCCCTCGGACTTTCTGAAACTTACGCGAAATTTTTTCTCAAAACTGAAATTTTATGTTTTAACCCCTGAAAATTGCAGAATTCACTAAAAGTTCATTTTTCAAGCAGAAAAAGGCCTCAGAAATTTAAATTTTGAATCGTTTTTTGCATTTGAAATATTTTTCACTTTGTTATTATTATTTCTATGCAATTTAGGTACTGTGTTTTACTGTTTTTGATTATTTTGTGATTATTTATATTGCTTTTAATCACTAAAAATAGAAGTAAATCATAAAAAAAAATACATAGAAAAATACAGGAATATTATGAGAATTTTGCAACCATTTTATGCAAATTACCAGCAGTAATCATATGCACTTTTTGCATGAATATACAGATGACTGGCATTACAAACCGAGAGTTCGAAGAGCTGGCCCAGTATGGCCACAATTACCTGACTTGGGCATCAGATGTTGAAATCGCACTTGGAGCCAAGAAGCTCCGTGCTGCTATTGGACTTGGCACCTCGAAGGACGCCACTACAACCGCTGAGGAGAATGATCAAGCACTTCACTTCCTCAGACACCATCTTTGCCTAATGCTCAAGAATGAGTATATGGCAGAAAAGAATGCATTAGCTTTATGGACCGTACTAAAGAAGCAGTTCGAGAAGCTGAAGTACACCATCCTTTCTCGGGCAGAGCAGGATTGGAACTGGCTATGTTTTGCTGACAACAAGACCGTGGGGGAGTACAACTCTGCATTGCACAGAATTTGTACAAGTCTTCAACTCTGTGGTAAGGTAACTACAGACGAGCAGAAGATAGAAAAAACTCTCTACCTTCCACCCAAACGCGGTACAATATGCATGCAAATATCATCAGGATGGCTACAAGGAGTATGCCGAACTGATTGACATCATGCAAATTGCGGAAGCTCAAGATGATGTTCTATTAAAGAACTACATCTCACAGCCACTTAGTAGTAAAGTTGGCCATGAAGTCAACGCAAGCAGCTACAAGGTAAGGAAGCCTCACTCAGCAGAAAGAGGCAGGAAGGGTAAGGTCATGTGTCGTAAAATCAAGCAGAATGCCCAAGCCAACAAGGGCGAACAAAAGAAGCGCGATGAGAAGCCCTATGGTCAGCAGAACCAAAATTGCTACAAATACGGCGCTTGGGGACATTAGTCATGTATTTGCCGTGAGTCACAGCACGTGATCGATGCCTTTAAGGTTAAGAAGAAGGGCAAAGGACAACATGAGGCGCACCTCGCCATTGCAGGCATAGAGGATCCGCAGCCATGGGATGCACCCATGGATGTGGATTGCCAAGTAGCAGCCCCCATCACACCTTCTTTGGACATCGCAGCGGAAGCAGTTGTAGTTGCCGAAGAAGAGAAGATGGACATGGCACAGATTCAGGAAGAAGTTTCTTCCTACTTTGCTGGTTCGATCAAATGCACACATTGCACTTAGATTTTATAGTTATTTGTAGTTTATGTTTGTGATGGAACATTAATTTTGAACAATGGTTGCAAGCTCTAGGAGAGCAAAGCAATAAATTCTTATTATGAGTTCCGCACGACTTTTTCCCGTATTAATAGCAAATTATGTTCTATTTTGAAGTATTTTACTTATATGTGTGGATTGTTTCGTACACATATTAATAGGGTAAAGTCCATTTTTCAACCTTGAACTTTTCAAAAAGTCTAGAAAACAACCTTGAAGTCGAAAACGAGACATCGTAGGACCTCCACGTTTGCAAACCGGACAAAATGGGCCCCGCGCCTCTTCCACCCTGGTTTTGTGCTCACGTGGCGGTCCACCTGGCACCCTGTATAACACGTGTGCGGCCCAGCCCCCTCACTCTCGCGCTCGCTCTCGCTGTCGTCTGAACTGGGTCTGGTGGCGGCGCGGCTCAGGAGGCGCCGACTGGAGTTGCGCTAAGGAGGACGATGGTCGATTGGAGGGAGTTTCTTTGATGATTCAATAGCGCAAGGCCATTGCAGATCTGCGGCAAAATCGTGAAGGTGAGTGTTGATGCATTTTGGGATTTAGATATTTTAGGGTTGTGGAGATTTGGGGATTTTAGGGTTCGTGGGGATTTGGCGATTTAGGGATTTTAGGGTTTGTGGGCATTTCAGGATTTAGGGATTTTATGGTTCGTGGGGATTTCGGGATTGAGGGATTTTAGGGTTCATGGCGATTTGGGTATTTACAGCATTATGCAGTCGGCAGTTACTATACTAGATTAGAGATTTCGAATGGATCTTACTAATTTGGTACTTGCATGCATGTAAGGATGGATGTTGTGGACACTCTCCCGTGTCGATTTCACTTCAATGGCGAGTTTATACATGATGGTAAGGACTTGCATTATTGCGGTGGATCAGAGGGAATGTCTTACATTGAACGTGATAAGATGTCATTACCAGAGATCAATGGACACCTGAAGTACCACTGCGATGTTGTTGAAGGGATGTTACTGCATTGGTTGTTCCCAGGGAAAGATTTGGGCAATGGGTTGAGGGTTTTGGTGGACGACAAGGCATGTCAGACAATGTCTGATTGTATTGTGGAAGGAGGTGTTGCCGAAATATATGTGGAAGCACCAACAACTGCAGAGGATTTTGAAGATGAAGCTGAGACTGAGAAGGAAGATAGTGACTACGAGGATGAGACTGAGGCAATGACTCCAGGAACAGAGGATGACTGCACCATTGCTGGCTCTAAGGAAGTGAGCATTGTGACTTCAACACCAGAGCAGAGAAGGAAGGAATTAGAAGCAGTGGTAAGGTTTTATAGTCCTCTCAGGAGTCAGAGCAAGAGCAAGCAAGATGGTCAAGGTTGTGGGAATGATAAAGTAGTGGAGAGGATGCAGAGGCAAGAGGATGGTGAGAGCTCTGACAATGACTACATTCCTGGTGACTATTGTACATCAGAGGAAGATGAGGAAGCATTACTTATCATGAAGCAATTCAAAGAGTTCAAGAAGAATATGAAGGCTGGTGAAATACCTAATTTTGATGATATGCCATTCGATGGTCCCCCTATACAGTCAAGATGAGCACATGGGGGACAAGTAGAAGAGGAGGGTAATGGAACTCCTTATGCTGACAACAGTCAAGATGATGGCTCAATTACTGAGGTAGACAGTGGAGGAGAGTTGGTGAGGAAGGACTCTAAGTACCCTAGGTTTGACCCAAAGAGGGTTGTGCCAACATTCTCCCTAGGAATGAAATTTGGAGACAAGTGGTTGTTCAAGGAAGCAATATCAAATATGGCTTGGGCCACAGGAATTTAATTAAGTTTGTGAAGGATGAGGGTGACAGAGTAAGGGCAAAGTGTGACTGGGAACAATGTCCCTGGTTTTGTCTGTTGGCCACTAACACCAGAAGTACTAGCTGGCAAATCACCAGCTTCAATGATGTGCACAAATGTCCTCCAAGAATAGACAACAAGCTTGTAACTGCAGGAAGGATTGCTGACAAATATGATAATTTCATTAGAGCAAACCCTACATGGAGACTGCAGAGCATGAATATAGGAGGAAATGCTTGCAGATGTCAGCATCCCAAAATGCAAGAGAGCCAAGAAGATAGTCATGCAAAGGATCCTAGATGCAACCAAAGATGAATACTCTAGAGTGTTTGACTACCAGCTAGAACTATTGAGGAGCAACCAAGGCAGTACAGTAGTGGTGAAGCTTGTTAATGATGGTGCTGAGAACCCCACATTCCAAAGAATGTACATCTGTCTTGAAGCATGTAAGAAGGGCTTTATAGCTGGGTGTAGGAAGGTTATTGGGTTAGATGGTTGCTTCTTCAAAGGAGCTACCAATGGTGAACTCCTTTGTGCTATTGGAAGGGATGCAAACAACCAAATGTCCCTACTTCTCAGACCAGTTCATGTGCTACAATTCAACTCTCCTCTGGTCATGCTTCAGCTAATGTCAGTGCTAGAGAGCCACCAAGGAAGAAACCTCCAAAAAAGAGGACAACAACTCATCCGAAGCTCCTCATGGCCATCAGTGATGTCAATAACAAGCAGCAGTGAAAGTCTGTGCTGGCAATATGTGTTTGTTTTTGTGTGAACTTTTATGCATTTGCAACTTGTCTGTAACCGGTAATGGCAGTGAACTTGACTGTATTGTAAGTTTGAATCCTTGTAAGTTTCAGTCTACCAGACTAATTGCGATGGCACTGAACTTGACTGTACCAAACCTCCAACTTTCTATTGCAAATTTCAGTCTACAAAATCTTGCAGTGCTATTTCAGTTCAACTCAGTTATCATGAGCCTGGAGATTCTAATCTTGCACATCATGTTTGCAAAATTCTTTGAGTCACTAGTATATCCTGGGGAAACAAAATGAGTCTGGAGCTTCTGCCCCTCCCAAAAATGCTGAGTCACTGATGAGGTTACCAGACAATTCAGCATCATAGCTTCAGGTATTTCACATATCACAGCATTTCATTCTGAAAATTCACCAAAACGGCGACCGAATTCACCAAAATGAAATTTTCATTCCAGTGAGCATTCGATTTCACAACTTACATCAACAAACTAAGAATATTTCTACCAGAACATGAACCCAACTACAACAAAGAGAGTACATGCAAACACCGAGATGATCAAGATTCTATTATTTTCTACCATTTTGACCCTATCACTAAGATGAACAATTGCACCTCATTTTGGACTACAATTCTCCTCAACTCAAAGACACTCATCCGATTTTGCAACCAAGAATCTCCTCGATTCAAAGACACGCCTTCCTTGGCTCGTTCATCGCTAGCCGAGGCCTTCAATTCCTTGTTTTCCTTCCTCAAAGCCCTTACATCGCGCAAATCCAAAGAAGGTCCAGTTAACAAAATCACCGGTTTCCGGATCATACCATCTCCAAAAATTGCAACCACCCACCTACACAAATTGAGAACAAATCAAACAAATGGCAGGACGACCGCAATGGCCCCAAATTGAGAACAAATCGAATAGCACGTAGAAGGACGCAAACCCACAAGAACACCGACCACAAGAACACACTACGCCGACCACAAGAACACTCACCCGAGCCTTCGCGCAGGTAAAGTACCTCCTCCCAGGGTTCGTGTCACTCCAAGAGACCCATCTAGCTGACTTCTGCTCGCAATTGCAACAGACGGGCGGCTCATAATCAAGCGGACCCTCCCTGGACCTTACCGGGGAGGAACACTTCCCATCGCCGACGCTGACCGCTGAGGAATCAACCGACCATCGCGACGTGCTTGAGCTCCCGGAGGTTGCCATTCACAGTGCTGATGCAATTTCATCACCTAGGGTTTCTCGGGAGAAGAAGGGGATTTCTGTTTCCACAAACGCTTGCGCGAATGGGAAAGGTGACTTGCCCCGTGTTAATAAATGTCAGCATAAGGTGCCAGGTTGACCGCCACGTGAGCACAAAACCAGGGTGGAAGAGGCGCGGGGCCCATTTTGTCCGGTTTGTAAACGTGGAGGTCCTACGATGTCTGGTTTTCGACTTCAAGGTTGTTTTCCAGACTTTTTGAAAAGTTCAAGGTTGAAAAATGGACTTTACCCTTATAAGGAAATACTTTATATATATATATATCTGAACACATGTGGCACCCTATGGAGGAAGTGTGCTTAGCAGACAATAGCACAACGAATACCATATTAAGAGAGTCAAAAAAATTTCAGTCGTTCAGCAAGAATGCTGGTAGTCTTACGACAATCGCGGGCAGCGATACTTGTGTAATAGGCTCAGGAAGAGCCATAATTATATTCCCGATGGGCACAACATTGGCCTTTGAAGAAGCCTTGTTGTACCCAATCGACTCGTACTCTCTTAAGCTTTAAAGATATTCGTACTAACGGTCTCCATGTAGAGACTGAAGAGTAGTACGGTAAGGAGTACCTACTCATTACAAAGCGTGAGGAAAATGGAAAAAGGGTATTAGAAAGACTTCATTCACATGAATCCAAGCTATACTACACTCACATTAAGGCACCTGCAGCCTATACTGTCATGCAAATAACTTTTAGAAGCTCTAAACTTTTCTGTCTCTAGCATGATAGATTAGGCCACCCCGGTCTTAGAATGATGAGAAATATAATTACTAATTCTCAGGGACATAATATCAATATAAAGAATTTCCCGAATCCAGAAGATTTTGTATGCCCTGCATGTACCACCGGAAAAATGATTACTAGACCCTCTACTCTGAAAGTAAAGGATGAAATTCCTGCATTCCTGGACCGTATCCAGGGAGACATTTGTGGTCCTATACAACCTCTGTTAGGTCATTTAGGTACTTTATGGTGCTTATCGATGCTTCCTCGAAATGGTTGCATGTATGCTTATTGTCTACGAGAAACCACACTTTTGCAAAGATGATCTCGCAGATAATTAAGATTAAGAATAATTTCCCTAATCATCATGTGAAGTCCACCAGGATGGACAACGCCAGAGAATTTACTTCAAAAGCATTTGATGATTACTGTATGGCAATGGGAATTACCGTTGAGCATTCTGTACCACATGTCCACACTCAAAATGGACTAGCAGAAGCATTAATTAAAATAATTAAATTTATTGCCTGACCGCTCTTGCAGAATTGTAATTTACCAACTACATGTTGGGGACACGCAATCCTGCATGCAGCAACTCTCATCAATTTTCGACCATCAGCTTCACCTATGCAATTAGCGCAAGGGTCAGCACCGAAAATCTCTCATCTTCGAAGGTTTGGTTGCAAGGTTTATGTACCTATACCACCACCGCAGCGAACTGCAATGGGCCCTTTTCGAAAGTCTGGGATATACATTGGTTATGAGACAACATCCATAATTAGGTATTTGTACCCCATGTTTGGAGATTTGTATGCAGCCCGATTCGCTGACATCATATTTGATGGGGGTAGTTTCCCGTCATTAGGGGGAGGAAATCAACCCCTTAATGAAAAATATCAAGAAATGATGTGGCAAGCCACGGGAATCTATGCACATGACCCGCGCACTAGTGAAACAAATAGAGAAGTCCAGAAGATAGCGAATCAACTGCCTGACCACTTTAGTGATTTGAAGAGCGTGACCAAGTCGTATGTGCCTACACGCAAAGCGCCAGAGAGGGTTGAAATACCAAATAAAATTGAAGGTATTCCTAATCCCGTCCAAAGGCTTCAGAATAAAAGGACGAGAACTCCGGTCCCTCGAATCCTAAGTAACCAGGGACGCCTAGCGAAAAAGGATAAGAAGGACTTCACACAGCCGATCACTGAAGCTCCCCACAACTAGAAGGGTAACCAGTTGAGACCTGGCACCAGTATGGAACCTTAAGTAAAAGGCATACCAGATTTTAATATTCCCACAGAGGGAGACATCAGCATGGATGTGTGCGCACACATCGAAGCTAAAAAACTAAAGAGACTTGCCCCCGCAATTGAAAGCAATGGTAAGCAAGTAGAAGCATTAGAAGTATCGCCCCATGAAGAAATAGCTATAAATTGTGTGACCATGGGAGAATCTATGAATAGAACAACAACCAATGTCAATATTTATTTTGCAAAGAAAATTGCTATAATCATCGATCTTGATCCAAAACTTGCATCGCTCGCTGAATGTAAGAAAAGATCAGATTAGAAAGATTGGAAGAAGGCATTAGAAGCAGAATTATTATCTCTGAATAAAAGAGAGGTATTTGGGCCTGCAAGCCGTACGCCTCCCCATGTGCACCCCGTAGGGTATAAGTAAGTATTTGTTTGAAAGAGAAATGGAAACAATGAAGTTGTAAGATATAAAGTAAGACTCGTTGCATAAGGTTTCACTCAACGACCAGTAGTCAATTATGAAGAAACTTATTCCCCGGTCATAGGCGGAACTACCTTTAGATATTTAATCTCAATGACAGTAAACATGAATTTGGAAATAAAATTGATGGATGTAGTAACTGCATACCTTTATGGGAACTTGGATTCAGATATTTATATGAAGGTACCCGAAGGTACCCCTGTCCCGAACCAAGACAGAGCAAACAAAAATCTGTATATTGTGCAACTCATAAAATCACTGTATGGACTGAAGCAATCAGGCAGAATGTGGTATAATCGCTTGAGCGACTTTCTCTGCAAGAAAGGCTACACAAACAATGAGGATTATCCTTGTGTTTTTATACGACGATCCTATGATGGATTATGTATAATATCAGTATATGTAGATGATCTGAATATCATCGGGACCATGGAAGATATTAAGAAAGCAAGCTCTTACCTGGAGTCAGAGTTCGAAATAAAAGACTTGGGTAAAACCAAATACTGCCTAGGCTTGCAGCTTGAGCATACCCCTGAAGGGATTTTAGTACATCAGTCAACCTACACTCAGAAAGTGTTAGAACGGTTCAGCTTTGAAAATACATATCCTTTGAAAGTACCGATGGTCGAGAGATCCCTACAGCAAAACAAGGACCCATACAGACCTAAAGAAGAGGGGGAGGAAATCCTAGGACCGAAATTCCTGTACTTGAGTGCAATAGGAGCACTCATGTATTTGGCAAACTGTACTAGACCGGACATTGCATTTGCAGTGAACTTGCTAGCAAGGTACAGTGCAGAATCTACCAAAAGGCATTGGCAGGGAATAAAATAATTCTTCTGATACCTCCAAGGAAGCAAATATCTTGGTCTATTCTACAGAAAGAACCAAGACCTATCTATGACTGGCTACGCAGATGCGGGGTACCTGTCAGACCCGCATACAGCCAAGTCACAAACAGACTATATATTTCTATGTGGTGGAACTGCAATTTCATGGAAATCGTCTAAGCAAAGTCTTATATCTACTTCGACGAACCACTCAGAAATTATAGCACTGTACGAAGCCTCACGGGAATGTTCTTGGCTTCGGTGGATGATTCACCACATCCAGTAGTCATGTGGATTGAATACCGCGCAAACCCCCACTATTATCTATGAAGATAATGCAGCTCGTGTTGCACAAGTGCAAATGGGCTATGTGAAGAGTCCTCTCACAAAGCATATCAACCCTAAGTTCTTCTATGTTCACGAATTGCAAAAGATGGACGAAATTAAAGTACTGCATACTAAGTCATGTGAAAATCTTGTAGATTTATTCACTAAGTCACTACCAGCGTCTAGCTTTGACAGATGCATACGTGAAATTGGAATAATGAGACTTAGAGAAGTGCAGAATTCAGGGGGAGAATCTTCACAAACTCTTTATTGAAACTTGACCACAAAAATCGAGTACCCAAAGAATAAATCCTGGAGCTTAAATGAAATTGGGTGGATTGTACTCTTTTTCCCTTTGACGAGTTTTTCTGAAGTTTATCGGCTAAGGTTTTTAATGAGGTAATTCGTGCAACGTAGTAGAATGTATGGCATGTACTCTTTCTCTAAATTTTTCCCACTGGGTTTTTATGGAGTTTTAACGAGGCATGCACATGCGAGAATGGGTTCCCAAGGAGGAGTGTTAAGAAACCCTAGGCCGGCTTATGGGCCTGGGCCAGCCCATAAGCTGGCCCATATATGGGCACCCTACCGGAAACCCTAGCAGGGTCTAGAGGCTATATATAGGGGGGACCCACCTACCATTGTATACGATTATTGAAGAGCAATAAAGTAAAACCTAAAATCCCCTCATATCTCTGTGTTCAATCTACTTTTGTGCTTTGTGTTCTTGCTTTGTACTTACGATTCTGAATATTGTTTACAAGGTAATCGCTTGGACTGGACTCGCCAGCGACGATTACTCAACAATATTCTTTCCCTATTGTTCAGGAAATGTGAAGCGCGAAAACGGTTCGGACAATATCCGCTCGAGCCATATCCGTATTGCTTAGATAGATATTATTTATGGATGTAAAATGCAATTGCCTGATCATATGGGTTGGAATTTGCAAACAGAAAAAAGAATCCAATCTTAAACTTGCATATTTGGTTTCTTTTGACTAATTTGCCATGTGAATTGTAGTTAGTTGCAAGTTTAAGCAAGCCACACCACATGACATCTTGTGCGATACAAGCAGAAAACTGTTCTTTTCATAGAGTGGGGAACTGAAACCAAGTGGTGGGTATATATGTATGTATATGGGAAAAAGTCCATATTTGGTACCTATACTTTCAAGTTGGCCCGATTAATCCATGTACTATACAACTAGGTATTTAACTCATGTACCTGCAATACTAGATCAAATCCCCCTCCCTCGGTGGTGAACGATGGTGGTTTTGCGTTGACGTGGCTTCTATCTCATCTCGTGGACCCTGGAGTTGGGTGAGTCATGTGGGACCACCATGTTAGTGAGATGAGAGAGAAGAGGGAGTTCAAATGGGTTGACAACTAGGGCCCACACGGCGCGCGGCTACCAGCGGAGAACGGCGGAGGCGAACATGGCGACGAGCCATGTGGGAGCAAGGGGGTGATGTGGGGGGGGGTCTAGGGGATGGGTTTATGGTGGCGGTGGATTGCTGGAGTTGGCTGGCAACGTGAAATGAGGTGGTGGCCGTGGGCTAGCTTGCCGATGGCGAGGGAAGATGTTGACCACGCTAAGCCAAAGGACGAGGGTGGCTAAGGGAGTAATGAAGAAGCTCCCTGGTGAAGGAAAGGGAGGACAATGGGAGAGTTTGCGAGGTATGAGGTGTGGCATTGCAGCTGTGACATTGTCTTCTTCCTCGGCCCCCTCCCCGACCATGCCACCACCGAAGACAGACGCCACCATGGTCAGTCATTCCTCGGTTCACCTAGCATGTAGCATTGCTACACTCCCTGGACTCTTGCCAATCCCAAATCGCAACCTTGCCTGGCCGGAACACCACCACCACGCATGCCCACCTCCGGCGCCTCGAGTCAACGTTGATAGGCCACTCCGGTGAGTCTTCGCATGCACAACCACTTTAAAGGAGTTACTACCGACCCCAATATTATTTTCCCGACTCAATTTCCCAAAGTCTTCGTCGCTTCGCCCCCTTCGACTTCCGCCATGGCGGCCGTCAACTTTGCTCATGCCGTCGAAAAACTCTGGCCATCCACACCCCAGCAACCACTCCCCTAGACCCCCCCTCCCACACTTGCTTTCATGAGCCCCACTGCCGCAAACCCTGTTGTCATTCGTCACTGGCAACCTCGCCTACATTGTGCTATGCTTCTGTAGCCCTTGCGGCCTCTCCACACTGGATTGTGAACCATGGCCCTTTCGGCCTCCACCGCCACTCTCTGCTGCGCAAGGGTTAACTCCGAGGAGGCATGGCTAGATAGAGGTGGCATGACCAGATGAGGAAAGGAGAGAGAGGAGGAAGAAGACCGGAGAAAGAGAGAGTGAGGAGGATAAGGAGGAAGACCAAGTTTTTTTTTAAAAAATTTCTTTTAGCTAACTTGGTTGCTAGGTGGCAATGCTTAATGATTTCGGTGGATGATATGGAAAAACCAGCCTAAGTCACCGCTATCATAGCAAAACCACCCATAAAACTGGCCTCGAGGTTAAAACTGATATGGTCCTGCAAGTGAGGGGTGTTAAATATCCGATTTTATAATTTAAAAGGTGAATAGTACCAACTTGAAAGTACATGTGCTAAATATGGACTTTTTTTTTCATGTATGTAAGCATCTCGAGGGTGTACAGTGATAATTAATTTACTGAAACTATGTTGAATCCAACCAAACGAGTTGGAGCCCATCAGGGGGCAGCAATGTGTTGTCTGAGAACTCCTGCGTACATGTAGGGCACTCACTATGCTCTGCACTGCATATAACATTTCTTCTGCCCCTTGGCTTCTCACTTGGTGGGCACTGGGAAAGTGGGAACATGTGGCGCTGTCTGACGCTGCAGAGCAGGCATATGCGTGACCGTACGGTCATTGCGGGCATGCTTAGCCTTTGCCGCAACTTGGCACCAAAAAATTATGTGCACCACACTCACTTAAATTTTGGTTCTGTTCATGCTTAGGAACAAGTGTAGCAAAGAAATATGGGTGGTTTTTCAAGGATGGAAAAATTGGGTAATTGAGAGTTTACCAACCGGTGAGGCACATAGTTGCAGGTTTTTTTTTTTTTGTTGTTGTTGTTTGTAAAAAAGGTGCTATAGAATTGTTCCAACTTCGAACAAAACAAGCAGCGATACACCCTTCGGGTTGGATCTAGATTTGGGGTTCATAGAGTTGAGGCTTGCAGCTTGGTTGGGATCTGAAACCAAATTCCATCCACGACTGAAACGATCTAAGCGGTGACACCAATGACGCTGCCTTTTCTGAAAAAAAAGTTTGTTCCACTCATTGGTTTAAGTGGTTGGGGCTAAAAATGTTTACACACTGAGAGGAGCATAAATGGAAAATGTTCCTTTTGGACAGCAAGTAGTGGTGATGATAATTGATCATTCGCTTGGAAAGGCATTTTCCATTAGTTACCTTTCTGTTTCTTAGACTCTTCCATCAGTTACCATTTGTCGAGGTAAAGAAAGTTAGTTACGAAAGTTTTAACTAATTCTGGGCTTTGGTGTGCTAAGTGACATGTGTGATAAACCTCAAATATGATGTGGTAACAAAACTACTCTCAGGAAGTTGTTCTAGAATATTCTAAAGAGGACTAGGTTTACACGACTCGACACTAGGATGCAATACAAATAAGGATAAATCAAAGCCACATGTACATGGTATCCTATGCACTATCATCACAATTAAAGTGTTCCAAGATTCATACTATGTTTTTGCAAAAAAAAAAATCTCATTTTCTCTCTCTCTCCCCGCCCCCCTCTCTCCTCTCGTCTCTCCTTCCTCTCTCCTCATTGTCTGGACAGTGCATGGAATACTGATTACAAAATTCAAGATCCAATAAATTTTTGCATTTGGTTTTTGGACGACTATTTGGAAACAAACTATTTGGAACGACTATAGAAAATAACACTCCTCTTGAACGACTATCTGGAAACAAACCGAACTATTCTCTGCTAAAAATCTTCGGCTGTGCTTGTTGGCCGAATTTGCGACCATATAACAAGCATAAGCTTTAGTTTTGTTCTTCTCAATGTGTTTTTCTAGGTTATAGCCACCTATACAGGGATACAAGTGCCTTCAAATATCTGGTGGGCGTGTCTACATCTCTCGCGATGTTGTCTTTGACAAGAATGTTTTTCCTTTCCCAAAACAGCCCAGTTCATCTCCTCCAAACTACACTGAAACTTTTATCCTTCCTCCTCTTGTTTCCAATTCACCTTCTCCTAATTCCGAGAGTGACCAACATGGGGTCGACATCGATTTGTCTGGTGGAGTTTCACCTTTGCTGTCTATGTCTTCTTCTGTTTCGGGTGGTGATTCAAGTGATGATGGTGGTGACTCAGGGGATTCCGGTGGTGCATATCACACTGAAAGTGCATCACATCGCTCTACTGCCATAGCACCACCTCCACCTCAATCACAGCATGGCGTGCGCACTCGATTACAAGACAATATTCTGAGTTCCGAAACAATGGACCGTTGGCAAAACGGCGGGCACTCAATGTGATCACCTTGGTCACCAATAATGCAGAACCTAAATTGAGTTACCTACGGGATGGAGCTCGTAGAAACTAGCCAATGCCAACTGCGAAACCCGCTATTATATATATGGGAGGGAATCGAACATGTGACCCCTTGTGTAAGAGTACTGAGTGGTTTTAACTATGACCTCTTGTGTAAGACTACTTCTGGTCTTTCACGGGCTCCCCTCGAAAGAAATTATTTTTCATACGAACTAATATACTAGCTAGCTATAGCAAATCACTTTAAATGGTCACTGCATTTCAAAGAAAGTCTAGCCACAAAAGCTTATTTATGTACTCTGGGATGGGCGATGCACACATACAAAGCTTTTGTCCAATTGTATCTTGAGTAGTGCTTCTATGCTATTCCAGCAACTAAATCGGGCATGTGTCTTTTAACATTGTGACCATTGTTGCATGGGTCAACAAGATGTGGATACATCTGTCATGTGGGGTCGCGTATATGGCTGGCATCACAAGGCCAATGCGCAGCCAGCCCTAGCGACAGCTTAGGAATCCTTGGTATCAAATTAAGGAAGTTTGCAATTAGAAAAGTCTAAATTAGGGAAGTTTGCATTAGAGTCCTAGTCCACGAAAGGATAATACCTTGTATTCCAAGTCAAGTTGTACTCCTATATATAAGGAGCATATGAAATCAATAAAATCAGCGAAAGGATTGGGTGGTTAACCTGATCCCCTTGTGTCATCCTCCTGTCCTCTCCTAGCGGCTAGGGTTCCTCCTAGCCACACTTCACCACAGCATCCCGACGCAATCCACATCCCCACGAGTTGATCCTTCCTTTCCGCCTTCTCTCCCAATGCGGTTAACCTGACATCTTGGTATCAGAGTCAATCATTGCTCTATCCACCATGATGGGCAACGGTGGTAATGAGGATTTCCAACAGGTGATGCGCCAATTCGCCTAGGATACTGCGAAATCCCTTGCTAGTATCAATGACAATTCGCTTAGCATGTCGGCTTGATTGAGACCAACATCAATCGACTAGCCTGGCACAATCAACATTTGGTGCGCATTGAGGGATAGCCCTCCAGCTAGGAGGGCGGTGAAGACAGAGAAACTGCTGCACGGACAGGGGCTGATGGAGAGTTGCCGTTGAGTCAAGATCGCCCAAATAAGGCTCTGCATCACCCGTGGCGCTTCCTCCTCATCCGCCATCGCACCTCACTTCCCAAGGAACCAAACATCAACGCAACCCACCGCGCTACATCAAACTCAACTTTTCATCCTTCGATGGCAAAGAGGATCCAACACTGTGGATCAACCGCTGCAAAAAAATTCTTTCGTGCACAGCAAACACCCGTGGAGGATAGGGTGTGGCTCGCTACGTACCACATGTCCGGTGTTGCACACCTATGGTTCATGCGGGTGGACCTCGTTAATCGTCGGTTTGGGATGCCCACACATCACAACCCGCTGGGCGCATTGACGAGCCTTTGGCGCATAGCTTCGGTTGCAGAATTCATCAAACATTTCCTGACTTTGCTAGCTCGTTGTGGCCAACTTGATGGGGAATAGTAGGTGATGTTGTTCACGGCTGGGCTGGGTGAGCCCCTACAGACACACGTCGAGTTCCAGTGGCCGACTAACCTGGAAGTCACCATGGACCTGGCCAGAGCCTATGAACGCTTATCTTTGTTCCGACAGGTCTCGGCACACTCGACCACGTCCTAAAAGGCAGCAAACACCAAGCCATTCATACCTAGGATAGCAACATTGGGTGCAGTAGTGTCCGAGTCGACGACGCCCTCCATGATAACCATAGGTGCCTAAGGCTTAGTCAAGCCATTCTGGTGGCTCACGCCGAGCGAGATGGAGGAACGGCGTAGCAAGGGTCTTTGCTACAACTGTGATGAAAAGTTCGATCTGGGCACCAAATGCTTCTACAAACATATCTTTATGTTGCAGGTTGAACCGGACAAGGAAGACATCGAGGCGGTTGATGAGGACGCCACCATCTCCCTTCTTGCCCTCATCGGTATCCACAAGTCCCAAACAATGTAGCTTCCGGTGATGATCAACAGCGTCCAATTGATGGCCCTAGTCGACTCCAGCTCCAGCCATAACTTCATTGTCGTGGAGCTCGTCGATTGGGTTGGATTGAAGCTGGCGCCACACACTAGCCTATTAGTGGTCGTGGCCAACAGGGAAAAGGTGGTCACCGGTGGGGTGTGCTACGTGACACTTATCGCCATCTTCCATGAACACTTCATCCTCAACTTGCTCACCTACCACTGGGTGGCTTCAACATTGTCCTTCGGGTCCAGTGGCTCCGTTCACTAGGACTGATGCAGGGGATGCCCGATCTTCATGGAGGAGAAAATACGAGGTGATGATAACTAGTGCCACCTGAGGGAGACGATGCAAGACACCGATTCCAACCAATAGCACTCTTCAAGAACTAGTCATGAGCAACCTAGATAGAAGTGCAACCCGACGTTTCTTGAGGCCAACCACTGCCGATGCAATGACCTGAAACAAGTATTCGCCTAACCACACTTTAAGTTCCCAATCCACACAACCACACACAAAGTTGGAAGCACAGAAAGGTTGTCGTCGAATGACCGCTTTTGCAATCTGACTAGGAAAATTACAAGAGCAAAGGAAGAGAGAATTCTCAAGTTTCTAGTAGCACTTGGCTAACCTATGCTGAAATTAAATTACCAAAAGTTGCCCTTTAGGAGGAAGAGTGAAGGGGTATTTATACTAGGAACAACCCTCCTAGCTAGGTGTGCACACACTACAAAATGAGAACTATTTTCGTGTGTCCTTTGGGCTCCCCAAGGCTCGGAGAAGGAGTTAATTTCGTGTGGCTTCGCGCAGCAATTATTGTCATGAGCAGCTCATCTTGAAACTTGCATATCTTTTGACTCAAGCCTCCAAATGATGATCCGTTTATTGCGTTAGAATAAGTACTTAATTTCCTATCCATTCCTGCTCCCCATGCATGCTGGACGAGCCCATATTTATGTCGGATTAGGTGGGAAGTTGTTAGACAAATTTTGAGGCTACGCATGCAACGTTTGATTGTCCGGACAGCTTGCTAGTGTTCTTGATGTCCAGCTCAGCCTTCTTCACATCACACTGGTCATAAGTGGATGTTTTCCAGCAATGTACTCCGATAGCTAAGTCTTGAAGCTTGCAATGTGCTCCTTCAGCTTGAATTATCTCCGTAGGTGCAATCCTACGAAAAATAAGCACACGAGACTTAGACAGTATATAATTCTTATCTACAACAATATTAGACTGAGCTAGGAATGCATTCACCTCTTTATATATTTGCTTAGCATGGTTCCTGGTCATGGGACCCATATAAGCCTCTTTTGTAGAAGCTTCAACTTGCAGCTGTGTAGAATCTTGTAGAGCAGATGATGAATGATGTGAGCCAGGGATGTCCTCATCAGCCTCCCCCTCTTCAAAAGGAGTCGTCCTCGACACTGACTCTTCTTGACCAAAACATGGCGAAAGATCAGCTACATTGAATGTTGAACTCACAGCATAATCTTCTGGAAGCTCGATATTGTAAGCATTGTCATTTATCTTGGTCAACACTTTTAATGGTCCGTCTCCACGAGGCATCAGCTTGGACTTGCGCTTCTCTGGATAGCGATCTTTGCGCAGATGTACCCAAACCAGATCACCTGGTTCAAAAGTCACTTTGTTGCTGTTCTTGTTGGCCTTTGCGGCATAGGACTTGCACTTTTTTCAATCTCTTCTTTTGTCTTCTTATGAATTTTCTTCACATATGCAACACGTTCAGAAGCCTTCATATTACTTCTTTCTTTCATTGGAAGTGGCAGCATGTTGATTGGCGCAATTGGTTTGAATCCATAGACCGCCTCAAATAGACACATGCTGGTAGTAGAGTGAACCGCCCTATTGTAAGCAAACTCGATGTGCGGTAAACACTCTTCCCTTTCCTTCAAATTCTTCTTGATCATTGTTCGCAGCAACGCTGAAAGTGTGCGGTTTACTACCTCCGTCTGGCCATCAGTTTGTGGGTGACAGGTTGTTGAAAATAATAACTTGGTTCCCAGCTTTGCCCACAACGTCTTCCAAAAGTAGCTCATGAATTTCACATCACGATCTGCGACTATTGTCTTTGGCATTCCATGCAGACGCACAACCTCCCTGAAAAACAAACCAGCAACGTGTGAAGCATCATCGTTCTTATGGCATGGAATGAAATGTGCTATTTTTGAGAACCTACCAACAACTACAAACACTAAATCCCTTCCCCTCTTAGTCCTAGGTAGTCCTAAAACAAAATCCATTCTAATATCCTCCCAAGGAGCATTTGGAACAGATAGGGGAGCATATAAACCATGGGGGTTCAGTTTTGACTTAGCTTTGTAACATGTGACGCATCGCTGCACAAATCTCTCAACATCCTTCCTCATCTTTGGCCAATACAAATGGTCAGCCAACATCTCAAAAGTCTTCTCACGGCCAAAGTAGCCCATCAAGCCTCCTGCATGTGATTCCTGCAACAACAAAGGCCTAACCGAAGAATCTGGAACACACAGTTTGTTAACCCTAAAAAGAAAACCATCATGCACATGATACTTCTCCCATCCTTTCCCATCACAGTATTTCTCATATGATTATGAAAAGTTATGATCAGCACCATACAAATCTTTTAAACTCTCAAGTCCTAGCACTTTTACTTCTAATTGATTTAATAAAGTATGTCTACGGGACAAAGCATCAGCAACCATATTTTCTTTGCCTTTCTTATATTTCACAACATATGGGAAAGTTTCAATAAATTCTACCCATTTAGCATGCCTTCTATTCAGTTTTGCTTGGCCTTTTAGATATTTCAAAGATTTATGATCAGAATGTACAACAAATTCTTTAGGCCATAAGTAATGTTGCCATGTTTGAAGCACTCTAACTAAAGCATACAATTCTTTACCATAAATGTAATAATTCAATTGTGCACCACTCAATTTTTCACCAAATATGCTAATGGTTTAGTTTCTTGCATTAAGACACCATCAATGCCTATTCCACTAGCATCACATTCTATTTCAAAAGTTTTGGTGAAATCTGGCAAGACCAACAAAGGTGCTTCAGTTAATCGTTTCTTGAGTTCAAGGAAAGCTTTTTCTTGTGGCACATCTCATTTAAAAGCAACTCATTTCTTTATCAATTCATTTAATAGGGCAGCAATGGTACTGAAATCCTTTACAAATCTTCTCAGAGAAACCAAAGAAGACCATGAAAGTTTCTCACCTGACTTACATTGATAGGAGCGGGCCATTTCTTGATTGCTTCAACCTTTGATTCATCAACTTCAATTCCTTGCCCTGAAACAACATAACCAAGAAAAACAACCTTGTTTGTGCAGAATGAACACTTTTCAGTGTTAGCATATAGTTTTTCCTTCCTAAGAACATTCAACACTTGTTTGATATGATCAATATGCTCCGCTATGGATCTGCTATAGATTAGGATGTCATCAAAATACACAATAAATAATTTGCCGATGTATGCTCTCAAAACATGGTCTATTAATCTCATGAAAGTACTAGGTGCGTTAGTTAACCCAAAAAACATGACTAACCATTCATACAACCCAAATTTTGTTTTGAAAGTAGTTTTTCATTCATCACCTTCTTTCATTCTAATCTGATGGTACCCACTTCTCAAATCAATTTTAGAGAATACAACAGAGCCACTTAGTTCATCTAGCATATCATCTAACCTAGAAATAGGATGACGATATCTAATAGTTATATTATTAATGGCTCTACAATCAACACACACTCGCCAAGTTCCATCTTTCTTAGGCACTAAAATCACGGGTACTGCACAAGGACTTAAACTTTCACGAATATAACATTTATATAAAAGCTATTGTACTTGCCTTTGTATCTCCTTTGTTTCTTCGGGGTTGGTGCTGTAGGGTGCCAGTTTGGAAGTGAAGCTCCTGGAATAAGGTCATTTTGATGTTCAATGCCATGCAACGGAGCTAGACCAGTTGAACCTCCTCCAAAAAGACATCCTTGTAATCCTGTAAGACATGAGAAATGGCACTAGTAAGACAAGTTAAGTCGTTAGTTGAAACCAGAACATCCTTATACACGAGCACAAAGATCACTTGATCTGGGTTTTGTCTCACTTCTCTCAATTCTGATTTTGTGGCTAACATGATTAAATTCTCTCCCTCTATTTCCTTTTTATCTCTCATGTTTGTCTTGTGGCACTCATTCGCTAATTTGTGGATGTCACTCAAATTCTTTCTCTCTCTCTCTCTCTCTCTCTCTCTCTCTCTCTCTCTCTCTCTTTCTTACTTCCTATTTTTACTGCAGAAACCTTTTGCATGTGCTTAGCCATGATTTGTTGCGGTGTCATGGGTCTAAGCACCAAATCCTTCCCTTTCCACTTGATGGTGTATTGGTTGGTTCTCGCCATAATGTTGAGTCGAAGATCGTATTGCCATGGTCTTCGTAATAACAAGTGACACACCTTCATGGGCACAACATCACACTCAATCGTGGTTTGTAATCACCAATCTTGAATTGAACCTTCACCATGTGAGTAATCTTTATTTCACCACAATCACTCAACCATTGCACATGATATGGGTGGGGATGTTGCAGCAGCTTGAGCCTAAGTTTTTCACACATCTTTCTACTTGCAAGATTATGACATCTTCCTCCATCAACTATGACTTTGCATACCTTTTCTTGGACTCTAGCTCTTGTTTGGAAAAGATGGTGCCGCTGACTATTCTCTGCTTCCTTGATCTGCACGCTTAGTACCTTGTGACAACAAGTGAAGCACCTTGTTCAAAGTCGCAATAGGTTTTCTTCTCGCTCAAGCATTATCATCTCGCATCTTCTTCTAGATCACTAGCTGATTCGTACTCTCCTTCTTCCGTGACTAGCATGGTCTGATTGTCGGGGCACTCCTTCATCATGTGACTACGTCCTTTACACTTAAAGCACACAATATCAATACTCTTGCATGTAGATCCGATGGAAGAATTTGCAAATGCTATAGGTTTACTTTTCTCTCTAGAAGCTGAAAACTCATTTCCCCTTGTGGCTACACGAGCATTGGAACGGTTGCCACCACTAGAATTAGTTGTGATGCATCGCCAACATTGAATTGTGGGACAAATTTGCTTCCACTTGTCAGAGCTCGAGCAATCGAAAGTGGTAGACCTGCTTTTCTTGGAATCTTCTTGCACGTATGCTCAAATTTAGAAGATAAATGCACCAACTCTACAACATTACTGTAAAGGTCGCAAATCAATAATTCGCTTCACATTATGATTTAATCCATACAAAAATCGTGCCATGGATTGCTCCTCATCTTCATGTATGTTAGCTCTGATCATTGCCTTCTCCATCTCCTTATGATACTCCTCAATGGACTGCTTTCCTTGTCTCAAATTCTGGAACTTATCAAAGAGGTCTCTTTATAATGCTTTGGAATGAATCTTGCCTCATCTCTCTTTTCATTTCAGCTCAAGTAGCAATAATGTGTTTTTCTTCTTCTTCTCGCTGATTCTGAACTTGTTCCCACCAGATTAGAGCATAATCTTCAAACTCAAGAGAGGCCATTGCTATCGTCTTCTCTTCGCAGTAGTTGTGTATGCGAAATATCTTGTCAACCTTTAACTCCCATGTGAGATAGACTTCTGGGTCAGATCCACCTTCAAACTTTGTCATGGTAAATTTTAGCCTACCAAACCTCTCCTCATCGTGCCGCTCACGACCATAGTTTACTCATCGACGAAACCCATTATTCCAGTGCAGCCCATGTTCGTCTTCATCATCTCCTTCATTAATATCAACATGGTTGATATTTTCTTCCACGACCTCTTTCCCCGATCACGACCAAGAATGCGCCACCATCATTCCGACGACCAGCAGCAGCACCATCATGCATACGACCAACAGCGACATCTCCATTCCTTCGACCAGGAGCGGAAGGTCGGGCATCATAGGCAGCAGTACGGTTTCTTCATTCTTGAGCAATATGAGAACCAACTTCCTCATCTGTTTCATCGAGCTCTTCATTTTCTACACTTGCATCTCCAGGGGCTTGACGTAGCTCTCGGACAATTTCAGCAACAAGTTCAGTTCGCATTACCGTGAGGTTTTGGGTCAGCTGCTGATTGACATTGCCCATAAGTTGCTGGAGGTCTTCGGACAGGTTTTCTTGCTTTTCTTCAACTGGTACAAGACTTGCTCTGAATTCTCGGCGAAGATGATCACGCAAGGCGTTGAGGTGGAACCTTATGATGGGCTGATTGGGTTGCCCAACACCTTAAACATCGTAGTCATCTCCGTCACCTGCCATGGTTAGTTGTACAAATATCTAACTACAGGTATATGTATGTGGACGACTCAATTTCACCTTCTCTTACCAACCGAAGCTCATGTAATTTTCAAGTGAGTGCAGAATGGTGCTCCACTGTGGTGTCGGTGGTTGGTTTACGATAGCGTGATAATCAGGCGAATACAAGTTGAGAATTGCACAACCAGTGGCTATTTTGTGGAGCTTGATCAGAATATATTTGTAGTAAGGGAATAACTAAGCAGCAATTCAGTTATTGTTAAACCAAGTAATCATCCACAGAAGATTCAAATGTCTGAGTTGCTGAATTGGATATAAGCGAGGAACAAGCAGAAACTCACATGAAGGATTCAGATTTGCTGCAAGCAAAGATTGTGGAACTTGCACAATTCTAAATAATGTTCAGCTCAAAACATACCAATAGAGGACTTCTTAAGATATAAGTGAATAATAGTCCGAATATTTTTTTTCTTTTTTTAGCTCTTTCTTTCTTTCTTTTCCTTTTTTTTAAAAAACTGAACAAGGAACCAAGAACTGGAAATCACACTTTGGTCTAGTAAGAATATATGGATAGGCCTGAAAAAGGCTTCTCCAACAAGCTCAAGAACTCCAAATGTGAAAGCTATGCACGTTTTTGTAGAAGGTGTGCAGAATCTCAAATTATGTGTGAAAATGGATAGAAAGGAAGCATAAAGGTTAGAGAACATTCAACAACTTAAGACAATCGATCTAAGGGATTAAAACTTGATAAAACTCACCAAACGACAGATTAGAAACTGTAAATAGCTAGGTAAAGGTAAATATTTTTTTGTGGGGCAATTTTCTGGACTATATGAATAAGAACAACAAGAACTAGTCTAGGGGTAAATAGATTCTATCATGTCAACCATTGCTCTGATACAAAGATGATGCGGGGGATGCCCGATCTTCATGGAGGAGAAAATGCGAGGCGATGATAACTAGCGCCACCTGAGGGAGACGATGCAAGACACTGATTCCAACCAACAACACTCTTCAGTAACTAGCTGCGAGCAGCCTAGATAGCAGTGCAACCCGACGTTTCTTGAGGCAAACCACTACCGATGCAATGACCTACAACAATTATTCGCCTAACCACACTCTAAGTTTCCAATCCACACAACCACGCACAAAGTTAGAAGAACAGAAAGGTTGCCATCGAACGACCGCTTTTGCAATCTCACTAGGAAAATTACAAGAGCAAAGGAAGAGAGAATTCTCAAGTTTCTGGTAGCACTTGGCTAACCTATGCTGAAATTAAATTACCAAAAGATGCCCTTTAGGAGGAAGAGTGAAGGGGTATTTATACTAGGAACAACCCTCCTAGCTAGGTGTGCACACACTACAAAATGAGAACCATTTTCGTGTGTCCTTTGGGCTCCCCAAGGCTCGGAGAAGGAGTTAATTTCGTGTGGCCTCACGCAGCAATTATTGTCATGAGCAGCTCATCTTGAAACTTGCATATCTTTTGAATCAAGCCCCCAAATGATGCTCCGTTTATTGCGTTAGAACAAGGACTTAATTTCCTATCCATTCCTGCTCCCCATGCATGCTGGACGAGCCCATATTTATGTCGGATTAGGTGGGAAGTTGTTAGACAAATTTTGCGACTGCGCATGCATCGTTTGATTGTCCGGACAGCTTGCTAGGGTTCTTGATGTCCAGCTCAGCCTTCTTCACATCACACTTGATGCGGGGTGCCCGATCTTCTCGACGTAAAACCTCTTGATAACTTGTGTATCCTGACGAACCACCAGCTGATCCCCCGCGCCAATGCACGGACTTGCAACTCTATGGAAAATTCGCCCAAACACACACTTGATTGGATCCTCGCTGACCACAAGCGAAGATCGCCGAACCTCAATTCCCAAATGAAAAGCAAGAACGAGCCCTTGTTCTCAATGCCCAATTCCCTCTGTTTTGGCTATAAGCACAACAAGAGAATCAAGCAAAAGCTTTGAAAATATATTAAACGTGGTCTGAGGTTACAATGGGGGTCTACCCCTCTATATATAGTGCTCCTTCTCCTCCTCATAGCTGGCCAAGAGGCCCTACTCCTATTCTAATTCGGATTTGGAGTCCTACTCCAATTCCGACACATTCCAAAACAAAAAAGAAAACTCTGATTTTACAACTGTCACATTGATTCCATCATATCTTTTGATCCAGGAGGAATTTCGGAGTGAGAGAGGATCCGTTGGATCGGGCTTGAAGTTAGATTTCCAACAAGCCCAAAAACACTCAAATCGGACTTCGTATGAGAAAGTTATGTCCTTTTTACTCCGGACTGCCCTGCTGATTCCGAATCCGAATTTGAGGCTGATTCCGAATCCGAATTGAATTCTAAGTTGATTCCGAATTTGAATTTGGTTGGGCTTGTGGAATGTAATACTCCGAAAAATAAATAAATATTAATAATCGCGTCTTAAGGGTCGGAGAGTAATTAGTTAAATAGTATCAATAAATAATTAATTAAAAACGTCTTTAGGGCTCGTGCGTAATTAAATAAAAGGGATTTGTGAAAATAGAATATTTTCGGAATTTTTTTTATGAGCTATATAAATAATTTGTGGGAACTCTAGAAACCCTAGCCTTTTTAGTTTTCCTCCGCCGCCGTCATCTATTCCCTGCGGATTTTGTTTCTTGCGCGGTCGCCTGTGCGCATGCACTGCCGCCGCCGCGGCGAGATCGCCGCCTCTGCCGCGTGATCTCCGCAGACGCCTCTGCGGTTGCTGCGATGCCGACCTCCCGCCGAAGCCGAGTCTCGCGCCGAGCGCGCCGCCGCCGCCGCTATTGCCGCCGGTGTTGCGCTGCTCGCTGAGCCGCGCGACATTGCACGCACGGCCGCCGCGATCAGCTCGCTTGGTCAGCCTTTTGTTTCGCCGCCGCTTCTCAAGCTAAGTCCGCGCATGCCAAGACCGCTGAACTAGCCGCCGCGAGAGTCGCTGCCACCGCTGTGCTCGCTGATCGCCGAGCCGACCAAAGCCGCTCACGCCGCTACCGCATCACCCGAGCGTGGAGTTAGTTCTCGCTTCTTTTTCTTGTTTTAGCTGCTAGCGCTAGTAGTTAATTAGTAGGGCTGAGATTTGTAGTTGATTATTTATTGGTGCACTGTTAGGATTACCTTAATAAGAGTTGCATGGCTCAGTTGGCACTAGTGGTTTGTTTTTCTTGGCTCATAGCTAAGTATACATGCAGCAATTAGAGTTTATCATCAAGATTAGTTAGAGAAGCTGATTTATAGATCTATTTAGAACGTTGTTCTGTTGAGCGATTTATTCGGGTATCTTAATGGCAAATGTTGGAAATATCATCTACTAGTTAATTGTAGATAATTTCGATATATTTCTATAGCATATTTTATCATGTCAATCGGACCAGTAGAACTAGAGTTATGATTTTGAGAAGGCCGCTGTTTTTTTAGGGTTGTCGTCTTTCGGCGCTGTTTTGGTAGATCGGTTATTAAAAATAGTAAATAGCTTAATTAGAGTTTTTGATCTACATGAAAGTTGTAGATAATTGTCCAATGGTTCTGTAGAATCTGAGAACGCGAATTTTGGTTGAGTAAAACAAAAGTTATGAATTTAGTAAGACCGCTGTTCCGAAGCGGACAGACCGACTTTCTGGGCTTAATACTGAGGGTTAGATGATTTAATTGGAAGTCTTCGTAATCTAGGAAAAAGTGGAGAATTTTATAAAGAACCCAGATTGGGGTGGTTTGTGGTGATCGGACTTTCGAGTCAAAAGTTACGTTCGTTTTAGTATCAAGTCAGCTATAGGTAACTAGTCGGTACCGGCGTAACGTGTTATATTTGGGGACGTGTAGGAGTGAAGCATTTTGATTGCTATTCTTGTTGCTGTAATTTGTATTGAAGTTGGTGTATTTAATATAGGAGAGGCGTCGTGCTTGTTGCCGTCTTCTAATCAAATCGTGCGTCGCAACTAGTAAAGGCAAGTGCATGGTAGACAGCGATCAATGATCGATCACTGTTTTCTTTATCTTCTATTACCATTATTGTTGTGCTTTTATTTGGTTTAATTGCAAACAATGAATTGGTATGTTTATATCTTTGTTGACAAGCATGATGAAAGTTGGATATGATGTTTATGATGGAGTTTGCATGTTTGCATTCATAAGCATCTTTGCATAAGAGAAGGTGATCATGATTGATCACAACTCCACGGGAGTGGAGGAGGTCCCCGATCCTTGAGGAGGAACGGGCTTGAGAGTGAATGTTGTCGCGAGCATTCACTCACGCTATACCGTATACGCTGAAAGAAGTGCATGTGGACATATAGATTAGAGTTGCATTGATATTTGAGATTAATGCATGAGAATATTAATGGAAGTACTGTGATGATAATGAAGTTATTGAATGTCGTTGATTTATGATTGTTCGTTGTTTATGGATGTGTTTGTCGAGTCGTGGACTCACCCTTGCTCTATTGTTGCCTTTAGGTGATCTTCGAGGATGCCGTAATTGAGAGCGAGTAGAGCACATGGACATCACATGATCATCCGCCATGATAATCTTTTCATTCAATATTGGTTTACACTTGGACATGTTAGTTATTGAATAATGTTTAGGATATCATTTGGACTAGACTATTTGCTTTATTAATTTGGATTCATTGGTTGATGCTGCTTTGGATTATTTGCCTGGTTATAATTTCCCATTGCTTATTTATTGTCACTTGATCCATAATTATACATGTTCGTTTGTGATCCATTGATATGTTAATCATTGCTTCTTTGCTGTAATTTCTATAGTGTGTCGATAATTATTAGATTAAAGTGTAGTGTGGTGGCATTCTAGGCTCAAGTTGGGTGGGTGTTACAATTGGTATCGAGCTGCTTTAGGTCCGTGGTGAATAGATTAACAACTTAGGCAAACTAAAATTGTTAAAATTTGTTTTAGTATTAGTAAATCAACTAAAATTTGCTAATGGTTAACTAACCTAAAATTTGACACACTAGTGCACAGTAGGTTAGAGAGAGGTACGAATATAGTTTTACGCTTCCGTGATGTTGTTTATTGATGGATGAGTTTATTTTGAGCTTTGAACTCATTGTGTATTGTTGATTGTGGTTGATAGCTATGCCGAGGGGTAGAGGACGTGGTCGTGGTGGCCGCGGTCGTGGAGGTCGGGGTCGCGGAAGAGGTTCCGTGGAGCCACCTCCTCAGAGCGATGAGTCGAGAGTCGAGGGGTTGCTGCTGACCCGCCTCCGGCTGGGGCCCAAGATGAGACCCCGCTTGCCGAGAGAGTTGGTGGAGAGATCCGTGTTTTCGTCAACAGCGCCGGCACTCGTTGTCGCGGCATCTGTTGTTGCTCCTGCTGCTCATCCACCGGTTCTCGAGGCGCGATGTCACTTCGAGAGTGGATGGGGTTGAGGTTTGATTCGCTTGACGGTCAGCACACCGGTCCGTGCAATGGACCGGGTTGCGCTACATGGAGAGGCGCTTGGAGCTTTGGAGATGTCTTCACTCAAAGAGTCCGCTTTGTAGCCTTTCACCAAAGGGCAAGCCGATATTTGGTGGGAGGGCGTGTTGTCTTCGAGGACCGCCACTCAAGGGCCACCACTTGGGAGGACTTTGTTGATCGCTTCAAGGGAAGTTCTACCCTACTCTTTCGTTGAGAAGATGGAGGTTGCCTTGACGACCTTTGCTCAGTGGGAAGAGGTCTATTGCCGAGTATGAGGTCGAGTTCAACAACTTGGTTCGCTTTGTCCCTTCAAGAGCGAACGATGATCTTCGTAAGGCCAAGAGGTTCCGCTGGGTCTCACCTCGAGTACCAAGATGTGTTGGGAGCTACTCCACTCCGTGACTACAGCCTGCAGGAGCAAGCTAGGGGCATGGAGTTGGAGATGCACTCACAAAGGCAAAGAAGCCTCCGTGGATCGTTGCTTCGTGGTGACCAAGAGGAGCTCTAGTGAGGGAAGTGGGTCTGCTCAACACCCGCCAAGAAATTCAAGGAGGACCGCAGCTTTTCAGTCTAAGCAATGAGGCCGCTCTCTTCTTCTGGCGCCTCGCCCTTTTGCGTACTCCACTCTTCGTCCCGTCCCTGTAAGGGCATGCTTTGCTTTAAGTGCGGAGATGGACACCGCACGCCCGAGTGCACTTGACGGGTGATTGCCGCTGCAGGGCCGACCGGTCACAAGGAGCGGTGTGTCGCCGTAACCCGCTTAGCGTGATCAAGGGGAGCCCGTGCCATCTTCTTCTTCGGGGTCCCGCCGAGGATCTTTCCAGATGATGATCGCTTCCTCCAACGATGCCATTTCCTTCACTTGGGCGCCCAAAGAGGTACTATCGGCAACCGCCACCTTCGCACCGCTTCAAAGTTGCACGACCGCTTTACTCGCACCGCCACAAAGAGATGGTCGGGCTCGCCGCCGCCGCCGTCTTCTTTCGCCATGGCGCCACTCGAGTGTACGCCATGCCCACAATGAGTCCGCGGGTCGCCCCGACGTGGTGACAGTACTTTGCTTGTGGATTCGCTTGATGCTTTAGTCCTTTTGATTCGGGGCTACCTTTTCGCTTGTCTCGACTTGCGCTTGCTAGAGAGCGAACTTGAGTATGCAAAGGGATTTCTCACCGGTGTTGGTTAGTTCTCCGGGGTATTATTGCTAGCTCTACCGCTTGTCCCGGTGTTCTATTATTGTTGATGGAGAGAAGTTCACGCGAATTTGATAGTTATTCAAATGGAGCCGCTCGACGTTATCTTGGGTATGGATTGGTTGCACTCTTATCGAGCCGTGATATCTTGTTTCAGAGAATGCTCTCATGCGCACTTCGCCCGGGAGACGTTGACTTTTCAGGAGTGCGCCCGCGCTCTCTTTCGATGTTGGCCTGACCGCTCCCGGTCGCGCAGCAAAGGAAAATCGGGCTTCTTTAGCTCTTGCCGAGAAACCGAGTGTGGCTTCGCAGATTGAGGAGATTCCGTGGTTAGTGATTATCCGGATGTGTTCCCACCGAGCTTCCGGATTGCCACCGCGCGAGATGTGGAGTTTCGCATTGATCTTGTTCCGGTACTCGCCCCATCTCGATGTTCCATATCGATTAGCACGTCCGCTTCGTGACGAGTTGAAGAAGCAATTGGATGATTTGTTGGCTAAAGGTTTGATCAGCGAGTGTATCGCCATGGGGAGCTCTGCTCGCTCACGAGAAGAAGGATGGGAGTTGGCGATGTGTATTGATTACCGCGCGCTTAATGCGGTCACAATCAAGAACAAATATCCATTGCCCCGCATTGAGGACTTGTTTGATCGGTTGAATGGAGCTCAAGTGTTCTCCAAGATTGATCTCCAATGTGGTATAATCAAACCGTGCGTGAGCAGGATGTAGAGAAGACCGCTTTCTCCACCGTGTATGGGCATTATGAGTATAAAGTTATGTCTTTTGGATTGACTAATGCACTGCGCATTTTTATGGAGACCATGAACAACATGTTGCACGAGTATCTAGATGATTTCGTGGTGGTGTTCATTGATGATATTCTTGTTTATTCTAAGACCAATGAGGATCATGAGCGCCATTTGAGGTCGGTTTTAAAGACTTTGAGAGAGCACAAGTTCTATGCTAAGTTGAAGAAGTGTGAGTTCGGATTTCGTATGGGTTTTCGGGTCATGTGATTAACCTCGTGGTATTGTCATGATCCTAGTAAGGTCTCCACAAAGGGTGGATTGGAAGAGGCCGACTAGTGTGAAGGAGGTGAGGAGTTTCGGGTTTGGTGGGTTATTATCGGCGCTTTGTGCAGATTTCTATCATTGCCAAACCGATGTCTCAGCTTACTCAGAAAGGCGTGAGATTCCAGTGGACTGATGAGTGTGAGCGCAGTTTTTGCATTTTGAAGGACAAAGTTGGTGACCTCTCCTATTCTCACTCTTCCCGAGCCGGAAGCGGTTCACGCCTTTTCGAGATGCGCCTCGAGTGGGTCTTGGCTGTGTTCTCATGCAAGACGGTAAGGTGATTGCTTATGCGCCGAGGCGCTTAAAGAAGCACGAGCAAAATTATCCCACTCATGATTTGGAGTTGGCTGCGGTTGTTTTTGCTCTCAAGATTTGGAGGCATTATCTATACGGCGAGCCTTGTGATATTTTCACCGATCACAAGAGTCTCAAATATATCTTCACCGTATGGATCCGAATTTGAGGCAAAGGAGGTGGTTGGAGTTGATCAAGGATTATGATCTTACTATTCAAGATCATCCGTGCAAGGCCAATGTAGTTGCAGATGCTCTTAGTCGCAAGGCGACTCCCGCTACTCTAGATTGCCTCATTGCCGATTTTGATCGCATGGGTATATCCTATTGTTATGCGGGCACATCACATGTTGAGACACAGCTTGATTCTTGAGTCACTATTCCGCACTGCAAAGGGAAGCACAACGGAGTGACCGCTTATTACAGGAGGTTAGGAAGCGCCTGGATGAGGGCAAAGAGGGTGATTTTAGTATGGATGATTCTGGTACTTTGAGGTTTAAAGGCCGCCTTTGCGTGCCACAAAAGGCGGAGGTCAAAGATGATATCTTGAGGGAGGCACATCGCACTCGCATAACTCGCTCATCCCGTGAGACTAAGATGTATCGAGATCTGAAATGTAATTTTGGTGGAAAAGAATGAAGGTGGACATTGCTAACTATGTGGCTTCTTGTGGTGTTTGTCGCCAGTGAAAGCCGAGCACAAGCGCCCCGCAGGTTGTTGCAGCCTTTGGAGGTTCCCAAAGGCCTTGGGATGATATCTCTATGGACTTTGTGGTGGCGTTGCCTCGCTCGCGCGAGGAAAGGATGCGCTTTGGGTAGTGGTGGATCGATTCAAGAAGTCTCACACTTCATTCCTATTCGCACGACAAATTCAAATGAGTGATCTAGCTCCTATTTATGTGCGTGAGATAGTAAGACCGCATGGTGTGCCAAAGACCATCATTTCGACGAGGACGACGCCAAGTTTGTCTCCAAGTTCGGGAGAGTCTGCAGAGTGCATTGGGCACACACCCGCCTTTAGTACGCTGCTTCACCCATTGCATGATGGGCGCCAGAGCGTACTATTCAGACTTTGGAGGACATGTTGCGGTCTTGTGTTTTGTCTTGGAAGGGTAGTTGGGAGGACCATTGCCACTTGCGAGTTTGCTTATAATAATAGTTACCATTCCAAGATTAGAGCCGCGCCATTTGAGGTTCTCTATGGGCGGAAGTGCGATCGCCACTTTGTTGGGATGCGCTTGGAGAGAAGGCGCTTTGGGTCCTGACCGATTCAAGACCGCTGAGCGTGTGGCCATGGTGAGGCGTAATCATAGCACTCGAGTAGATGTAAAAGTTATGCCGATTTGAGGAGGCGTGACTTGAGTTTGCGTGGGTGACCAGGTGCTCTTGAGAGTGTCTCCCACTAAAGGCATTGTTCGGTTTGGTACCAGAGGGAAGCTTAGCCCGAGGTACGTTGGACCGTTCCCGATTATTGCAAGGATTGGAAAGTTAGCCTACCGCTTGACTTCCCGAGTCCATGCGTGGAGTTCATAATGTGTTTCATGTCTCGATGCTGAGAAAGTTTTTGAGAGACCCAGAGCATAAGATTTCTTTAGAGCCGCGACTATTGAGCAAGACCTCACAGCTTGAGTCGCGTCCGCAGCAGATTCTCGAGAGGTCGAGCGAGTGCCGAGGCACAAGACGCTGGTATACGCAAGGTGCCGTGGACGATCACCCGAGAGAGAGGCGACTTGGGAGTTGGAGTCTCGCATGCGCGAGCAATATCCGAGTTGTTCACGCCTGCACGTGTTATTTTGTTGTTTAATTTCAAAGAAGGCGTTTTATTTGAGTAGAATAAATGAGTAGAATTCGGGTCGAATTCGCTAAGGGGTAGAATGTAATACTCAAAAAATAAATAAATATTAATAATCGCGTCTTAAGGGCCTGAGAGTAATTAGTTAAATAGTATCAATAAATAATTAATTAAAAACGCCTTTAGGGCTCGTGTGTAATTAAATAAAAGGGATTTGTGAAAATAGAATATTTTCGAATTTTTTATGAGCTATATAAATAATTTGTGGGAACTCTAGAAACCCTAGCCTTTTTCTTTTCCTCCGCCCGCCATCTATTCCTCTGGATTTTGTTTCTTCGCGGTCGTCAGGCGCATGCACGCCGCCGCTCTCGCTTCTTTTTCTGCCTCGGCCGATCTCGCTCGACCGCCTGCTGCCGTCACGATGTCGTACTCCCACCGCCGAGTCTCGCGCCGAGGCGCCGGATTGCCGCTGCTTGCCGCCGCTCGCGTGTTGCGCTGCTCTGCTGGAGCCGCGTCATTGCACGCCGCCGCCGCGACCGCATCGCTTGGTCGCTAGCCGCACGCCGCCATCGATTCTTCGCGCCGCTTGTCGCGCGACACCAAGAAGGGCGCTGAACTCGCCGCCGCCGGGTTAGTCTGAAGATCGCCACCGAGCTCGCTGATCCGCTGAAGCCGACCAAAGCCGCCACCGCCGCCGCATCACCCGAGCGTGGAGTTAGTTCTCGGTTCTTTTTCTTGTTTTAGCTGCTAGCGCTAGTAGTTAATTAGTAGGGCTGAGATTTGTAGTTGTTTATTTATTGGTGCACTGTTAGGATTACCTTAATAAGAGTTGCATGGCTCGGTTGGCACTAGTGGCTTGTTTTTCTTGGCTCGTAGCTAAGTATACATGCAGCAATTAGAGTTTATCATCAAGATTAGTTAGAGAAGCTGATTTATAGATCTATTTAGAACGCTGTTCTGTTGAGCGATTTATTCGGGTATCTTAATGGCAAATGTTGGAAATATCATCTACTAGTTAATTGTAGATAATTTCGATATCTTTCTATAGCATATTTTATCATGTCAATCGGACTAGTAGAACTAGAGTTATGATTTTGAGAAGGCCGCTGTTTTTTTAGGGTTGTCGTCTTTCGGCGCTGTTTTGGTAGATCGGTTATTAAAAATAGTAAATAGCTTAATTAGAGTTTTTGATCTACATGAAAGTTGTAGATAATTGTCCAATGGTTCTGTAGAATCTGAGAACGCGAATTTTGGTTGAGTAAAACAAAAGTTATGAATTTAGTAAGACCGCTGTTCCGAAGCGGACAGACCGACTTTCTGGGCTTAATACTGAGGGTTAGATGATTTAATTGGAAGTCTTCGTAATCTAGGAAAAAGTGGAGAATTTTATAAAGAACCCAGATTGGGGTGGTTTGTGGTGATCGGACTTTCGAGTCAAAAGTTACGTTCATTTTAGTATCAAGTCAGCTATAGGTAACTAGTCGCACCGCGAACGTGTTATATTTGGGGACGGTAGGAGCGATGCATTTTGATTGCTATTCTTGTTGCTATAATTTGTATTGAAGTTGGTGTATTTAATATAGGAGAGGCGCCGTGCTTGTTGCCATCTTCTAATCAAATCGTGCATCGCAACTAGTAAAGGCAAGTGCATGGTAGACAATGATCAATGATCGATCATCGCTTTCTTTATCTTCTATTACCATTATTGTTGTGCTTTTATTTGGTTTAATTGCAAACAATGAATTGGTATGTTTATATCTTTGTTGACAAGCATGATGAAAGTTGGATATGATGTTTATGATGGAGTTTGCATGTTTGCATTCATAAGCATCTTTGCATAAGAGAAGGTGATCATGATTGATCACAACTCCACGGGAGTGGAGGAGGTCCCCGATCCTTGAGGAGGAACGGGCTTGAGAGTGAATGTTGTCGCGAGCATTCACTCACGCTATACCGGTATACGCGAAAGAAGTGCATGTGGACATATAGATTAGAGTTGCATTGATATTTGAGATTAATGCATGAGAATATTAATGGAAGTACCTGTGATGATAATGAAGTTATTGAATGCTGTTGATTTATGATTGTTCGTTGTTTATGGATGTGTTTGCTGAGTCGTGGACTCACCCTTGCTCTATTGTTGCCTTTAGGTGATCTTCGAGGATGCCGTAATTGAGAGCGAGTAGAGCACATGGACATCACATGATCATCCGCCATGATAATCTTTTCACTCAATATTGGTTTACACTTGGACATGTTAGTTATTGAATAATGTTTAGGATATCATTTGGACTAGACTATTTGCTTTATTAATTTGGATTCATTGGTTGATGCTGCTTTGGATTATTTGCCTGGTTATAATTTCCCATTGCTTATTTATTGTCGCTTGATCCATAATTATACATGTTCGTTTGTGATCCATTGATATGTTAATCATTGCTTCTTTGCTGTAATTTCTATAGTGTGTCGATAATTATTAGATTAAAGTGTAGTGTGGTGGCATTCTAGGCTCAGTGTTGGGCTAGGGTGTTACATGGAAGTTTCGAATTTGACTTGAATTCTTGGGCTTCTCTCCCCTTGCTTGTCTCCCACGAGCTTCTCCTCCATTGTGACGGCCTTTATTCAAGAACAGCCTCATATCTTTCATCTCCGTACATTATTGAATCTTCCAATCTGAGCACAAGCAAAACACTAGTTTTATGTAGTATGAAATTCTCAACTAATTTAAAAGGAAATTCAATGAACAGATTCACCTGTTGGATAAGCTTCTCTTGTTTTTCAACTATCTTAGTAAGCTCATGTTGTTCTGAGGTATTTAATGAATTAAAAATATTATATGAAACAACATAGCTTAGGATGTCCGCATCATCCTCCCTTTCTTCAAAAAAAGCCGTTCTCGGCTTTTGATAGCCTGAAAATGTGCTAGACGAAGAAAACAACGTATATGCATGGTATATGTATTTATCATCCAAACAAGTTCCATGTAGCGCATGATGATTTGCCGAACATGTATTAAACAAAGAGAACAACGTATATACGTGATATATGTATGAATCAATTGTTGTGTTATTCGCGTTGTTTTGTATAATCGATAGCTCGGAATCACATTTCAAATTGCACAACTGACTCATATGATAAAATTTCACCTTCCCAATACCAAAGTCAAGTAAAGTGGGTGAAAACCAATTGATACCATTCCATGATTCAACTGCGCTGCTCTGATTAGTTATACATTTAAGAGATAAACAAGTAGGCATCAAGTTGCATTCTAAACAATAGATACTTGTATTTAAACCCATCTTAAAGATATCATGACATTGCTCAATAGATGATTTGCGCAAAACATGTGATTGTAAATCAACAAGATTATCATAGGTGATGTATATTTGATAAACTTGAAACATGTTGTCTACACCAAAATTTCCGATCAAATTGAATTTATATGTGTGAACGTAGCTATTTACTAGTGATTTTAAATGTGAAATTTCAAGAACCTTCTTAATAACACTAACTACCTCTTTTGGTTTATCGAATATGATACGATACAAATAATCATTAAGGGATATTCTAGTAATAACTTCTGTATGAGTAATCAATTCCATATTATGCAAATTAAACATATCAAATTTAGAACTTGGAATCATCAAAGGAATAATGGAGTTCTCAGTTTTACACACCTTGTCTTGATGATCTATCGATTTAGTACCAATAGTGTTACCTTGATCGTCCTCCTCGGTTGTTGTAGGTGCCGCGGGTATTGTAATATCATCATGTAACCACGGGGTATCATGTGTTCCCTCTCTAACCATGGTTATATCTTCATCTTTCTCTTCCAATGGTGAGAGCTCTTGAATGTCCAACTCCTTATTTGCTTGGTCCACCTGCACAATGTGTGATACAACACTAGAAATAGAGGGTAAGTTGTTAGGTTCAAAAATAATCTTACTTATCCTATCATCTATCTCTCCCTTTTCTTTTGGTGTATCTCACATACTCTCAATTGGGATGCTCTCAACCTCGCATATGGTGGACTCACACAGCTCACTCTTTTTATCACTCTCACTCAATTTGGCTATGTGGCTCTCATTCTCACATCGGTTTTGATACATCTCATCCTTGTAAGACCATGGGCCAGCAAGGGCACAACTACCACCAACCACGACCTCTTCACGTGTTGCGGGTTGTGACGGGGCAGCACTACTCATCACCTCGGTCGAAGAAAAATTCTCATGCTCGATCTTCTTCTCAAGTGACACACCAGTGGATGAATTAGAACTAAAGAGTCATGCAGATTTAATTGATGTGCTTGAATGTGTTTAAGTCTCTTTTCGCCTTCATAGCAAATTTCACAAGATCTTGCGACTACTTAAAATATTCATCTTGAAGTGCAAAGAACGATCCGATAATTCAAGCCTGCTTTGAAATATGCCTTTTCTTGATATGCACTAGTGATATTGGCACGGCGCATTGCATGGTCCAACTCAATATAGTAATCTTTGACAACTTTGCATCCTTGTTTAATGCTCTCCACGTGTCGTAGTAGTTCCCGCTCATAATAGGATGGAACAAATTCTCTTCTCATGATGCTTTTTAAACAGACCCAAGATGTAATGAACCGTTTTCCACCTAGTTGTTGCCACCAACTAGAGGCATAGTCCGTAAAAAACAAAGTGGCCACTCTCACTTCTTTGGCTTCTGATTCGAACTTATGGGATTCAAGCTCGAACTCCATGTTTTGTACCCACTCAAGATACTCCTCTGGATCATTACTACCATAGAAGGGAAGATACGTATACTCGCGATCTGCCATTGTTAGCAGCAAAGCAAAGAATATGTATGTAGGTGTATGTATATGTAGAGGTCACTCAACTCACAATCCTAACAAGGTGAAGTTTCTTTACCGTTTCGAAAGGAAGTAAGATCAACAATACTTACACTTCAGGGCAGCAGGGACCACAAGGTGATGTGTGAGCGAATTTCAAGAGCAAGTCAAAGCACGACAACGGGTGTTTTGTGGAGTTTGGTATGGATACCTACTTAATTTGAAAATTTTAGGTATTGTAAGGCTAAGTAAATATCCAAACTAGAATTCAATACCTAGTTGCCGATCACAAAGATATAAGTGAAAATCAAAACAACTCACACGCAAAGATATTAGAACTTAGTGCAATCAAGGAATGAGCTATGTAAGATATAAGTGAAGAACAAAATAGCTCGTATTGCACAAGTTATAGAAAGACGCTAGCTAGTTGCAAATAATGAAACTAGGGCACAAGATTGCACAAAATATTGATATTCTAACAATTGAATCAAGAATGAGTGGGGATTTTCGCTCAAGTTTATGGTTCTGCTATGCGCTTTCTTTTCCTTTTCTCTTTCTCTTTTCTTTTTTTCTATTTCTTTTTTTTTCTCTTTTCCTTCTTTTTTTCTTCTCTTTTTCATTCTTTTTTTTGAACTATGGCCAAAATTCTTGTTCTACCAAAATGAGCAAAAAAAATATTTCCCACCTTTTGATCTTTGAACAATTTCAAGAATACAAATATTAATATGCAGCCCTAAGCAATGATTTAGCTAGTCTTAAATAGGTTCAAAGTATTCGCAAAGGATTGAAAGTTTCACAAAGGATAAATTGATGTCTCACTTCTTTTTTTTGTGTTATTATTTTTTATAAACACGACTAAAAAATCAAACTAGGCTCAAATAAAAAGCAACGCAAAAGAATTCAAGATCAGCAAACTAAACTTGATTCTAATGGACAAAAACTTAACAAAACTCACTAGAATAACAAATTAAATACTACGGCTGAAAGAATTTTTTTTGTATGGCTTTTTCGTGTATAGGAAAAAAATTAGATAACTAGATAAAGATCCTACCGAGTCAACGGAGCTCTGATACCACCTGATGCGGGGTGCCCGATCTTCTCGACGTAGAACCTCTTGATAACTTGTGTATCCTGACGAACCACCAGCTGATCCCCCGCGCCAATGCACGGACTTGCAACTCTATGAAAAATTCGCCCAAACACACACTTGATTGGATCCTCGCTGACCACAAGCGAAGATCGTTGAACCCTCAATTCCCAATGAAAAGCAAGAACGACCCCCTATTCTCAATGCCCAATTCCCTCTGTTTTGGCTATAAGCACAACAGGAGAATCAAGCAAAAGCTTTGAAAATATATTAAACGTGGTCTGAGGTTACAATGGGGGTCTACCCCTCTATATATAGTGCTCCTTCTCCTCCTCATGGCTGGGCAAGAGGCCCTACTCCTATTCTAATTCGGATTTGGAGTCCTACTCCAATTCCGACACATTCCAAAACAAAAAAGGAAACTCTGATTTTACAACTGTCACATTGATTCGATCATATCTTTTGATCAAGGAGGAATTTCGGAGTGAGAGAGGATCCGTTGGATCGGGCTTGAAGTTAGCTTTCCAACAAGCCCAAAAACACTCAAATCGGACTTCGTATAAGAAAGTTATGGCCTTTTTTACTCCGGACTGTCCTGCTGATTCCGAATCCGAATTTGAGGCTGATTCCGAATCCGAATTGAATTCTAAGTTGATTCCGAATTTGAATTTGGTTGGGCTTGTGGAAGTTTCGAATTTCACTTGGATTCTTGGGCTTCTCTCCCCTTACTTGTCTCCCACGAGATTCTCCTTCATTGTGACGGCCTTTCTTCAAGAACAGCCTCATATCCTTCATCTCCGTACATTATTGAATCTTCCAATCTGAGCACAAGCAAAACACTAGTTTTATGTAGTATGAAATTCTCAACTAATTTAAAAGGAAATTCAGTGAACAGATTCACCTGTTGGATAAGCTTCTCTTGTTTTTCAACTCTCTTAGTAAGCTCATGTTGTTCTGAGGTATTTAATGAATTGAAAATATTATATGAAACAACATAGCTTAGGATGTCCACATCAACACTGGTCATAAGTGGATGTTGTCAAGCAATGTACTCCGATAGCTAAGTCTTGAAGCTTGCAATGTGCTGCTTCAGCTTGAATTATCTCCGTAGGTGCAATCCTACGAAAAATAAGCACACGAGACTTAGACAGTATATAATTCTTATCTACAACAATATTAGACTCAGCTAGGAACACATTCTCCTCTTTATATATTTGCTTAGCATGGTTCCTAGTCATGGGACCCATATAAGCCTCTTTTGTAGAAGCTTCAACTTGCAGCTGTGTAGAATCTTGTAGAGCAGATGATGAGTGATGTGAGCCAGGGATGTCCTCATCAGCCTCCCCCTCTTCAAAAGGAGTCGTCCTCGACACTGACTCTTCTTGACCAAAACATGGCGAAAGATCAGCTACATTGAATGTTGAACTCACAGCATAATCTTCTGGAAGCTCGATCTTGTAGGCATTGTCATTTATCTTGGTCAACACTTTTAATGGTCCATCTCCACGAGGCATCAGCTTGGACTTGCGCTTCTCTGGATAGCGATCTTTGCACAGATGATGAATGATGTGAGCCAGGGATGTCCTCATCAAGGACTGATTGTCTCGGACTTCAGCCTCCTGACGATGCACTACGAACGCCAGGACTGGAAGGTCACTTGGCACAGCGTGGCACCGTCCCACCCAACACTGCACCTCCACTCAGCATTGGCCGCAGGGGAACTTATGGAGGAGTTACTCGCGGAATTCACACTGGTTTTCGCTGAACCTCAGGGACTTCCACTTCCATTGGGTCGTGACCACCGCATCCACCTCCTCTCAGGCACCAGCGCAATGGTGGTTCGGCCATACCGATACCCGGCTACTCAAAAGGACGAGCTCGAGCGGCAATGCACTACAATGTTGGAGCAAGGCATCATTCAGCGTAGAAGCTGGACTTTTTCTGTGCCCATGCTTCTGGTCAAGAAGAATGATGGCTCTTGGCGTTTTTGCGTCGACTACCGCCCCTTGAATGATAGAATAATCCAGGACAAATTTCCAATACATGTGGTCGAGGAGCCCCTAGATGAGCTCAAGGGCAAGAGGTTCTTCACCAAGTTGGACCTCTGCTCGGGCTTTTACCAAGTTCGGATGGCCTTGGACGATGTGGAGAAGACAACTTTTTGCACTCATAAGGGCCTATTTGAATTTTCGTTTATAGCTTTCGGGTTAGCCAACGCCCCGGCCACCTTTCAAGCCCTCATGAACAAGGTTCTTTGGCCATACCTATGTCCTTTTGAACTCGTATTCTTTGACGATATCTTGATTTACAGTTCATCGTGGGAGGATCATTTACAGCATGTGTGTGCGGCGCTCCAACGTCTCCAACAACAACAACTTTTCCTCAAGAAGTATAAATGCCTCTTTGGGAACACATCGGTAACATACCTCAGCCATGTCATCCAAGCCGAGGGCATTAACATGGATCAGCCGAAGGTGGCCAGCATCCTAGACTAGTCGTGCCCCCAATCTGTGCGCACTCTCTGTAGCTTCTTTGGGCTGGTCGTTTACAATCGGTGCTTCATCAAGGACTACGACACCATTGCGATGCCACTGACACGCCTCCTCTGCAAGGAGGGCTTTGTTTGGTCGGCCGAGGTCGAATCAGCATTCACAACACTCAAGGGGGCGCTGACCGTGTAACCAGTGCTCCAGTTGCTGAATTTTGATGCATCGTTCGTGGTAGAGTGCGACGCCTCAGGCACTGGGTTTGGTACCGTGCTGCATCAAGGCGTGGGCACCATAGCCTTCTTCAGTCGTCCGATTGCCGCATGACATGCCATGCTAGTGGCATATGAGCGCGAAATAATTGGCCTCATCCAGGCCATGCGACATTGGCGGCAACACTTGTGGGGGCGTGTCAGGACCCTGGGCCATTGGACCCGAGTCCTCTGTGTATTTTGAACTACTTCCATTATTAGTAGCTAGTCCACACAGTTTGCAACATCGATAAAATCATATCCATACAATAAGGTAGCTAAGAAGTAGATAAAATAATATTACTTAGTAGCAAAAGGACCTTATAGTCTTACAGAGTTTGCCATGCCAGGCTTAGGACAACAGAGTAAACTTGCAGCGGAAAGAAACAACTCGTGGTAGCCATCTGACAAGCCCACAGGCAGTCGAGTGGAGAACGCGACTTAGTTCGTATAGTTTTCAAAATATTTCTCCTCGTAGAACTCTGTGTTCCCTGGTTCTTCTGCAGGGACTGATCAATAAATTGTGTATAGCCGTGAGTACATAAAGTACTCAGCAAGTCATAGAAAAATGTATGCAAATAGTATTCAAGCAAGGCTTGACAAGGATAGCTTTATAGTTATTTTGCATAAAACAGTATTGACAATAAATACAGTAAATATATTGAAGAGCATAATTTAAAAGATTAAGTACATAAGTAAACAACTTCTTTGAAACAACTAGTGAACACCCCATTCACTTTCCAACCAATAACTAGATTGCTTCCCGACCCAACCATTCCAATATTTTTATGAAAATCTACACCTCGTGTGAAATCACCGGGCATTGTTCATAACAAGGGACACGACTATTTGAATAGTTTTAAACACTTTGTAGAGGTTGTCCAGCTTGACCCACAAAATATAATCATCTTGATAAAAGCACACGTTTCCTTAAAAATGTGAATCAAGGAGAGACTATCACAAGGCTTTTACAAAGATCTGTTTTGACTCGGTTCTGCTCGCAAAGGTTTCGCCATTCTAGACCCCCTCTTGCACCGTTTCATCAACCAAAACAGAACCGAACCAAAACCTTGCTAATTAGTTGGCCAGGTCCAGCCCACCCTGGACATGTGGTTGTACGGTATGGCTCAGATCAATAGCGCACAAAGTTAAGTCCTTAGTAGTTCCTCAGGCGAGACTACCTCAACCCATGTGCATCGTGCACTTTGCTTTGAGCTCTTTGCTTCGCGCAATCTGTTTCGTGCATTCCACCTTTACTACCTGACTATTCGCCTAATCACAAATCATTTTCGCTCAATCCGGTCAAATAGAAACCCTTGTCATGGCACAACAAATTTTAATAATAGTGGCTTCCGCCATAATTCCTTATATTATTAAGTCAAGATTTAACTTTTTATGAACATGTGATTGAGAGACCATCGCATAACTAAAACATGACTAAGCATAATACATACCTATGTTGGTATTACAATTTTGTCCAACTAAGATTACCCAACCTGTGGTGTCCAAAGGTACATGTCAACAGATTATTCACAATTATTCAACAAGTCATACTATGAAGTAGGTATTTAATTATTCCCGAAAACAATTAATATAAAAATAGCAATGCATACTGATATAAAATAATATAATTTTATAAAATGGGTTCAATATGATCAAAGGTCTACGACTTACCTTCGTTGAAGGTTTCAGTTCCTTCTGCCATTGGGTCCAAGAATTCTTCAGAAACGTCGAAATCTACACGTGCGAACAGAGCCAAATAAAATACAAAAATTACCAAACTAGAACAAAAAAAGGTACTGAATTTAGATGAATTTGAAGATTTGAATCACTCAAATCGGAGTTCGAACGAAGGAGAACGGGCTCTCGGAAGTTTTGAAATTATGTGGTCGGAAGGAGGTTCGACTAGTCAGAAGGTTTCAGCAACCTGGTCGAAAGAGGTTCGACTGGTGGCAATGAAGAGAGCGGCGGTGAGGCTCGGCGGAGCGGTCAAAGATGGCTGGGGCGCTCCGGTGATTCTTTGGCGGCGGGGAGGTACGCATCGGGTAGGCCACGATCTTGCGAAGCTAGCGACAAAGACCACGTTAGCGGAGAAGCTTGGCTGCGGTGCTAGAGTCAGTGGCGCAAGCTCCAGCCAGTGGCAGCGAAACTCGAAGCGCTGCGAAATTAGGGTAAGAGAGAGAGAGAGTGTTGAGGGGAAAACAGGGGGAGGGCAAAAGGGCTCCCTGGGGCTCCATTAAAGAGGAAGGAGGGGGAAACCTGGCGACAAGGTGGAGCGGCAGGATTCGTGGCGGCGCAGCAGAGATGACGACATTTAACGCAAAGGGGCGCATTTAATGTGCGTGCCACCGAGGGGGCGATAGAATATAATGCGCACAGCATGGCAGAGATGATGGCATTTAATGCGTATGTCGCTGAGGGGGCGACGACATTTAATGCGCACGGTGCTGAGGAAAAAGAGGGAGAAGGAACGTGCCGAGGCGGGGGTGGTTGAAACTGAAGGAGTGGTTGAAACCGAAAGGTGGTCAAAACTAAAAGGGGTGGTCGAAACAGAAAGGGTGGTTGAAACCAAAAGGGTGGTCAAAATTGAAGAGGTGGTGCGGTGATAGAAATGGGCCAACGGGAATTCGAAACATTCAAAGAAATAAGACTTTAAATGCCAAAGAACTCCAATAAACTCAAAATAAACCAAATCTGAATTAATTGAAGTTTGATTAATTCATATTAAATTATTTTTATTGTCTAAAATTCAAAGTTAAGCTTTAGCAACTTCAACAAGAATCAAATTGTTATTTTTATTTTTTGAATTTTTTTAAAAATGTCCCAAAAATTGGGATGTTACAAACCTACCCCGCTTAAGGGAACCTCGACCCTGAGATTCAGAATGACTAGAGAATATGTTTGAGAACTCAGAATTTGCTCACTGAACCAAATTGATTTCCCTTCCAAGTGAGGCAAAACCGAAATGGAAACTGAACTGGCCAGAACTTACATGGAATGGTCTTTTGAACTGATTGGACTAGCGCTGCATTGACTTGATTCACTCGGCCTCTTGCAGAAGGAAGTGGAATCCTATTGACTTGACTTGGAACCTGAGTTGTTCCTTGGCTTGCTCCTGGTGTAGGGTTCTTCACTGGTGTAGCTCCCAAGTTGAAAGGAAAAGGAGTCATGGCTTGACATTTTTGTGGGCAACTGTGAGCATAATGACCTATCTCTTGGCACCTGTAACAGGTGACTCCTGGGGCTAGATTGTTGCTTCTCTGAGGTTGGTTGTTGTTGCTGAATCCTGAAACAACTGGGCGAGGTGTCAGCGAAGTGGTTCTGAATGCGGCAAGAGGAGTGAAATGGACAGAATGCTGCACATCCATTCTGAATATCTACGGATGGTTTTGATTAGACTCAAGCTACACCATCTTGTTCTTACGAGACTCGTACAACTGACGTTGAGCATCTTCTTGCACAAGAGCTTTGTTGACCAGCTGTTGGAAATTGGAGTAGTCGACTGATACCAATTGCACTTTGAGGTTGTGGTTAAGTCCTTCCATAAAATGTCAGATCTTAGCTTCTTTAGTTGCGATGTCTTTCAGTGCATGCCTTGACAGCTGAGTGAATTGATTGAGATACTCTTACACGCTGAGATTGCTTTGTTGCAGCTTATGGAACTCTCGCTTTTTCATGTCCATTATTCCCAAAGGAACGTGCACCATAAGGAAAGCAGTAGAAAACTCTTGCCAAGATATATCATGAATATTTTGATGAGTTGCACAATAGTTTTCCCAGCACATCACTGCAGTTCCAAAGAGTTGGTGTGCTGCATAGAGGACTTTCTCCCGGTCATTGCACTGAGCCAAGATAATTTTCTTCTCAACACCCTTAAGCCATTCATCAGCTTCTATGGGATCAATTGAGCTGGCGAAAGTGGGCGGCTTGGTTCTCATAAACTCTCCAAGTCTGGACTGAGCTGGAAAGACTGGAGTTCGAGCTGACTGATTTACTTGATTCTGAGCAAGAGCCTGAAGTAGTTGCAGTTGCATGGCCATCATTTGTTCCCGGTTTGAATAGGGTTGACCCAAGGCTGGTCGCGGTAGGGGTTCCTCTTGACTTGCGAAGTTGTGGGTCTAAACCATCAGATATAAATCTTCCCGGGTTTAATAGATGAGAGGAAGAAAGCACGATAGGTGAGGGGGAGCACAAAAGACGAGAGAGAACAAGGAAGAAAGACGGAAGCATCCTAACTGGGGAAAATCGATTAAACCCAAAGAACAAATAGCCGAAAAGCTATTAAGAGGCAATCAAACTTCGAGCAGAAGATCCTATTACTCGGGCTAAGCGATACTAAAACTGAGAAGGACAACTCTTGCTAAAGAACTTATATTCTAACTTATATAGACGGTCGACTTGAAACAAGACTCGATCCTATAGAGATTACTGAGGTGAGAAAGATCAATTTGAATTCAAAAGCAAAATTCCAGAAGAGATAAGATGCAAGAACTTATGGATGATATAAGAAGAGATTAGAACAAGATGAGAAAAGAATAGAATAAGACAAGAGAATAATAACTACTCATCAATTGACTAGGTTTGATTTTAAAAAATAAAATTTGAAACTTTTGACTAAAACCACCATGCTAACTAAGGTTACATCCTAGAGTCGATATGGCTCTGATATCATCTCTTGTCGGGACCCCCGGGCCACTGGAGTCGAGCCCTCTGTGTATTCTGAACTAGTTCCGAGATCAGTAGCTAGTCCACATAGTTTACAACATCAATAAAATCATATCCATACTTCAAGATAGCTAAGAAGAAGATAAAATAATACTACTTAGTAGCATAAGGACGTTATGGTCAAGTCTTACAGAGTTTGCTACGCCGGGCTTAGGATAACAGAGTAAACTTGCAGTGGAAAGGAACAGCTCGTGGTAGCCATCTGACATGCCCACAGGCAGTCGAGAGGCGAACGCGACCTAGTTCGCATAGTCTTCAAAATATTCCTCCATGTAGAACTCTGTGCTTCCTGGTTCTTCTGCGGGAACTGATCACCAAATGTCATATAGTCGTGAGTACATAAAGAACTCGGAAAATCGTAGGGAAATGTATGCAAATAGTATTCATACAAGGCTTGACAAGGATAGCTTTATGGTTATTTTGTAGAAAGCAGTATTGACAGTAAATACAGTAAATAAATTGAAGAGCATAATTTAAAAGATTAAGTACATAAGTAAAAATGTTCTTTGAAACAACTAGTGAACACCCCCGTTCACTTCCCAACCAACAACCAACAACAAGATCGCTTCCCGGCCCAACCATTCTAACATTTTTATGAAAGTCTACCTCTCGTGTGAAATCACTAGGCATTGTCCATAACCGGGGACACGACTATTCAAATAGTTTTTAACACTCTGCAAAGGTTGTATAGCTTGACCCACAAGAGATAATCGTCTTGATAAAAGCACACGTTTCTTTATACATGTGAATCAAGAAAATGTTGTCACAAGGCTTTACAAAGCTGCTTTTGACTCAGTTACGCTTCACTAAGGTTTCGACATTCTAGACCCCCTCTTGTGTTGTTTCGTCAACCAAAATAGAACTGAACCAAAACCTTGCTAATTAGTTGGCCAGGTCCACCCCATCCCGAACATGTGGTTTTACGGTATGGCCCAGATCAACAGCTCACAAACTTAAATCCTTAGTGGTTGCTAAGGCAAGACTACCTCAACCCATGTGCTTCGCACTCTTTGCTTCGCGCATTCCTCCTTTACTACCTGACTACTCGCCCAAGCATAAATCATTTTTGCTCAACCTGGCCAAATGACAACCCTTACCATGGCACAATAAATTTTAATAGTAGTGACTTCTGCCATAATTCCATATATCATTAAGTCAAGATTTAACATTTTATGAACATGTGATCGAGAGACCACGCATAACTAAAGCATGACTAAGCATAATTGTAACATATCAAATGTGGATTTGTGTTTCAAATGTAAGAAAATGAGAAGAAATTAAAACTTTTCTTGCATCTTGAAGTCTTTAGACATTTCTTTAATTCTTGTAAAGGAATTATGGAAATCAAAACCAAAATCCTCAATTGACACCAATCAAAAATCTCCTTGGCAATGATCTTGTGCCAAATCCAAGTAAATATTTTTCCCGAGTTCTAGGGAGGCTTGGTAACACCTCTGAATTATTTCATGATTTTTATAAATTATTTGATAATTTTGGAGGCAAGTCAAACCAAGTCAAAGTTTGGCCAAACCCTAACTCCAACATTCTGGAATTTCTGGGGAAGAATGTAGTGCATAGAAATCTTTGAAAGTTTTATGTAAGGTTAATCCTTAAGTCAGAAACCTACAGCTAAAATTTTATGATTTTTGGAGCTTGTTTGCTACCTCAAGAAAATCCTCCAAAAATCAGCTGCTTAATTCGAACCCTAGTTGGGTTTCACTATTCCTTGGGTGCGAGTCAGACTCGGGCTCGAGCCACTTGACTCGGTCCAGTCAAGTAACTGCACCCGGTGTAGTCGCTCGGGCGCGAGTATCGTGGACCGTTGGATCTGAGTTCAACGACTCATATGCGCGTGAACGTTCGGACCATCCGAACGTTTCGATCAACGAGAGTGTTGGATCTTAAATCAACGGACTGGATTGAAGTGAACGTTCGGACCGGCCGATCGTTCCGTTCATTTGAACCGTCCGATTTGGAGATAACGGCCTGGATTGAAGTGAACGTTCGGACCGTTCCAATCGCCTCGTTCATTTTAACCGTCCGATTTCAATCCAACGGTGGCCGAGTCGTCTCCTTCCTCGAGTCTGAGCAAGCGTGCGATTGAGTCAAAAGCCATGGCGTGTGCAGGAGCTGGAGCAGCGTAGTGTCACCTCGGTGACCACCTTTAAATGGCTCTCTCTGCTCGCATTAATTGCCCGTCGTGCACCGCCCTCAGAACTCCATTGCTCAACTGCTCCCATCGTTCTCAAGTGCTCGCATGGCAGTGTTGACCCGAGGAGAAATTTTGTCGTTGCCCTCTGCTTTCTCAGCTATTTAAGCTCCATTGCTTCCCCTTTGGCTTCCTTTAGCACCTCCGCAACTCTAGCTAGCACTTCAATGTTTGTTTGAGCTGCATTCAACCGAAAACACTTCGGCCGCCGTTGCCGAGCTTCAAGCTGTTGGTGAAGGCGGTACCTCGATGGCTCTCTCTCCATTTCTTGTTAAGCTCTACTCCTCTTTACTCTCGTGAGCTTAACCCTCGCTCAATTTTGCTTATCTTCCTCAGGGCTTGGCTGAATTGGAGATTACCCATTTTCGGCTGAAAGCACCATTTTTCATCACCGAAGCAACTCCAACCTTTCTCTATGCCTCTCCTGTGCTAAGATAGCTTCACTTTAGTCCCTAGATGCTTGGCACAAGCTTACTTGGACCGCAGCAGAGCTTCTTTGCATTTTTCGTTTTTCAGCCATTTTGGTCATCTCTGTCAACTCCGGCTTGCCGGCGTTTTAAACCGCCGCAGCCGTAGAAATTGGTTCCAGGGTGTGCGCAAAGTTATTGCGGACCCATTTTGGGCCTTTGCTCGCACCGCCGTGACTAGAGTCGCCGGCGGTGAGCATCTTTTCGCTGTCGAGTTTTGTCGCTTGAACTGGGCGCGAGCTCTTTGAACATGGTTTGCTGTGGACTGTCGATCCTTAGATCAACGGCCCACGATTGCGTGAACGTTCGGGCCATCCGAACGGGGCGATCCATGTGTACCGTAGGATTTTAGATCAACAGCTCAGATTCGAGTGAACGTTCGGACCATCCGAACATCTCGAACCACATGGACCGTTGGATCTAAATCCAACAGTGAACGTATGAGCCGCGCACGCGCGCTGTGCTCTGCGCGCGTGGGCTGTTGGATTTCAAATCTATGGCTCAGGTTTGCGTGAACGTTTGGACCAGTCGAAGGTTCCTTCTTTGTGAGCCGTCCATCTCAAGATTAACGGCCCACATCTATTTGAACGTTCGGACCGTCCGAACGTCTCCATCCACGTGGACCGTTGGATCTAAATCCAACGGTGGGGTTGTGAGACGCTGGAGTGCGCGCTGTCTCGTGGAGTTGGACCGTTGGATCCAAGATCAACAGTCCAAGTTCGTCCACGTCGATTTAATCTCAGATTTTCCCGAGAGGATTATTTGTCAACTGAAAAATAAAATTAACTTATAAAATGCATAACTATTTTATTTTAATTCCGTTTTAGTTGATTCAAATTTTGTTGGTTATGTTTTTAACTGAACTTCGATCTAAAAATGTTTCTAACCTCATTATAGCTCCAGAAATTTTTGCTAAGATTTTAGTTGTAATGAATAATAGTATTTGTGATTTATAAGGCTGAGCAGATTTGTTTTGCTCATATCTTTTGCATTAAGAATTCAAATCAATTGGTTCTTGTTGGTAAATTCCTTATAAATCATGCTATTACTGCTGCAAAATATTCAAAGCATTCGAAAAAAGTTTGCTGTTGAGTCTTTTTGTTCTCTTCGTTCTTATCGGTTCTTTTTCGCTTTCTCGTTAGGTTCCGAAGAGCACATTGATCACTTAAGTGATCCTCTGTAACATCTTGAACAGCAGCAACCAAGCAAGCAGTTTGATCATGTTAATCCCAGTATTTTTCAAGTCTAACATATTGTTTGCAAACTGTATGTATGCATTGCTATGTTGTGTTAAATTATGATTAGTGGATCCTATAGTTGCATAATCTGTAGGAATGGATTCTCCTCTACTACCATGAGCCTAGGTTATTTGTTGTGATTTGAGTTCGATGGATGAGCTCTTGTCACTTAGTAGATTGCGATTTGAAATTGCTTAGAAATGCTTAGTTTCGGTAGTAATGGGCGATCATCGATTTAGTCGATGATCTTGATCACACATCTAATTATTATTCCTTTATGTCCAGCACTTGTGCTTTGTTATTTTATAAAGAAAAATCTAAAAATAAAAAATTGATTTAGACTTGGGCATATTGGTTGGATGGTGTGGTTGTTTGGGTTGTGGTGGTATGCCTAAGTCAACAAGGACCGAATTACTTGCGCCACCGTACTGAGCAATTTGCGTGCTAACCACACGAGAGGTATATGGGACCTCTCTTGACTAAGCACTTTGGCGTGTGTTATCTCCAAGTCGCAGGAGGGGGTTGTGTGTGTTGTGTGAAAAAGGATTTGTGTTCTTGTGTTGGGTGTGCGGTGGTGGAGGTTCTGGGTAGGCTCTCCACCTCGAGGGGCATCGTAGTTGTCCAAGGCTTTACCTGCGATGGGTAGTTGACCGAGGCTTTACGATGACTCCGACACAACGTATGGGTTTCTATCCATACGGGCGGCTCGTAGTTAATGCATAATATTGGAAATGTCTCGAAGGACTTAGCTGTGCTGGCATACCAAAGGAAGTATGCTAATCATGTGGCAAAAAGATGGTCTGACGTGTGGGTACATTGGTACACCCCTACAGGGATAAAACTATTCGAATAGCCTCGTCCTAGGTTATGGACACGCTCGGATACGCCCCGTGAGAATTAGACTACAACCTTTTTATTAAAATTTGACATGGTTGGTATGAATGGGTAATTCATGCTATTGTTGTGGTGACTAATGGTTTAGTCACTTCCAGAATTGTTGTTGTTCTCTATCTACTGTTATTATATTGTCATTTACTGTTATTTGAACAATAGAAACAGATTGTAAACTTGCTTTCAAATGTATTACATTATTGCAAATAAAGATTGCTTTGTGCTGAAAATGAAACATACAGCCTCCACTTAAATAAGCTTGCATGTAGCATATGTATAGGTATGTTATTCTACACGTAAGTCTTGCGGAGTACAATTTTTGTAGTCATTTACTTTGCTTAACTATTTGTTGCAGAGGAGGAAGGTGAGCCCCAAGGGCCTCACTTTTGTGAAATGTGATGCGGGTTCGACGACTAGCTTGGCGGTCCGGTCGGTTGCCTTGTGGGTTAAAGGCACACCGATTGGCTCTTTTGTTTACGGCCATCTTATGGCACATTTGCTTCCACTGTTTATTTTTCTATTTATATGTATTTGGCCGGTCGGCCTCTCTTTTGTAATAACCATCTGTAATTTATTTTAACTACTGGTTTGTTGCTGTGCTTCGGTTCTATGTGAATGAATGGAATTGATGCATGAATTTTGTAAAGGGGTGTGTATGCTGCATTTCTGGGAAGGATACATGTCTCGAAGACACGGGTTATTTTGTTTGTGATGCTAGGGACAATTGGTGACTAAGCATTACAAGCCTAATAATCCGGGGTCCTCACAATAATACGCACCCATGTTAGTATTACAACAATGTACAACTAAGATTACCCAACAGTGGTGTCAAAGGGTACATGTCAACATGTCATTCACAATTATTAAAGGAGTCATACTGTGAAGTAGGTATTTAATTATTCCTGAAAACAATTTATATAAAAATAGCATTGCATGCTGATATAAAATAATATAATTTTATAAAATGGTTTCAATATGATCAAAGGTTTACGACTTGCCTTGTTTGAAGGATTCGGTTGCTTCGGCCGTTGGGTCCAAGAATTTTTTAGAAATGCTGGAATCTACACGTGGCAACAAGGACAAATAAATAAAACAATTCTAAATGAAATCCAAAAATTACTAAACTAGAAGCAAAATAAAAGTACTGAATTTAGATGAATTTGGAGATTTGAATCACTCAAATCGGAGTTCGAACGAAGGAGAACGGGCTCTCGAAAGTTTTGAAATCACATGTTCGGAAGGAGGTTGCGACAGATTGGAAGGAGGTTCGACTGGTCGAAATGTTTTGGCTACCTAATAGAAAGAGGTTCGATTGGTGGTGACAAAGAGAGTGGCGGCGAGGTGGTCGATGGTGAGGCTCAGCGGAGCGGTCCAAGATGGCGGGGGCGCCACAATGATTATTTGGCGGTGGGGAGGTGCACAACAGGTAGGCCGCGATCTTGCAAAGCCAATGGCGAAGACCACGTTGAGGCAGAAGCTTGACGATGGTGCTGGAGGCAGTGGCGCAAGCTCCAGCCGGTAGCGGCGAAACGAGGGCGGGAGAGAGAGAGAGAGAGAGTTGAGAGGAAAATAGGGGGTGGGAAAAAGGACTCCCTGGGCTCTAATTAAAGAGGAATGAGGGGGAAACCAGGCGACAAGGTGGAGCGACGGGATTCACAGTGGTGCGGTAGAGACGACGGTATTTAATGCACATGTCGCTAAGGGGACGACTACATTTAATGCACGTGCCGCTGAGAGGGTGACGACGTGTGATGTGCATGGTGTGGCGGAGATGACGATATTTAATGCGTATGTTGCTGAGGCGGTGACGACATTTGATGCGCACGACGCTAAGGAAAATGAGGGAGAAAGAACGTGCTGAGGCAGGGGTGGTCGAAACCCAAGGAGTGGTCGAAACCGAAGGGTGGTCGAAACTAAAAGATTGGTCGAAACCAAAAGGGTGGTCGAAACCGAAGGGGTAGTGCCGTGATAGGAACGGGCGACGGGAATTTAGAATAGTCAGAAAAATAGGACTTTAAATATAAGAGAACTCCAATAAAGTCAAAATAAACCAAATCTGAATTAATTAAAGTTTGATTAATTCATATTAAATTATTTTTGTTGTCTAAAATTCTAAGTTAAGCTTTAGCAACTTCAACAAGACTGAAATGGTTATTTTTATTTTTTGAAATTTTTCAAAAAGCCCCGAAGATTGGGATGTTACAGGGAGTCCATTCAAGGCCTGTACTGATCATTACGCCCTCAAGTTCCTTTTCGATCAGCAGCTTTCCACCATTCCGCAACACCAATTGGTAAGCAAATTGTTCGGCTTTGACTTTGCTATTGAGTTTAAGCTAGGACGCCTTAACGTCATGGCCGATGCACTCTCTCGGAAGGATGCTGTGAGGACCCCCGGGTTATTTCCGTAAGACCGAGGTTTACCTGGTCTTAAGGAAATAACTCTAGGCCTCAAGTAAATGAATTCCACCTTAACTCCATCCAAGTGAGGAGCCCGACCGAAACTAGAGCCCCGGTGATCATGCGCGCTGCTCCTCTGCAAGCACTACATGATTATCGGTTCTCCAAACGGTCAAAGCCAACACTTAGACAAGTTAAGATGGGATTCATCACAGCGAGTATGAGGCCGTGTTGGCTCCCAGGATCAGCGACCAACACGCTCATACTCTCATTCAACGTTAATCACATCCATACAACAACGTACATTATCAATCCAAAAGACATACAACATAATAGTTAAGCCTACACTATTACATAACGGCCGACCGGCCAAATTCAAATAAGAGTGATAAATAACAGCGGAAGCAAAATAATTAAACCAAAAGTCCAGCAAGGTATGCCCATAACCCAAGGCAACCGATCAAGTTAAAAGATAGCACTACTCGTCGATTATCGCCTAAATCGGCAGACGAGCTCATCGAGCTCGATATCGACCTCACTGAAAAGAAAAACAAAAGGCCGCCAACATCCGGTGAGTACAAGTGCACTCATAAGTCTTACACAAATAAAAAGTAGTATGCTAGAGGTTGTTCCAAAGGATGGCTCATATTGGCTTAGTTTTGCAAAAGAGACGCAACAATTAACAACCTACACATACTAGTTTCCAAGTGCCCATTTATAAATCAGATTTGAAGTAGAAGTAAAGCTCATGAATAAGTAATAACATGAATCACAAATGAATCATAAAAGTGTCAAAGTGGCGGTCCACTTTGATACAACAACAAGTACACAATTTAACAAAGTGGCGGTCCACTTTGCTACAACACAAGCATGAATATCCCATTCATGACAATCCCAAGTTTTTCCACAAAACAAATATGTCAAAGTCTAACAATAGTAACTCCCGAACTCAAGCGTTTGTCCATAACCTAGGGCGAGGCTATTGAATAGATTTATACCTGCGGGGTGTACTACTTTACCCACACGACTTGATTAGCCCGTTGAGCCTCCGGATGCCTCCAAAATAGCATACTTCCTATGGTATGCGGTAGGAGTAAATCAAGATATGGTCATTTTTAGCAAGAAAATTTCATTATGCTAAGTCCCTCAACCTTGGGCTTCTAGGCGACATAAGGCGTTACGGTCTATATGCCCTATCGGCCGCAAGGAACATAGGGTTTAACGGCCCTATGGCCTCACAAAACCACCGTGGGGCTCAACACAACAAAACCTTCCCCTACTTAACCATACGGCTCCCACCCCGCATGTGGTATGCACGAATGTACTTGAATCAACGCGTTACCAAAGTTCGGTCCTTGTTGGTCTAGACAAGACAATCCACATACCCAATCTCGTGCGAAGGCACCTTCACTAGCATCCACTTGTCCGACCCAAATCTCATTTTAAATAACAAAATTTTAACTTTTGAAACAGATACGAAGATCTGAAATAAACCAAAAAAAAAAATTATAAAGTTTATATGTCCCATGACTGTCGGGTTATTCCTTGAATCAAACTATCGTTCTAGACTTGCATGGCTAAGCAACACATACCACGTAAGTCACACAACTTATCCTAAACATTTCAGTAATGGAGTAATTCAAGGATAACCACAATGACAAAACAATAGGGTGTATCTAACTATTCCACACAAAAATAGCGACATTAATAAAATAGCATGCAAGCAAATATCATTGCACTAACTTAACAAAAGCGGGATCAAATATGATGCAAAAGAAAGTTCAAATGATGCTTGCCTCACTGGTATGCTAGCTGCTGTCCTCGATGGCGTATAAGTCAATATCGATGGCTTCGGATCTATTTAAGTATAATACCGAATAAACATCGAGAAATACTCAAAAATTCAAAGTGCTCAAAAATGCATGATTTTTCTACAGTAGCTAAGTCATGATTTTAGATGAATTTAGGTGGAAGATTCACTTCAATTGGATTTAGCATGTGAAAGTTATAAGGGTTCAAGTTACATTTTTAAAAAATCCATTTTAATTTGAATCATTCTTGCTCATTGTATTTAAATATTTGAGCAAAATTTGTAGAGTAGTAGTGAGTATAATGATTACATGGATAAATTGACAATATTATTACAAGTCCAGAACAGTTGAGTTTGACTCAATTTGAGTTTTCAATATTTAGTTATGAATTTATAAAGTTATTAACATTTTCTTTGTAAAAATAAAGATGATAATAGCTCATTTTCCAATTTAATGTTCTCTGTTACAGAGACATACTTGAAACCAATTTTAATATTAAGTTCATCTAAAATGAAAAATACCGTATGGTTTCATCCATTTTAGAGTTGAAATGAATTAGTTATGATTTTTCAAAGTTAAATACATTTCTTAGTTTGTAAATAATTACATTCGATTTTCTTAAATGATTAATACTTTTCTTACAAGCGCTACCTAGCCGCAGCCAGCGACATGTGGGGCGAGAATGATGTCATTTCTCATTTACCCCGGGATTTAATTTCCGATCGACAAGTGGGGCCGCATGTAGCGAGTCTACTACGGACAAGATGCATGGACCACGAGTTCATGGCCGGCTCACAAAGACAAGAAATGTGCGTTTAAGTGGCTAGGCCCACTTGTCACCGCTTATCTCCTCGTGTTTTACATTCGGGGGCGCATGTCATAGACTCATATACTCGCTTAAGACACCATTAAAACGATAATTGCGATTAAGGCCTAATGACGGAGTTACGCTTGTCGGACGCGTCCGACAACAACGCGCCGTCGTTCCCGGCTCGCCGGCCTTCTGCATACTAGCGATGCCGCTAAGCGGCGACTCTGTTGCGCAATAGCCTTGCGCAACTTTGGGTGGTGGTGGCGATGCACGAGGTGGCTGTCTTGCGCTCGTCGGAGAGGAGCGGCGGGGTACAATCGGCAAGCGTGTAGCGACGGGTAATGCTCCGCATGCGTTTTAAAAGCGGGTGCCCGAGCATCTAGGGACTCTTGGAGAGCTACCGAGAGTTGGAGAAAGAGTGGATGGCCGGGTGGCTTGGCGGCGGTGAGGTCTACTGGCGGCGATGCGGTTCAGCGGGGAGGAGACACCACGAGCAACAAGGAAGACAATGAAGCTTCGGATAGCTCAAAGATCGATAGGGTGTGCCACGGTAGCAAAGAACCGACCAATGCCTTACGGATCAAAGTGGGAGGCGAAAAGTTTGGATTTCGCCGATTTGGTTCAACTCTCAATTACGGTCTCTGGCATGCATTGCAAAAATTAGTTGAGGAACTCATCCACGAGCTAAAAGACATGATATGGCGCAAAAGTTAGCAAGTAGCTCACGGAGGCAAAGATAGAACAATGGTGTCCTCGGATGCAAGCTCGGGCGCGAAGAGCCGAGGAAGACACAATCGCGTTAAGAGCTACAAGCGAAACCAACACGGGCTTAGTCAAAATGGAACCAGATCGGAGAGAAAGCTCGAAGGCCCGAGACGAAGTTTACCCAAGAGCGGAGCTCACACGAGCTTCTCCTTCCTCTGGTGCCGAGGAAGAATGGCCAAGCGTAGGGGCACGGGAGTTTAAACGGAACCAAGGGACTAACAGGCGGCGTGAGCTAGTGAAGCTTGGGGATTGGTCGGTAGGGCGGTGCGGTCCGCGCGTCGACGGACCCTCGCAGAGCATGGCGGTAGCGTGGCGTTTGGCTTCGCGCGGCCTTGTGAGGGAGAAGACAGTCCGACAGTGGGACCAGTGGCGATGAGAAAAAAGCAGGAGCAATGAGCGCGTCGCGAGGAAATCGGCCGTTGGATCTTGATCGGAGGGTCGGCACCGAGAGGGTTTGGTTGGGACGGCTCGCCAAGTGGCTCGGTCGGACTCTTGTGCAATGGGTTTGAGCCGCGAGCAGTGCTCCTAATTGACCAGATTTGAATTTTAAACCTCCTAGTTTGACCAGGCTCCAAAATATAACAATAAAATTTATAAAAAGTGAAATAATTCGAGGGGTCCTGGGGTGACCTAGTACCCATAAAAATTATAATATCATACTGTTTATGATATACTTTGTGTTTTATAAATTCAAACTTAAGCTATGTTGTTTGGTAGTGTTTGAATTTTATCGAGGTTCAAACTCTTCCCAAAAATTTGGGAAAAATTATATTAATTCATGATAAGTAATGTAGTATTTGAATAAATTAATTCCAGGGAACTTCAATAGCATTTGTTTTGGTTTTTCATTTGTAGTTCCAATTATAGCATAGGTTTAATTCCTTTCATGATTTTCCAAATGCAATATTTAATATAAATCTTTGGAAATCATGATGCATGCTAATGAAATGCATAATAATCCTCTTTATTAATTTGGGGTGTGACAAACCTCCCCCTTATAAAAGATCTAGTCCCAGAGATCGGTGGGACTTAAAGATGGATAGAAAAGTTCTAAAGGAAACATAACATATGTTGTCTTGATTTCCTTCAAGGATAGTGCTAAGACATCCATTATTTTGCTTAACCTTTCCTTTCTTGATACGAAGGCATTTCAAGCGAGAAGGAAAAGATCGGATATTTGGTTCGCAGATGGTCTTCACGTTCCCATGTCGCTTCATCTTGATATGGTTACTCCATTGAACTTTGATGAACTTGATGTTGCGATTCCTCGTCTTGCGCTCCGTTTCTTCAAGAATGCGAATCGGGTGCTCCTGATAAGAAAGATCGGGTTGCAAGTCGAGTGCTTCCAACTTAGTTGCTTGATTGGGGCGCGAGACATTTCTTGATTGTGAAACATGGAACCGTCATGCACATCGAAAGTGATGGCGGCAACTCCAATTTATAAGCTCTGATCCCATCTTCGCTACAATTTGGAATGGTCCAATGTAGCGAGGTGCCAATTTGCCTTTGACTTGAAAGCGGTGTGTTCCTTTCATTGGAGAGACCTTGAGATAGGCGTGATCATCCACCTCAAAGCTTAGTTAGCGGCGACGACGGTGAGATACGACTTCTGACGTGATTGAGCTGTCCGAAGTCGTTCGCGGATGACACGAACTTGTTCTTCTGCATCTTCCACTAAAGTTGGACCATAGAATGGTCTCTCCCCGGCTTCGGACCAGTTCAAGGGTGTCCTACAAGCTCTTCCATACAACGCCTCAAAAGGTGACATTTGCAAGCTCGATTGGAAACTATTGTTGTAGGAGAACTCCGCATAAGCGGTAAACATTTTCCCAATCCTTGCTATAGGACAGCACACATGCCCGAAGAAGATCTTCTAAAACTTGGTTCACCCTCTCGGTTTGTCCATCCGTTTGTGGGTGGTAAGCGGAGCTGAAAGATAGATTGGTCCCCATGGCGTTATGCAAGCATTTCCAGAAGTGAGATGTGAATTGAGGACCTCTATCCGAAACGATCACCTTCGGTACACCATAGAGACAAACAATCACGGAGATGTCTGACTCTGCTAGTTTGGCTCCGGCGTAAGTGGTCTTGACAGGAATAAAATGGGCAACCTTTGTCAGACGATCGACAATCACCCATATGGAATCGGACCCGCTTGAGTCCTAGGAAGGCGGTGATAAAATCCATGCCAACTTCTTCCCATTTCCACAGGAATGGGTAGGGGTTATAGAGTGCTCTTGACTTCAAATGCTCGACCTTGACTCTTTGGCATACATCACACTCGGCAACATAACGAGCGATCTGTCGCTTCATTTGACTCCACCATAGTTGCTTCTTTAAATCTTGGTACATCTTGGTACAACCAGGGTGAATAGAAAACGAGAGTTGTGAGCTTCCTTGAGAATTAATTCCCTCGAGTTGCGATCAAATGGCACCACCAAGCGGTTTTGAACCGTAGGGCGCCTGCATATCTTCTTTAAAGCATTTGGCCTTTCCAAGCTTCATTCGCTCCGGTTTGGGCCACTTCAAAATCGGTCTTCGGGCTTCTCTAATCTGATCCTCAAGTGTGGATGTCACGCTTAGGGCAGCGAGAGAACCTTCTTTAATTATCTCCGGTGTAGGCGTTGCATCGCAAAGACACAATCCGCCAAAAGGGAGTTCTTGCCAAGCAGTTGCATTGAGATTTCTGCTCAGCGCGCGGCTACTACATTAGCTTTCCTGGGTGATAATGGAGTCCCATATCATAATCCTTGATCAACTCAAGCCATCTTCTTTGTCTCAAGTTCAGATCGGATTGGGTGAAAATATATTTGAGGCTCTTGTGATCGGTGTAGATCTACGCAGCGATTCTGATGAGGTAATGTCGCCAAATCTTCAAAGCATGGACTCTCGCTGCAAGCTCTAAGTCATGTGTGGGATAATTAGCTTCATGAGGCCTCAATTGCCTTGATGCATACGCCACCACTCGGCCCTCTTGCATGAGCACACATCCGAGCCCATGGCGAGATGCATCACAATAAATGTCGAAGTTTTGTGAATATCGGCAAGGTGAGTACCGAGCCTTGGTCGGAGATCTTTCAAAACTTGAAAGCTTTGCTCACATTCCGCTGACCATTCAAACTTCTTTTCCTTCCTTAAAAGTCGGGTCATTGGTCTCGCAATTTTGGAGAAGTTCTCGATGAATCTGCGGTAGTATCCATAAGTCCAAGAAAATGCGAATGTCGGTGGCGCTCTTGGGTTGCCTCGATTCAGACATCTTGCACTTTGCTTGGATCAACAGCGACACCACCCTTGGATAACACATGACCCAAGAAATGACTTCAAGCCAAAATTCACATTTGTTTGAATTTAGCATAGAGTTGATGTTGACGAAGCTTTCCCAACACAAGTCGCAGGTGCTGTTCGTGTTCTTCATCAGACTTGGAGTAGATAAGTATGTCGTCAATGAACACAACAACAAACTTGTCCAAGTACTCCATGAAAACCGAATTCATAAGATTCATGAAATAAGCGGAGCATTGGTTAAGCCAAAAGACATAACGGTATACTCGTACAAGCGTAACGAGTAGAAAATGCCGTCTTCGGTATGTCTTCTTTTCGACTTTTATTTGGTGGTAGCCCAATCTCAAGTCAACTTTGGAGAAAACACGAGCTCCACCAATTGATCAAGCAGATCATCAATTCGCGGAAGTGGATATTTGTTCTTGATTGTGACCTCGTTCAGCGGACGATAGTCGACACACATCCGCAAACTCTTGTCTTTCTTCTTGACAAAGATAGCGGGCATCCCCAAGGTGAGGAGTGGGCCTAATGAAACCCTTATCTTGAAGTTGCTTGAGTTGTTCTTTCAATTCTACCAACTCATTTGGAGGCATCCGATATGGCCGTTTAGAAATTGGCGCGATCTGGGTGCAAGCTCGATGACAATTCAACTTCCGGCGGGGGGCATGCACAGGAGTTCTTGGAAATACATCGGATATTCACATACCACTGGTACTTCCTCTAATTCAAGAGAGGTACTAGCCTCCAAAGCAAAGAGATGAGAAGGTCCTACTAAAGGTGCAAAAGTGACTTGATTTAGTCTTCACTTGTGACGAAATAGACCGTTAAGCACGATCGATCTTTCCACGATTTTTGGACAGCCAATCCATCCCTAAAATCACATCAATACCCATCAAGCTATCACAATTAGGTTTGCCAAGAAGTTAACCTTTTGAATTTCCACTTTTACGTCCCGGCAAACTTGATCGGTTTGGAAAACCGATCCCGGCGACTGGATCTGATAAGGTGGCTGGAGTTTATGCATTTCAAATTGATTGAGTGCAGCATATTCCCTTTTTATGAATGAATGAGATGCACCTGAATCAAATAAAGCGATCTTTGGACAAGAATTAACGAAAGTGTACCCAAAGCGACGTGCGAGCGCCGCTTGCCTCCTCGGCAGTGACGTGGTTTACTCGGCCACGTGCAGGAACTTGAGGAGGGGTCGATGAAGCACGAGAAGGTGGTGAAGGTCTTGCCGCAGCTGGCGTAGGTGTAGAAGCTTTGTAGGTCTGCGGCATTCCTCGCTGCTTGGCGAGGCAATGAGATGCGTAATGGCCCTGGCGGCCACAATGGAAACAAGTGGCGTTGGCCTTGTCGTGCCACCATGCAGGGATTCTTACCCCCATTGCTCCATTGTCGACGGCAAAGAAAGTGATGGAGCTGCTGCGGAGGTTTTGGCGCCACCGGGCGCTTGATCCGCTGGTCCGGAAAGGCCCGTCGCGGACGGAAAGAACTGCCACTAGCTGCATTCTGAGCAGCCTTCTTCCTCTTCTTGGACTCATCTACAGCGACACTCTTGTGCTCCACCACAAGTGCCTTGTTTACCAAGTCTTTGAAATGCGGAACTCATGTCTTGCTAGGGCGGTGTAGCTCTTCATCAAGCCATTCATGAAACGGCTCTGGCGGGCGTCAGTAGAAAGCGTCATCGAGGAGCATAACGAGATAAAAATTAAACTCATGTAGGTACTCCGTGATCGTCTTCTTTCCTTGCTTGGGGCAAGGAAGCTGCTGCGCTTTAATCATCATAACGCCTCGGGGATGTGAGCTTCCACGAAGCCGCTCGAATTCGTTCCATGTGGGAGCGTCCCGTCGATTGCATGGCGGAGAAATTGTCCCACCATGCGCTCATTGCGCCTCATGGTGATAACTAGCAAAAGAACCCTCTCCATGCGATGCATTGAGCAATAGCTAGTTTCTTCTCAATATCTCTCGGCCAGTTTTACGCCTCCATCGGGTCTTGATGCCCGAGAAGGTCAAAGATTGGTCCGCTGAAATTCAGCGAGACCCGTGTGCACGGTGAGAGGTAGCCTCTCTCTTTGGACTAGGAGCTCGGCGGTGTTGCGGGCAATAATTTCAAGAATCCGTGTCGTGTCCATTCGGTTTCTTTCTATCTGTAGCAACACCTCAGCCATTGAGGGAGGCGGTGGTAGCTCTTCCTCAGATGTACTGCCACGCTGATGATGTTCTTGGACGGCTCGCCTCAACCGCAGCGAGGTCCCGTGACGGAGAGCCCTCATCCTGTGGCGCGTGAGCGAGTGTTTGGCCTGTCATTACGAGGTGACAAGGAGAGTTAGGGAAAAGGGCTAGGATACTTACTTTTTAGGGAAAACCAAATTAAAGACACAAACATTTTATCGAAATTATTCATGCGGGAGGGTAAATGAGGCACAAGAACTCAAAGTCAAATAGGGTACAAAAGCACTAAGGCGATACAAATCCAATACTTAACTCGCAGAGTTTAAGAGTGATAACATCAAAGAGGCCCGTGGCGAATGGTAGCTGCCGAACTTAAGTCCTTGCAAAAGAAACACCTCGGATCAACAACTACTAATCGGCGGTACAAATAGAAAGATACATACTCGCTGGACCCACGTAAGGGCGTGGCGCACTATTCTAACACCCTATCTATTTTCACGATCGAAATTTACGGGAACTCATCCGTAAGGTGATACCGGAGATCCGTATCATCGTGGTCATGTGGATTGGTGAGGCGTAAAGGGATCCTACGATGTGTCCCTCCGCATTGCCGACCTTTGAGTGCGGGAAAACCCACCGACATGCGAGCTGGCGCCGTTGTTCTGATTGAGAACTTGTCCTCCAATTTGAGAGACGGTACTCGATGGCCTTGAGGCATAGGGGAGATTCGTTTCCCCATAAAGTACATGTCGGGCTACAAGTCCCATAATGCATAGGGGTTGTAGATGCTCTGAGCTACAAGAAGACGGCGCGTCTCCCAAAGCTCATGAATGGCGACGTCGGCGCATCACGTCCGTGATGCGAACCAACCTTGCGAGTTGCGAACATGGGGATCCTCCGTCTTGAATCCCAAATAAGGTGTTCACCTCCACGCCATGTGCTTGCATAGGGAAGTGGTCGTATGGTGGTGAGACAACTCGTTAAGTCATAGCGAAGGCGACTCATGGCCATACGGGCCACCTCTTGTAAAGCCATGGCCTCGTAAGTCCCATGTGCCCGCGAGCGTGCGGAATACTTCCGTAACTTGTCTTGCAACGATATGGATCACGGCCGGTAGTCTTCCATCCGGGACCTAGGTCTCGACGGTAGATGAAGTATACGGGTTGGTATGTGAAGTTGCCCTCCACATCATATCTCGAAGAAGTCTTTGGTATCCATCCACATCTTGACTTGAGTCTCTCGACGGACATCGATGTCCCATCTAAAGACAAGAATAACCCAGGTAAGTTAGTTTTGCAAATCAAATGAGAGTAAGGTGAGGGATGAAGCTAAGATGGATGAGGAATAAAAGAGATTATTACTTATCTTTATGAAATAATTTGATGGTCAAAAATATTTTGACTTAAAGAGGCTTACTAATACTAACGCCCATGCTATTTCTAACCTACAGTCAGTATGGCTCGATACCAACGCTGTGAGGACCCCCGGGTTATTTCCGTAAGACCGAGGTTTACCTGGTCTTAAGGAAATAACTCTAGGCCTCAAGTAAATGAATTCCACCTTAACTCCATCCAAGTGAGGAGCCCGACCGAAACTAGAGCCCCGGTGATCATGCGCGCTGCTCCTCTGCAAGCACTACATGATTATCGGTTCTCCAAACGGTCAAAGCCAACACTTAGACAAGTTAAGATGGGATTCATCACAGCGAGTATGAGGCCGTGTTGGCTCCCAGGATCAGCGACCAACACGCTCATACTCTCATTCAACGTTAATCACATCCATACAACAACGTACATTATCAATCCAAAAGACATACAACATAATAGTTAAGCCTACACTATTACATAACGGCCGACCGGCCAAATTCAAATAAGAGTGATAAATAACAGCGGAAGCAAAATAATTAAACCAAAAGTCCAGCAAGGTATGCCCATAACCCAAGGCAACCGACTGGGGTTAAAAGATAGCACTACTCGTCAGTGTCGCCTAAATCGGCACTGACGAGCTCATCGGGCTCGATATCGACCTCACCTGAAAAGAAAAACAAAAAGGCCAGCCAACATCTGGCTGAGTACAAGTGCACTCGCAAGTCTTACACAAATAAAAAGTAGTATGCTAGAGGTTGTTCCAAAGGATGGCTCATATTGGCTTAGTTTTGCAAAAGAGACGCAACAATTAACAACCTACACATACTAGTTTCCAAGTGCCCATTTATAAATCAGATTTGAAGTAGAAGTAAAGCTCATGAATAAGTAATAACATGAATCACAAATGAATCATAAAAGTGTCAAAGTGGCGGTCCACTTTGATACAACAACAAGTACACAATTTAACAAAGTGGCGGTCCACTTTGCTACAACACAAGCATGAATATCCCATTCATGACAATCCCAAGTTTTTCCACAAAACAAATATGTCAAAGTCTAACAATAGTAACTCCCGAACTCAAGCGTTTGTCCATAACCTAGGGCGAGGCTATTCGAATAGATTTATACCTGCGGTGTACTACTTTACCCACACGACTTGATTAGCCCGTTGAGCCTCGGATGCCTCCGAAAATAGCATACTTCCTATGGTATGCGGTAGGGTAAATCAAGATATGGTCATTTTAGCAAGAAAATTTCATTATGCTAAGTCCCTCAACCTTGGGCTTCTAGGCGACATAAGGCGTTACGGTCTATATGCCCTATCGGCGCAAAGGAACATAGGGTTTAACGGCCCTATGGCCTCACAAAACCACCGTGGGGCTCAACACAACAAAACCTTCCCCTACTTAACCATACGGCTCCCACCCCGCATGTGGTAGCACGAATGTACTTGAATCAACAGCGTTACCAAAGTTCGGTCCTTGTTGGTCTAGACAAGACAATCCACATACCCAATCTAGTGCACGAAGGCACCTTCACTAGCATCCACTTGTCCAGACCCAAATCTCATTTTAAATAACAAAATTTTAACTTTTGAAACAGAATCGAAGATCTGAAATAAACCAAAAAAATTATAAAGTTTATATGTCCCATGGTATCGGGTTATTCCCGAATCAAACTATCGTTCTAGACTTGCATGGCTAAGCAACACATACCACGTAAGTCACACAACTTATCCTAAACATTTCAGTAATGGAGTAATTCAAGGATAACCACAATGACAAAACAATAGGGTGTATCTAACTATTCCACACAAAAATAGCGACATTAATAAAATAGCATGCAAGCAAATATCATTGCACTAACTTAACAAAAGCGGGATCAAATATGATGCAAAAGAAAGTTCAAATGATGCTTGCCTCGCTGGTATGCTAGCTGCTGTCCCTCGATGGCGTATAAGTCAATATCGATGGCTTCGGATCTATTTAAGTATAATCTAGAATAAACATCGAAAATACTCAAAAATTCAAAGTGCTCAAAAATGCATGATTTTTCTACAGTAGCTAAGTCATGATTTTAGATGAATTTAGGTGGAAGATTCACTTCAATTGGATTTAGCATGTGAAAGTTATAAGGGTTGAAGTTACATTTTAAAAATCCATTTTAATTTGAATCATTCTTGTTCATTGTATTTAAATATTTGAGCAAAATTTGTAGAGTAGTAGTGAGTATAATGATTACATGGATAAATTGACAATATTATTACAAGTCGAGCAGTTGAGTTTGACTCAATTTGAGTTTTCAATATTTAGTTATGAATTTATAAAGTTATTAACATTTTTCTTTGTAAAAATAAAGATGATAATAGCTCATTTTCCAATTTAATGTTCTCTGTTACAGAGACATACTTGAAACCAATTTTAATATTAAGTTCATCTAAAATGAAAAATACGTAAGTGGTTTCATCCATTTTAGAGTTGAAATGAATTAGTTATGATTTTCAAAGTTAAATACATTTCTTAGTTTGTAAATAATTACATTCGATTTTCTTAAATGATTAATACTTTTCTTACAAGCGCTACCTAGCCGCAGACCAGCGACATGTGGGGCGTATGATGTCATTTCTCATTTACCCGGGATTTAATTTCCGACCGACAAGTGGGGCCGCGTATGGCGAGTGACTACGGCCGCGAGTGCATGGACCACGAGTTCATGACCGCTCACAAAGACAAGAAATGTGCGTTTAAGTGGCTAGGCCCACTTGTCGACCGCCGCTTATCTCCTCGTGTTTACATTCTGGGGCGCATGTCATAGACTCATATACTCGCTTAAGACACCATTAAGAACGATAATTGCAGATTAAGGCCTAATGGCGAGTTACGATTTGTCGGACGCGTCCGACAACGCGCCCGTCTTGATGCCGGCGGCTCGCCCGGCGCTACGCGCCACGGCGATGCGGCTAAGCGGCTCTGTGCGCAATAGCCTTGCGCAACTTTGGGTGGTGGTGGCGATGCACGAGGTGGCTTTGTCTGCGGCTCGTCGGAGAGGAGGCGGGGTACAATCTGACAAGCGTGTAGCAGCGGTAATGCTCGCAGCGGTTCAAAAGCGGGTGCTGAGCATCTAGGGACTCTTGAGAGCTACGAGAGTTGGAGAGAAGAGTGGATGGCCGGGCGGCTTGGCGACGGTGAGGTCTACTGGCGATGCGGTTCAACGGGAGGAGACACCACGAGCAACAAGGAAGACAATGAAGCTTCGGATAGCTCAAAGATCGATAGGGTGTGCCACGTAGCAAAGAACCGACCAATGCCTTACTGGATCAAAGTGGGAGGCGAAAAGTTTGGATTTGGCCGATTTGGTTCAACTCTCAATTACGGTCTCTGGCATGCATTGCAAAAATTAGTTGAGGGAACTCATCCACGAGCTAAAAGACATGATATGACGCGCAAAGTTAGCAAGTAGCTCACGGAGGCAAAGATAGAACAATGGTGTCCTCGGATGCAAGCTCTGGGCGTGACCGAGCCGAGGAAGACACAATCGCGTTAAGGAGCTACAAGCGAAACCAACACGGGGGCTTAGTCAAAATGGAACCAGCATCGGAAGAGAAAGCTCGAAGGCCCAGAGACGAGAAGTTTACCCAAGAACGGAGCTCACACGAGCTTCTCCTTCCTCTGGTGCCGAGAGGAAGAATGGCCAAGCGTAGGGGGCACGGGGGAGTTTAAACGGAACCAAGGGACGGAGCAGGCGGCGTGAGCTAGTGAAGCTTGGGATTGGTCGTAGGGCGGGCGGTGCGGTCACGGCGGCGTCGGAGAACCGCAGAGCATGGCGGGCGCGTGGCGTTTAGCCTGCGGCCTTGGTGCGAGGAGAAAGACAGTCCGACAGTGGGACCAGTGGCGAGAGAAAGAAACGCACGAGCAGCGGCGCGTCTTGCGAGGAAATCGGCCGTTGGATCTTGATCGGAGGGTCAGCACCCGAGAGGGTTTGGTTGGGACGGCTCGCCAAGTGGCTCGGTCGGACTACTGTGCAATGGGTTTGAGCCCGCGGAACAGTGCTCCTAATTGACCAGATTTGAATTTTAAACCTCCTAGTTTGACCAGGCTCCAAAATATAACAATAAAATTTATAAAAAGTGAAATAATTCGAGGGGTCCTGGGGTGACCTAGTACCCATAAAAATTATAATATCATACTGTTTATGATATACTTTGTGTTTTATAAATTCAAACTTAAGCTATGTTGTTTGGTAGTGTTTGAATTTTATCAGGGTTCAAACTCTTCCCAAAAATTTGGGAAAAATTATATTAATTCATGATAAGTAATGTAGTATTTGAATAAATTAATTCAGGGAACTTCAATAGCATTTGTTTTGGTTTTTCATTTGTAGTTCCAATTATAGCATAGGTTTAATTCCTTTCACAGATTTTCCAAATGCAATATTTAATATAAATGCTGGAAATCATGATGCATGCTAATGAAATGCATAATAATCCTCTTTATTAATTTGGGGGTGTGACAGATGCCGACCCGGGGACCACGTTCGCCATTACTACCTCCCTATTCACATTGTTTGACAACCTCGAGACAGTAGCGACTCACGGGCCCGAGCTCTCGGCCTCGTGAGTCGCATCGAGATAGGCGAAGTCGTCGAACCATGGTCACTAATTGATGATGTCGTGTGCTTTCAACGGCGTGCACACGTTCCGACAACATCAACCCTCCACTCAACAGTTCTGACTACAGTCCATGATGGACTACATGGGGGTATTCAGAATACCCTACACCGCCTATGCCAAAATTTCCATCTCCTTCAAGATTGGGCGGTGGTACAGGCGTTCGTCTGGCATGCGCGAGTGTGCGGTGCAACAAAATCTGAAACGACTTTAGCCGTAAGGCTATTAAGCCCTTGGAGGTACCATGCCGTATTTGGTCTGACATATCCATGGACTTCATTGAAGGATTGCCAAAGGTGGGCAGGAAGTCCGTCATATTGACTGTTATGGATTTCTTTTCGAAGTATGCTCACTTCCTTCCATTGGCACATCCTTATTCAGCTTCTTCAGTCGCCCGTGTATTTTCTTGGAGCAGTTCAGGGCTAAGTTTTATCTCGATTCTTTCCTTGAGAGGATGGAACATTCTCTGATGACCTTTGTTCAAAGGCAGACTATTGGGCAGGATTCAACAACTTATCCGTTTCGTGCCAGTTGTGGCTGGTAGTGATTGAGAGAAGGCAAAGAGGTTCCGTAGGGGACTTAACCCTGAGTATTGCCACGTCCTGGGGGCGACCAGCTTACTTGACTTCAACTCTGTGGTCGATCAGGCCAAGGGTATGGAGTTGGAGAGAGAGCTCACTAGAGAGAGGCAGTCTACTAGTGGTCCTACTCCTACTGGGGGATCAGGCAGTGGTTAGAAGAGGAGCTTCAGTGGTTCTAAGAGGTTTCTGGGAGGCCATCGTCCCACGGCCGTTTCTTGCGATCACAGTCGTGAGCGAGAATGCTCCTCTGCCGCACAATACTTTCGTAGGCGTTGCATCCTGTCCCAGGTCAGGGCGTGATTTGTTTTAAGTGCGGTGGCAATCATCGTGCTTCTGAGTGCTCTTTCACGGGAGATTATCGTCATTGTGGCCTGTCAGACCATAAGATGTCAGTTTGCAAGAAGAACCCAACAAGTATCATCAAGTGGGACGCAGCCCCTGCAACATCTTCACTCTATGCTCCACGAGGTTCAGTTCAGACTCTGGTAGCTGCTCCCACGCCGCATTACCCCTCTAGTTGGGTTCCTCCTGCGGTGTTCTCTCTAGCGCCCTCTCCAGGGTTCCACTAGAACCCTACGTTGTATGCACCGCCATCATTTGCTCCACCGACATCAGTTCATGTCCTTCCATTGCCGAGTGTCGGGGTGTCCTCTGCACCGGCGCCACAAGGAGTCTACGCCATGCCTACACCTGATACCGTAGGCCAGCCTAACGTGGTGATAGGTACCTTATTAGTTGATTCCCATGTGGCATTTATTCTTTTTGATTCAGGGGTTACCTATTCGTTTGTGTCACTTGAGTTTGCTAGAAGAACGGGTTTGAGTATGCAGACTATTTCTCAATCGGTTGTGGTTAGTTCTCCAGGGGGTTTCATTTCTAGCTTTACTTTATGTCCGGGCTGTTCCATCACCATTGATGGGGAGGATTTCACATCCAGTATTGTGGTGATTTCGATATTTCCATTCGATGTTATACTTGGCATGGACTGGTTATTCAGTTACCACGCTAAGATTTGTTGCTTCTGGAAGACTGTGACCATGCAAGCCACGTCTGGTGAAGAATTGGTGTTCTAGGGCAGCGCACCGTTTGATTCCCTCTTTGTGTTGGCCAATTTGTTCCCAAGTAGACGGGCATCAACAATTGGATTACTTTGGTCTTGTAGAGCGAAGGCAGATTCCTCTCAGCGCACCGAGGAGATTCCTATAGTATGTGAATGCCTTGATGTTTTCCCTGTACACCTTCCTGGGATGTCTCCAGTATGGAATGTGGAATTCCATATTGATCTTATTCCTGGCACTTGGCCCATTTCTATGTCTCCGTACCGTTTGGCACGACCCTTCCAGGATGAGTTGAAAAAGCAATTGGACGAGTTGATTTCTAAAGGTATGATTCGGCATAGTGTTTCACCTTGGGGAGCGCCTGTTCTCTTCACAAAGAAGAAAGCTGGCAGTTGGCATATGTGCATGGATTATCGGGCTCTCAACCAAGCAACAATAAAGAATAAATATCCTTTGCCTCGTATTGAGGATGATGAGTCACGGCGGCCCGATCTTCCGATAGGTTCGATTTGGTTCGTCGTGAGGACGTTGACGCTTTGAGGCTTCCGACCAACAGATCGTCACCTCGCAATTCGCTACACCCGCACGCCTGTCGTTATCGACCACGCTTGCACGCGATCGACCTTACCACGAAGGTTATTGTTCCTGCAAGCAATCGAAGCAACTCACAAGAACAAGATAGATGCAATCTGAATTGTATTGCGGATATGGATGAAGTTTACAAGTGGGGTTCCTCAAACCGTGTCAATGAACCGCAATTGGCGAATAATCTAAGAAAAACCGCCTCTAAACTATGGTGGCTCTTGTATATATATAGGGAGCGTGAGGAGGTCGACCTAGGGTTGTGCGTAGTGGGATGAAGCGTACACAACACGGACTCCGACCTCGTTACGTTTAAAAAGTCTTATTAGTTTCCAAAGCGGTGACGCAAACACCTTGTGTTGCGTATTTACGGTCGAAGATCCGGTCCTAGGGTGGTCTTGAGGAGTCCATGCTATCTTTGGTCGTAGATTGTGTCCAACGAGTCTTGTGCTCGCTTTACGGTCGTGGATTGCTCCAATCGAATCAACTAGTCGTAGGTCTTCTTGTAGTGGTCGTAGATCTTCTTGCGATGGTCGTAGACCTTCTTGAACCGGTCGTAGTACTAGATTCACGAGTACAAGTAAATCATCTCCATTAGGCGAATCATAGAGTTCTCAAATAATACACTCGACCCTAGAAACGACTTTACGATCGATTAAGTGGCGTGCTCTAGCTCTTGTCATAGGACCGTGTAGTTCAAAGACCCAGATCCGGAGGGTCTTGTGTCGTGCGTGTATCAGAAGGAGGATGTCCTCATCATACTCCCCTCTTGAATTGGAGTCATCCTCGACTCAAGCTCATCTTCTTCTCCCACGTATGGTTTCAAATCGAAATGTTAAATGTGGGGCTAACCCCAAAATCTGCAGTAATTCTAATTGATATGCATTATCATTTATCTTCTTAATTATCTTAAACGGTCCTTGACTCTAGGTATCAACTTTGATTTTCTTAATTAGAAACCTATCCTTTCTCAAATGAACCCAAACTAAATCACACGGTTCAAATTTTACAACTTTCCTACCTTTACTTCCAAAGAACCTTATACCTTTCGGTCATATGCTCTATATTCTCTTTAGTGCTTTCATGCAACTTGAGAATAAATGCAAGACGCTTCTTAGCATCTAGATTAATTTTTTGAGAGGTCGGTAAAGGTAGTAAATCAATAGAAGCACGGGGTTAAAACCATACACTACCCGAATGGACTTACCTTGGTGGTGGAGTGTACTGACCTATTGTAAGCAAACTCAACATGCGGTAAACACTCTTCCCACATCTTCAAGTTCTTTAAAACAGCCCGCAACATGGTGGATAACGTGCGGTTGACAACCTCCGTTTGTCCATCGGTTTGGGGATGGCATGTAATGAAAACAGCGACTTTGTCCCCAATTTATTCCAAAGTGATCTCCAAAAGTGGCTCAAAATCTTTGCATCACGATCCGAGACAATAGTATTGGGCACTCCATGTAAGCGAATGATTTCCTTAAAAAACAAATCAGCTATGTTTGTAGCATCATCGCTTTTGTGACAAGATATAAAATGTGCCATTTTAGAAAATCGATCCACTACTACAAATATCTATCTCCCCCCTCTTTGTCCTAGGCAATCCTAAAACAAAATCCATAGAAATATCCTCCCAAAGGGCGCTAGGAATAGGAAGAGGCATATAAAGTCCATGTGGAAGGAGACGGGACTTAGCTTTGTTGCATGTAGTGCAGCGAGCTACGTGGCCTTCGACATCACGCCTCATCTTTGGCCAAAAGAAGTGGGTGGCCAGCACATCTTCTGTCTTCTTTGCTCAAAATGTGCCATCAAACCTCCTCCATGTGCCTCTGTAACAACAAAAGACGAACAGAGCTAGCTGGAACGCATAGCTTGTTAGCACGATAGACCAAACCATCATTCAGCACATAGTTATTCCATGTCTTCCCTCCTTTACAATGTTCAAGCACTTCCTTAAAGTCCAAATCAGTGACATATAAACTCTTAATGGCCTCCAAACCAAAAATCTTATGGTCAAGTTGAGATAACATGGTATAACGTCTAGAGAGCGCATCAGCAATCACATTATCCTTACCTTTCTTATGCTTTATAACATATGGGAATGACTCAATAAATTCTACCCAGTTAGCATGTCGTTTATTCATTTTAGCTTGACTTCTAATATGTTTTAGCGATTCATGATCCGAATGTATAACAAATTCTTTGGGCCATAGATAATGTTGCCAAGTTTGAAGCACTCGAACTAACGCATACAATTCCTTATCATAGGTGGAATAATTCAAACTAGGCCCATTTAGTTTTTATTTGAAATATGCAATGGTTTACCTTCTTGAATCAATACAACACCTATCCCAATCCCACTGGCATCACATTCAATTTCAAATGTCTTACCAAAATCAGGGAGTTGGAGTAGGGGTGCTTGGGTGAGCTTCTCTTTCAAAAAGTTGAATGCCTTCTCTTGTGCAGGTCCCCATTGGAAAGACACTCCTTTCTTTGTCAATTCATTCAATGGTGCGGCAATGGTGCTGAAATCCCTTTAAAGCGCCGATAGAATCCAAAAGGCTATGGAAGCTCCGCACTTGTGACACAATGGTAGGCGTCGGCCGACTTTGGATGGCTACAATCTTTGTCTCATCCACCTCAATGCCTGTGGTGTCACAACATAACCAAGAAATGCAACTCGATCGGTGCAAAAGGTGCACTTCTCGAGGTTACCAAACAAACGTGCGTCTCTCAAAGCATTAAAAATAGCACGTATATGATTTAAGTGTTGCTCATGTGACTTGCTATAAATCAAGATATCATCAAAGTAAACCACCACAAATTTTCCAATGAAAGGGCGTAAAACCTCGTTCATCAAGCGCATAAAAGTACTAGGTGCATTAGTTAGACCGAAAGGCATTACTAACCACTCATATAATCCGAACTTAGTTTTAAAAGCGGTTTCCATTCATCTCCTAATTTCATTCTAATCGGTGGTAACCACTCCATAAGTCAATCTTTGTGAAAATAATAGAACCACTCAATTCATCTAGCATGTCGTCTAGCCTTGGGATAGGATGACGATACCTTATAGTAATGTTATTAATGGCTCTGCAATCAACACACATCGCCAACTACCGTCTTTCTTAGGAACCAAAAGAGCTGGAACAGCACAAGGGCTAAGGCTTTCTCTTACGTACCCACGGTCCAAAAGATCTTGGACTTGTCATTGAATTTCCTTAGTCTCCTCTGGATTGGTCCTATCTGCGTACGGTTTGGCAAAGTCACTCTGGGATCAAATCAATTTGATGCTCAATTCCTCGAATAGGTGGTAATCCGGGGTACCTCAGTTGGAAATACATCCACATACTCCTGCAAAGGTTAGCAACAAATAGGAGGCAAAAGCTAACTATGTCCTCAGCGAATATAAGGCATTTTTGCATATCAAAGCATAGCATGACAGCTCATTATTACAGATTTCAGCAAGTTCAGATTTAGTGGCAATCATAACACATCCCTTCAATTTAATTCCCTCGGACTTAGGACTAGACGCCACTTTCTCCCTTTTGGGTGGGAAAATACGTTTTGCTACTTGCTGATTTTAAGAATCATGCTTATCGGTGTTTCTTTCATTTTTAGCGTGCTCTTCTTCATCTTTCAGAATCTCAGCTGGTGTCAAAGGCAACAACTTAATCTTCTTACCCTTATGTGAAAATGAGTAGGTATTAGCTCTACCATGGTGCAAAACATCATTATCATATATCCAAGGTCTACCGCGCAACAAAGAGCATGCTTGCATAGGCACGACATCAAAGTCAGAACTATCTTTGTAATTACCTGCTAAAAATTGCACTTTCACAACTTTGTGTACCTTTAATTTACCACACGAATTGAACCATTGGATGTAGTAGGGACGTGGGTGTGGTTGTGTGGTCAAGCCAAGATTCTCGACCATCTCGGAGCTTGCAAGGTTGTTGCGACTCCTCCATCAATGATGACTCTGCGGGCTCTGTCCTTCACGAAAATCTGTGTCCGAAACAAGTTGTGCCGCTTGATTTTGCTCCGCTCTCTCCACTTGTGCGCTCGGCCTTTCGTTGCAACACAAGGCTCACATGATACTCGGTGTCAGCAAAGACTACTTGTTCCTCTACATCATCGGCATCACTTTGTCTATCTCATCTCCTCCACCGCAATGTTAGCCGCAAGTACACATTAGTCCTCAATATCACTAGTACTTACATAACCACCGTCTTTGGTGGCAAGGTATGCTCATTGGCCGGGCGATCCCTCATGGCGTGCCCCATTCCCTTCATGATGGCACACAATCCCAGTGGTATGACCGATGGAAGCAACCGACGAAGAACTCTTGGTGGTGCACGCACACTAGTAACTTTACTTACCTCGGGTGCATGTGATGTGATCGAGGTCTTTTTGAGCGCGCCCTACTCGTGGAGGGCAGCAGACGTGTAGCTGAAGGTGGGGCTATTTTGGCTTGCCCGGCTTTGGTCGTGGTGTAGACATGCTTCCAAAGTTGTTCCTTGGCCTCTGTTGTCGTCCCTGCAATTCCTTTTCTGCCAAACATGCAAGTTGGAACAATCTAGGGACGCTATCGTATTCTTTGTAATCCACTATGTCCTGAATTTCACGTCTTAGTCCTCCATAAAAACGTGCCATTGCAGCTTCTTCATCCTCAATAATATCACAACGCAACATGCTAATTTGTAGCTCCTGATAATATTCTTCTACGGATCTATTACCTTGGTTTAAGCGCTGCAATTTATTACGCAAATCACGTTTAAAAGAAGGTGGGACAAATCTGTTACGCATAGTGATGAGGACATCGACCCTAAGGATACAACCACTGCTTCAACCTGCTGCACTGCATCCTCTACTTCCTTTACTTCACCAACATCTTCTCCAATTGGACTTTCGGCTAATGCAATGCCATATTACCCAATTAGATCGAGCTACGTCTACATGCCATGGTGCTACGTCTACATACCATGGTACTATGTGTACATGCCATGGTGCTACTACATGTGCCAAGCGGGAGTTCAAAATTTGGATACATTTTGGTCAGATCAGTTCGGAATCAGCCTGACAGCACCAACTTAAAACAGATATAACTTTTGCAAACGGAGTCCGATTCGGGTGTTCTTGGGCTTGTTGGAAAGCTAACGATGATATCTTTCCAACGGATCCAGCCTCACCTCCAAATTCGTTATGTAGACTTCGGAATCGTCAAAAGAAGGTGCTATGTCACTAATTTGGGCCGATTTGGGCCTTGTAATCGTACCGGAATTGGCCCATATGTCGCCGGCCCACCTGGGGGCGTGATTACTGTTCATGTGAACAGTCATTCATGCCTTTAGTCCCACCCCTCTATTTCTTTTAGATTTGTGGCTCCTCATCCCCTATTTAAGGAGGACGCACCCCTCTAGTTTCCTTGGATTTTGTTTAGTTAAAGTTAGCCTTGTTGCAACCGTGTATTGGCTTGTGTCGACTAGACCAACCATAATACCGCTTTTCAAAATCCCAATTTTAATATTTCAATCTTTATTTGCAATTTCAGATTGCTTTATCTTGTTCTTGCGTGCTTCTTGATGTATGCGAGAATGCGACCTTACGTGGTCAGTCAGCAGGGTATTCGTGCATGGTTGATAACGACTTATCGATCGGTTCGGCGATTGCGTGGTTTCGAGCCTTGCGTGTTCATAGCGGGATCGTCGAGTTGAGCGACGCCTACCGGACTTATCGTTCTCATCGAAAGATCGGGCCAACAAATCAAACCTTAGGGTTCATCACATAGCAACCTTTAAACCATCCCACGTAGTAGGCGCTAATCCTTCGGTGCATACCTATTCCACCAAATGATGGCAAAGTTTTTAAATTCACTTGTGGCTTGCCTAACTCTATGCACTTCGGGGAACTAAGTGAGCATTCAATTTCTATTCTACGTCATCTCCCAATCTAGATATATTTCACATCATAAGCACCCGCAAAAGATGGTATAGAGAACTTAACTTTTGCATATGGATCATCATTAACCGTGCATTATGTTCTTTGAACATTATTACCTCTCATACCTTGGCGGTTGAAGTTCGGTCGGTTCGTTATGCGTGCATCAAAGGCGTCGTGGTCGTGCATCTCATTATCATTATCAAACTCATGGTCATGGGCTGCACCACGAGGTTCCACACGACCAACGTTTGGTGGTCGGTTCACCATTCTTTCGAGGCGTGTAGTCGGTAGCCGCAATACTATCGTTGATTGGCGTTGTAATGTGATCGTGGTTGCTTGAAGCTTCCTGTCGATGTCCTCATTAACGGTAGTGCGTTGTTCATCCAATAGCGTCATGAGCTCTTTCCTCAAAACACACTCTTGCGTATCCAATCCTTCACCTGACATGGTTAGTAGAAGACAAAAGACAACACAAAAGGTATTATCCCTATCACTATTAGGTGGTCGGAGGGTGGAATCACACACTCTCAAGCGTCTTACCAAGCTCTTATGAGTTTTTACCAAATTGCGTGGTGGTCTAATCGGCGAAGGTGGGATGTACGATCACGGCGGAGGCGAATCGAGGATCAATCGAGGTCGAAAGTATGTGGAGCTCGGACAGGCAATGTTTAGTAGCAAGGAATAGCAATAATGAAATCAGATTAGCAAAGCTGAACCAAAGCCCACAGTACTCGTCACAGTTGCTGGTCTAAAAGTGCTCCTAGCCCTAGCACAATATTGATCGAAATAAGGACTCGATATAAAGGAGTCCAAAGGATGCAAGGCTGGAACTGGTCGTAGACCAACTAGGGATGGTCGAATTGCTTCTTCTTCTTTTCTTTTTTTTTTTGCACTTTTTGCTTCTTTTCTTTTCTCTTGTACTTTTTGCTTCTTTTCTTTTCTTTTGCACTTTTTGACTCTTCTTCTTTTCTTTTTTTTTGCACTTTTTGCTTCTTTTCTTTTCTCTTGCACTTTTTGCTTCTTTTCTTTTCTTTTGCACTTTTTGCTTCCTCTTTTTTTTTTGCAAAACGTGACCCAAGCCCAAAATTCTTCTGTTGCCTTTTCTGGATCTGATGAGGTGATCGGGTCATAAACTTTTTCTCGGAGAGCAGGGGTAAATAGGTAATCCGACCAGGGGATCGAATCCGACCAGGTGGTAGTTCCTCTCTCTCTCTCTCTCTCTCTCTGAACTTGGCTAGTTCTGTTGCGGCTACGGAATCCGACCAGGGGATCGAATCCGACCAGGTGGTAGTTCCTGAGTGGATGGTAGAATAGGTGTTGCTCGAAGAGGTGGTCGAATCCGGTAGGCCGTTCGATTCAGGCCGGATGGTAAATCCGGCGGGTGGTCGAATGGGTGTCGCTCGAAAAAGGAGGTCGTGCGTCGGGATGGATGGTGGCACGGCGGCGGCAGTCTTGACTAGAGACCAAGAATGCTACTCTAAACCAGCAACAAAGACAAGACGATGGACTCGAACTCAACAATGCGAAAGCGAAAACAAAATTGTGAAAGGCACAAAGTGGTTTGGACGGTGGAATAATTACGATCTAAAACTTTTTGTAGGCGGTTTTTACGGACTCTAGGTGAGGAACACAACTAACAAAGGGGATAAACGAAATTACCTAACGGGCAACCTTTGCTCGATACCACTTGATGAGTCACGGCCCGATCTTCCGATAGGTTCGATTTGGTTCGTCGTGAGGACATTGGCGCTTTGAGGCTTCCGACCAACGGATCGTTACCTGCAATTCGCTACACACGCGACGCTTGTCGTTATCGACCACGCTTGCACGCGATCGACCTTACCACGAAGGTTATTGTTCACGCAAGCAATCGAAGCAACTCACAAGAACAAGATAGATGCAATCAATTGTATTGCGGATATGGATGAAGTTTACAAGTGGGGTTCCTCAAACCGTGTCGTAGAAGCGCAATTGGCGGAATAATCTAAGAAAAACCGCCTCTAAACTATGGCGGCTCTTGTATATATATAGGGGGACGTGAGGAGGTCGACCTAGGGTTGTGCGGTAGTGGGATGAAGCGTACACAACACGGACTCCTACCTCGTTACGTTTACAAAGTCTTATTAGTTTCCAAAGCGGTGTGTGACACCTTGTGTTGCGTATTTACGTCGAAGATCCGTCGTAGGGCCGGTCCTAGGGTGGTCTTGAGGAGTCCATGCTATCTTTGGTCGTAGATTGTGTCCAGCGAGTCTTGTGCTCGCTTTTTGGTCGTAGATTGCTCCAATCGAATCAACTAGTCGTAGGTCTTCTTGTAGTGGTCGTAGATCTTCTTGCAGTGGTCGTAGACCTTCTTGAACTGGTCGTAGTACTAGATTCCTGAGTACAAGTAAATCATCTCCATTAGGTAGCATCATAGAGTTCTCAAATAATACACTCAGCCCTAGAAACGACTTTACCTGATCGATTAAGTGACGTGCTCTAGCTCTTGTCATAGGACCGTGTAGTTCAGCACCCAGATCTGGAGGGTCTTGTGTCGTGTGTGTATCCGAAGGAGGGATGTCCTCATCAGAGGATCTCTTTGACCAGCTGAAAGGCGCTAGAGTGTTCTCCATGATTGATCTTCAGTCAGGATATAACCAAATTCGAGTTCGGGAGCAGGATATTGAAAAGACAGCTTTCTCTACGAGGTATAATCATTATGAGTATAAAGTTATGTCTTTTGGACTAACAAATGCACATGCAGTTTTCATGGAAGCAATGAACAGCATGCTCCATCGGTATCTTGATGAATTTGTAGTGGTATTCATTGATGATATCTTGATCTATTCTAAGATAGAGGAGGATCATGAATAGCATTTGAGGTTTTTTTCTTAAAACTTTGAGAGAAAACCAGTTTTATGCCAAGCTAAACAAATGTGAATTCGGATTTTTGAAGTTGTGTTTATGGGCCATGTGATAAACTAAGAGGTCATTTCAGTCGATCTTAGCAAGATCTCGACAGTAGTAGAATGGAAAATACCAGCCAATGTCAGTGAAGTAAGAAGTTTCCCGGGCTTAGCTGGTTATTACCGGCGTTTTGTAGAGGGTTTCTCTATCATTGCCAAACCGATGTCACAGCTAACTCAGAAATGTGTCAAGTTCCAGTGGATAGAGGAGTGTGAGCGCAGTTTCTGCACTCTGAAGGATAGGTTGGTGACCGCCCCTATTCTTACCCTTTCTAAACCTGGTAAGCAATTCACTATTTATTCAGATGCATCTCGAGTTAGTCTCGGTTGTGTGCTCATGCAGGATGGTAAAGTGATTGCTTATGCTTCGAGACAGCTGAAGAAACATGAGCAGAACTATCATGCTCATGATTTAGAGCTCGCCGCAGTGGTTCTTGCTCTGAAGATTTGGTGTCATTATATGTATGGCGAGTCTTGTGATATATTCACTGACCACAAGAGTCTGAAGTATATATTTACCTAGAAATATTTAAATCTAAGGCAGTGAAGGTGGTTGGAATTAATAAAAGATTATGATCTCACCATTCAGTATCATCTTGGCAAGGCAAATGTAGTAGTAGATGCTTTGAGTCGCAAGGCAACACCCCCTACTCTCAGTTATCTGATTGCTTATTTTGAGCGTACGGATATTACGTTATGCTTTGCGGGCACCGCCCAGGCTGAAACTCGGTTGCTTCTTGAGTCAGTTGTTCTAGATCGGGTGCGAGAGGCACGGCAGCGGGATCAGTTGCTCCAGCGGGCGAGGAAACGACTAGATGAAGGGAAGCAAGGTTATTTTAGCATTGATGAGACTGGTGCGTTGCGATTTAAGGGCCGTCTTTGTGTGCCACAGAGGTCCCAAGTTAAGGATGAAATTCTGAGGGAAGCTCATCATACTCCATACACCGTACATCCTGGTGAGACCAAGATGTATAAGGATTTGAAAAGGAGTTTTTGGTGGAAGAGAATGAAAGTTGATATAGCTCAATATGTGGCATCTTACGGTGTTTGTCAGTGAGTTAAGGCCGAGCATAAACGTCCAGTAGGATTGTTGCAACCCTTGGAGGTCCCAGTTTGGCCTTGGGACGCTATTTCTATGGATTTCGTAGTTGGACTACCCTGCATGCAATGAGGGAAGGATGCTATTTAGGTTGTAGTGGATCGGTTCAGCAAGTCTGCGCATTTTATTCCCATCCGTACCACAAATTCAGCAAGTAACCTAGCTCCTCTCTATGCACGGGAGATAGTGGTGCATGGAGTGCCTAAGACTATTATTTCTGATCATAATGCCAATTTTGTATCCAAATTTTGGGAGAGTCTGTAGAGTGCCTTGGGCACGCAGCTTCGTCTTAGCACTGCTTTCCATCCTCAAACAAACGGTCAGTCTGAGCGCACGATTCAGACACTTGAGGACATGCTCAGATCCTGTGTTTTGTCTTGGGCGAGCAGTTGGGAGGATCACCTAGCTCTTGTAGAGTTCGCCTATAACAACAGTTATCAAGCTAGCATTCGAGCAGCACCATTTGAGGTACTCTATGGACGAAAGTGGAGATGCCCGTTGTGCTGGGATGTAGTTGGAGAGCGTCGTTTGGGTCCCAATTGGGTTCAGCAGACGAAGGCCGGAATACCAGAGGTTAGGAAGAATTTGTTAGCCGCTCAGAGCTGACAAAAGAGCTACGTAGATGTGAGGATGCGGGATTTGGAATTTGAAGTGGGGGATCAGGCCCTTCTGAGAGTGTCTCTTACTAGAGGCATCATACGTTTTGGCACCAAAGGAAAGCTTAGCCCGAGATATGTTGGAACCTTTCCTATCGTGGCACGTATTGGGAAAGTGGTATATCGCTTGGACCTTTCCGAGTCCATACACGGCATGCATAATGTATTTCATTTTATTATGTTGAGGAAATATTTGAGGGACCCAGAGCATGCTATGTGTAACAGCCCAAAATTTCAGTTTCAGTTGAAAATAAGACTTTAATTAATTTTTGTGGATTTTCTGGAAATTTTAAAAGCTTTTCCCTAATTATTTTAAAGCTAAAATAATTTATGTGCAAAATCTATTACCAATTAAAAGTTGGAATCATTTTATTTAAGTCCAGAATGCTCTTGAAAATTTCTGTGAATTTTCTCAAAATTTTTGGACTTTATTTGATATTTTCTAAAGCTTATTTGAATTTCTAGGATTAAATAAATTGGAAAAGGAATTTAAATCCTCGGCAACAGTACTGGGCCGAAGACCAGCACTGTGCACGCCTCGCCCCATTCTCCCCGTGCCTGATTAATGCGGGCCGTCTGATCGAAATCGGACGGCCGACATCAATCCACCCCGCGCCCTTCTCTCTCTCTCTGTCTCGCCGATAGGTGGGCCCCACCGGCGTCTTCTTCCTCCCCGCTTTCTTCCCCGCGCGCCTGTCGCTCCCGCCGCCATTACTGCGCCTCGGAGCTTCGTCTCCTCCGTGATTCCCTCCCCCTTTACTCCCGCATTTGCGCGCGTTCACGTCGCCCGTTACCACCGCGTTCGTTCCCGGCTTTACCCCCTTCAATGCGCCCGTGCGCCCGCGCCGACTCGCCACCATGCGCCGCACCCAATCTCCCGCTCCCGGCCTCCCCTCGCCCTATGAAAGGCACCCCCAGCTGCGCCTCTTCTCCCGCATCTCGTTCCCCCACCTCCTGTCCCCTCGATCGCCCTCAGTCGCCCACATTTCACAATTCCCCGCCGGCGGCCGAAGCTCGTTCTTCTCCGATTCCGGCGCCACCAGGCTTCCTCCGGCGACCTCGTCCACACCTCCGGCATCGCCTCGTCGCCGCGAATCTGGTGCGCACCTCCTCGCCCTCGGGACACCGCCGGAGCTCCTTCGCCGCCAACAACCGAACCACACCGCCGCCTCTCTCCGTCGCCGACGACCTTCCGCCACTCTCGCGCCGCCGCGGTGGCGCATTCGCGTCCTTGTCTCCCCCGACCTTTTGCGCACCTCGCCGGAGCCAGCCGCCCGCCGTTCGCGGTGCCCTCGGCTCCGTGCTCCTCCTCCCCGGCGCGAGTGGCTCGCCACCTCGGCGCCACGCCAGGCGCCACCTCACCCCTGCGCGTGCGTGGCGGCGTGTGGCGTGAGCCGCGACATGCCACGCCCGGCCTGACCTCCCCCGCCTTTGTCTTTGTGGCCGAGTCCACTGTGGACTCGGAAGCGCCATGGACTCGATCCATGCTATGCGGGCCCACTTGTCGACCTCGTGAGCAGATCACTGATGCATGCTTGCGCAATAAATGGAATTTCCTTTAGAAATTTAATTTGGGAAATTCAGAAATTCTGATTTTTAGGATTTAATTTAGGTTTTAAACTTCCAGGAGCTCGTATTTCTTCATACAAACTCCGATTTAGGTGATTCAAATTTCTAAATTTGTATAAAATAAAGATCTAGCTAACTAAACCAAAATTATTTAATTTGGAGTTAATTTGTATTTTCATTTGAATTTATTTGAGTTCATTTGAATTCTGTTTGAATTTGGATTATTCTCGAGTATAGATTTTGAAGACTCCGGAGAGCTTGACCCTATTGAAGAAGTAGAATACCAAGATTTTGAGCAAGGCAAGTTACACCATTGACCATTTTGCCCCCAATATTTAAAATTATTTAATTTCTGTTTTAAATTATTATTGCATGCATAATTGTATTTAATTATTTTAAATTCCTGTTTTAAATATTTAGTTATTACAATTCCTTTGTATAGCCACATTTGAATGTTGTATTACCAATTCGTTGTCACCTTAGTCAAATGAATTTAAAAATAAACATATGCTTAGCAAATGCTTAGACCAGGAAATATTTGATTTTGGGAGAATTTAGCCAAAACTTCAAAATTTGATAAAAAGCCTATGACATTGTTATGTCATGTTGGAATTTTGCAAATGTCTTTGAAAATTATAAAAAAATAAAAGAAAATGGTTTGTACTTGGGCAAAAATGGACCGTTGGTGGAGTGCGGAGTTTATGCAGGCTCGTCTCAGTTAGGACTGAGACCCAGGGTTTTTATTGAAAGTTGCCCAAGTAGGTTAAGGACAGGTCTTTGGGCAGCATCTTGCAAAGCTCCACCGTACTACCACATGTTCTGTATGGGCAGAACCAGGCTTAATAATTTGTCTTACCTCATTATTGTTTATGCCATTTTTGTTGTGTGGGTGTCGGTTAGACTTTATTCCCACGTGGCGCAAGAGGGGGCTTCCGACAGGTGGTTAGCCTAATGGAAGTGAAACCTTAGCGGGCATATTGGTAGTGAGGTAGTGCATTGGAAACGCCTTGTGATAATTGCCTAGTCACACGCCTAAGGAAGCGTGCATTGGCCGACATAACGGGCAAATTATCTCGTGTGGGTAAAGTTGTACCCCTCTGCAGAGTGTAAATCTATTCAAATAGCCGTATCCACGGTCATGGACATGCTGAGCAAAGCCACTCTAAGTTAGATTTTGTTTTTGGTTTTAAAATAACTCTGGACATGATTTGAGGATGGTTAATCCTTGTGTTAAAATTGGGCGGGTAGCCTTGTGATAGGAGGGTATCCTTCGCCATGTTTCATATGGAGGTTATACAATGATAATTTTAAAATCTGATTTTAGCTATGGAATAAAAATGTGCCTTGAAACTTAGTATAACTATTTAAAACCCAAAAATGCTGAATTACACAAATAAACCCTACAACCTTCCTTTGAATAACTTATGCATGCATTCTAAAATCTGTATTGGGTGTAATTTGCGAGCACAGTTGTAGTGCTCACTCTTGCAGAATATTATTATTCAGGAGAAGACTACTGTCCGGAAGGTGAGGAGCAGGACGATTAGGCAGCGACCTCCAGACGATTGCCTGTGGCGTATCGTGTGGCTTACCATTATATTTTGCTTCCGCTTAATGTTTTATTTGGCCTTAGGCCCAAATTGTAATAAACTCTATGCTTATTAATAAACACGCTGGATATGTTTGTGATAACATTTTTGTATTTGTGTACTTGGAAATCTGGACTAGTGTATGAACACAGAGAATTCGGGATCCTTCGTTCCCGGGTTCGATAAAAGTGGTATGAGAGTCATATCGACTGTAGGTCGTGACCTAGAAGGAAATCAAACCCTTAAGGATTTATTTTGAAAATTAAAAATAACTTGGTCTTCTGGAGTCATTTCCCAACTTTTCTCTTGAAAAATATTTATTAACTCATCTCCTTCTCAAAAATTGTAGATGGCTGAAGTTCCGAATGCCATTTCTCATGGTGTTTTTGCTGGTCATTGGGCCGCCGTTCTCTGGAAGATTATGCAGCACTTGGACTTTGAAGAAAGACCGACGTATCAAGGATACAAGTATAAGGTGGGAAATCAGGGTCGGTGGAGGGTAGAAGTGATCCTCTACTCTAATCTATCGACGAACACAGATTTCCATATCTTCGATGCCCCAATGCGGCGAGAAACCTTGCGAAGGCATCGAGGATCTGACCGGGGAAGCAACCCGCCGACTTCGCTACATCTACAATCACCGCCTCAACGGCCTTTGGGTTCCACTATTACCCGATGCACATTCCAACCCGGCATGGCGGTACCTTCGCTCAACTAGAGATGAAGGCGTCCGATCTCACTCATCGGTGGATCGGCTAGAGCCATGGATTATGCCTCTGGGAATACCCTAGATGAGTTGTCTCTCATACAAGGAAATTACAAGGCGAGAAGAAAAGTTGAAGGCTGCGAGAAAAGAAGCGGCCTACTACAAGGAAGGTGAGGCTAGTTCTAGTGAGCAGATTATACCCCAGTAACACCATAGATATGTCCTTAAATTTTCCTTTAGTTGCGAATTATGAGCTACAATACCTTTGTGGTAGCCATAATGAATTAATAAAATAAATTAAAATAAATTATTTTGCCGAAGTGTTCTTGCCTTGCGTTTGTTGATTTTGGGCTATTGTAGACCTATACCATTGGAAATTCCTGTCTCTCTTGTCTAATCTGTAAAGAGTCCACCAAATAGTGACCACCCGCACTGGAAGTGTCAGTGCCAGAGGGCAAGGAAATGAGAATGCTGATTATCAAAAAAACCTAGTTCAACAGCCACCACCTCCTCCAACTGAAGCCCCCGACTGGCGCTAAATGATGGCCAATCAGACTCATCTGATTGAATTACTAGCCCAGTCTCTCCACAGCAACAGTACTCAGCGTCGTGACCCATCATGCTCCTCCACCTCCATAAAGAGTGACTTTGTCGAGTTCATGAGGATCGTCGCGACGTTTTCTAGTAACACGGAACCCATGGGCGCAGATGATTGGCTCGGGGCTATTGCTAAGAAAATTGGATATTGCTCGATTACGGATCGTGAAAAGTTTTGTTTGCCTCTCATCGGTTGATTGGTCCGCATCGAATGGTGGGATAACTTGACATGTCCCATGCTAATGCCCAAGAAATCACTTGGGATGGGTTCATACAAGCTTTCCGCCGATCTCACATTCCATCTGGCATGATTACACTAAAGAAGGACTTTCGCTCTCTTCGTCAAGGAAACCGTTCAGTCGGCGAGTATCGCATAAGTTCAACCAACTTGCTCGCTATGCCCAGGGGCGTAGCGAGAGATGAAGGCGAGCGGGAGCGATTTTTGGAAGGTTGAGCGATGAACTCTCTGTTCGTTTGATTTCTCGAGATTTCACCGACTTTGTGATTAGTAAATAAGGCCATCGCCGGAAGGCAAACATCAAGAAATGGAGAACCGTAGCGGAGGATGGCGCTCGAAATTTAACTCGGGAGGATGCCCAAGCCTCGTTTCACTCGATCTCGACCACCTCGGCTTGGAAGATTCCACCTACTACACGAGTTCCGGCTCGGTCGCGCCCAAATACTCCCGGATTTCGTAGTAGTTCATCTAGAGGTCAGTTCCAGCAGAAGCCAGCTATTTCCGCAGTAGGAATCACTTGTTTTCACTACAACGAGTTGGGTCACTATGCCAATAAGTGTCCCAAGCGTGACCACCCCGTCAAGCCAACTCCGGAGCTTGGTCTTGGCGGTCCCTCAAAACCAAGCTGGGCAGATTCATGAAGGGCGTGTGAATCACGTCCTTTGCAAAGGAGGCTTTCGGCACGGATGTTGTTCTTGGTATGTTCCTTGTCAATTCGATGTCGACATCGGTTTTATTTGATTCCGGAGCTTCGCATTCTTTTGTGTCAAATAAGTTTGTGGAAAAGTATGGGTTATCTACCTCCCCCTTAGTTAACCCCATGTTAATCCATTCCCCGAGCTCAGAAATGAGAGCTAGTTTCTTTTGCCCAAATCTTACCTTGGAAATCTATGGAGTAACTTTCTCGGCAAACTTAATAGTCTTGCGTTCGCAAGGATTGGACGTAATTCTTGGAATGGACTGGCTTGCCAAAAATCAAGGCAGGATAGATTGTGCTAATAGATCTATCAACCTCACCAATGAACAAGGGATTTCAGTAGAGTTCCGACCCAAGACTTCTACGGGGATAAGTTCTATCTTGACCAGCTTAAAGGAAGTAAAACTGGAAGATATACCCGTGGTCCAAGAATATCCAGATATTTTTCCGGAGCAATTACCTGGTATGCCACCAGACCGGGACATAATATTCTTAATTGACTTAGTCCCAGGGACTGCTCCAATTTCGAAGGGACCCTACAGAATGTCGGCGAATGATCTAGCAGAGTTGAAGAAGCAGATCGAAGAATTGCAAAGCAAAGGTTACATTCAACCAAGTTCATCCCCTTGGGGAGCTCCAGTACTATTTTTCAAAAAGAAAGACAATAGTATGAGAATGTGTGTGGACTATAGATCACTCAACGAGGTAACAATAAAAAACAAGTACAGTTACCTAGGATAGATGATCTGCTTTGATCACCAAAGGAGCGATGTTTTCTCAAGATTGATTTGAGGTCGGCTACCATCGGTTAAAAATTAGGCCGGAAGATATTAGAAGACGAAGATTCACCACGGATATGGGTATGCGAGTTCACAGTGATGTCATTTGGACTAACAAATGCCCCTGCTTATTTCATGAATATGATGAACAAAGTATTCATGGAATTCTTGGATAAGTTTGTCGTAGTATTCATAGATGATATTCTCATCAACTCAAGAGATGTGGAAGAGCATGAAAAACATCTCAGAATTATTTTGGACAAACTCCGAGAACATCAACTTTATGCCAAATTCAGCAAAAGTGAATTTTGGCTCAGTCAGTGGCTTTTCTTGGACACATTGTGTCGGCAGGAGGAGTTGCGTGAGACCCTCAAAGGTTGAAGCTGTAATGGATTGGAAGCAACCCAAGTCTGTCACAGAAGTGAGAAGTTTTCTCGGATTAGCTGGGTATTACCGCAGATTCATTGAAAGTTTCTCCAAGATCGCCAAACCCATGACTCAACTTCTGAAGAAGGAAAAGAAATTTGAATGGACAAGTGCATGTGAACATAGTTTCCAAGAGCTGAAGAAAAGACTAGTCTCTGCACCAGTGCTAGTCTTACCAGATATACGTAAGGATTTTGAAGTTTTCTATGACGCATCCCGCCAGGGGCTAGGATGTGTACTCATGCAGGAAGGAAAGGTCGTGGCTTACGCATCTCGTCAGTTAAGGCCACATGAAGGAAATTATCCAACTCATGATCTAGAGTTAGCGGCAATCGTGCACGCTTTGAAAATCTGGCGGCATTATCTCATTGGTAACCGCTGTGAGATTTTCACAGATCATAAGAGTCTGAAATATATCTTCACCCAGTCAGAACTTAATCTCAGGCAAAGAAGATGGTTGGAGCTGATAAAGGATTATGACCTTGGAATTCATTATCACCCGGGTAAAGCCAACGTGGTAGCAGATGCTCGAGTAGGAAGGCATCTTGCAACACGATGTTAGTTCAAGAAAATCAACGAGTTGTATGAAGAATCAAGTACTGAACACAGAAATTGTCAGTCAAGGCTGTATCAACACAGTGGAAGTCCAACCAACCATACAAGGTCAGATCAGAGAGAAACAATTAGAAGACGAAGACATCAAAGAAATCATGAAGAACATGAGAAGAGGCAAAGCCCCATGATTTTCTGAAGACGAGCAAGGCACGCAGTATGGTTTGGCAACGCATCGTGTACCTAATCATCATGAAACAAGACAAGCGATTACGAAAGAAGCTCATGAATCACCTTACTCTATCCATCCGGGAGTACCAAAATGTACGGGATCGAAGGAAAAGTATTGGTGGGTCGGTATGAAGCGAGAGATCGCTGAGTTTGTTGCACGTTGTGATGTATGTCAGCGTGTTAAGGCAGAACATCAGAGACCTGCCGGATTGTTACAACCATTACCAATTCCGGAGTGGAAATGGGAGGAGATGGGTATGGATTTTATCACCGGACTTCCTAGAACCCAAACAGGATGTGATTCCATTTGGGTGATAATTGACCGATTAACCAAAGTGGCTCATTTTATTCGATCAAGACCACTTACGAAGCGATAAGTTAGCATAATTGTACATAGTCGGGATCGTGCTGCCTACATGGTATACCCAAGAAAATTGTGTCCGATGAGGTTCGCGATTCACATCAAGATTTTGGCGAGTCTACATGAAGCTTTGGGAACCGGACTCAACTTCCTGACATATCATCCCCAAGCAGATGGCGGACGAGCGTGTTAATCGGGTCCTAGAAGATATGCTTCGAGCTTGTGCTATAGATTACGGAAGAAGTTGGGATAAGAATTTGCCCATTGCAGAATTCTCCTACAACAACAGCTTTCAAGCTAGCCTGCACATGTCGCCATTCGAAGCATTGTATGGAAGAAAGTGTAGAACCCCTCTCCTTTGGGATCAAGTAGGAGAACATCAATTCTTCGGACCAGAATTGATAAAAGAAGCTGGAAGTAAGGTAAAAGCAATAAGAGAACGTTTAAAAGTGGCTCAATCCCGACAAAAGAGTTATGCTGACAATCGTCGGAGAGAACTATCTTTCAAGATGGGAGATTTTGTCTATCTCAGGGTAACTCCACTCCGAGGAGTGAGGAGATTTCAGACTAAAGGAAAACTCGCACCCAGGTTTGTCGGACCCTATAAGATTTTGGCAAAGAGAGGTGAAGTTGCTTATCAGTTGGAACTACCAACATCTTTGTCAGCTGTTCACAATGTCTTCCATGTATCCCAGTTAAAGAAATATCTCAGAGTACCAACAGAAGAAACACCGCTCGAAAACATCGATCTTCAGGAAGATCTCACCTATGTGGAGCAACCAATCAAGATTCTCGATGTGGCAGAACGCGTCACCAGAAGCAAAGTCATTCGTTCTTGTAAGGTTCAGTGGAGCAATCATTCAGAAGAAGAAGCTACCTGGGAGCGAGAAGAAGTTTTGAGAGCCGAGTATCCCCACCTTTTTGCTGACCAAGTCTGAATCTCGGGGTCGAGATTCCTTTTAAGGGGGGTAGGTTTGTAACAGCCCAAAATTTCAGTTTCAGTTGAAAATAAGACTTTAATTAATTTTTGTGGATTTTCTAGAAATTTTAAAAGCTTTTCCCTAATTATTTTAAAGCTAAAATAATTTATGTGCAAAATCTATTTCCAATTAAAAGTTGGAATCATTTTATTGAAGTCCAGAATGCTCTTGAGAATTTCTGTGAATTTTCTCAAAATTTTTGGACTTTATTTGTTATTTTCTAAAGCTTATTTGAATTTCTAGGATTAAATAAATTGGAAAAGGAATTTAAATCCTCGCAACAAGATTGGGCGAAACCCGACCTTGCACGCTTGCCCCATTCTCCGCGCTGATTAATGCGGGCCGTCCGATCGAAATCGGACGGCCGACATCAATCCACCCCGCGCCCTTCTCTCTCTCTCTGTCTCGCCGACAGGTGGGCCCCACCGGCGTCTTCTTCCTCCCCGCTTTCTTCCCCGCGCGCCTGTCGCTCCCGCCGCCATTACTGCGCCTCGGAGCTTCGTCTCCTCCGTGATTCCCTCCCCCTTTACTCCCGCATTTGCGCGCGTTCACGTCGCCCGTTACCACCGCGTTCGTTCTCGGCTTTACCCGTTCAATGCGCCCGGTAACGCCCCCGCGCCCGACTCCGCCGCCATTAACGCCGCACCCAATCTCCCGCTCCCGGCCTCCCCTCGCCCTATAAAAGGCACCCCCAGCTGCGCCTCTTCTCCCGCATCTCGTTCCCCACCTCCTGTCCCCTCGATCGCCCTCAGTCGCCCACATTTTGCAATTCCCCGCCGGCGGCCGAAGCTCGTTCTTCTCCGATTCCGAAGCCACCGGGCTTCCTCCGGCCACCTCGTCCGCACCTCCGACATCGCCTCGTCACCGCGAATCTGGTGCGCACCTCCTCGCCCTCGGGACACCGCCGGAGCTCCTTCGCCGCCAACAACCGAACCACACCGCCGCCTCTCTCCGTCGCCGACGACCTTCCGGCCACTCTCCGCTGCGCCGGTGGCGCATTCGCGTCGATGTCTCCCCACAACCTTTTGCGCACCTCGCGGAGCCGCCACGCCGCTGTTCGCGGTGCCCTCGGCTCCGTGATCCTCCTCCCGGCCGCCGGTGGCTCGCCACCTCGGCGCACACCAGCGCCACCTCACCCCTGCCGTGTCCGCGTGGCGGCCGCGTGGCGCCAACCACGACGTCGCGCCGGCCACGGCCTCCCCTCATCTTCGTGTTGTAAGCCGAGTCAACCGTGGACTCGGAAAGCGTCGTGGACTCAGTCCATGCTATGCGGGCCCACTTGTCAGCCTCTGTGAACAGTACCGCTGATGCATACTTGTGCAATAAAAGGAATTTCCTTTAGAAATTTAATTCGGGAAATTCGGAAATCCTGATTTTTTAGGATTTAATTTAGGTTTTAAACTTCCAGGAGCTCGTATTTCTTCATACAAACTCCGATTTAGGTGATTCAAATTTCTAAATTTGTATAAAATAAAGATCTAGCTAACTAAACCAAAATTATTTAATTTGGAGTTAATTTGTATTTTCATTTGAATTTATTTGAGTTCATTTGAATTCTATTTGAATTTGGATTATTCTCGAGTATTGATTTTGACGACTCCGGAGAGCTTGACCCTATTGAAGAAGTAGAATACCAAGATTTTGAGCAAGGCAAGTTACACCATTGACCATTTTGCCCCTAATATTTAAAATTATTTAATTTCTGTTTTAAATTATTATTGCATGCATAATTGTACTTAATTATTTTAAATTCCTATTTTAAATATTTAATTATTCCAATTCCTTTGTATAGCCACATTTGAATGTTGTATTACCAATTCCTTGTCAGCTTAGTCAAATGAATTTAAAAATAAACATATGCTTAGCAAATGCTTAGACCAGGAAATATTTGATTTTGGGAGAATTTAACCAAAACTTCAAAATTTGATAAAAAGCCTATGACATTGTTATGTCATGTTGGACTTTTGCAAATGTATTTGAAAAGTATAAAAAAAATAAAAGAAAATGGTTTGTACTTGGGCAAAAATGGACCGTTGGTGGGTGCAGGTTTATGCACGGGCTCATCTGATTAGGACTGAGACCCAGGGTTTTTATTGAAAGTTGCCCAAGTAGGTTAAGGACCAGTCTTTGAGCCGCATCTTGCAAAGCTCCACCGTACTACCACATGTTCTGTATGGGCAGAACCAGGCTTAATAATTTGTTTTACCTCATTATTGTTTATGCCATTTTTGTTGTGTGGGTGTCGGTTAGACTTTATTCCCACGTGGCGCAAGAGGGGGCTTCCGGCAGGTGCTTAGCCTAATGGAAGTAAAACCTTAGCGGGCATATTGGTAGTGAGGTAGTGCATTGGAAACGCCTTGTGATAATTGCCTAGTCACACGCCTAAGGAAGCGTGCATTGGCCGACATAACGGGCAAATTATCTCGTGTGGGTAAAGTTGTACACCTCTACAGAGTGTAAATCTATTCGAATAGCCGTATCCACGGTCATGGACATGCTGAGCAAAGCCACTCTAAGTTAGATTTTGTTTTTGGTTTTAAAATAACTCTGGACATGATTTGAGGATGGTTAATCCTTGTGTTAAAAGTGGGCGGGTAGCCTTGTGATAGGAGGGTATCCTTCGCCATGTTTCATATGGAGGTTATCCACTATACAATGATAAATTTTAAAATCTGATTTTAGCTATGGAATGAAAATGTGCCTTGAAACTTAGTATAACTATTTAAAACCCAAAAATGTTGAATTACGCAAATAAACCCTACAACCTTCCTTTGAATAACTTATGCATGCATTCTAAATTCTGTATTGGGTGTAATTTGCGAGCACAGTTGTAGTGCTCACTCTTGCAGAATATTATTATTCAGGAGAAGACTACTATCCGGAAGGTGAGGAGCGGGGCGATTAGGCGACCTCGGGCGATTGCCCTGTGGCGTATCGTGTGGCTTACCATTATATTTTGCTTCCGCTTAATGTTTTATTTGGCCTCAGGCCCAAATTGTAATAAACTCTATGCTTATTAATAAACACGTTGGATATGTTTGTGATAACATTTTTGTGACTGTGTACACTAGAAATCCTGGACTAGTGTATGAACACAGAGAATTCGGGATCCTTCGTTCCCGGGTTCGACACTATGCCACTAGAGCCATTGAGTATTGAGTAAGATCTTACCATTGAGTCCCGACCAGTGAAGATTCTAGAGGAGTCAGAGCGAGTCCTGAGGAACAAAACGTTGAAATATGTCAAGGTGCTTTGGTCACATCAGACTGAGAGGGAGGCCACTTGGGAATTGGAGTCCCGCATGTGCCAGCTTTACCCTGAGTTATTCACAACAGGTATGTGGTATTGTCGGTAAAATTCTAGTAGAAATATTCTTGGGCGCCATGTGTTGTTAGAATTCGGGATCGAATTCCGTTTAAGCGGGGTAGAGTGTAATACTCCAAAATTTATTCGGACGAATAGAAGCGGATTTAGGAGAAAGAATCGAATAAAAAAATGAAAAATTAGAAGTTTCGGGGGGGGATTCACGAACCCTCGCCAACCTGGGCCTCGGGCCGTGGCCCATGAGGCCCAAGTGGGGGGGAAGCCGGCCAAGGGGGGCCGGCCACAAGGGGGCACCTCCCCCCAAACCCTAGCCGCCCCCCCCCCTCATTCCCCCACCTAACCGCCACCTCCTCTCCCCTCCAAGCCACCAAACCCTCTCCCCTCCAGGTCGCCACCCTCCCTCCTGTCCAGCAGCCATTCCCAGCACCTCCTTCCCCTTGGTGCTGCCCCCATTGCTGCTAGCTGAAGCTAGGGAAGAAGGGAGACGCCGGGTTGCACCAAACAAAGGTGAGAGGGAGGAGGGCCAGGAGGACGGAGAACAGAACTTCAGCAAGCCTCGACCACGTCTTCGAAGGGGTAATGACAATCTCTCCACTGGTTGAGACCAGGTTGATCATTAGTTTTCACCAATTAGATTTTCATTGTGCTGTTCTGCGTAGATTCAGAAAACTACTCTTTGCTTTTTGTCAGGTTTCACATAGATATATTCCGAATTGGGAAATTTCATTTCCTAGAGAATAAAGATTACCAAATTCAGAGTTGTGGTCTAAATGTTATGTTGATTTCTATAATGTTGTCTAGAGAGTCTAATGAATTATGATTTAGTTAAAGGCTGATTTAGGGACTTCACCCAACAGGCTGATTCAGGGAGTTCACCCAATACAATTGTTGTAGGACATTTCTTAATCTTTACAGATTGGAAAAAACTCAAAGTTTGGAAAAACCAATTCAAAGTTATGAATTTTCTTATACTACGGTGCTTTCTGTCTGATAGATTATCGTTACCTAGTTTCATCTGCAAATTAGACACAGAAGATGGCCGAATTATGAAGTCTCGCCTAATAGGTTATTGTAGAGGATTTCATTACCTTTCCATAGTGTCTAAGTCACATCTTTTCAAGTTTCAGAACAAATGTTATGAAGGTTTTTCTACTGCTGTCCAGTATAACTTCCAGCTAGACTGTCGTTTAATTTGAGTGCAACAAATATATAAACCTTGGGTTTCGGGAATAATAGCTAATGTGATGTGAGCAGTGTCTTATTATCGCGTCGTTCTTATGTAAGTAATTTACTTATGTAGGAGGAGAGAGCTCGGGATTAGTGGCATCAACCTTGCCTCCAAACGTGTCGCAACGCGAAAGGCAAGTACAATTTGAATTGTCTTGATTTTCCATTTTGTTCAAAGTGTGTGATGTTTGTGAATTGGTTAAATTCTATGAATTGCGAATAATTCCAGTATTTCTTGTTTCCTATCATGGATGATATCCACTGCTTCGTTGAGAGTATTTTTTTATATATAACAATGTATTCATTCATTCATGTTTCACCCATGGGAGTGGGTTATGAAGTCCCATCATTCCAATATGAGCAAGTAAGACCCACCATTCTAATGTGGGCAAATTGGATCCCCGTTTGAAATATTTTTCAAACGGGCCATGGATCCCCGTATTTTGGATAATGCGGGCTTGAGTGAACACCGACGGGTGTTCACTGGCTATACCGGTATAAGCAGAAGTGAAGAGCATGCATTTTCATACTTGCATATTTTTCTTGTGTTTCTTCTCACGTATTTGAATAATGGGAATGACATGCATTTGATCCAGTACTTTTAGTATTATTCATTTGTATTTGGTGAGTCATGGACTCACCCTTGCTAGTTTGTTTGTTTTAGGTAAAATCTGAAGACAGCATGCTTGGGAGAGAGTAGACACATGGAAGCACTCACTCACTTCACTTATTAATTATTAAACCTGCAATTATCATTCAGTTAGGAGTTTTGGATTGTAATAATAAATGGTGTTCTGATGACTGATATTGCACGCTTTCGTTGGTCAATCGAGACATTGATTTATATTCTTTAGTTATATTCTTGATAGTATTTCTCTTGAATGAGTTATCATGATCAGGCAATTAGAGATTGGTTATGTTGCTAAAATTTAGATAAATCGTTATGCTAGTTTTATTATGGGTTGATTTTAATTTGATCATTGTTGTTAAAGTGTTGGAAAGAATTCGTATTGTTGTTAAGTGTTAGAGGATTAGGTAACATCCTGATCTTCGCATAGCTAGGGTGTTACAACAGGTACATATTCAGCCTCATTAGTAGAAAGTGCAACAGGCAACCGTTTCCTAGAAGCCCATGAACAAGAGACGTGCCTAAAAAGTGATATGTGCTAGAAGTACTATTTCTATCAATTCTACAACCCCAAAAATCCACATCTGAATAAGCTCTAAGGGTAAGGTATGATGAAGAGGAATACCATAAGCCAAATTCTAAAGTTGACTGAAGATAACTGAAAATTCACTTAACTGCTTGACGATGTGAAGCACGTGGGGAAGCTTGAAAGCGAGCATACATACATACATCAAGTTGAATGTCTGGTCTTGAAGCAGTGAGATACAGTAGTGAACCAATCGTGCTTCTGTATTCTTTTTTATCAACGAGCCCTCCATCCTCGTCAGGGTCTAACATGGATGTGGATCCCATTGGTGTGGAGACTGGTTTACTTATCCCCATATCGAAGTGATGAAGGAGATCCTTGGTGTACTTAGTTTGATGAACAAAGATACCCAGCTTTGCTTGCTTAATCTAAAAGCCTAGGAAGAAAGTGAGTTCTCCCATCATGCTCATCTCAAATTCCATGCTCATAGTATCTGAAAACTTGGAAACAAGAGCATGAGAGACATTACCAAAGATGATATTATCCACATAAATCTGAATGAATAAAAAGATCATTTCCATGCTTGATAATAAAAAATGTTTTATCTACCTTGCCCATTTGAAAGTTATTTTTAAGCAAATATGATTTAAACCTATCATACCATGCCCTATGTGCATGTTTTAAACCATATAAAGCTTTGGACAGTTTGTAGACATGATCACAAAATTTAGGATTTTCCAAACCAGGTGGTTGTCTTACATACATTTCTTCCTCGATATAGCTATTAAGAAAAGCGCTCTTAACATTCATTTAATACAACCTGAAACCCTTAGATGCAGCAAAATCTAAAAGAATTCTAATAGCTTCTAATCGAGCAATAGGAGCAAAAGTTTCACCAAAATCAAGACCTTCTACTTGGATAAATCCCTGAGCTACAAGTCTAGCCTTATTTCGAATAACAACACCACCCTAACTTTGTTTATTCTTAAAAAATCCATTTTTTCCAATAATATTATGACCATGAGGAGGTGAAACTAAAGTCCAGACTTTATTACGCTCAAAATTTTCTAATTACTCATGCATGACATTAATCCAAGACTCATCAGATAAAGTGTGACTTACATCTTGTGGTTTAAAAGAGGAAACAAAGGCAGCATGAGCATATGAGGCATCGGAGTGATATCTATTGCGAAGAACTCTCTCACCTAACTCACCAATCATTTGTTCAGGAGGATGACGTCATTGAATACGCATAGGAGCCTGAGGTGTTGTAGGTGACATAGGTGTAGCAGTAGTGGTCTCTACCTCAATGGAGGTAGGATCAGAGCTACTAGTTGTAGACTCCATCGGTATAGATATGTGTGTTGAAGTGTGAATTGGAGTTACCCTTTCATTGTCATCAGCGTCATAGAAGATGTCTTTAGGTGCGTCATTTACCTGTATACCTGCATTGTCAAGTCTAGTGCCAAGACTAGCCTCATCAAAAGTGACCTCGCAGGTCTCAGCGATTTTGTTAGTTTCTAAGTTGAATACACGATAGCCTCTAGTGTGAGCTGCATGTCCAAGAAAAATACCATCTGAGGATCTAGATTTAAATTTATCAAGATTTCCATGTTTAAGAATGAAATATTGACATCCAAACACCCTCAAGTGAGAAAGTTTAGGAGAATGACAAAACGAAGTTCATAGGAAGTCTTATGCAATTTGTCTCGCAAAAATACTCTATTAGAAATATAGCAAGCAGTAGAAATAGCTTCAGCCCAAAACTTCCTAGGAGTAGCATATTCACTTAACATCGTTCTAACCATCTTAACCAAAGTTCTATTTTTACGTTCTACAACACCATTCTGTTGTGTCACACGCGCTCAAAAGAATTGATGGTCTAAACCTTTTTCAGAACAAAAAGACGCAAATGATGTGTTCTTGAATTCAGTTCCATTATCACTTCTAATTGCTCTAAGTGCTCCTAAGAGTTCAGTAGCAAGTCTAAAGGCAAGCTCTCTACAGTGATCAAAAACTTTATCCTTAAATGCCTTGAGAAAGACCTACAAGTATCTAGAGTAATCATCAACAATAACAAGAACATACCATTTACCATCAGTCGACTGAACTCTAGCAAGACCTACAGTGTCCACGTGCAACAATTGAACAGGAGCATCAGTCATAACAAGTGTGAGAGTAGGATGTTATGCAGGTATCATCTTACCATGATGACAGGGTGAACAAACAAAATCCATTGACTTTTCAATTTTAAGATTAGGCAATCCTCTAACAAGATCCATATTACTGATACAAGCAAAATGATCAAAACCAATATGACCTAGTCTATAGTGCTAGTGGAGCAAATCCTTATAATCAGATGAAACAAGAGACCTAAGATCAGAAGATGATGAATATGAAAAGTCAACCTTAAACAAACGACCAACTCGAGTGATTTTGCATACAAGATCGTCATCTACCAGCTGTGAAACTGAAAGTAGATTATAGCTCAACTTACTAACAAGAGCAATGTCTTTTAGTATGAATTTATCGTTGACGCGGACAGTAACTTTTGCAAGAACTCGTCCTTGAGCATTGTCCCCAAATGTAATCATCTCATCACCGATGGCATGAGTGAGGGAGGAGAATCATCTAGAGTCCCGGTCATGTGGTGAGAGCAACCGGAGTCAATGAACCCATGTTCTCCTTCCGCTTATGACGAGCCTACAAGCACGAACAATCGTTGGTATCTTAGTACTAGGGTTAGTCAAAAAAGCTTTAGGTAACGAGTACTGAGATACACGACAAACAGAACCAACAGTCGGCATAGACAATGAATTTTTAGATTATTGTGGATTTCATGGGAATATGTTACAGATCTTAGGATGATGTGACAATTGGCAATGGCGTTTACGGTTTGTAGTTCCACATGTTTTCGACAAAGCTACAGGTATTCTGGACAGGGGCGGTCCGACCGGTCCTTGCACGGCGGTCCGACCGGTCCCAAATCGGTCGGACCGGCCATGTGGGGCGGTCGGACCGGTGATGACCAAAGTGGTCAAAACAGTGAGCCAAAAATAGGTGTTGTAGGCAAGTGAGGGATCCCAATGCACTTGGTCTCATGATTTTTGGAGTCTCGATAAAAAAGTTCTATTGGTTTAAAGTTTCGAAGGTTTGATTTTCGGGGTTGAAATTCGGCTAAGTCCCAAGGGGCGGTCCGACCGGCTCATAGGGAGCGGTCCGACCGCCAAAGAAGCGGTCCGGCCGCTCACCTAGAGCGGTCGACCGGTTTCTACTTGAACGACGACCAACCGTGGCGATGTTGTTTTGTTAGGTCAAAGTCATTGGTTTCATGGCATATGATTTGCATGATGCATGTTTTGACTAACATGGGTCAAGTTGTGAAGAACTTGTTCCCGAATACGTGTTTTCTTGTCTATGGTTGTGCAGGTAGCTTGGTGGTCAACGACGGTCAACGGCGAGGAGAATCGGGACTAGACTTGAAGAGTTGAGGTCCAGAACGATCGACGATGCCGGGTGAGGTCAACGACTCAAGCGTGACACAAAATAGCCAAGGGTGACCTATTGGTGAATCCATGGCGCATGGTGAAGCGGTTTAGGTCAAAAGGTTAAAGACGGCGCTTCGCGAAGCGTGCGTGTGTGACCCGTTTGTTAGTGGGCCTTAACGGGAGCCCAAGAGAGTCAAACCCTAAGAGTTTTAGGCCTCCACTATAAATAGGAGGAGATGGTGGCTGCACCTATCTATCCCTCTTTTTTTATGTTTCAAAACCCTAATTGTCTTTAGGGGAGTTGAGGTGGAGGCTAGGGCTCTTGATGGTTTGTGGTGAATTTCGTGATCTTTGATTGTCCACTGATCCATGATGGTGTGGATGTAATCCAGCAACAATCACGAAATCAATCTATGCAAGGTTTGCTTAAGATAAGTCTCTTTTCGTTCTTGCTTTCAATTTCGTGTTTTTAGGGCTTTCTTTGATCCGCGAGTTTGTGATTGATTCTTTCACGTGAATTAGCTTGCTGTGATATGTGTGAATCTATCTAGCATCATCTTGATCATCAATCACTCACGAACAAGCATTAGGATCAAGTTTTCGTTCTTGCGGTTTTAGACCTTCATTAATCAATTGGAAATTGCTCAAGATCGTTCCAAGAATTATCATAATATTCGATTGGAATAGGTCCTCAATAGCATATAGAAGGTGTGTGCAAAGTTTCATAAAGATTGGAGTTGAGAATCAAAAGTTTCACCTAATTGCAACCGTCATCGGGCGATTTCTTTGTTTGGATCGGTTCGTAGATCGCCGGTCGGACCGCGTCATCACCGGTCGATCGATTTTGGGCGGTCCGACCGCCGCGACCTGCAACGCCGTCGGACCGCCCGCAATCGGTCCGACCGGTTGGAGTGCAGAGGTCGACCGCCGTCTTTGTGAGTCTTTGCAATCTTCTTGATTTTGTCGCATTGCTTAGGGGCTTAATTGGATTCATACTAGTCTTCCTTTGTCTTGGTATATTGATCTTCATAGCTTTCTAATAGCTCTTTGGAGTGAAATTGTATTGAGTTCATAATTTGTGAAAAAGTGGCGTGCTCCTATTCACCCCCTCTAGTCGCCTTTACGGTCCAACAAGTGGTATCGGGCGCGGTTAGTTCAATCTTAATCTTAACGGTCCTTTGAACTTTGGCGATGGATAAGTTTTCTACTAAACCGCATATCTTGATGGGCACGACTATGCCTATTGGAAGAATCGTATGCGCGTCTTTCTTGAGAGCGAGGACAAGCTATTTGGGATGTTGTTAGAGCCCCACGGTTATTCACAAATTGCTACACATACGCAATTCTTTTGGCTAACAACAATAAGGCTAAGAATCTTTTATATGGTGCACTTGGTAGACAAGAATATGATAGAATTTGCAATCTTTCAATCTGCATGAAATTTGGAACACTCTCGAAACATATCATGAGGTTCGTCCCAAATCAAAAGGTGCGTAAGCAGTTTACAAGCGTGAATACAATAAATTCGAGATCGTCTGGAGAGAGCATCGATGACATTTTCGATCGCTTTAATAAAGTAATTAATCAAATGAAAGCTGTTGATATTGAATATTCTCAATCTGAAAATGCCACCCATCTCTTGGCTGCAATCAACACCAAGGAGTGGGAGATGAAGGCTACTGCTATAGAGGAAAATGTTGATCTTTCAAGTCTTACTTTAGAATTGCTTTATAGCAAACTCAAGACTCATGAAATTAAAAGAGTTGATCATCCCAAGAAAGATAATTTAGCTTTGGTAGCAGATCCTCTCAAAAAGACTTTTGATGACTCTTTTGAATCTTCTTTTGGATTTTCATTTGCTTGTTTATCTGCTATTCATGAAGAGGAGCTTGAAAGTATTCCAGAAATGCGAGTTAGCTCTTCTAGCTAAAAAATTCACACGGGCCTACAATAATGTGAGAAACAAAAGAGAGGTGGTCGGTGACATGCTATGAATGTGGTGAGCTCAATCATATCAAGACAAATTGCCCCAAGTGAAAGGTAAGAACAATCATAAGGAAGGAAAACCGACTTGGAAGAAGCCTCCTTTCAACAAATCAAGGTATGAGGCTAATAAGCTTGTGAAGGTCCGCTCACCGGTCCTTGCCGCTTTTGAGGATCAATCCTTGAGCGATGTGGATACCGGGAGTGAGGAGGACAAGGAGAAGGAGATCCCTCAAGGCAAAAGAAAGGAAGGCCAAAGACTTCAGCGGCATGTGCTTCATGGTGACACGGACGACATTGATGATAATGAGGTATCTTTTTCTTATGATGAGCTTTACGCTAAATATGATTCTATAGTTGAGCAATTGCTTAGTCAAGATGAAGCACTAGAATTTGTCATGACAAAAATAAGAAATTAGAGTCAAAAATTAGCAAACTGAAAGTAGAGCTTAAAAATGCTAAGACTCTTGAACTGATGAATGTTTATCTTGTCATGCTATGCATTCCAAATTACCAAGTTACAATCTGCTCATAATATTTACGTACAACAACTTGAGAATGCTAGATCTGAACTAAATGAAATTAAAAGTGCTCCTTGTGAAAAATGTTTAGAATCTAGTAAATTGATTGCTTTTGATGTATTTGATTCTAGCCCTTGCACTTCATGTTTAGAAAAGAGCGTGAAATCAAAGATATCTTAGAAGTCGCTAGAGTCAAATATGCTAAGCTTAAGGACGATATTGAAAATACTACTTGTGCTTCATGTTCCACTCTTAAGACTGAAATTGCTTTGTATAAGGAGAAATCTATGAATAATACTTGTGATGCTTGTGTTAACTTGAGAAAAGAAAATGCTTACCTTCATGATACATTAGAGAAATTTTCTAAAGGTAAGAAACAATTAAACATGATTCTTGACAAGTCTAAAACTCCTTATAAGAAGCAAGGTTTAGGATTCAATTCTTTTCAAGACAATTCAAACCCAAAAGTCATTCAAGTCTTGGAAAAAGGTTTAATTGAATTCAAAACCCAATCTGCAAAAACATCTTTTAAATCTGCAGGTTTTGCCCAACCTTGTATTAAATCAAATGGTGCTTCTTCTAGTGGTACCAAGTACCATTTCACTTATTGCAAGAAAGGTGGGCATTTGATTGAATTCTGTTGGCGTAGGTTGAAAAATGATAGGAAAAATTTTGATAGAATTTCATTCATGCAACCTAGAGCTTCTATGAGACATGGTAACACTGAAAAGAATAAACCTGGATTAGGATTTTTCTCTCATGCAAATCATTATGTTTCTAGATATCCTAATTCTAATGTTTATCGATGTGGTCGACCACCGTGGTCACCGGTCGACCGTTTTGGTCGCCCGATCGACCGCCCAAAGACAACGCCGGCCGACCGCCCATGGACGATTTAAGTCTCATGTTAATTTAAACATTGCTCATAACCGAATTTTAGATGAAATCAAGGATATTACTTACGGTTTGTATACTCCTTGCGACGCGTGTGTCTCGATCTTGGATTCCTAAATCTTGTTTATCTAACCCAGATTTGAGACACATCGTTCTTTATTCCTTGATTTTCGGGATTACCGTGGAAAGGGAAGAACACATGGTTAAATCGACTCAGGGTGTTCACGCCACATGACCGGAAACTCAAAATGGTTCACCTCTTTCACGCGGCAACAGTGATGACTTCATCACCTTTGGAGATGATACACAAGGCGAATTGAAGGAACATGATCAATTAGGGTAAACAACAAATTCATTCTAAAGGATGTTGCTCTTGTGGACAAGCTTAGGTATAATCTCCTTTCGCTTCTCGACTTCTTGATGATGGCTATGAGACTGCTTTTTAAGAAAATTGCTTGTCGTGTGCTTGATTCTACTGGTGATCTTGTTTTTGGAATCTCTAGAGTTGGTAGAATTTTGGAGCCGATTTTTGAGAATCTCTTCTTTGGATCTCTTAAATGTTTGCTTACATCTTCTTCGATTTACGGCTTTGGCATCGACGTTTGGGGCACATTGGTTTTGATCATCTGACACGAGTTAGCAACCTTGATCTTATGAGAGGTTTGCCCAAACTCAAAGCTGTCAAGGATGTTGTATGTGCGCCCTATAGGCATGGCAAACAAGTTGCCGCCTCAAACCCTTACTGTGACTATGGTTATGGTGACCGGACGGGGCGGTTGCTTCATATGGATCTTGTTGGTCTGCTAGAGTCCGATCGATCGGTGGAAAATGGTATATTCTTGTCATAGTCGATGATCTTTCTAGATATACTTGGGTGTTCTTTCTTACTTCAAAAGATGAAGCTTTTGGTTATTTTCATGACCTTGTTCTTCGTTTGGCTTCTGAGCTTCCTGGTGCTTTGAGAGCGATTCGGAGTGATAATGGCTCGGAGTTCAAAAATGCTTCTTTGCTTCTTTTTGTCTTGGCGTGGTATTGAGCATCGCTTCTCCTCTCCACGTCCCTCAACAAAATGGCGTAGTGGAAAGGAAGAATAGGACCTTGGTCGAAATGGCTAGGACGATGCTAGATGAGTATAACACACCGAGGAGATTTTGGGCGAAGCTATTGCTCTGCTTGCCATATTGCAAATCGTGTCTTTTGAGACCTTCTTTAGGCAAGACTCCTTATGAGCTTCGTTTTGGTAGAAAACACTCTGTTTCGCATTTTCGAGTTTTTGGATCAAAATGTTTTATTCTTAAGACAGGCAACTTAGATAAATTTGAATCAAGAACCTTTGATGGGTTATTTCAGGTTATCTGCTCATTCGAGGGTTTTGGGTTTTTAATCTGAGACTAACATTATTCAGAGACTTGTAATGTCACTTTTGATGAGACTAGCCACAGAGCTAGATCTATTACTCTGAGATGATTTACAGTGATGAGAGCATTTTGTGGAGGAAGATGAGGACGAAGCTATTATCATTCCTTCATCTGCTGCTCTTGGCGCCCATCTCGATACAAGAACCTCGCTCGTCTACTTCACCTTGATTGAGGCTCCTGCAGCATCTTCATCATCAGTGATACTGCGGAGGTCGAAGAAACAGTATCTCACCGGCGCTCCGCCGCATTCAGAGACAAAGATCCTCCGGAGCGGATAATAGGTAATCTACATGGCGAGTCACTCGCTCGGTATAATGATCCAAATCTCTACTCTCATTCGGCTTTTGTTGCTTCTTTTGAACCCGATATATCACATGCTTTATCGATTCTAGTTGGGTAAATGCCATGCATGAGGAGTTAGAAAATTTTGAAAGAAACAAAGTTTGGAACCTAGTAGAACCCCTAGTGGTCATAATGTTATAGGAACCCGTTGGGTGTTTAAGAATAAACAAGGTGAGGATGGTTACGTGGTTAGAAACAAGGCAGATTGGTAGCTCGGGGTTTCACCAAGTTGAGGGTTAGATTTTGATGAGACATTTGCTCCTGTTGCTAGACTAGAAGTCATTCGCATTCCTTGCATTTGCTGCATCAAAAGGTTTTAAATTATATCGGATGGATGTTAAAAGTGCCTTTTAAATGGTTTCATAGATGAGGAAGTGTATGTTAAGCAACCCCGGTTTTGAGGATCCTAAATATCCAAATCGTGTTTTCAAGCTATCTAAAGCATTGTATGGTCTTAAACAAGCCCCTAGAGCACAGTATGATAGACTTAAGACCTTCTTGCTTAAAATAATTTTGAAATGGGTAAAGTGGATAAAACTCTATTCATTCTTAGGCGTGACAATGACTTCTGCTTGCTCAAATTTATGTGGATGATATTATCTTTGGTGGTTCCTCTAATGCTCTTGTTTCGACTTTTACGACACTATGTCCGGGAATTTGAGATGAGTATGATGGGAGAGCTTAATTACTTTTGGGACTTCAAATCAAGCAATGCAAGGAAGGAACTTTCATCCATCGAGACGAAGTACACTAAAGATCTACTAAAACGCTTCAACATGGGTGATTGCAAGCCAATTTCCACTCCCATGGCAACCTCATTGTTTGGATCCGGATGAGGAAGGAGAAGTCGTGGATCAACGCGAGTCTGCATGACATGATCGGCTCCCTTCATGTTTGACGACCTCGAGGCCGGACATTCACTTCACGGTATGCCTTTGTGCAAGATTTGAGCGTCTCAGAGAACTTCCCATCGCCAAGCCGTTAAGCGCATATTCGTATTTACACTCTACCCTCTTATATGGCATTTGGTATTCCTGCTCTTCAGCTTTGTCCATTAGAGGTTTTTCAGATTCTGATTTTGCGGGCTGTCGGTTAGATAGGAAGAGTACCTCAGGCACCTGTCACCTCCTAGGCACTTCTCTTGTATCTTGGTCCTCTAGGAAGCAGTCTTCTGTTGCACAATCCACTTCTTTGAAGCGAGTATGTAGTCTATTTGCTAGTTCTTTGTGCGATTTTGTGGATGACGTCCACTTTGAAAGATTATCGGTTAAACTTTGCTAGTGTTCCTCTTTTCTGTGATAACACTTCTGCTATTAATATTGCTAAAAACCCAGTGCAACATTCTAGGACTAAGCACATAGACATTCGCTATCACTTCCTTAAAGATCATGTTGAAAAAGGTGATATTGTGATGCACTTCGTAGAGTCCGAAGCTCAATTGGCAGATATTCTTACCAAGCCTTTAGATCAAACCAGATTTTCCTCCTTAAGAAGCGAGTTAGGGGTAATTTATCCTTATGGGTTGGTTTGAGGGGGAGTTTGATCTTTTTCTTATCTTTCCTTGTTCTTTTGATCTTTTATTGTTCTTTTTCTGAACTTAGTGATCTTTTCGAACTTTTTAGGTTTTAGGCTTTTAATTGCATCTCATTATGTCATATTGCATTCATATGAAAACTCCAACAAGTGGTTACAACAAATGGTATGAAAAATCCAAAAGATGCATTGTAATATAAGATTTTACCTTATTTTAAAAAATTGATGAAGCTTTGCCTATTACCCTTTAGAGCTTTTGTATTTCAATTCTTGCTCAAGGTCATGTCTAGTTCTTTAACTTGCTAGAATTATCATGCTTTTACATGTGTAGCTAAGTCTTTGCTATATGAGCTAGAACCTTTTAAACAACTCAAACTAAGAAATTGCATTTTGTGGATGTTTTAGCGAGTTGCGTAATTAGTGCTCCTCTTGTGACATTGGCCCTGTCGAATTGCTTTGTTAGCTCTTTGATCTAAAATTGACCATTACTTGAGCTTTTGTGTTCTTGAGATTCTAAAATCGCTCATGTGAAAAATGAAAATCAAGATTGTCTTATGCTTAAATTGTGCCAAACTATTCTTACGAGGCCGCTTGTCAAATGACATGAACTTGGAGATAGTTTGATGAACGAACGATCTCATGGGGACCGCTTGTCGAAATGACATGAACCTCAAGATTTGTCGCACCGGTAGAAGCTTAGAAAGAGTTTGTGGATGGCTCCTAGTCTAGTATCTTCTTTACTAAGATATACCTTTAATCAACTTTTGGTCGAAGCTTAGGATGAGTTTGTGGATGGCTCCTAGTCCAGGATCTTGTCACTAAGTTAGATCATTAGTCAACTTCAATATTCAATGCAAATGAGAAAAATGTTGACAAATGGGCGTTTACAAAATATTGAGCAAAATGATTCAATACGGGACTTGATTGACTCTTAATGTGGTCTTTGTTAGATTTTTGATCTCACTTTGACATTTTGACATGGCCAATTTCACTTTAGGATCCTGTTGATGAACTTGTTTGAATTTGAGCGTTGCTTAAATTGATCAAATCTTCGCTTTACTTTTGAGCCTTTGTGCTTAGCTTTGATATATATGTCTTACCATGATCTTGCTAGCGCTGTCAGGCTTGATATGCTGTTTGTGCAATATTAGAGATACTAGCTTGCTCTTTTGGGTAATCTCCAAAGCTTCTTGTAATCAAAAATTGAAAAAAAAATGAAGCCACTCCATTGCACTTCATGCATATTCCTCTTTATGCTTCTTTTGTTTCTGCTTCTTTCTTTATTCTATATTTGTTATCTCTGGATGAGAGGAAGGCGTGATTCCTTGATGAATCCATTGTCAAAGGGGGAGAAGATGTGTTAAATGAGAAGAGAAGATATGTTAATGAGAATATATTTCTTTGTTGGGGGAGAAGTTTGTACAAAGGGGAGAAACTGAAAATTTGAAAATTGAGGATCATAGTGAGGGGAGTTCTTGAGTTGCATTCTTATTGTCTTATTGAATATTCTGAACTTGAATTGCATTCTTTTATACTCACAATGATCATAGGTCAATTGAACAATTGTTCTTTCATATGGACCTCATGTGAGAATTTTGACCCTTTTTCTGGAAATCAATGTTTTTATGCTTTCTTTTGCCTTGTCTCACATGCCTATACTATTCTGATGGCAGCTTGGTCATTTTCATTGCTTTTTCTTGCTTATGGACCAAGTTGTGCCTTTGTGCGAAAACTGCGAGTAAACTCGTTTTCAAACCTCTTACTTACTTTTTCTGGATAATTGCCAACGTGTTCATCAAGGGGGAGATTGTGGATTTCTTGGGAATATGTTACAGATCTTAGGATGATGTGACAATTGGCAATGGCGTTTACGGTTTGTAGTTCCACGTGTTTTCGACAAAGCTACGTGTATTACGGGCGAGGCGGTCCGACCGGTCCTTGCACGGCGGTCCGACCGGTCCCAAATCGGTCGGACCGGTGATGACCAAAGTGGTCAAAACGAGCTGAGCCAAAAATAGGTGTTGTAGGCAAGTGAGGGGATCCCAATGCACTTGGTCTCATGATTTTTGGAGTCTCTAGTAAAAAGTTCTATTGGTTTAAAGTTTCCAGAAGGTTTCGGATTTTCAGGGGTTGAAATTCGGCTAAGTCCCAAGGCGGTCCGACCGGCTCACGAGGAGCGATCCGGCCGGCCAGGAAACGATCGGACCGCTCACCCGAGCGGTCGGACAGATTTCTACTTGAACGACGACCAACCGTGGCGATGTTGTTTTGTTAGGTCAAAGTCATTGGTTTCATGGCATATGATTTGCATGATGCATGTTTTGACTAACATGGGTCAAGTTGTGAAGAACTTGTTCCCGAATACGTGCAAATCGATGATAAGGAGTTTGAGCAAACTCCACTCCAGTATGAAAAATATTCCTTAATATGTCTTTCTTTTTTCTTCACTTTGTGAAAGCAAAATTGAACCAAATGACCATCTCTACTACAATGAGTGCATTTATACTTGTCTTGACGAGAAGTCATATCTATTGCCTTTACAACACCCACTTTGGTAGATGGATTCTTTGCAATACCAGCTGATTTAAAAATAATTTATTTTGGTTCAGATTCTACTACAAATTTTCCAGGTTCAAGAAGCTTAACAATCTTAGGAGGATTATTCTTAGCATACTCAACAGAATTAAATCCTAGATCTCTGATATTTAACACTCACTTTTGACTTATCTAGGATCATATTCAAATTTTTCTTGCCAAAAGAAAATATCTCTAATGTGTCCTTGAGATAGACATTGTCTTTAGCTAGAATGAAACAAGTTGTGCATTTAACTGATTCATTCACAGGTTTCTTAGAAGCACTAGACTGAACCAATTATTCCTTTTCAGTAAAATCATTAAGTTGTCTAGTCACAGCTTCTATTTCTATGGTAAGTTTAAGACAATTAAAGCAAGAAGATATCTCATGATAAACCATTTGTTTAATTATTTTCTGAGATGAATTTAGTCTAGCTTCTAGCAATCCACAATTAAAGCAACTTTTAGTTTGAGCATTTGAAATACTTGACTCTAAACATGTAGAAAAACAAAACTTGAGCTTTTCAATTTTATTATTTGCAAGTTTTAACTTTTCATCAAAGGATTCATGAGCCAACCTTAAATCATCATGTAACATCCCAATTCTAAGTCTTTGCTTCAAATGTAAGAAAATGAGTAGAAATTAAAACTTTTCTTGTATCTTGAAGTAATTGCACTATTATGTAATTCTTGTAAAAGAATTATGGAAATCAAAAATCAAAATCCTCAATTGACTCCAATCAGAAACCTCCTTGGTAAAAATCTTGTGTCCAACCTTGGAAATAATTTTCTTTGGACCCAGGGATGAATTTTGACACCTCTAAATTATTTCATGATTTTTAGAAATTATTTGATAATTTTTGGAGGTAAGTCAACCCAAGTCAAAGCTTGGTCAAACCCTAACCCAAACCTTTTGAAATTTCTTGAGAAGAATGCCGTGCATGAAAATCTCTGGAAATTTTAGGTAGGGTTAATCCTAAAGTCAGAAAGCTCCAGTTAAATTAATATAAATTTTTAAGTTGTTTTGCTATCCCAATTAAATCCTCAAAAATCAGCTGTTTAATTCAAACCCTAGCTGATTTTCACTGTTCCTTGGGCGCGAGTCAGACTCGGGCTCGAGCTAAGTGATTTGGTTCGATCAACTAGCTACACCGCCGAGGTCGATCGGGCGCGAGCGCTATGGGCCGTCAGATCGTCATCGCATGGCCCACGTTGGCGCGGAGCGTTGCCGATTCAATCCCAGGAGAGCCGTCCGATTTGGAGATAACGGCCTAGATTGAGTGGCCGATCGGACCAGCCGATCACCCTATTCACTTGAGCCATCCAATTTGGAGATAACGGCTTGGATTGAGTGGCCGATCGTACCGGTCAATCGTTCCATCCACTTGAACTATCCGATTTTGATCCAACGGCAGCCAAGTCATCTCCTTCCTCGCGCTACCTCGCTCGCGTGCGTGCTGCGCCATGGACAGAGGAAATCGTGGGCGTCACAGCGCCCTGTCCACTCCGTGTCATGGCCAACGACTCTTTGCATTTAATGCTGGTCGTGCACCGCCCTCAAACGTCCATAGCTCAACTGCTCCCATCACTCTCAGTGATCCCATGGCAGGTTTGACCCAAGAAGGATTATGGCCGTTGCTCTCTTCCATCTCCGCTACTTAAGCTCCATTGCTTCCCCTTTGGCTTCCTTTAGCATTTCCGCAACTCTAGCTAGCACCTCAGTGTTTGTTTGAACTGCATTCACCCGAAACCATTTCGGCCGCCATTGCCGAGCTTCAAGCTTACGGTGAAGGCGGTATCACAGTGGCTCTCCCTATCCAATTCTTGCTCCCTCTGCTCCCTCTTTATTCTCTAAAGCTTAACCCTCGCTCAATTTCGCTTATCTTCCCCAGGGCTTGGCTGAATTGGAAATCCCCAATTTTCGGCCGAAAGCACCGCGCTTCGTTGCCGGAGCAGCTCCGACCTCCTCTGTGCCTCTCCAGTGCTCAGGTAGCTCCACATTAGTCCCTAGATGCTTGGCACTGGCTTACATGGACCGCAGCGCAGCTTCTTTGCGTTTTTCCATTTTGGCCGTTTATGTCACCACCGTCAACTCCGGCTTACCGGTGTTCTAGACCACCTCAGCCGCAGTAAATGGTCCCGGTATGTGTGCAAGGCTATTGCGGACCCGTTTTGGGCCTTAGCTCACGCCGCCGTGGCGAGTCGCCGGCGGTGAGCCTCCCTTCACCGTCGGGTTTTGTCGGACAAACTGTGCGCGAGCGTTTAAAAGTAGTTCTCTGTGGACCGTCGATCTCTAGATCAACGACCCAGGTTCGCGTGAACGTTCGGACCGTTCAGAAGTTCTTTAGCTGTGAACCGTCCATCTTTAGATCAACGGCCCACATTAGCTCGAACGTTCGGGCCGTCCGAACGTTTCGATCCATGTGGACCGTTGGATCTAAATCCAACGGTGGGGTTTGTGAGCCGCGTGCGCGCGCGTATTGTCTCGTGGACTTGGGCCATTGGATTCAAGATCAACAGTCCGAGTTCGTCCACGTCGATTTAATTTTGGATTTTCCCGAGAGGATTATTTGTTAACTGAAAAATGCAATTAACTTGTAAAATGCATAACTATTTCTCTGTAAACTATTTTTTAGTGAATACAATTTTGTTGGATTCCTCTATTAATGAGCTTACTGTGAAAATTAGTTTTGAACATGTTACTTTTCTCAAAAAGTTTACTTATGCATTTTACTTTTGCTCATTTCATGGCTTTGAAAAATTGTAGAAAGTGCATCATAGCTCTAAATGAGATGAATCCAATTGGGTTGTTCATCTTGTGAGGTGTTTAACCTTCTATAAAAAAAAATCTCAAGTGCACCACATTTTGAGAAAATGTTGCCAAACAATTTAATTGCAATGAATAGTAGCATTTGTGATTTATAAGGCTGAGCAGAATTGTTTCGTTCATATCTTTTGCATTAAGAATCCATATCAATTGGTTCTTGTTGTTAAATTCCTTATAAATTATTATCTTGCTGCTTTAAAATTTTCAAGGCATTCGGAAAAAGTTTGTTGTTGAGTCTTTTTCGTATTCGTCGTTCTTATCGATTCTTTTTCGCTCTTTCGTTAGGTTCCAACGATTGTGTTAACCACGAGAGTGACCCTCCGCAACATATTGAGTAGCAGCAACCAGGCAAGCAGTTTGATCATGTTAATCCCAGTATTTTTTAAGTCTAATATATTGTTTGCAACTTGTATGTATGCATTGCTATGTTGTGTTAAATTATGATTAGTGGATCCTATAGTTGCATAATCTGTAGGAATTGATTATCCTCTACTACCTGAGCCTAGGTTATTTGCTGTGATTGGAGTTCTTTGGATGAGCTCTTGTCACTTAGTAGATTGCAATTTGAAATTGCTTAGAAATGCTTAGTTTCGGTAGTAATGGGCGATCATCGGTTTAGTCGATGATCTTGATCACACATCTAATTATTATTCCTTTATGTCCAGCACTTGTGCTTTGTTATTTTATAAAGTCAAAATCTAAAAATGAAAAATTGATTTAGACTTGGGCATATTGGTTGGATGGTGTGGTTGTTTGGATTGTGGTGGTATGCCTAAGTCAACAAGGACCGAATTACTTGCGCCACCGTACTGAGCAATTTGCATGCTGACCACACGAGGGAGATATGGGACCTCTCTTGACTTAGTACTTTGGCGTGTGTTAGCTCCGAGTCGCAGGAGGTGGGTTGTGTGTGTTGTGTGAAAAAAAATTGTGTTGTTGTTGGGTGTGCGGTGGTGGAGTTCCGGGTAGGTTCTCCACCTCGAGGGGCATCGTAGTTGTCCAAGGTTTTACTCACGATGGGTAGTTGACCGAGGCTTTACGATTACTCCGACACAGCGTATGGGTTTCTATCCATACGGGCGACTCGTAGTTAATACATAATATTAGAAAATGTCTCGAATGACTTAGTTGTGCCGGCATACCAAAGGAAGTATGCTAATCATGTGGCAAAAAGGCGGTCTGACGTGTGGGTACATTGGTACACCCCTGCAGGGATAAAACTATTCGAATAGCCTCGTCCTAGGTTATGGACACGCTTGGATATGCCCCGTGAGAATTAGACTACAACCTTTTAATTAAAATTTAACATGGTTGGCATGAATGGGTAATTCATGCTATTGTTGTGATGACTAGTGGTTAGTCACTTCCAGGATGTTGTTGTCATCTATTTATTGTTATTATGTTATCATTTACTATTATTTGAACAATAAAAATAGATTGTAAACTTGCTTTCAAATGTACTATCTTATTGCAAATAAAGCTCGCTTTATGCCGAAAATGAAACATACAGCCTCCACTTAAATAAGCTTGCATGTAGCATATGTATAGGTCTGTTATTCTACACGTAAGTCTTGCGGAGTACAATTTTTGTACTTATTTGCTTTGCTTAACTATTTGTTGCAGAGGAGGAAGGTGAGCCCCAAGGGCCTCACTTTTGTGAGATGTGCTACGGGTTTGACGACTAGCTTGGCGGTCCGGTCGGTTGCCTTGTGGGTAAAGGCACACTGATTGGCTCTTTTATTTATCGCCATCTTATGACATTTCACTTCCGATGTCTAATTAGTTATTTGTATGACTTTTGGCCGGTTGGCCTCTCTTTTGTAATGACTATTCTTTATTTAGATTAACTTCTGGTTTGTGCTTTTGCTTGTTCTATGTGTTCGAATGGAATTGATACATACTTGTCGTAAAGGGGTGTGTATACTGCATTCCTGGGAAGTATACATATCTCGAGTCTCGGTTTATTTGATTTGTGATGCTAGGACCGAGTGGATGGTTAAGCATTACAAGCCTGATAAACCGGGGTCTCACACATGAAATTTAGCATTTACATTCTTAAGTTGGATCAAGTTTGATGCATTCAATGACCTAGCAGTCTCCAACTCAGAATATAAAACTTGATAAGACTCACATGATTCTCTATCAGTTGTAACAGCTCTAAGTCTGTTGATTTTAGAAGTTAATCTTTCAACATGACAATTCTTTTCTTTCAATTTCTTTTTTATCTTTATTAATTCAATAGCAAGTTTAATCAAACCATATTCAAGCTCATCATATGATCTTACCTCATCGGATCACTGTCATTGTATCATCATTGTTGTGGTTATCGTCATCACAACTCTCATATTCCATATCACTCAAATCCATATGCTCGATAGCCGAAAGAACATTTTCACCAAATTTTCAACGAAAATTGCCACCCTTGGTGTAGTTGTTCGTGGATGGCCGACAATGGTATTTTTTCCTTCCTTGATCACCTTCCCCTTGAGCTTGCGACACTCCACCTTAATGTGGTCTGGCTCGCCACACTCATAACACTTGATCGAACTTGACACGCCACCTCGCTTCCTCATCATCATGTTGTTGAGTGCCTTGTATGCCTGTGAGGAGATCAGCACCAAATCCTCTTTAGGGAGCTGTTCTAACTGTTCCTCTGAAAAAGAAGATAAAGCAGACACGAGAAAAGAACTTGACGAAGCAGCCTACATGGGGTTAGTCAGAAGTGCTAAAGATGAAGATTTATCACTCTTAGATAGCAAAGCTTCCAAGTCATTGGTTTTCAATCTAGAGAAAAGATCATCCATGGTTAAAGTATCTAGATCGACAGTTGAAAGCATTTAGGCCTCTAAAAATTATTTTTGTAATTAATGATAATATATGAATATGAGACTAATATGTTTATTGAGTATTTACAAGGTTTGGTCTTAGTGGTGAATACAACAATCTGAACATGCATGCTAAAGGTCAACGTTAAGAGCAATATAGTTCAAAGACAAGGTACAAATAGTCTAGGATCCATCTTTTTTATTTTACCGGTCTAAGGAGAAAAGAGTGGAAGACCGGATTGTAGGTTAAATACTGTACTATTAAGAGGGATCATGACTATTAGCTTAATAGCATGTTTTTGTGCAACAAGGATCAACTAGGATCATGCATGCATCTAGAGTTTGTTTTGAAAGCCAATCATGTTTTCCTAGAAAAATCGGTAGTACCGACGTTTTGTTGATGGTACTACCGCTCTGTGGTATGACCGGGATAGTGGTGCGGTACTACCGCAACCCAGTCGTACCTAAATCTTGTTGGTGGTATATTTTTTACAGAACGACACCTTTTGATCACCCAGTGAACGGTAGTTCTGAAGTTTTCCTAGTGGAATTACCGCATCGCGGTATGACCGCAAGTTGAGCGGAACTACCGCAACCCGAATATTCCGAAGATTAGACAGTGGTACCTTTTTTCTAGAAGTCACCCGTTTTGGACCACAAAGTGAAGCGGTACTACCGCCCCTGTAGTCCGGTATGACCATTGAGCAGAACTACCGCTTGATCAATGGCGGTACTACCACACTGAATTTTCCAACAGCTCTTTCAGAAGTATTTAATGCCTCTGCGCTAGCCGTTACTATACATTTCTAAACAAGCGATACTACAGACATACAACGGCAGTACTACCGCAATTGCTGAACAATTGTGTAATTTGCTTCCAACAGTCATATTTGGTTGTGGGGGGGTAAATACCCCTCCACCTGCTCAAGGACAGTTGTAGAGACTTCATTTAACATCTTTTGAGCCTAGAGCATTCACTCCACACCTTATACACTCTCATTGCATTCATTGTGAGGTGGTTGAGAAAATTCAATTGCATTCATTTTAGATTGATCTTTAGCACTTGATTGCCTTCAAGCGAAGATCATGATCTATTACTCTCGGTGTTTGTTAACACCTAGACGGCTTGGCGGGAGTTTGCGCGGCGATCTCTTAAAGAAGATTGTGAAGAGACCCGACATCAAAATTGTAATTGGTTCGGTGTTCACCATTTCCGGAGTGGAGGAAAAACAACCATTAGTGAAATCGAGGGAATGCTTAATTTGTGGAGCCAGCTTGATTAGCTCAAGCTTCCTCAGCGTGGACTAGTGAAGACCAATAAATCTTCGATACCACGGGAAAAACTTTCTTGTCTTCATTGTGGTTAATTCTTGTCTTTGATATCTTACATTTACTTTTCTAGTGTGCTTGTTAAGCTTAGCTAGGAGAGTACCTAGTTTTATTTTTAGCTCTTTTGTCTCTAGTAGCATAATAGGTTTATCTCATTTATTGTGCAAGTAAGCTTTGATTAGAACTATCTTGCTTAAAGCCCAAATTTGTCGAATAGTTTTAAAAACCTCCTATTCAGCCCCCTCCCCCTCTAGTCGGTTATCGTTGATCTAACAACAGTTTGATTGATAGTTGTAACAACCATCAACCACTTAGAACCTAAATATCTTAAAATTTTAGTCGCATTATCTTCATCAGTAGGGATAACATTAACACTACGCAAATTACTCAATTATTTTTCAAACCGAGCAAACAGATTATCAATAGCTTCACCAGGTTTCATAGCAAAATCATAATATTCTTTTTTTATAAAGATTTTTATGCACTTTCTTAATTTTAGTGGTTTCTTCATGATAATCGCAAAGAGTTTTCCATATTAAGTGAGCAGAATTAATATAAGTTACACGATCAAATTCTTTGCGAGAAATCCGTCGAAACAGCAAGTTATGAGCTTGAGCATTTAAGTCGATGTTTGTTTTATTTAGATTAGTACAGTAACCAGAATCTCATATAGTCTAGAAACCTTATTCCAAATATCACTACCTTGAGCCTCAATATATGCTTGCATACGATACTTCTAAAAAGCAAAATCAGTACTATCTAACATAGGGGGCGATTCACATACATCTCTGATGCCATAGTAACCCACTCTGATACCACTTGTAGGATCAGATACGACAATTAGAGGGGGGTGAATGATTGTAGTGCCTTCTTTTTTAACTTACCGAGAAGAATCTACTCTGGATTCAATTCGACCACTGAATACTACGTACTCGTACGAGATGCCTCCTTGTTGTCTTGATCGAAGCTGCTCTGATATGCTATGTTAGTCGATTCTGTGGATGACAATCGGGTGAACTAAACAGTATGTAGTTGATGAAGATGAAGTCGACCTAGTAGAGAGTATTACGACCACCTAGTCGAAAGAGTTTGACTATCAGATTTCTTCCACCATTCGACTTGGAAGATTCGACGGTACAAAGACCAAAAGCAAATGGAAGACCATGGACAAGAACAAGTCAAAAGCTGATTAACACATGGACTACTCGAAAACAGATCAACACAAGAGCTGGCCGAAGACAGAACAACAAGTAGTCAGCGAAGAAAGAGAACAAGTCAAACACAATGTCCAGAAACAACGCTGGCAAAGATGACAAATCTTTCTTGAAATAGCTTTGATCTGTTATTGCTCAAACATATTCTGTGGCTACAAAGTGCTCTCACAGCACCCTTCAAACCCTAGCACAAAACACAGAAAAGCTTTCTCTCGAAAGCCACTGCCGCCTAAAGCCCTGAAAAAGCCTATCGCAAGCACATGTTACTTTTAACCTCTTCGGCCTTTTATATGTTAGGGCCCTAAACCGTGTCCTTATCAACACGGAATATAATCCTATATCTCTACTACTTAAAAGAAGGAATTGGTGGTGGTCCGTCCTCCCTGAGCCGTTAGATCTATCTTTCTTCGTGAGATGTGAGCCGTTGGATCGAAACCCCTCAAATCATGGCAATATCTCTAAACCTTCCAGTTATGAAGCGTCTTTCATAACTCTTCACGTGTCGAAGCCTCCAAGACGGCACCTCCTGTAGCTTCGACCACGTAGCATGCAATCACATTTGATCTCCATGTGCCCCAGCGTGAGTACGACCACCTCGTGACCTCCACGACCACCTGAACCTTGGATTTCCCCAAGTTCCGGTCTTCCTCGTCATCGACCATGACCGTCTCCACGCTTACCCTACACATGCAAAGATCAAAGAACGTTTTCCTGGCATAAGTTCTCCAACTTGACCAATATCAGTGCACACACCCATATCACACTCACATGTATCAATAAACACGAATCAGATCATCCACGACCATAAATTTTAACTTTCAGAACACAAATCGAGACAACTCTATAAAATCGTTCATACCGCTGTGTACACGCCGGTCATACCACTGGCCAACCAGACACGAGTACTCAAGGTACTCGAATAAAACAAGTATTGAAGCATTCGAAACCTACGACCATTTACTGTAAGCGTACGACCACTTTCCAAAAGCGTGCGACTACTTACTATAAGCGCACGACCACCGAGCATGAAGTCCACGACCACTGACCACGAAGCCCACGACTACCGATCAAGAAGACTACGACTACTGACCACGAAGTCTACGACTACAGTCAATCGACCACCAACCAGACACTGTAGCTTTCGACCATCGACCAGACACTGTAGCGTTCAACCATCGACCAAACACTGTAGCTTAGACCATCGACCATGCACTGTAGCTTTCTGGCCTTCAACCATGCAACTCCGGCTGCCCTTCGTACTCGATAGACACCTCGGCTTACGACTGAGTAAATTAGTCGGAGCTCTACCACTCAGTACTCGAATCTACAGTACTCGGAAAACTAACACTCAGTACTCGGAGCTACAGTACTCGTAGATACAGTACTCGAAGCTACAGTACTCTGAACTGTATTACTCGGTACTCGGAGCTACAGTACTCTAAGTCCAGTCGAAAAGGATCATCGAGTATCAGTGTAGACCACCCGATACAAGACATGATCCGACCATTCACACTGAAAATCTAACAACCGAAACGTTCATAACCACAAATATCAATACATCCCAAATGTCAATTATTCACTATCACAAAGTCTACGACCAGTTCACATGGTCTAACGGTTTGGAATTCAGGGGTTGGGGTAGATCATCAACAAACATTTTGCTCTATTTGTAAGGGATTTGAGTTTAAACTTGCAAAGCTTAACATCCTCTCAAATAAAGCAATGTCGGAGTTGCTTGTCAAATATGTTTAACAAGCTAGCATTTGTACTGAGATCCTAACACGATAACAACAAAAGTTGTGACTCGCCACACTTTTGGCTAAAAAAAATGGCAAGCAACCAAACACCCCTAAAGGAGCCTGGGCTCAAGGAGAACCTCAAGTATGATCAATAAATTACTAAAAGAAAATCGTATGCTTAGACGAGCTATGTTCAACCGCTTAATTTCTTGAAAATACAGACGACAAGATGCTGTCAGCTCTGGTTCTTTCCCATTGATCTCCTGTCTTCCACTGTTTCGTCGGCAAAATGTGAGGGCTTTTTATCCATAGGACGTGCGCGATTCCAGCAATGGCCGTAGCAAACAGGCTTGGGACACAGGAAAGCGTTCCGAGTACGGGCCTGGCCTCTGTGTCGTGTCGCCGAGACACATGAGATCTCTTGTCATTCACGTCATCGTTCATTCATGCAGGCAGTAGATAAAAGTGAGCTTTCCAACATGTCGCGCTTTAATCTGCCGACCAGATCTGGATCTAGCATACACTTTGGAAACTGGCCGATTATCGGTTTTACTTGTCATGGACCTCACGATTAGTACCTATTTGTAGCCACCGGCAATTCGAGTCATTTTGATGGAATATATATATATAAGGTAATGATTAATTATTCAAGGTCTATGCAGAAATAATGAAAAATAAAAACAAGGAGAAAGCAAGAGAAATGAAGCTCGGTTGGAAAAATGCTCGTAACCAACTGGTTCCATCCAGGCGCCACGGAGCAGGAAATTTCCTGGAACCAAGAAACGGAACCCTTAGACGAATTAGTAACATGTTTTATTTTCTGTTCATATTCTTTCGCTTCTACTCCATAAATCTACGTTCAGCCATGCAAATTTGTGCTAACATATAGTAATAACCACATGTCAGATATTATGTACTGTTCTTCCCCAACGAAAAACAAATAGGCATTGATATTTGCACTGCAGGATTCCTTTCCACTACGCAATTCATTTTGTCAGGTTGCCAATAAGCTGGGAGCAAGTTCACTTCTTCTGGTACATATTTAATCAAAATGCACATTAGCAAAACAAGCTGTCCATGCAATATACAGTTTTGTTCAGTTCACAGATTAGCTTATTTCCCATTTCCTTTTCAAAATGCAAGTACATGCATAGGTTAAAGAGACAGTCATCATATAATCCCTGGTACACTTCAACTTGAGACCAAAATAATGCGCATGTGACCAAAAATGTTCAAACAGAACAACTGGAAGTGCAAAATGAAACAAAGTTAACATTTGGAGTGCAGTCATAAGTCATAACAGAAATGTAAGTATTGAACTATTTGAAATTTCACGAGCAATCAAGCAAAGAAAAATGACAAGTTCTTTTGGTTCAGTGATATGGATTATGAACAACTCAATTGCAATGCATCAAAATGATTTCGATTTCCTTTTCTCCAATTGAGATGAGTTCATACTGTATGAAGAATATAGAACTGTTAATACAAAGAGAAAAAGGAGAGAACCTTCTTCACCAGTATAAAACACGATATTATGAAAAGAATGTAACACCAGTAACTCTGCACAGCTGAATTGGCAATTGGCATTTCCTAACATCTCAAAAAATGGCCCATTGATTCAACAACTGTATCTCTTTTACAATATCTATCCAGATGATCTGGTTAGACTGCTAAAATTTCCAGTCCAAATTGTATGTAAAAATCTGCAAAGGAATTATTTTCATATCAAAATGAATCTTCCCCCCACCCAAAAAGAAAATTGAACAGTTGACTTCTTTGATACTGTCTCTTGAGTATACAATCTACCTCTGAAAGATTTCTTAAATAAGGCGCTGACCCCATGTAAGAAACTGAAGCTCCTGGATTCAACGCATGCAAGAACAGATGGTGAGCAGAGATTGCAGACTTTCTAATGCAACATACACTCTCTAACATATGGGTGCGGGAAATTGACATACCGCTCCCATATATACTTGTACCGGCGAATGGCCAACTTCAGCCAGGGTTTCATGTTTCCATTGTAGTGCACGACAGCAGCACTCTCAATCAACCGATCATCTATGTCTATATCATACCCTAGCCCCAAGGCGTGCCATCTGCGGTCTAGGGGTTCCACCAGGCCATAAAAAGTCAAAAGACCTGCAGGAAGTGTCCCTGTCCTCCAGAGCAACAGATCAACATTTTGCTCTTGCCAATAATGATAAAGCGCTGTGGCATTAGCCTTCCTCCAAGCTATTAAGTCAAAGATGTTCATCCCAAAAGCCCATCCACAAGTATGTGGATCAATTTTGGAGCTGATAGTTGGGTGCGAGAAATTAAGATACTTGTGATACCGATGGAATGACTCTAAACAAGTCTCCACTGCTCCAATAACATTACCATGCAGTTCTATGGAAAAAAGTTGTGTCAAGTCCTTTTGCACAACAACATCATCATCGAGAAAGACCACCCTCTCCAAGTTGGGGAGTATTTGAGGGATGTAGAATCGCAAATGGTTCAACAGAGAAACAAACTTTGGATTATGGAACTTTATTTCTCTTTCAAGATTTTTCGACCCACCAGAGTAGTAGAAACCCTGAGTTTCCATCTCCGATAGCTGCCTGACCAGAGGAGAAGAAGCAGCATTCAACCATGAGAACTCATCTATGCAGCGGACTTCAACGGTGCACCCTTTGAAGTCATTTATGAGGAACCAGGTTGACATAGCACCAAAATTGATCTTGTCTGTGACCACATGAAACACCAGCTGCTGAGGGTGGTTTGCGTTTGAAACTGTAGAATTAATAACAACTGAAGTGGCCAGCACATTATCAGAGAATATACAAAAGTGATACAGATTATTGTCTACCAATCGAGTGGAGTTCCGATGCTCTTCTGAGCGACTCCTATGTTTTGGGTTCTGAAGCCACTCTTCTGTCAGCTTCACAGTTAAACAGTGCAGATTCTTGGGGAGGGATTCTGCAGCTAACTGACCAAACTCGGCAGTCTGAACAACTGCTGCCTTTGCACGCTCCTCTAATGCAAGGGCATGGCTCTTCAGTGTCACTATTGTTGTGCTGATATCATAATGAGAGTCCTGTGCTTTGTATATTAAACGTGCTAGCCGAGTTATTATTGGATGGGCTTCTTCTCGAGTGATGGTTCTCCCACTAACAGCCCCTTCAGACAGCAATCTTTGACAATTCCTTATCTGGGAACTAAGCTCCCATGCCAGCTGAAGATTGCCATGCTCTTTTGCAAGGATGACATAAGCCTTCGCTAGAGTCATTTGATCCGCTAATTGGCGGGCAAAAGATGTGCTGCTTAAAAGCTCTTCTGTGAAATTCACTTTCTCACGATGGACTTCCTCAGTTTCTGAACCCTTATCCTGGAACAAATAAAAAAGGAAATATGTAAGGAAACACGCACAGGGACAGAGTTTAATAAAAACTAAGATTTATACAGTGCAGAAAAACAAAGAAGAAATATTTTGACATATTGGAAGTAACAGGGAGAAAAAAATCAAAATGTGAACTATAATCCAGGAGCTATCAAAAGGTAAACGTAGTTTATAATCCAGAAGCTATCAGAAGGGAAACATAGTTTAACTTTGTGCAACTTTCTAATTGTTATCCTAATGGTTTGGCCTCTAATTATTTGGCACTAAATGCACATGTTACAGATGAACAGCTATTGTCATGAAAATGTGATTGTGTAAACCAGTTAGTACCTTCTCTGAAATAGTCAGCATCGCCAATATATTTTGATGTCAACAACTCACACAAGAATGTAAAGATCATACTTTTGAATAGACAGAATTAACAAGAACTATTACCATTTACTATCAGCATAAGCTTAGGCGATGCAGCATTGAAATAATCTGGGCTGTTTGGTTGGTTCACAATTTGCCCTACTAATGTGTGCCAAAATGTGGTCATGGTCACCCAAAATTTGGTAAGTTTTGGCAAGAAAATGAACTAGGATACCAATGGGAACAGAATCTTGTCAAAAAATTGGCAGCAAACTAAATACATGACAAAATCAGCTTTTTTACAATAGGGCAACAGGCTGTACTTTCAAAATAACAGTTTGAAAACAAATTGGAAAAGTTAAACATAATAACCAATCAAAAGATTGAAATTTCTCATAGCTTGAGCCTTGAGATCAAACTAGAGCAATTGTTGATCAATTGAAGTTTCTAACTGCTAGAAGAAGTACAGCAGAATTTATTTTTCATTGCCGCGAAAGCATAAATACGATTCAAACATCTTAAAATCACAACAACTATTTGAGGAAGAGGAAAAGCTAAATCCAGAGTTTCAATAGCTTATTCCAGTAAATACTATTTTCATTTCATTCGGACAGCACTGCAGAGAATGAAGACCTTTCTTTTCCTGTAACTATTATTGTATCAGTATCATCACCTGCAAACTTGCTCCAGTCACCTCAGTATTCATTCCCCTCTTCGTATATTGTAAATCAATAATTTCCTCAGTTCTCTTATCATTTATCCACTGTCATAGGTACCTTTACTGAGGGGGCCAAACACAGAAAACTTCTTGAAAAGGATCTTCCTCGAAATCCCCTTCCTAGGCATTAATTATTGTATCTGGCCTATTTACCACATATGCACTTCACATTGGTACTATACTGGCTATTAAGACTTCTTGAAGCCAGAAAACACTATGAGACACCACTTAACTGCTAATGAATAACCTAAATTTGTTCTGTATGGACAGTTCTAATTTTGACTATCAATCTGAATCGTATTAAATTTCTTACAATAAGAATTTTACCAGAAAGAAAAATTATACTTTGGAAATATCAATAGATTCATTAACAATATCATATCCCACGACAGTATCTTCTTGTATTAATGAGATATCTTTGGCAATCTACAAATGCCAGTTAACAGAAAGATTGGATGGTTCAATGAACTGATATTAAGCAGGTACCATAGGTAGGCATTGCTCTCATAGGCAATGCAGTGACAAAATCTAATCCAATCCATGTAAACCAAATGGTATAAAATGTTAATTAATCCTAACAAAAGGTAATATGACTATTGCATTTCGAGCAGATAGACAATACTAAACCTAGGAGGAAAAAAAATACTTGTGTGTTATTGTTGTTATGAATTGCGCTTGTATTCATTATAAGGCCAATAGACCAATATATATACAAGTATAGGTATGTCATATATGCAGATAACCCCTTATACAACAGGGAAAATACACACGTGATAATACACATCTAACACCCCCCTCAAACTTATGGTGGATTAACAACATGAAGTTTGAAGAGATAGAAGTTGTGTTGTGCTCTAGTCTATGCCTTTGTAAAGAAGTTCGTCAACTGAACCTTTGAAGGCACATAATGAAGAGCAATATCCTAATCCTGCACCTGTGTCCACATGTAGGAAGCATCAACACCAATATGCTTGATAAGCTCATGCTTCACCGGATCTTTAGCAATGCTAATAGCACATGTACTGTCAGACAAAAGAGGAGTTGGTGATGAAACAAAAACACCAAAATTCTCAAGTAACCACCGTAACCAAGTAACCTCCACAGTCAACAAAGCCATAGCTCGAAACTAAGCCTCAGCACTCGAACAAGAAACTGTTGTCTGTTTCTTAGTCTTTCAAGCAATGAGAGAACCACCAAGAAAAGCACAATTGGCAGAGAGACCGGCGATCAGATTGGTCACTAGCCCAGGTAGCATCAGAATATGCCTGGAGCTATAAAGAGCTGGAGCGGGGAAAAAGAGAGAACGAGTGATGGTTCCACGAAGATATCGTAGAACACGAAGAAGATGACTATAGTGAAGCTGAGTAGGAGCAGAAACAAACTGACTCAAGATATGCACAGGATACGAAATGTCAGGATGAATGACACCCAGATAAACAAGACTCCCAATAAGGTGACGATAGCGAGTAGGATCAGCAAGAGGCTCACCATTAGTGGGCCGAATATGAACATAAAGCTCTATGGGAGTCTCAGTCGTGCACTGATCAGTAAGAGAAGCACGATCAAAAAGATCCTGGATATACTTTTTTTGGGACAGATAAAAGCCCTCAGGCGTAAAAATAACCTCAACTCCAAGAAAGTAGCGAAGAGGACTAAGATCAGACATGAGAAACTGCCACTAAGACGCTCCTTGACAAAGTGATGTACTGAGAATCATCTCCAGTAATGATCATATCATCAACATATAAAAGAAGCGTCCGATCGCGAGGCGAAATATGAATAAAAAGAGCAGGATCATGAGCACTAGCAGAAAAACCAGCTGCAACGACAACAGAAGACAAACAATCAAACCAAGCACGAGGAGCTTGCATGAGGTCATAAAGACATCATGCGAAGACGACAAACCACGCCTCAAGAACAGAATACACCAACGGTGGCCGCATATAAACCTCCTCACGTAACTCACCATTGAGAAAAGTATTTTTAACATCAAGCTGAGGATGGATCATGCCCGAACAAACACCACAGCAAGAAGAGTGCGAACAGTGGTCATGTGAGTCACTTGAACAAAAGTCTCGTCAAAATCACGACTATGCTCCTGCTGAAACCCACGTACCACGAGACGAGCCTTGTAGTGCTCAAGAGAACCATCAGAGCAAGTAACCTTGTAGACCCACTTGCACGTGACAGGAGTAACATACGCAGGAAGAGAGACAAGATCTCACATGCCAGTACGCTCAAGGGAAGTAATCTCCTCTATCATTGGATGTTGCCATTCCTGATGAACAGCAGCATCACGATAAGAGGTCGGTTCGGCAAGAGCAGCAGCAGCAAAACCAAAGCGCGTAGGAGGCCGAATAGATTGGCGATCACGAAGAGCATATCAAGGAGGTTAAAGAAGACCCATCAGAAGAAGATGGCGCATAAGAAGAATCCTCAACTCGCGGACGACGAGTGTAATAGAGAGAATAAGAAGGAACAAGGCCAGGAGTAACCTCTGGAGAGGGTATCGGTGGCAAAGGCAATAGTGAAGGAGCCACCGACGGGGAAGGAGGCACGGGAGAGACCAAATGTAGTGGAGGTGTGGTGGCTATAGGGGTGGCAAGAAAAGTTAGGAAAGAAAGTGGCTCGACGAGAGATGCTGGAGTGGTGGAAGGAAAATGATGAGGATAGAAAGGACGAGACCCAAAAAAGTAACATCCCGAGAAATCCGCATTTGTCGGCCAATAGGATCCCAACAACGATATCCCTTATGCTCATGGCTATAGCCCAGAAAAACACGCTCGATGGATTGCGTGATCAGCTTGGTGCACTCACAAGGTGCAAAAAGAATATAGCACACACACTAAAGAGGCGAATACTAAAATAATCAGGAGTCTTACCACTGTGACACTCAACTTGGATCCCTCCCTGAAGAGCATAAAAAGGTTGAATATTAATCAGAAAAGTGGTGGTAGAAAAACCTCAACCCAGAAGTGTGGTGGAACAGCAGAAAAGCAAGCATAAGAGCATGGGTTGTCTCAAGAAGATAACGATGTTTTGGTTTAGCCACACCGTTCTGGGCATGAGCACCAAGGCAAGAAAACTGAGAGTGCCCTGCTCAACAAGAAAACTATGAAGAACTCTTGATAAGTATTCCCTAGCAGAATCAGCACGAAAAACACGAATATGAGTCAAATTGGGTACGGATCATGGTGGCAAAATTATTGTAGATGGATAGAACCTCACTACGCGATGACATAAAATATATCCATATGTGTCGAGAAAAGTCATCAATAAAAATTATATAATATCGAAACGAAAGGAACCAGACCTCATACATCAGAATCAACAAGATCAAAAGGACACTGTGAAACTGACTCACTGGAAGGATAAGCGAGTTGAAGCTGTTTACCATGCTTACAACCCTGACAATTTAAAGAAGCGTCACCAAACACAGACTTTTAAAAACCACGACGAACTAAAGAAGATAGACGCGACACGCAAAAATGTCCCAAACGATGATACCACTGAGCAAAACACGCAGTGGAGGATGCAGCAAAAGCAGAGGCGGTGGTGGAGGCGACAAGACTGACAGGGGTAGCAGAAAGAAGATGTAGTCAGTCAAGCTCCCAGAGACGCTGTGAGTCACAGCGGCGAGGACCAGTACCAACCAGAGTCCTCGTGCGTCAATCCTGAACAAAACAAGAATGAGAATCGAGAATAACACGACAACTATGATCGGTGAGCTGACCGGCAGATATGAGCTACATGGTTAGGTTGGGAACATAGGAAACAATAGGAACATGAAAAGAGGAATTTGAAAGAGTGTCTCATCCTACGACAGAGAGAGAGGTATCATCTGCTATCTGAACAGTGATAGGAGCAACAAAGGACCAATGAAAGTGAGACTGGTGGAATCAGATGTGATATGAAAAGAACCAGAGTCAAGAATCCAAGTGATATACCTAGGGAATAAGTAGAAGGTGATCTCTCACTAGAAGACTTTGCAGCAAAACCGAACGGTGCAAAAGCAGTCATGCGATGTAGCAGTATGAGAAGCTCCTGAGTATCAGAAGAACTAGAGCTCTTCTTAGAGGAGGAACCTCCAGTGCCCTTTGGAGGACGGCGACAACGTAAATCCTTCTTCCTGTAGCAGAACTACTCCATATGTCCATCCTTGTTGCAATAGGTGCAGTGGAGTTCCCTACCAATAGCAGCTGTCACTGGTGAAGGAGGAGCTAGAGACATAACGGGTGTAGAAGTTGGAGAAGCTGCCAGAACCGAAGGAAACGACTGGGACAGTAGCAAACCCGCACCACGAAAGCGAATCTCCTCGAACGAAAAGCTGCAAGGGCCTCCAACAGAGTCACACGAGGGTAGCGTGCAACAACTGAGCACGAATCTACTCAAACTCAGCCCAAAGACGTGTCAAGAAGTCGTAGATGCGACGAAGTTCCAGGAGAGACTGATAGCACTGACAAGTGTAGCAAACATACGGTCCCAAAGAGTTAATCTGACACCATACCGCAAACAACTAGGCAAAGAACCCGTCCACAATAGCATCTCCCTGCTCTCCCTGCTGCAACAACTGCTCCTGATGCACAACAGCACGATACAAGAAATCATCAGACGACTCGTAGCATTGCGCAGATGCACCCAAATCAACTGTGCTGAAGGCAAGCCAACCACATCACCAATGAGATGCACTTCCATACTAGCAACTAGAATAGCAAAGGCATTGGCATCCTCATCAATCCATGTCTTTTAGGCGGCATACTGAGTTTGAAAAGTCTCCATAGCATCCTCAAAAACATCATATACCTCTTCACGAGTGTCTTCGGAAGCATCCTTCGGGAGCACGAGCTCAACAGGCGGAATAGGTTGAGGCAGACAAGGCAACTCACCAGTAAGAAAATCTCAAAGACGTTGACCACACATGTGGAGGCGCATATGCTGAAACAAGTCCCAATAATTGAGACAATCGAAAATCACCAGGCAACGAGGAACAGAAATAGTGCCCGAAAAGGATGGCATTTTTTTGAAACTAAAACTTTATAAGGAAACCACCGACGGTTTCCTTCTTCGACTCAAACGACTAGAGGGCCGGCGGCCGGGCTCAGGCTCCGGGGCTCCGGCAATAGCGAATCCGATGGCAGCTTCAGGCGGCGGCAGCTCGGTTGCCCGATCCTAGGACGGCGGCAGCCTAGCAGCGTTGCCTGCGGCTGGAGCTTAGTGAAAGCGGAGCGGCGAACCAGCGCAAGGGCAATCCGTCTTCCTCAAGCCGTAGACGAGGATGTAGGAGCCCCTTATGGGTCGGTCTCCGCGTGCTCCTTCGTCGTCCACCACTGATCCTCCAACTTCTCGATCTCCACAAACTCCCTACACGAGCAAGACTGGGCGGATCCGAGTCGACGGCGGCACGAATCCAGAGCGCGACGGCAAACGGATCCGAGTGAGGCGACGTCGACGGATCCGACGAGGAGGCTCGATCTACCTCTCCCCCTCGCACTCCTCAAGATGCTCAAGCACGGGTGTGCGGGCACATACTTGGCGTCGGATGGCCGCGGACGTGGGCAAGCAGCGGCGGACAGCAGGCGGCGAAGAAGAAGCAAAAGCACGACGACCTCCAGGCAAGAAGTCACAGGACAAGCGACGGGTGGAGATGGCAAAGGCAGGCGACGGCTGGAAGAACCAACGGCGGCTTGACGAAAAACAAAACCTTAGGTTTGCTCTGATACCATCTTATGAATAGCGCCTGTATTCACATGAGGCCAATGGGCTAATATATATGCAAGTACAGGTATAACATATATGCAGATAACCCCTTATACAACAGGAAAATACACAGGTAATAATACACATCTAACAATTGTAAGTCAATCAACACCAAAGAAAAATAAATCATGAAACCCAATTCTGTTCTTTTGGAAGGAAGTAGCTGCCGTCAGGTAATCCTGAATAATACAACTGCATTTGTCAAAGTTTGACCACGCACGTAGTATTCAATATTGACTTAAGGTATGTATTAAATTTTCACCATTCCATGCCGTCCCCCCATCAAATAAGAAAGTAATCATCTTCCTAGCACTGGAATAGTGTTTGTTATCAACAGAAAAGATGGGAAACCACCTTCTGATAATGACACTTTACCTAAGCACTTGAGCATATCTCTAAAGAAGTCCAAAGACAGCCTATCGATGATGCCACACCAACTCCTAGAATTATACACCCCGTTTGCCATTTCTAACAAGTCATGATTAGCCAACAGAAACACTTTGCAGTTTGCACCATGGACAACAAAGTAAGTGAAATTTCCATAAACATGACCAATGACTGGAGGGCAAACGCTAAGCTCTAATGATCTAATAGTGAATTATGGCAATCAAGATGTCGAAAAAATTGTAATCTGATCTCCCGCTCTCTAACATAGAAACATCGCCCTCTACAAAGTTAGCTAGAATTCAATTTACATAATTACAACAAGAAAACGTGAACATCGCGTACGTCTAATGATCTCAGACCAATTATGCCAATCGAGATCCACTAAAGAGGTAACAGAAACATGGTAGCATGTATAAAAGCATAAACTTTTCCACAATTTTTCAAAACTGACAGGAAAGCAGTGATCTTTCGAAAGATCTCACAGACTCACACAATTCAGGAAGAGGGGAATTACGTTTTCGTTACTCACTATAACGGGCCGCCTGAATTGCTCCTTCTGGTTGTGGTGAAGGACGAAGAGCATGAGCCCGACCACGAGGAAGATCCCGACGAGCCACCAGATCCATCCCGGCAACTGCCGCCGCGACTGGCGCCGGAACTCCGGAGCCCGCCTCCGCATCTCGCCGCCCCGCGACCTTCCTCAAAGCCTCTACCTACTAGTGCAACCCGAGAAGCCCACACGCCCGCCTCACCGCCGACGCGCCAAACCCTCCTCCATGGCACCGAGAAACCCCACAAAAGCGCCGCCTTTGCGGTGGATCCGGGGTCCGGGGGGATCAAGAACAGATACCCATCACCGCAGGCCGCTCCACGGAGGCGGCGGAATCGGCTCCCACCGCGGATAACCCCGCACAGAGACGGCAGCAACCGCTTCAAGAACCACGGATACCGGCAGAGGCGAGAACGTCGGCGGGGAGAGGGTTGGTGAGATCTGGGAGGGGCAGGAGGCGGAACGCGAGGAAACAGACAGGCAGGAGGAGGCGGGATTTAGAGAGAGAAAGGAAGAGAGATCTGAGAGTGATGAGGGCGGGGGATCAGAGGGGGGAAGTAGTTCTTCGCCGGCTGACGTAAAAGGAAAGCACAACACAAGGTTTCCTTTCCCGTCGTGCGTCTCCATTTCTCTTCTTCCCTCCCTCCTCCCAATTCGGGTTGCCCGTTTTCGCGATGCCAATTCGCAACCCGCTATGCAGCAGCAGCTGTCTGTCGCTCTGTCTGGGTTAATCACTTGATTTCTGTAATTAGGCGGTACAGATTAGTGACAGCTAAGGTCAGAATTGTCGTGGTTACCATTGGTTCGAAATGGACCACGTATGTACTTCGCATCAGGCGCGAATCGCAAACAAAAAAAAAAGACCGAGTGTTATGTACATATTATACGTAGAGTGAATGGACAAAAACTACAATATACACATCTATGAGTATACAAGTTTTGATAAATTAAAAAGACATTGTACCCGTTGATGAAAATATAAGTATTTTTCAGATTACTTTAATCCAAAAATATAATAGATTAAATATATACATAAAGCAGATCACAAAGAACACTATAGGAATGCCAGATTCAGATTCTAGAAGAACAGAAGCTAGTAATTCTATCTCAGTGTTCAAGACAACAATAAACATTAAAGCAAAACAAGTAACAAGAAAGATATAGGCATACCCAGATTCAAAGGAAGATGCAGCAGTGCTCTTGATGATTGCGTCGTTCGTCATGACGTAGTGGTAGTAGTAGTACGTTGATGTAGAGTGTAGTAGCAGGCAGTTGATGTAGAACGTAGCAGAGCGTTGATGATGTAGACGTAGCAGCGAGTAGTCGCGCGAACGCTCCCCAAACTCCCTCGTGCAAGCCTTCGAGGATGAGGGTTCGGAGCTCGCTTCTCCGGTGCGGCCGTACACGCTCCTCGCCGGATGGAGATTGCCGAGACAACAACAAAGAGATCAGAGAAGCGTATTGTGAAAACCACCCAAAGAAGCGAATCGCACTGTTCCTTTTATAGCCAAAACTTCGAGTCCAAAGGCCAACGATTACGAAACCAAAGGCCAACAGATTACGATGCGAAACTAAAACTAAAAGCCAACAAAAGACAACGAGTACGAAGTTAAAGGTGAACAGTTACCATTAAGGACCAGAACGTTGTTCTTTTAATGGCAAAAAATAGACTAGAGACCAACAGTCGCCTCGCGCCCGCACCTGACACGCACACGCACACGCACACGCACACGCGCACGCGCGCGCGCGCGCACGCACGCACGCGGCGGCGGCGGCGGCGTGTGTTGTCTCTTAGCTCTCTCAATTCCACAAGAAGAGGTCTCGCGTTCCACCTTATAAGCAGTGCAACTCCCTTCAATTGTCCATATGGGACTAAACAATTTAGCACAAGCATATGGGCTTTTGAGATTTACCAGAATTAAATTGAATATTATAATATGGGCCTAGCCCATTTAATTCCAACAATCCCCACCGCATCTCAAGGGCACATGTCAAATGCCTTGATCCACGCTTATTATTTTAATATACCAAAGTGTTTTGATGGAGACCTGTTAGGTTGAACATCCACCTAGAAACGAAGCTACACTTATTCACAATCGCACAATGGACAAAGCCTTGAATTGACAGCTTTGTGTGAATAAGTTTCACTTATGTCCTTAATCGATACTAGGTCGTCAGCATCCCATGGGTTGGAGCATAAAAGTCATACTCCATGCCTATTCATGAGTTTCCTAGAGATTACCCTATCTCATAGGCGTGACTAGCGATCGGGCTCATATAGGTGTGCTCTTTCAAGATCGCTCAGAGGGCAAAGATCTTTGCTTAAATAAGCCACAGAACACATTAAGATAAAAATCAACTTTGCCATACAGATTTAGGAGAAATTGCATCTCCAATGGAGTGGGTCTACAAAAGTACTCTCCTCCCGCTTAACCAATAGCTTGTTTCGCTAATCCTACTTCACGGGATCTCCGATCACATAGGATGGGTTACTACTATGGTAAAACTCACGTGGGTCTCAAACCCATCTCCTCGATGCATTGTCTATCACATTCGTGATAAACCCTTTGTGAAGGATCGCGATTCTTAGTTGTTTGGATATAATCCAAAGCTATTACTCGGAGTTTCTCATTTTTCCGACGGACTTGATCTTCTCTTCACATGTCTTGATGACTTCATATTATCCTTAGAACTGTTCACCTTAACAATCACAGTCTGATTGTCACAGTTCATCAGAATAGCCGGTAATGGTTTTTCAACCACCGGCAAATCCATCAAGAGCTCACGAAGCCATTCGGCTTCAACAGTGGCAGTATCTAATGCTGTGAGTTCTGCTTCCATTGTTGACCTCGTTAAGATGGTCTGCTTGCAAGACTTCCATGAAACAGCGCCACCTCCAAGTAAGAAGACATATCCGCTTGTGGCCTTAATCTCATCAGCATCAGATATCCAGTTTGAATCGCTATAACCCTCCAGTACCCTAGGGTACGCAGTATAGTGAATGCCATAGCTTATAGTACCCTTTAGATAGCGCTTATAGTACCCTTTAGATAGCGCATTACCCTCTCAAGAGCATGCCAACGATCATCTCCCGGATTGAAAACAAAACGGCTTAGTTTGCTCACAATAAACGAGATATCAGGCCTGGTACCGCTAGCTAAATACATGAGTGAACCAATTATCTGAGAATATCTCAATTGGTCTCTAGCTATTCTCCGATTCTTCCTAAGCAACACGCTAGGATCATAAGGTGTTGGAGAGGGTTTGTAGTCGCTATATCCATAACGACTCGGAACCTTTTTCACATAATGGGATTGCAATAAAGTAATCCCACCATCATCACCTCTCAACAGCTTGATGTTTAAGATAACATCAACTACTCCCAGATCTTTCATCTCAAAATTCTAAGACAAGAAATCCTTGACCTCCTTAATCACATTAAGGTTGGTCCCAAAGATCAGTATGTCATCAACATACAGACAGAGAATGACTCCCTCGCCCCTACCATGGCGATAATACACACATCTGTCAGCTTCATTCACAATAAAGCCTACAGACGTTAAAGTTCTGTCAAACTTTTCATGCCACTGCTTAGGTGCTTGTTCAAGACCATACAGAGATTTCAACAACTTGCACACCTTTCCTTCTTGACCATCTGCTACAAATCTATCTGGCTGATCCATGTAAATTTCCTCATCCAACTCTCCATTTAGGAAAGCCGTCTTAACATCCATCTGATGAACGAGAAGACCGTGTGAGGCAGCCAAAGATAGTAGTACTCGAATAGTGGTCAATCTAGCCACAGGTGAATAAGTATCAAAGAAATCTTCACCTTCCTTTTGGGTATAACCCTTGGCCACAAGACGTGCCTTGTACTTCTCAATAGTACCATCAGGCATAAGCTTCTTTTTGAACACCCACTTGCATCCTACAGGTTTACAACCATAAGGACGCTCAGTGATCTCCCAAGTTCCATTAGATATAATGGAATCCATTTCATTACGAACTACTTCCTTCCAGTATTCTGCATCTGGTGAAGCATACACTTTAGAAATAGTACTTGGAGTATCATTCACAAGGTACACAATGAAATCATGACCAAAATACTTTGCAGTCCTTTGTCTTTTACTCTTCCTCATAGTTTCATTGTCTTCCTCCTCAGGAATTTGCTCAGGGGTTTGTTCAAAATATTCCATTGAAATGGCAGGTTCAGGAATTGTATCAGATTCCTGACTCGATGAACTAGGCATATCTTTCATTGGAAAAATATCCTCAAAGAATGTAGCATCTCTGGACTCCATAATTGTACCTACATGCATGTCAGGTACTCCATATTTCACTACTAGAAATCTATATCCAACGCTATGGTGAGCATAGCCTAGAAAGACACAATCCACGGTTTTGGCCCAAGCTTACGCCTTTTGGGAATTGGCACATTGACTTTCGCCAAACAACCCCAAGTACGCAAGTATGAAAGTGATAGTCTTTTCTTCTCCCATTGTTCATATGGGGTTATCTCTTTATTCTTTGTGGGAACCCTGTTCAGGACATGACATGAAGTCAATATAGCCTCCCCCACCATGCTTTGGAAAGACCCGCTGTGTCTAACATGGCGTTAACCAACTCAGTTAGAGTGTGGTTCTTTCTTTCAAGAACCCCATTTGACTGGGTGAATAGGAGGCGTCCTCTCATGGATTATACCATGTTCCTCACAGAATAAATTGAACTCATTAGAAAAGTATTCGCCGCCACGATCAGACCTAACCCTTTTGATTTTCCTTTCAAGTTGGTTCTCAGCTTCCGCCTTATAGATTTTAAAGTAGTGAAGAGCTTCATCTTTAGTTTTCAAAAGATACACAAAATGTAACCTAGTGGAGTCATCAATCAAAGTCATGAAATATCTATTACCACCTTTTGTCAACACACCATTCATCTTACACAGATCTGAATGTATGAGTTCCAATGGTGCCAAGTTTCTTACCTCAACGGCTTTATGAGGCTTACGAGGCTGCTTTGATTGCACACAAACTTGACACTTAGAACCTTTGACAAGGGTAAATTTGGGATTAACTCTAAAGCGGCTAAGCGCGTCATGCAACCAAAATTTATGTGACAAAGTCGTGAATGCGAAATAGTAGTCTTATTACCACTTTGCAAATATGGTTCACAACATTATTACACAAATCTGAAAGAGATAGGCGAACAAGCCTCACGCACACATAGCCTTTACCAACAAATTATCCACACTTGGACACAACAAATTTATTGGATTCAAACACGATCTAAAGCCATCTCTACACGTAAGAGATTCGCTAACGAGATTCTTATTGATGGATGGCACATGATGCACGTTCTTGAGTTGCACAATCTTCCCAAGTAAACTTGGATCGATTGTACCAACACCATGAGCAAGAGCATGTGACCCGTTCCCCATTAGAACTACCAATCCCGAGTGACTGTAAGAAGAAAACAATGAAATATCGGCACACACGTGTATATTAGCACCAGTGTCTATCCACGATCGGTAGATTGACATACGGAAAAACGATGAGGTAAATTACCATACCACAAGTTCCGTCTCGAGAGTACCAACTACAACATTGGCAGACTTGGAGTTCTGCCCTTGCTGATTTTTCCCACCCTTGCGTTGGCTGCAATCCTTGGCCCAATGACCAGGTTCACCGCACACAAAGCAAAGGCTTTCCTTTGTGTTCTTCTTCTTCTTCTTGAAGCTTGTTGTTTGTGCACTCTTGTTCTTCTTTGTTGAACTTTTGAGTTTGGACATCCTTCTTTTGCACCATATTGGCACTAGAATGTCCCTCATTACCTCTAGTGTGTGTATCTTTTGCCCTCGCCTTCTCTTCAACATCAAGAGACCCAATGAGATTTTCAACGAAAACTCTTGTCTCTTGTGTTTCAGAGAAGTAGCAAAATTCCTCTAAGAAGAAGGAAGCTTGGCAATAATACCTCCCGCGATAAATTTGTCCAGAACACACACTTGAAGTACTCAAGTTCTCAGTAGCCATGGATTGTATCTCATGAGCTGTTCAACTCTGAGCGGTTATCAACCATTCTGTAGTCATGGTATTGCTCCATGAGATACAATTCCACCGCCTGCATCCAAAACCCCAAATTTGGCCTCGAGTGCATCCCACATCTCCTTCCCAGATGTAATCACCATGTATGCATCGACTAACTTCTCACCAAGAACACTAACCACGGCACCTTTAAAAAGGTTATCAGCAGCCTCGAACGCTTGCTCCTGTTCAGGAGTAAGTGTTCCTTCAGGCTTGCCGTTTGCCACATGGTAAATGTTTATGGCAGTTAGCCAAAGCACCATCTTGGTGCGCCACCTCTTGTAATTCGCACCATCGAATACAGAGGGTTTGAGCGCAGCAGCAAAGCCAGTTGTCGAAAAATGCCTATGCCTAGAATAAGGTTTTTGGATTGATGAAAATATAAGCATTTTTCGGATTACTTTAATCCAGAAATATAATAGATGAAACATATGCATAAAGCAGATCACAAATAACACTATAGGAATGCCAGATTCAGATTCTAGAAGAACAGAAGCTAGCAATTCTATCTCAGTGTTCAAGACAACAATAAACATTAAAGCAAAATAAGTAACAAGAAAGATATAGGCATATGAAAGCATCTAGGCCCCTAAAAATTGTATTTTGGTAATTAATGACATTATGTGAATATGGGACTAACATGTTTGTTGAAGTGATTACAAGGCATAGTCCCAAATGACAAAGTGAAACCAAGGAGCTGCATGTCAAAGAATGATGAGAAGATGGAGTTGATCTCAAAGACAAGGTACAAATAGACTAGGACCCCTTTTAATTTTACCGGTCTTTGGAGTATGGAGGAAGACCGGATTATAGGATAAATGTCGTACTATTAAGGGGGAGCTTGTCTAGTAGCTTGAAAGCATCTCATTATGCCTTTGGATCAACTTAGGATCATGCATGTTCTTTTGGTTTGGTTTAAAAAGAAAAATCTTTTTCTCAGAACATAATCGGAAGTTCCGGCATGTATCTTGGAACTTCATTTGTCTGTTGCTCGAAAAAGCTGCGGCTTGATTTTTCCGAGAGCATCCATTTTGGGACTTAGCCGATTTTTCAAGTGCGGAAGTTCCGCAATGATATGAGCGAAGTTCGATTAATCGGTTGTTCGAAATTTACTGCGATCGAATTTTTCCAGAGCATCCTTTTTCGGGACTTAGCCAAATTCTCAAGCGCGGAAGTTCCGCAATGAAATGAGCGGAAGTTCCGATTAATCGGTTGCTCCGAATTATGCGCGGTTGATTTTTTCCAGAGAGCACCCTTTTTAGGGACTTAGCCGTTTTCGCGAGTGCGGAAGTTCCGCAGTGTAAAAAGCGGATCTTCCGATTAATCGGAAGAACCGAAATCTTGTTGGCGGAAGTTCCGCACATAAATCCAACGGCTAGTTCAGAGCATTTAATGCTCACTGTAATGACCGTTACAGTGCACTCGAGTGAAGGGCGGAAGTTCCGCACTTTGTACGGCGGAAGTTCCGATTTCCCTGAGTTTTGCCCGATTTTCTGCATAACGGTCATATTTGGTTGTTGGGGGTATAAATACACCCCCACCAGCTCAAGGACGTGTTGTTGAGCATTCATTCAATTCATTTGAGCCTTGAGCACTCCTCTCACTCCTCATTTACTCTCTTCGCACACATTTGTGAGGTAGTGAGCAAGAACAAGAGCATTGCATTCTTAGTTGATCCATTGGCTCTTGATTGTCGTCAAGTGAAGTTCAAAGTTCTATTCTCTTGGTGCTTGTCGGCACCTAGACGACTTGGCGAAGGTTGCTCGGTGATCTCTTCAAAGAAGCTTGTGAAGAGACCCGTTCTTGGTTGTGATTGGTCGGTGCTCACCAACTCGGAGAGGAGGAAGAACAACCAAGTGATCGAGGGTAGGCTTAATTTGTGGAGCCGGCTTGAGTGGTCAAGCTTCCTCAACGTGGACTAGTGAAGATCGATAAATCTTCGATACCACGGGAAAAACCCCCTTGTCCTTGTGCGGTTAATTCTTGTCTTTACTTATTGCACTTATCTTGTAGCTCATAGATTGTGTTAAATATCTTTGATTAGAGTATCTTGCTAATTTGGTAATTTGATTAAGAAAATTTAGAAACCTCCTATTCACCCCCTCTAGTCGGTTATCCTTGATCCTACAAGTGGTATCGAGCTTGGACTCTCCATTTTAGACTTAACCGTCTAGGAGAGAAAGGATGGCTAGCGAGGAATGTCTATAGGCAAGGCTCCTCTATTTGACGGATCAAATTATTCTTATTGGAAAATTAGAATGTCAATCTATTTAAAGGCCATGAGCCCAAGCGTATGGAGAATTGTAAGTGAAGGTTTCGTTATGCCACTTGATCCCACACACCCCACGGATCAAGACGAACGAAATTCTCACCTCAATGCTCAAGCAATGAATGCTCTCTTTGGAGCTTTAAACGCGGATGAGTTCAATCGCGTGAGCAACCTTGAAACTGCTCACGAGATATGGACCACGCTCTCTGAAATTCATGAGGGCACATCCACGGTTAAAGAAGCCAAATTGCATAGGCTTAGGATCAAATATGAGACATTTACAATGTTGCCTCAAGAGAGTATCACCGAAATGTACTCTAGACTCAACAACATTGTAAATGAGCTCAAGGGTCTTGGTACTAATTTGCTTGATATTGATGTAGTGCGCAAGATGCTTAGGGCTCTTCCCGACAAGTACGAAATGTTGGTGACATTGTTTCTCAACTCTCCCGAGTTGCCAAGAATGACACCAACCGGACTTTTGGGAAATCTCATCACAAATGAGCTCTACAAGAAAGACAAAGAAGAGCTCATGGAGTCCACTTCTTCAAGAAAGAAAGTTACCGCTTTTAAGGCAAAAGCGGAATCAAGCGATGAAGAAGAGGAGGATGAAGACTCCGAGGAAGAGTTTGCCCTCCTTGTGAGGAGGATGAAGAAGTTTATGAGGAGACGTCCTCATCGAAGCTTCAATTTCGATAAGATGGCAAAAGGGCAATCATCCAATGAGAAGAAGAGCTATAGCAACATTCGTTGCTATGAGTGTGATGAGAAGGGCCATATTGCCTCTCATTGCCCAACCAAGAAGGATGACAAGGGTAAGTCATCAAAGAAGAAGGAATTCAATGGTAAGAAGAAGCTTTTCAAGAAGCTTCACAAGGATGGCAAGAATGAAGCCCATATCGGAGAATGGGACTCCGACAAGGAGTTTTCGGATTCGACTCAGACTCAGATATTGAGGGTCCTCCAAGAAGAGAGGACTTGTTGGTATTGCTATCAAGGAGGCTCCATCGCTATTTTCTACTCCCACTTGCCTCATGGCAAAAGGAGAAAAGGTAAAATCTCTTGATAGTGAAGAACCCTCCTATGATGAGCTTATGGATATGCTTGAAGAATTAAATGAATATCTTGGAAAGGAAAAGCTAAATTTAGAGTCTTAAAGAAAGAGCATATATCTTTAAAAAACTCTTATGATGAATTGAAAGATGCTCATGATTTGCTTGTCCAAGATAAGTCTTACACTAGCATTGGTATTGCTTGTGATATTCAAGAAAAATGCCTAGTGTAAACATTGCTAGAACTAGCATATCCACTTCTTGCGATGATTTGCTTGCTATACCATGTAGCTCAAGTGTTGATTCTAAAATTGAAAATGCTAAATCTTGTGATAAGCTATTTGTAGAAAATAGTGAGCTAAAGGAGCAAGTCACCAAGCTAAGTAAGAGCTTGGAAAGGTGTTTCAAGGGTAAAGCTACCCTTGACAAGCTTTTGAGTGAGCAAAGGTGCTCATTCAATAAGGAAGGACTTGGGTACGTGCCCAAGAAAGGTAAGAAACCGGTAAACAAGCCCGTGAGGTTTGTTAATCAAAATGGCAAGTTTTGCCAAAATGCTGGGAAATAGGACATGTTCAACAAAAGTGTCCTATTGGTAAGGTTTCATCAATTGGCTTGTTTGATTCTTGTTATATGCTCAAAAGGCCAAAGATGGAAAAGTGTTTGCTAGGTTTGTTGGCACCTCAATTTTAGGTGTTAAAAGAATGCTATTTGGGTGCCCAAATCTTTGATAACTAACCTCCAAGGACCCAAACAAATATGGGTACCTAAAAGAACTTGATCTCTTTTGTAGGTGAACTACAAGACCGGTGGAAGGCATTGGGTGCTTGATAGTGGATGCACTCAACACATGACCGGAGACCGGAAAATGTTCACCTCATTTGAGAACGGAGCGGAAATGAAAAGATCACTTTTGGTGACAATAGCAAAGGAAAGGTAATTGGCTTAGGTAAAATTGCTATCTCAAATGACCTTTCCATTTCAAATGTATCTTTAGTAGAAACATTGAATTTTAATTTGCTATCCGTTGCTCAATTATGTGATCTTGGATTAACTTGCTCTTTCTCTAAAAGGAGGTCACTATTTTTAAAGAAAAAGAAAATGAAATGATTTTTAAAGGTTTTAGATTCGGCAATCTTTATTTGGTTGATTTCTCCTCAAATGAATCGTGTTTGAAAACTTGTTTGATTGCAAAAACTTCAATGGGTTGGTTATGGCATAGAAGACTAGGTCATGTGGGAATGATTCAACTTAAAAAGCTTTTCAAACATGACTTAGTGGTTGGCTTGAAGGATGTGAAGTTTGAGAAAAATAGACTTTGTAGTGCTTGCCAAGCCGGAAAGCAAGTTGCTAACTCTCATCCTTCCAAAAGTATCATGTCAACTTCTAGGCCATTGGAGCTCTTACATATGGATTTGTTTGGGCCAACAACCTATAAGAGCATTGGGGGCAATAGCTATTGTTTGGTCGTTGTAGATGATTACTCTAGATATACATGGGTATTCTTCTTATATGACAAAGGTGAAGCCTCCAAGATTTTTAAAAGTTTTGCAAAAAGGGCTCAAAATGAATTTGATTTTATAATAAAGAAAATCCGTAGTGATAATGGTTCCGAGTTCAAAAACACTAATATTGAAGATTATTGTGATGAACTTGGAATAAAGCATGAGTTTTCCACTACCTACACTCCGGAGCAAAATGGAGTAGTAGAAAGGAAAAATCGTACATTAATAGAAATGGATAGGACAATGCTTGATGAGTATAATACTTAGATCGCTTTTGGGCGGAAGCCATTAATACCGCTTGTCATGCCATAAACCGTCTTTATTTGCATAGACTTTTGAAAAAGACTTCCTATGAACTCCTTGTTGGAAGAAAACCGAACATCTCTTACTTTAGAGTATTTGGGTGCAAATGCTATATCTTAAGAAAGGGTGTTCGACTTTCTAAATTTGCTAGTCGGTGTGATGTTGGTTTTACGCTAGGTTATTCTTCAAATAGCAAAGCATATCGTGTCTTTAACAAAACAAGTGGTATTGTTGAAGAAAGGCACGATGTACAATTTGATGAAACTAACGGCTCTCAAGAAGAGCAAGAAGATCTTGATGATGTAGGTAATGGAGCTCTTATGGAAGCAATGAAGAATATGCAAATTGGGGACATTAAGCCTAAAGAAGATCAAAGTGAACCATCATCATCCATGAGAGTTGAGCCACCTACCTCTTACGTGACAAATGAAATTAATCAAAATCAAGAAGATGTCAAGGAAGGTGATTAATCATTTAATCTACCTCAAAGGATCCACAACGCAATAGCCAAAGACCACCCAATAGACCAAATATTGGGTGAAGTAAGCAAAGGTGTCCAAACTCGCTCTCGTATTGCTTCTTTTTGTGAACATTACTCTTTTGTTTCCTCTTTGGAACCAAAGCGTATAAATGAAGCACTAGAAGATCCGGATTGGGTGAATGCTATGCATGAGGAGCTAAATAATTTCGCCCGAAATGATGTTTGGACAATGGTGGAAAGACCCGAGGAGCATAATGTTATTGGCACAAAATGGGTCTTTCGGAATAAACAAGATGAAAATGGAGTTGTGGTAAGAAACAAGGCAAGGTTAGTTGCTCAAGGATATACTCAAGTTGAGGGTTTAGATTATGATGAAACATTTGCACCGTAGCAAGACTTGAGTCTATTCGCATTTTACTTGCTTTTGCATCATGCTTTGATATTAAATTATTTCAAATGGATGTTAAAAGTGCTTTCCTAAATGGCAAAATATCCGAACTTGTTTTTGTTGAACAACCTCCGGGTTTTGAAGATCCCAAAAATCCTAATCATATGTAAAAACTCTCAAAGGCGCTATATGGTTTAAAACAAGCTCCTAGAGCATGGTATGGCGCCTTGAGATTTTCTACTCTCTAAGGGATTCAAAATCGGAAGGTTGATACAACTTTGTTTACCAAAATCATTGATGGTGATTTCTTTGTTTGTCAAATTTATGTTGATGATATAATTTTTGGTTCTACTAATCAAGATTTTTGCAAAGAATTTGGTGATATGATGTCTAGGGAGTTTGAGATGTCAATGATAGGAGAACTTAGTTTCTTCCTTGGACTTCAAATCAAACAACTCAATGATGGGGTTTTCATAAGTCAATCCAAGTATGTGAAGGATTTACTCAAAAGATTTGGCATGGATGACGCAAAGCCCATCAAGACTCCTATGGCTACAAATGGACATCTTGATCTAAACGAAGGAGGTAAATCTGTTGATTTAAAGCTTTATAGGTCTATGATTGGTAGTTTGCTTTATCTTACCGCATCTAGGCCCGATATTATGTTTAGCGTTTGCATGTGTGCACGTTTTCAATCGGCTCCAAAAGAATGTCATTTAATGGCGGTCAAAAGAATATTAAGATATTTAAAGCATTCCTCAAGTATTGGCCTTTGGTATCCAAAAGGTGCTAAATTTGATTTAATTGGATATTCGGATTCGGATTATGCGGGTTGTAAAGTGGATAGAAAAAGCACCTCAGGAAGTTGTCAATTCTTAGGTAGATCCTTAGTGTCATGGTCTTCTAAGAAACAAAACTCTGTTGCCCTTTCCACCGCCGAAGCCGAATATGTTTCTGCGGGTAGTTGTTGTGCACAATTGCTTTGGATGAGGCAAACATTGATGGACTATGGAATATCATTTGATAAAATGCCTCTTTTGTGTGATAATGATAGTGCAGTGAAAATAGCCAACAACCCTGTCCAACATTCAAGAACCAAGCATATAGATATCCACCATCATTTTCTTAGAGATCATGTGTGCAAGGAGATATTGAAATTAGCCACATTTGCACCGAAATCAATTAGCGATATCTTTACCAAACCTTTAGATGAAGGCCGCTTTTGCCTATTGAGGAATGAGTTAAATGTCATTGACTATTCAAATGTCGCTGAACTCTTGTCACATGCACTTTGGGTCTTAGTTGCATTTTGTCTATTTTAAGATGTTTTTACTCAAATTTTCGCTCCAAATGTGATATTTTAGTAAAAATTACTTTATTATATAGACATTAGTCTTTTATTGCATAATAATCTGAATGATACTTGGTTGAGTGCAAAACTAAGGATTATTTGCAAAATCTTCAAATTCAACTTCTTCTTCCTGAAGTGTCGGGATAATCGAACTTCCGCCCCCAGTAGCGGAACTTCGGTGTTCGAACTTTCATTGTTGTGTTGCGGAACTTCATTTTTCGGCTCCTTAGAAGCGTCGGGATAATCGAACTTCCGGCCCTCCAGTAGCGAACTTCCGCTGTCCGAACTTCCGCTTCCGTGGTGAGAAGCATTTATTACTGCGGTTGGTCCGCTCTCTTAACTCTCTCCAGCCGCCTCCTTGCTTGACCCGAGTTCTCTCTTTCTTCTCCTCAGTTCATCTCCAACGAAAGACTTTGATTTTTTCTTCGGATTCTCTTCAATCCGAACGAATCAACTGCTTCCCAAGGGTTCAATCACTCATTCTCTCAAGGTATTTCCAATTCCTTTCTTGGATTTGCACCCTTATGAACCCTAGGTCAAAATTTTGGGAAAAATCAAATGTTGTTGAAATCTGTGGTTGATTCTTGGGAAAATAGGTTTATTCAGTATTGTATGATGTATATGCATCGAATCCATGGACTCAATCCATCCAAATACTGAAAAATCCAAAATTCCTATTAACCTAGAATCGGCTCAGGATAATCGGAACTTCCGCCGTTGAAAACGTGGAACTTCCGCAAGCGGTAGTTCCGGAGTGCAACTTGCGGAGCTTCCGATTGTCCTGACAGAAACAGAAAATCCCATTTTCATTTGATTCAACCTTTGACACTTCATCCATTGTTGTTCTTGAAGATGCCGAGGATGAAGGTGTCGATCCGGCACTATTCGGATCTTTGGCGCATCTTCTTCAAGAAATGAGGAAGAATCGATAATTCAGGATCAGAAGAAAGTGAATCAGGAGAAGAATCTGAATATGAATCTGATGAGGAACTAGGAGAACCGGAAGAGATTGAAATTGATCTTAAGGGACTCACAGCAGATGATTACACGCTTCTTCGAACTAAAGATCAATATTCACTTCCAGGAAACTGTGATGACCCTCGATTTCATACCAAGTTTCAAAGACAAGTCTATGATCTTTTCTATGGACCAAACAAACCTTTTGCTGATCACAAGTATGTTAATTGGTCCTACCTCAACGGGCTTGATAAATATGAGGGTACCTACTGGGCTCTTTCAATGAAATGATTCATAACTTTGTGGCGATAAAATGCAATTATAGTGATGAGATCATCCGCGCTTTATGCCACGATGTGCATTCCTCCCGATTTTCTCACTCACTTGGATGGCGAGAACGGTGAGATATTCTTGCACAAAGCGTGCCTTTGAAAATGCACTGAATATCCAGTCAAGCGAATATGAGCAAATCTATGATGGAACAGTTCTCCCTCTTTCGGCTTGGACTGAATTTTATGACACCACACAAAGATTTGTCCCTGGTAAGATCACAGGACTTCTTCCCATTCCCAGCTTGGTAAATAGGATCATTAATCATACTATGTTACCAAAGAGCGGGAATTATGATGCTATTAGAGGACATGTTTGGAATATATTGGAATGCATCATGCATGGAAGAAAGTTTGATGTTGTGGATGTTATCATAAGGGAGATAGCAGGAACAAAGAATGATCGAGTCAAACGAATAAACTTTGCACCTTACATTATGGCTTTGATCATTAAACAAACTGGATATAATGGAGCTTTACCTTCAGCACATAAAGCCTATAAACCAAGAGAAGGTCCTCCAATTCCTGCCAATCTTAGGCGTGCTCCAGCAGAAGTACCTGAAGCTGCACCTCCTGCTGCTGCTGCTGCTCCTCCACAAGGTATAGCTACTATGGATCAGATTTATGCCACCTTGTTGGAGATAAGGGCATCCCAGGATACCTTCCAGGCAGTGACCACCTCTAGACTGGATGCGTTTGAGGCAGCCACTTTTTCCAGACTGGATGCTTTCCAGGAGGCGACCACTTCGTGCTCGGCGCCCATCTTGCTAGTCTTGGCGCTTTGGCCAATTCACGAGCGCTTTCCTCCACTGCTTCGTTTTGGGCGGCGCCGCCCGTTCTCCTCATGGTGGTCCTTCGGCTGATCCTCCTGTCGCTCCACCGGTTGATCTTCCCGTTCCTCCAGTTGATCCTCCACAAGATCCTCCTGCGGAGTGACCCTTTTGGCCCTTGATGACAAAGGGGGAGAGGAGTGTGTTAGTGAGAGAGTTTGTGGTGTTTAAGGGAAAACTTATCTATTATGCTTATTGTAATATATTGTGTCATTATGACTATGGCTTGTAATGACTTTGTTTGACAACTTGATGCTTATGATAATATATTGTGTTATCTTATATTTTTGTTGTTCTTGGATCTTTGATTAATGATGAATGACCATGTGATGTGAATGCTCTATCTTTATTGTCATTTGTTCTCTTCCTAGTAACAACGCTCAACAGAAACTCCGCTGAAATTTCCTGAAAATCCAAACATGTGCTTTACATTATCTTCTACTCAATATGCACATGTTAAGGGGGCTTTGTTTTCAAACCAACTATCTCTCACAACTTTATTGTGTTGTCATCAATTACCAAAAAGGGGGAGATTGAAAGCATCTAGGCCCCTAAAAATTGTATTTTGGTAATTAATGACATTATGTGAATATGGGACTAACATGTTTGTTGAAGTGATTACAAGGCATAGTCCCAAATGACAAAGTGAAACCAAGGAGCTGCATGTCAAAGAATGATGAGAAGATGGAGTTGATCTCAAAGACAAGGTACAAATAGACTAGGACCCCTTTTAATTTTACCGATCTTTGGAGTATGGAGGAAGACCGGATTATAGGATAAATGTCGTACTATTAAGGGGGAGCTTGTCTAGTAGCTTGAAAGCATCTCATTATGCCTTTGGATCAACTTAGGATCATGCATGTTCTTTTGGTTTGGTTTAAAAGAAAATCTTTTCTCGAACATAATCGGAAGTTCCAGATGTATCTTTGCGGAACTTCATTTGTCTTGTTGCTCCGAAAAAGTTGCGGCTTGATTTTTCCAGAGAGCATCCATTTTCGGGACTTAGCCGATTTTTCAAGTGCGGAAGTTCCGCAATGATATGAGCGGAAGTTCCGATTAATCGGTTGCTCCGAAATTTGCGCGGTCGAATTTTTCCAGAGAGCATCCTTTTTCGGGACTTAGCCAAATTCTCAAGCGCGGAAGTTCCGCAATGAAATGAGCGGAAGTTCCGATTAATCGGTTGCTCCGAATTATGCGCGGTTGATTTTTTCCAGAGAGCATTCATTCAATTCATTTGAGCCTTGAGCACTCCTCTCACTCCTCATTTACTCTCTTCGCACACATTTGTGAGGTAGTGAGCAAGAACAAGAGCATTGCATTCTTAGTTGATCCATTGGCTCTTGATTGTCGTCAAGTGAAGTTCAAAGTTCTATTCTCTTGGTGCTTGTCGGCACCTAGACGACTTGGCGAAGGTTGCTCGGTGATCTCTTCAAAGAAGCTTGTGAAGAGACCCGTTGCCGGTTGTGATTGGTCGGTGTTCACCAACTCCGGAGAGGAGGAAGAACAACCAAGTGATCGAGGGTAGGCTTAATTTGTGGAGCCGGCTTGAGTGGTCAAGCTTCCTCAACGTGGACTAGTGAAGATCGACAAATCTTCGATACCACGGGAAAAACCCCCTCGTCCTTGTGCGGTTAATTCTTGTCTTTACTTATTGCACTTATCTTGTAGCTCATAGATTGTGTTAAATATCTTTGATTAGAGTATCTTGCTAATTTCGGTAATTTGATTAAGAAAATTTAGAAACCTCCTATTCACCCCCCTCTAGTCGGTTATCCTTGATCCTACAGCATACCCAGATTCAGAGGAAGATGCAGCAGTGCTCTTGATGATTGCGTCGTTCATCATGACGTATTGGTAGTAGTAGTACGGTTGATGTAGAGTGTAGTAGCAGGCAGTTGATGTAGAACGTAGCAGAGCGTTGATGATGTAGACGTAGCAGCGAGCAGTCGCGCGAACGTTCCCCAAAAACCTTATTCGTACTCGCTCGTGCAAGCCTTCGAGGATGAGGGTTCCGGAGGCCTGCTCTCCCGGTGCGACCGTACACGCGTCTCGCCCGGATGGAGATTGCCAGATACAACAACAAAGAGACTGTAGAACTATATTATGGAAAACCACCCAAAGAAGCAGAACTGCACTGTTCCTTTTATAGCCAAAACTCGGAGTCCAAAGGCCAACAGTTGCCAGGAAACCAAAGGCCAACGATTACGATGCGAAACTAAAAGCCAACAGTTGCCAGAAATCAAAAGACAACAGTTACCAGAAGTTAAAGGTGAACAGTTACCATTAAGGATAAGAACGTTGTTCTTTTAATGATAAAAAATAAAGAGACTAGAGACCAATAGTTGCCATCAATGTCAGAGCGTTTTGATTTTCGAATAGATAAAGAAAATCGCGCCCGCACCTGACACGTCTGCGTTCACACGCACAACACGGCACGGCGAGGCGAGCGAGCGCGCGTGTGTTGTCTCTTGGCTCTCTCTAATTCCACAAGAAGAGGTCTCACGTTCCACCTTATAAACAGGTGCAACTCCCCTTCAATTGTCCATATGGGACTAAGCAATTTAGCACAAGTATATGGACTTTTGAGATTTACCAAGAATTAAATTAAATATTATAATATAGGCCTAGCTCATTTAATTCCAACACCCGTGTCCTATGGATTTTGAAGCTCAACTTAATCCGCCACCTGCTTAGCAAGTGCCTTCCCAAGCTTTTGTTTTCATGCTACGATGTTAAATTAATGTTAGATTACTGATAATCTGTGTATAATACCTTTTGACCCGGGCGTTGTGCGCTCTTGCTATTGGGTTAATGGTCGTGTTGGTACATGTTTGTAACATCCCTATTTTCAGAGCTTGAAAATCTTTTAAATAATGGTAGCAAGAAAATTCATCATTTGGATTTAATTGAATATTAAATTAAAAAGCTTAATATGGACTTTAAGGACAAACTGATTTAATGTGCTTAATCCCAACATCAACAATTGTCAAAACTATTTTATTTAGATTCTATATGCTTGGATATATTTTATAGAATTTTCTGGAATTTTTCCAAAGTCATTTGCTATTTTCTAATTGCTATTTGCATTTTCTCGGATTTATTTAAAAGAAAACCTATTTTAAATCCTTGAACGATCTTGGGCGAAGCCAAAGCCTATTCCAGCCGCTCAATTCCGGTAGTTGGATCAACATCGCCCATTTGCCGCTCTGCTTTTTTCGCGCCTTGCCCGTTGGATTGTCGCCGCGTGGCCGCTTCGCTTGATCTCGCTCGTTCGCCGCGCGCGCTTCGCTCTGCGCGTTGGATCGCCATCGCCGCTCGCTCGCTCGCCGCGCCTCGCCGCCGCCAGGTGGGACCGCGACCGAAGTCGTCGTCTGCTACGCTTTCTTCTTCCTCGCGCGCGCCGCCGCGCCATTCTTTGGAGCTCGAAGCGCGTCAGACAAATGCGTGTTCGTTCTTGATTCTTCGTGCCGACCCACCAAATCATGTCTCGGTTATTCCTTATCCGTTCCAAACCAAATCAAACCTCGAATCGGTTTCAATCTCCGAAAATCTTTGAATTCAAAAACCATTGTTTGGACCCGATTTGGGGTTTCAAATCTCGCGTCTCAGAGCCTATAAATACTCCCTAGCACCGCTGGACCTCCGCAACCCCAATCCGCCACTCCCATCGCCCGATCGCCCTAGCGCCGCCGCATTCCAAGTTTTAGGGTTTTGGCCAACTTCTTCTCCGGTGGATTGCGCCGCCGTCGTCGCCCTTGCTCCACCGACCGCACCATTGTGATCGGCAAGTCACAGCTACCTTGTGCGCACCTTCGTCGCCGAGCATCGCCGGAGCGCCGTCCGACAAAACCCGAGCTCTCTCGCCGCTTCTTCCTCGCCGCCATCTCCGTCAACCCTGTGTGCTCAAACCAGTGCCCATGCGTGCGCATTAACCTCCTCTACGTTGGTACCACTCACCGCCGTGAAGAGTCGCCGTTCGCCGGTGACCGTCGGTCCCGAGCGCCACCGCCGCCGTTATCGCCACGGCGGCGCCGGCGTCGGCCGATCTTGGTGTGGCGTACCGTGCGTGGCGCTTGATCGGCAAGCGCCGCGCGGCGCGTCGTCTTGGCCCACCGAGCGGATCTCCTCGGTTCGGTGCTCTCGGTCCACCGTGAACCCGAGACCCGGCGATGGGTCCCACATGTCGAATTCTTTTAATTATAATTCTTTTCCGGAAATTCTCGGTGACGCAAGCATTGCGCAATAATCCGATTTTCCTTTATAAAAATAATTCGGAAATTCGTGAAAATCCAAATTAGGGTTTAATTGATTTTCCAATCTTCCAAAGCCCATATCTTTTGCATCCGAAGTCCAATTGAGCCCATTCAAATTTGTAAATTTATATAAAATTCAGATCTATTTAATGGTGAATTTTATTTGATTTTTGGAGTTTGTTTTGCCTCTGTTATTTATTTGTTTTATTTCTTTTGTCTCGTTTGCGAGTAGGCGTCGATACTTGAGAATTTTGCGAGAAGAAGGAGCACCTCAAGACCAAGACCAATATCTAGATCTATTCCAAGGCAAGTTATACCTTTGATCATTTTGAACCCAGTTTTCAAAATACTTTGTTTCAATGTATTGCATTCTATTTCAAGTATTTATTTAAATGCTTTTGGGTGTAGTTATTAATCCAAATTGTTATGCCACCTTGTCTATTGTATACCATGATCTTTTGTCACCCTAGGTTGGTTAATAATTAGTTGGTATTATCGTAGCACCAACGTGGGTTGGTTAGATACGATTAGACTGCTTAGCCATGCCACGAGTCATCATTCCATGTGAGAGTTTCAATTATAAACTTGACTAAGTGATTATAGAACTGTGTGATGAATCTGTGTGTGCTGTGTGCTATTACTCGTTGATGGCATGTGTTGCACTTAATCAACAGGGTGGGAAAAGATTTAGACTGAGGCAAGTGGTGGATTCTGTGTGAATGGTGGAGCTGTGTGCTTATTAAACTTTGTGATTTGGGTTAAAACTGGAAGTGATGCGGACATCCTTAGCTACGTTGTTTCATATAATGTTTTCAATTCATTAAATACCTCAGAACAACATGAGCTTAGTAAGAGAGTTGAAAAACAAGAGAAGCTTATCCAACAGGTGAATCTGTTCACTGAATTTACTTTTAAATTAGTTGAGAATTTCATACTACCTAAAACTAGTGTTTTGCTTGTGCTCAGATTGGAAGATTCAATAATGAACGGAGATGAAGGATATGAGGTTGTTCTTGAAGAAAGGTCATCACAATGGAGGAGAAGCTCGTGGGAGACAAGCAAGGGAAGAGAAGTCCAAGAATCCAAGTCAAATTCGAAACTTCCACAAGCCCAACCAAATTCAAATTCGGAATCAACTCATAATTCAATTCGGATTCGGAATCAGCCTCAAATTCGGATTCGGAATCAGCAGGACAGTCCGGATTAAAACGGCCATAACTTTTACAAACGGAGTCCGATTCGAGTGTTCTTGGGCTTGTTGGAAAGCTAACTTCAAGCCCGATCCAACGGATCCTCCCTCACTCCGAAATTCCTTCTGGATCAAAAGATATGATCGAATCAATGTGACGGTTGTAAAATCAGAGTTTCCTTTTCTGTTTTGGAATGTGTCGGAATTGGAGTAGGACTCCAAATCCGAATTAGAATAGGAGTAGGGCCTCTTGGCCAGCCATGAGGAGGAGTAGGAGCACTATATATAGAGGGGTAGACCCCCATTGTAACCTCAGACCACGTTTAATATATTTTCAAAGCTTTTGCTTGATTCTCCTGTTGTGCTTATAGCCAAAGCAGAGGAATTGGGCATTGAGAACAAGGGTCGTTCTTGTTTTTCATTTGGGAATTGAGGTTCGACGATCTTCGCTTGTGGTCACGAGGATCCAATCAAGTGTGTGTTTGGGCGAATTTTCCATAGAGTTGCAAGTCCGTGCATTGGCGCGGGGATCGGTAGTGGTTCGTCGGTACACAAGTTATCGAGAGGTCCTACGTCGAGAAAATCGGGCACCCGCATCGTGGTATCGAGCTCAGTTGACCGGTAGGATTTTTATCCGATTATCTTTTTTTCCCATACACGAAAAAGCCATACAAAAAAACCGGTAGTAGTATTTAATTTGTTATTCTAGTGAGTTTTGTTAAGTTTTTGTTCATTAGAATCAAGTTTAGTTTGCTGATCTTGAATTCTTTTGCGTTGCTTTTATTTGAGCCTAGTTTGATTTTTTTGTCGTGTTTATAAAAAAAACACCGAAAAAAAGTGAGTAACCAATTTATCCTTTGTGAACCTTTCAATCCTTTGCGAATACTTTGAACCTATTGAAGACTAGCTAAATCGTTGCTTAGGGCTGCATATTAATATTTGTGTTCTTGCAATTGTTCAAAGATCAAAAGGTGGGAAAGAATTTTTGCTCATTTTTGGTAGAACAAGAATTTTGGCAATAGTTCAAAAAAAAAGAAGGAAAAAGAAAAAAAAAAGAGAAGAAAAAAAAGGATTAGAAAAAGAAAAGAGAAAAGAGAAAAGGAAAAATAAAACGCATAGCCGAACCATAAACTTGAGCAAAAATCCCCACTCATTCTTGATTCAATTGTTAGAATATTAATATTTTGTGCAATCTTGTGCCCTAGTTTCATTATTTGCAACTAGCTAGCGTCTTTCTATAACTTGTGCAATACGAGCTATTTTGTTCTTCACTTATATCTTACATAGCTCATTCCTTGATTGCACTAAGTTCCAATATCTTTGCGTGTGAGTTGCTTTGATTTTCACTTATATCTTTGTGATCGGCAACTAGGCATTGAATTCTAGTTTGGATATTTACTTAGCCTTACAATACCTAGAATTTTCAAATTAAGTAGGTATCCATACCAAGCTCCACAAAACACCCGTTGTCGTGCTTTGACTTGCTCTTGAAATTCGCTCACACATCACCTTGTGGTTCTTGCTTACTCAAGTGTAAGTATTGTTGATCTTAATTCCTTTCTAACAGTAAACAAACTTCACCTTGTTAGGATTGTGAGTTGAGTGACCTCTACATATACACATACACCTACATACATATTCTTTGCTTTGTTTGCTAACAATGGCGGATCGCGAGTATCGTATCTTCCCTTCTATGGTAGTAATGATCCGGAGGAGTATCTTGAGTGGGTACAAGACATGGAGTTCGAGCTTGAATCCCATAAGTTCAATCGAAGCCAAGGAAGTGAGAGTGGCCACTTTGTTTTTACGGACTATGCCTTTAGTTGGTGGCAACAACTAGGTGGAAAACGATTTATTACATCTTGGTCATTTAAAAGCATCATGAGAAGAGAATTTGTTCCATCCTATTATGGCGGGAACTACTACGACACGTGGAGAGCATTAAACAAGGATGCAAAGTTGTCAAAGATTACTATATTGAGTTGAATCATGCAATGCGTCGTGCCAATATCACTAGTCCATATCAAGAAAAGACATACTTCAAAGCGGGCTTGAATTATCGGATCGTTCTTTGCACTTCAAGATGAATATTTTCGTGAGTCCGCAAGATCTTGTGAAATTTGCTATGAAGGCGTAAAAGAGACTTAAACACATTCAAGCACATCAATTAAATCTGCCGGCTCTTTAGTTCTAATTCATCCACCGGTGTGTCACTTGAGAAGAAGATCGAGCATCAGATTTTTTCTTCGACCGAGGTGATAAGTAGTCTTTGCCCGTCACAACCCGCAACACGTGAGGAGGTCGTGGTTGGTGGTAGTTGTGCCCTTGCTGCCTACGGTCTTACAAGGATGAGATGTATCAAAACCCATGTGAGAATAAGAGCCACATAGCCAAATTGAGTGAGAGTAATAAAAGAGTGAGTGTGTGAGTCCACCATACGCGAGGTTGAGAGCATCCCAATTGAGAGTGTGAGAGATACACCAAAAGAAAAGGGAGAGATAGATGATAGGATAAATGAGATTATTTTTGAACCTAACAACTTACCCTCTATTTCTAGTGTTGTATCCCACATTCTGCAGGTGGACCAAGCAAATAAGGAGTTGGAGATTCAAGAGCCCTCACCATTGGAAGAGAAAGATAAAGAGCTAACCATGGATGGAGAGGAATACCAAGATCAAGGTAACACTATTTGTCTTGAATTGGTCGTTTACGAAAACAAGGTGCGTAAATCGAGAACTCCATTATTCATTTGATGATTCCACGTTCTAAATTTGATATGCTTAATTTGCATAATGTGAAATTGATTACTCAAAAGAAGTTCTTAGTAGAATACACATTAATAATTCTTTGTGTTATATCATATTCGATAGTCCTAAACATGTATCTAGTGTGATTAAGAAGGTTCTTGAAATTTCACACTTAAGATCACTAGTAAATAGCTACATACACACATATAAATTCAATTTGATTGGTGATGTTGGTGTAGACAACATGTTTCAAGTTTATCAAATATACATTACCTATGATAATCTTGTTGATTTACAATCACATGTTTTGCAAAACCATTTATTGAGCAATGTCATGATATCTTTAAGATGGGTTTAAAAACAAGTGTCTATTGTTTAGAATGCAACATGATGCCTACTTGTTTATCTCTTAAATGTATAACTAATCGAATGTAACGCAGCTTAAATCATGGAATGGTATCAATTGGTTTTCACCGACTTTAGTTGATTTTGATGTTGTGAAGGTTAAATTTTATCATATTAGTCGGTTGGGCAATTTGAAATATGATTTTGAGCTATCGAATGTGCGTAACAACAAGAAGAATACAATAATTGATTCATACATATACCATGCATATACGTTGTTTTCTTCGTCTAGCACATTTTCAGTTATCAAAAGCGAGGGCGGCTTTTTGAAGAAAGGAGTATGATGCGGACATCCTTAGCTACGTTGTTTCATATAATGTTTTCAATTCATTAAATACCTCAGAACAACATGAGCTTAGTAAGAGAGTTGAAAAACAAGAGAAGCTTATCCAACAGGTGAATCTGTTCACTGAATTTACTTTTAAATTAGTTGAGAATTTCATACTACCTAAAACTAGTGTTTTGCTTGTGCTCAGATTGGAAGATTCAATAATGAACGGAGATGAAGGATATGAGGTTGTTCTTGAAGAAAGGTCATCACAATGGAGGAGAAGCTCGTGGGAGACAAGCAAGGAAGAGAAGTCCAAGAATCCAAGTCAAATTCGAAACTTCCACAAGCCCAACCAAATTCAAATTCGGAATCAACTCATAATTCAATTCGGATTCGGAATCAGCCTCAAATTCGGATTCGGAATCAGCAGGACAGTCCGGATTAAAACGGCCATAACTTTTACAAACGGAGTCCGATTCGAGTGTTCTTGGGCTTGTTGGAAAGCTAACTTCAAGCCCGATCCAACGGATCCTCCTCACTCGAAATTCCTTCTGGATCAAAAGATATGATCGAATCAATGTGACGGTTGTAAAATCAGAGTTTCCTTTTCTGTTTTGGAATGTGTCGGAATTGGAGTAGGACTCCAAATCCGAATTAGAATAGGAGTAGGGCCTCTTGGCCAGCCATGAGGAGGAGTAGGAGCACTATATATAGAGGGGTAGACCCCCATTGTAACCTCAGACCACGTTTAATATATTTTCAAAGCTTTTGCTTGATTCTCCTGTTGTGCTTATAGCCAAAGCAGAGGAATTGGGCATTGAGAACAAGGGGTCGTTCTTGCTTTTCATTTGGGAATTGAGGTTCGACGATCTTCGCTTGTGGTCAGAGGATCCAATCAAGTGTGTGTTTGGGCGAATTTTCCATAGAGTTGCAAGTCCGTGCATTGGCGCGGGGGATCAGCTGGTGGTTCGTCAGGGTACACAAGTTATCGAGAGGTCCTACGTCGAGAAGATCGGGCACCCGCATCGGAGGTCTTGCCCCTTGGTCAATTAAGGACTTAACTTTGTGCGCCATTGAACTGGGCCTTACTGTACGACCACATGCCTAGTATGGGTTGGGCACGACTTAGTAAGTTATGGAGTCTTGACATTGACAACTCAGGTTGTATTTAAGCTATGTGATGGGCTGGAGGTGTGATATGTCACATCGCGGGACGGTTCGCTGCATCCCTGTCCAATGGTGTGTGTCGTTCCAAGGGCTGTGTGTACAAATTGGACGGCAGTAAAGCACACCAGGAGTGTCATTGTTTGAGATGAAGTCTCTGAAAGGTTTTGTTGTGATCAACTCTGATCCGGTTGGTTTCATCGTGTGGGTAAAGTGTACAACCTCTGCAGAGTGTTTAAATCAATCTATTCGAATAGCCGCGTCCTCGGTTATGGACATGCTCGGGAATTTCACACGAGGGGTAGATTTTCATAAAACAATTGGGAAGGGTCAGCTGTGTGAGATAACTTGTTCAGCTGTGTGAAAGAACTTGATTAGACTGTGTGTCCTTTGTGAAATCAATTGTTAACTTATTATTGACTATTTGTTTTGAATTACGCTTTCAATCTATTAATTGTATTCAATTGCAAATGTTGCATTTCTGCAAAGTAACCACAGAAGCCATTTCTTTGGAATAAGCCATCATATATAAATGCATTCTGTGGTATGACTTGCGAGTAACGCGGTGTGTACTCACTCTTGCTAAACAAATCAAGGAAGTGGAGGAGTCGTCCCCGCTTTTGAAGAGGAATTCTCGAAGGTTGAGCGTTAGGGTCTTGATCGATCGATTGCACGTGGTAAATTGATGGGAGCCACCGAGTTTATTTCGTTTCATTGCGGTTTATTTCTTTATTGTCGACCTTGCATGGCTTAATAAATGTAAACTCGACCGTAAGGTCCCAACGATTAATTGTTATTCAAAGGTACTCGTTTATTCTTATATTCGTTGTATGGATGTGATATTTCATCAATGTTGACCTTTGTGTGCACTAGCGTGATCCTGGAGTAGTGCGTAATACAGAGGGTCCAGATTTGCATATTTGGGTCCCGACAGAGGTGGTATCGAGCCATCTTGATCAGAGGTCTTGACCCTAGTTAGATTGGCCGTTCTTAGTGAGTCCAAACTATTTTCTAAAGCAAAATTAACTTGCAAGATTAATTGAACTCCTTAACTCATCTCATGTCTCTCTTGACTCAACTATTGCTGAAATTCTTTCTCTCCCATTGTTTTAAAGTTGTTTTCATATCCTTGTCCATCTTGACAGATGCCTCGTCTTCAGAGTTATGGAGAGCGCAAGGGAGGACTTGCCGCCGAGCTTTGGAAGTTGCTACAAGTACTTGGAGGGTTCGATCGTCTATTGTACCGTGGCAGTGCTTGGATTGTGAACGGCCGAGATCGTGGAGTGATCTGCCATTTGACCATCTACGCCAGCAGAACACCAAGACGAGCAAACCACTGAACATCTCAGCTCGAAGGAGTATTTGGATTGAAGCAATCCAGAGTCTTCACGCCTTGCCATCCCGAGGATCTGCAACATCTACTCGAGAGCTTCGTGACACGCTTTTCCGTTATCATCCCGCACTTCCGACGTGGATCTTGCCGCACGCTTTTTAGCTCTACGGAGGGAGAAGACAACGCCACCGTCGTGCATCTCGCCCGATTCGCATTGCGTCCAGAGGAATCATTGGAGTTAGCCGCTACTGAGCCGAGTGTACCTATGAGACTCTTCGAGAGTCAAGAAAGGATCGCCATATTAGAAGAAACTCTTTATGGACGACACGAAGAAGACATCAAGAGGAAGACCTGAAGAAGGCGATGGACCGATCAACAAGAAGAGCCAGCAGAGGCAGCAGAACCAAGAAAGACTGCACGAGGACACTGCTCCTATTGCACCACCTCGGGACATCGGGATCGGTTTGCGAGGATGCCGGCTCACTTCGAGTCTCAAAGAGCGGGAGCACCGCCAAGGCTGCGGAGGCTATTTGATTGAGTAGTCTGTTCGCGTTGTTTGAGCTTAGCCGCTTTATGTCTTGAGTCGCCCTTTAGGCGGTAGTTTTGTGTGCTTAAGTTCGTCCTTATTTTTGTGTGCAAGTATGAGTCGCAAAGGCCCTTAGGCATTTGTTGCAAGCCATACTATTATCTTAATCAATATAAGAGTTTCATTGAGCTTTCTTAAAATATGTTGTTGGGTTTTACCTACCCCGCTTAGTTCTACAACTTATCTCGTGCTTGCTACCTTATCTAACCCTTGGAGATTCACGGATGGTTCGGACTCGTCAAAGTGCGCAAGTGGTTACGATACTCGATGTCGGAAGGACGGAGCAAATCCGAGAAGCAGCTCCACCACAAGCACCGCGGTTGATCTGCAGAATTTTGGAGCATTCATGATACCAAAACCACCGATGTACACCATGATGAATCGGATGCAGCTATGAATAATCGTAACAACAACAATCAAGATCACAATGGAGCCCCGGTTGCTCATGGTCACAATGGATCATCCAAGTTGGCGGAGTTTATGAGGACCCGCCCACCAACCTTTTACGGACATGTCTCACCAAGAGAAGCGATGATTGGCTTCGTGTTATTGAGAGAAAATTGCTGATCACTCAATGCGGCGATCATGAAAAAGTTCTCTACGCCTCACGGATGGAAGGCATTGCCGCGAATGGTGGGAAAACTTTGTGCAATGCATGGAACGCCGCAAGACATTACTTGGGAAGAGTTCACAACGCTTTTAAGACATCATGTACCGTAAGGAATCATGGATCTAAAGAAAGATGAATTCCGTGCTCTCAAGCAAGGAGGAATGTCGCGATCGACTACCTCAACAAATTCTCTCAACTTGCTCGATATCTCGCGAGAAGATGTCGCCACCGACAAGGCTCGTCGAGTCGTTTTACGAAAGGATTGAACACCGACTTCAAGTCAACTTGATCGCCCACACCTTTCCTGATTTTCAAGAGTTGATCAACAAGGCTTTGATTCTAGAGGATAAGCGCAAGGAATTGGAAGATCATCGTAAGCGCAGAATGGCTCAGCAAGGAAGTCACCAACCCCAGCTGAGGGCAAGAATGATTCCACCGCAGTTTAGCCGTTTTCCACCACGACTCGCGGACCACCGCACCAACTTCAACCTCGCCCGGCTTGCTCGTAACTTTCGCAACCCCGCACTCCAACCCCAATCCAGTAAGCAACCCACAGAATACAACCAGAGTTTGCTTTACCTGTCGTCAGCCAGGGCATTTCGCCAACCGATGTCCGCAAAATGGGACTATCACTCCAGTACGCTTCAACCTTGGGAACACACCAGCCAAGACACCAGTACAAGGCAACCATCAAGGAACTTCTCAAGCTACCGGTCAATCCGGAGGAGCACCGCCATCAGTGGTCAGAGGCCGTGTCAACCACGCCACTCGGAAGGAGCTCAAGAAGCACCGACGTTATCTTGGGTAAGTTCCTAGTAAATTCGAGACACACATCGATTCTGTTTGATTCTGGAGCTTCGCATTCGTTTGTTTCTGGAATTTTTGCAACTAAGAACAAATTGGAAGTTATACATCTTAAGCATACTCTGTTAGTCCAGTCGCCTGGAGCAGAGCTAAGTTCTAAAGTTGGATGTTTAGGAGCTAGGCTACTCATAGCTGGAGTTGAGTTTCTAGCCAACCTAATAGTTCTAGACACTCAGACCATAGATGTCATCCTTGGTATGGATTGGTTATCCAAACATAAAGCAGTGCTAGATTGTGGCCGAAGAGCCGTGACAATTGAGGATACCACAGGAAAGAAAGTAGAATTTCTAGCCACCTCAGTACGTGATGGACATTTGGTAGTCAACGATCAAGAAGCAGTTTCTTTGGAAGGCGTACAGTAGTCGAGATTACCCGATGTATTTCGGAAAGAGTTACGGGAATGCCACCGACCGTGACATTGAGTTTGTCATCGATCTAGTGCCAGAACAACGATTCGCACTAGTGCGGGACAGTCGGGACCCAAATATGCAAATCTGGACCCTCTGTATTCTCGCACTAGTCGAGGATCACGCTTAGTGCACACAAAGTCAACATTGATGAAATATCACATCCATACAACGAATATAAGAATAAGCGAGTACCTTTGAATAACAATTAATCTGTTGGGACCTTACGGTCGAGTTTACATTTATTAAGCCATGCAAGGTGACAATAAAGAAATAAATCTGCAATGAAACGAAATAAACTCGGTGGCTCCCATCAATTTACCACGAGCAACCGATCGATCAAGACCCTAACGCTCAACCTTCGTAGAATTCCTCTTCAAAAGCAGGCGACGACTCCTCCACTTCTGTTGATTTGTTTAGCAAGAGTGAGTACACACCGTACTCGCAAGTCATACCACAGAATGCATTTATATATGATGGCTTATTCCAAAGAAATGGCTTCGTGGTTACTTTGCAGAAATACAACATTTGCAATTGAATACAATTAATAGATTGAAAGCGTAATTCAAAACAAATAGTCAATAATAAGTTAACAATTGATTTCACAAAGGACACACAGTCTAATCAAGTTCTTTCACACAACAAGTTATCTCACACACCAACCCTTCCCAATTGTTTTATGAAAATCTACCCTCGTGTGAAATTCAGAGCATGTCCATAACCGAGGACGCCTATTCAATAGATTGGTTTAAACACTCGAGAGGTTGTACACTTTACCCACACGATGAAACCAACCGGATCGAGTTGATGACAACAAAACCTTTCAGAGACTTCATCTCAAACAATGACACTCTGGTGTGCTTTATCATTGTCCAATTTGTACACACAAACTCTTGGAACGACACACACCATTGGACAGGATGCAATGAACGTCTCCGCGATGTGACATATCACACCTCCAAATTTCATCACATAGCTTAAATACAACTGAGTTGTCAATGTCAAGACTCCATAACTTACTAAGTCGGCCCACCATACTAGGCATGTGGTCGCACAAGAAGGCCCAGTTCAATGGCGCACAAAGTTAAGTCCTTAATTGACCAAGGCAAGACTTCCAGCTTTAACCCAAATCACAAAGTTTAATAAGCACACACTCCACCATTCACACAGTAATCCACCACTTGCCTCGGTCTAAATCTTTTCCCACCTGTTGATTAAGTGCAACACATGCCATCAACGAGTAATAGCACACAAGACACACAGATTCATCACACAGCCCATAATCACTTAGTCAAGTTTATAATTGCAACTCTCACATGGAATGATGACTCGTGGCATGGCTAAGCGATCTAATCGTATCTAACCAACCCACGTTGGTGCTACGATAATACCAACTAATTATTAACCAACCTAGGGTGACAAAAGATCATGGTATACAATAGACAAGGTGGCATAACAATTTGGATTAATAACTACACCCAAAAGCATTTAAATAAATACTTGAAATAGAATGCAATACATTGAAACAAAGTATTTTGAAAACCGGGTTCAAAATGATCAAAGGTATAACTTGCCTTGGAATAGATCTAGATATTGGTCTTGGTCTTGAGGTGCTCCTTCTTCCGCAAAATTCCCAAGTATCGACGCCTACTGCAAAGCGAGACAAAAGAAACAAAACAAATAAATAACAGAGGCCAAACAAACTCAAAAATCAAATAAAATTCACCATTAAATAGATCTTAATTTTATATGAATTTACAAATTTGAATGGGCTCAATTGGACTTGGATGCAAAAGATATGGGCTTTGGAAGATTGGAAAATCAATTAAACCCTAATTTGGATTTTCTCGAATTTCCGAATTATTTTTATAAAGGAAAATCGGATTATTGCGCAATGCTTGCGTCGTAGAAATTTCTGAAAAAGAATTATAATTAAAAAGAATTCGACATGTGGGACCCATTTATCGCCTCGGGTTCACGGACCGAGTGCACCAACCGAGGAGATCCGCGCGGTGGATCGAGCCACGCGACGCGCAGTCTTTGCGCGACTGGCGCCACGCTGCCGCCACACCAAAGACGGGCGGCGACGGGCGCTGAGGCGGGCGACAACGGCGCGGGCGCTCGGACCATGGTAGTCCGCCGTGACAGCGGCTCTTCGCCGGCGGTGAGTGGTACCAACTTGTAGAGGAGGTTAATGCGCACACATGGGCACTAGTTTGAGCACACAGGGTTGATTTGAGATGGCCGTGGCGGCGAGGAAGAAGCGGCGGAGAGCTCGGGTTTTGTCGGACGGCGCTCGGCGATGCTCGGCGGCGAAGGTGCGCGCACAAGGTAGCTGTGACTTGTCGATCACAATGGTGCGATCGGTGGAGCAAGGGCGACGACGACGGCAAGAATCCACCGGAGAAGAAGTTCGCCGAAAACCTAAAACTTGGAATGCGGCGCGCTTAGGCGATCGGGCGATGGGAGTGGCGGATTAGGGTTGCGGAGGTCCAGCGGTGCTAGGGGAGTATTTATAGGCTCGAGACGCCGAGATTTGAAACCCCAAATCGGGTCCAAGCGGCCGGTTTTTGAATTCAAAGATTTTCGAGATTGAAACCGATTCGAGGTTTGATTTGGTTTGGAACGGATAAGGAATAACCGGAGACATGATTTGGTGGGGTCGGCACGAAGAATCGACGAACGAATACGCATTTGTCGGACGCGGCTCGAGCTCCAAAGAATGGCGGCGAAGCGCGCGCGCGAGGAAGAAGAAAGCGGCAGCGAGACGACGACTTCGGTCGCGGTCCCACTGGCGGCGGCAGGAGGCGAGCGGCGAGCGAGTGCGATGGCGATCCAACGGCGCAGAGCGAGCGCGGCGAGCGAACGAGCGAGATCAACGGGCGGCCACGCGGCGACAATCCAACGGGCAAGGCGGTAAAACGCGGCGGCGGCGGCAATGGCGATGTTGATCCAACTACCGGATTGGCGAAGGCTGAATAGTCTTTGGGCTTCGCCCATCTTCGTTCAAGGATTTAAAATAGGTTTTCTTTTAAATAAATCCGGAAAATGCAAATAGCAATTAGAAAATAGCAAATGACTTTGGAAAAATTCGAAAAATTCTATAAAATATATCCAAGCATATAGAATCTAAATAAAATAGTTTTGACAATTGTTGATGTTGGGATTAAGCACATTAAATCAGTTTGTCCTTAAAGTCCATATTAAGCTTTTTAATTTAATATTCAATTAAATCCAAATGATGAATTTTCTTGCTACCATTATTTAAAAGATTTTCAAGCTCTGAAAATAGGGATGTTACAAACCTCCCCCCCTTAAACGAATCTCGTCCCCGAGATTCCGGCTAGCTAGAGAAAAGGCTAGGGAACTCGGCTTTTAACTCTTCTTCACGTTCCCACGTTGCTTCTCCTTCTGAGTGGTTACTCCAATGGACTTTGCAGAAACGAACGGTCTTGCTTCTGGTGCGGCGCTCTGCGACATCCAAAATCTGACAGTTTGTTCTTTGTGCGTGAGATCTTCCTTGATTCAATTGACTCCAGTGGGTCTGCTCTTCTCGCACACGAAGACACTTCTTCAGCTGAGAGACATGAAAGACATCATGCACTCCTGCTAACGATCATGGTAACTCCAAGCTGTGCGCAACTTCTCCACGGCGTTCCAAAACCTTGAATGGACCCACATACCTTGGAGCAAGCTTCCTTTGGTGTGGAATCTCTTAACACCTCGAGCGGAGTAACTCGCAGATACACAAAATCCTCTGGTTCAAAGTCGAGGTCACGGACGATTATCGGCATAACTCTTTTGCTCGGTGGGCTATCTTTAGTCTTTCTCGATCATCGCAACTTGTTCTTGACTTCTGAATAATATCGGCCCGAATACTACACGCTCATTGTCTCGACCAATTCAACGGAGTTCGCAGCCGCGACCGTCATGAGCTTCAAATGGTGACATTTGCAAACCGCTTGATAATCGTTGTTGTACGAGAATTCGCATACGGCAAACTTTTATCCCAACGGTAGCATTAGCTAAGGCACGTGGCTCTTAACATATCTTCTAAAATCGGTTGACTCTTTCATCATCCATCCGTCTGTGGATGATAAGCGATACTAAAATTCGATGAGTTCCTGTGGCTTCATGTAGACTCGCGAAACGAGAGGTGAATTGAGATCCTCGATCGACACTATCTTCTTAGGCACACCGTGCGGTCGACGATTTTGACATATACAATTCCGCCAAGCGGTCTCTGAGTAAGTGGTTTTGACCGGCAAGAAATGGGCAACCTTAGTCAAGCGATCCACTATTACCCAAATCGAATCATAACTCTGATTGAGTCTTGGGTAATCCGGTAATAAAATCCATACCGATCTCTTCCCACTTCCATTCTGGTATCTTCAGCGGTTGTAGCAATCCTGCTGGTCTCTGATGTTCGGCCTTTACTTTCTGACACACGTCGCATAAGGCAACGAACTCTGCGACGTCTCGCTTTAAGTTTGGCCACCAAAACTTATTCTTAACATCCTGATACATCTTAGTGCTTCCAGGGTGAATTGAATACTTTGAGTCATGGGCTTCCTTGTAATCACCGTCTTAATCCATCCATATCTGGCACACAGATACGTCCATTGATCCACAATATATCCTGATCATCTATGGTGAAGTCTTTAAATTTTCCTTCTGACATCTTCTTCTTGAGATCAGCAAACTCAGAATCCTTGGGTTGCGCTTCACGAATCTGTTTCTCCAGAGTAGATTGCACTTCTAGGCTGGCCACAAATCCTTCCGGAACAACTTCTAGCTGTAGCTTCTGGAATTCCTCCTGAAGTTCTGAACACAACTCTTTTGCTTCCAGAGCATTGCAGTAGCTCTTACGACTCAGTGCATCTGCAACTACATTGGCCTTACCAGGATGGTAATGGATTCCAAGATTATAATCCTTTATTAATTCCAGCCATCTTCTCTGTCTCATGTTCAAATCGGTGAGTGAAAATGTATTTCAGGCTCTTATGATCTGTGTAGACTTCACAGCGATTCCGGATGAGATAATGACGCCAAATCTTCAAGGCATGCACTACGCCACTAGCTCCAAATCATGGGTAGGGTAGTTCTCTTCATGAGGCCTTAATTGCCTTGGCGCATAGCGGCGCCTCTTCCTTCTTGCATAAGGACACATCCTAATCCTTGACGCGAAGCATCACAGTAGATATCAAAATCCTTACTAATATCCGGCAAAACTAGCACTGGGGCTGAAGTCAAACGCTTCTTTAACTCTTGAAAACTTTCTTCACAAGTCAGTCCAAATAAACTTCTTCTCTTTCTTCAACAATTGCGTAAGAGGTTTAGCAATCGTTGAGAACCCTTCAATGAAACGACGATAGTATCCTGCCATTCCCAAGAAACTACGAATTTGAGTAACCGTCTTGGGCTGCTCCCAATTCATTACAGCTTTAACCTTTCAGGTCAATCGCTACTCCTTCTACTGTCATCACATGACCGAAAATCAACTTTCTTCTTCCAAAAGTCACACTTGCTGAACTTGGCATACAACCGATGTCCTCTGAGCTTCTCTAGGATTAATCTCAAATGTTCGATGTTCTTCTTCCGACTTTGAGTATACCAAAATATCATCAATAAACACTACCACGAACTTATCCAAATATTCCATGAATACTTTGTTCATCATGTTCATGAAATAGGCAAGGGCATTAGTCAATCCAAAAGACATGACTAGAAATTCATAATGTCCATACCGGTTGAGAAAGCGGTCTTTGGTACATCCTTAGGACAAATCTTTAATCGATGGTAACTCGATCGTAGATCGATCTTGGAGAATACTCGGCTCCTTTCATCCGGTCGAACAAATCATCTATTCGGGCAATGGGTACTTGTTCTTGATGGTGACTTCGTTGAGAGAACGATAATCGATACACATTCTCATACTTCCATCTTTCTTCTTGACGAACAAAACGGGTGCTCCCCATGGCGGCGAACTAGGTCTTACAAAACCTTTCTCCATGGTTCTTCTATCCGCTTCTTCATTTCCACAAGTTCATCGACCGCATCCGATAGGGTCTCTTGGAAATTGGTGCTGTTCACGGCACTAGATCGATGACAAATTCAATGTCACGGTCGGTGGCATTCTGGTAATTCTTCCGAAATACATCCGGTAATCTCGACTACAGTACGTCTTCCAAAGAAACCGTCTTCGATCGTTGACTACCAAATGTCCATCACGCATCTTGAGGTGGCTAGAAATTCTACTTTCTTTCTGTGGTATCCTCAATTGTCACGGCTCTTCGCCACAATCTAGCATCGCTTTATGTTTGGATAACCAATCCATACCAAGGATGACATCTATGGTCCGAGTGTCTAGAACTATTAGGTTGGCTAGAAACTCAACTCCACTATGAGTAGCCTAGCTCCTAAACATCCAACTTTAGAACTTAGCTCTGCTCGGCGATCGGACTAACAGAGTATGCTTAAGATGTATAACTTCCAATTTGTTCTTAGTTGCAAAATTCGAAAACAAGCGAATGCTAAGCTCCGAATCAAACAGGCGTCGATGGTCTTGAATTTACTAGGAACTTACCCGAGACAACGTCGGTGCTTCTTGAGCTCCTTCCAGAGTGGCGTGGTTGACACGACCTCGACCACCGATGGCGGTGCTCCTCCGGATTGACCGTAGCTTGAGAAGTTCCTTGATGGTTGCCTTGTACCGGTGTCTTGGTGGTGTGTTCCCAAGGTTGAAGCATCTTTGGGTGATAGTCCCATTCTGCGACATCGGTTGGCGAAATGCCCGGCCGACGGCGTGTAAAGCAAACTCGTTGTATTCGTGGGTTGCTTCTTGGATTGGGGTTGGTAGTGCGGGGTTGCGGAAGTTACGAGCAATCTGGGCGAGTCTTTGAAGTTGGTGCGGTGGTCCGCGAGTGCGTGGTGGAAAACGGCTAAACTGCGGTGGAATCATTCTTGCCCTCAGCTGGGGTTGGTGACTTCCTTGCTGAGCCATTCTGCGCTTACGATGATCTTCCAATTCCTTGCGCTTATCCTCTAGAATCAAAGCCTTGTTGATCAACTCTTGAAAATCAGGAAAGGTGTGGGCGATCAAGTTGACTTGAAGTCCAGTGTTCAATCCTTTCAGAAAACGACTCTGACGAGCCTTGTCAGTGGCGACATCTTCTGCAGCATATCGAGCAAGTTGAGAGAATTTGTTGAGGTAGTCGATCACTGACATTCCTCCTTGCTTGAGAGCACGGAATTCATCTTTCTTTAGATCCATGATTCCTTCGGTACATGATCTTTGGCGGCGCGCTGTGAACTCTTCCCAAGTAATGTCTTGCGGCGTTCCATGCCTTTGCACAAAGTTTTCCCACCATTCGTGAAGCAATGCCTTCCATCCGTGAGAGCGTGAGAACTTTTTCATGATCGCCGCATTGAGTGATCAGCAATTTTCTCTCAATAACACGAAGCCAATCATCGCCTTCTCTTGTGAGACATGTCCGTAAAAGGTTGGTGGGCGGGTCCTCATAAACTCCGCCAACTTGGATGATCCATTGTGACCATGAGCAAGCTGGGGCTCCATTGTGATCTTGATTGTTGTTGTTCGATTATTCATAGCTTGCATCCGATTCATCATGGTGTACATCACCGGGTTTGGTGTCATGAATGCTCCAAAATTCTGCAGATCAGCCGAGGTGCTTGTGGTGGAACCGCTTCTCCGGATTTGCTCCGTCCTTCCGACAATTGGAGTATCGTAACCACTTGCGCAGCCTTGACGAGTCCGAACCATCCGTGAATCTCAAGGGTTAGATAAGGTAGCAAGCACGAGATAAGTTGTAGAACTAAGCGGGGTAGGTAAAACCCAACAACATATTTTAAGAAAGCTCAACTGAAACTCTTATATTGATTAAGATAATAGTATGGCTTGCAACAAATGCCTAAGGGCCTTTGCAGCTCATACTTGCACACAAAAATAAGGACGAACTTAAGCACACAAAACTACCGCCTAAAGGGCGACTCAAGACATAAAGCGGCTAAGCTCAAACAACGCGAACAGACTACTCAATCAAATAGCCTCCATGACCTTGACGGTGCTCCCTTTCTTGTGAGACTGAAAGTGGTGGCATCCTCGCAAACTGATCCTGATGTCCCGGGGATGGTGCAATAGGAGCAGGTGTCCCTGGTGCAGGTGCTGCTGGTTCTGCTGCCTCTGCTGGCTCTTCTTGTTCAGCCGGTCCATCAGCTTCTTCTGGGTCTTCCTCTTCAGTGTCTTCTTCGTGTCGTCCATAAAGAGTTTCTTCTAATATGGCGATCCTTTCTTGACTCTCAAGAGTCTCATAGGTACACTCCAGCTCTGTAGCGGCTAACTCCAACGATTCCTCCTGAGCAGCGGCGAACTGGGCGAGATGCACGACGGTGGCGTTGTCTTCTCCCTCCGTAGACGGAAAACGTGCAGCAAGATCCACGTCGGAAGTGCGGGGATGATAACGGAAAACTGTGTCACGAAGCTCTCGAGAGTAGATGTTGCGAGATCCTCAGGATGGCAAGGCGTGAAGACTCCTGGATTGCTTCAATCCAAATACTCCTTCGAGCTGAGATGTTCAATGGTTTACTCGCCTTGGTGTTCTGCCTGGCGTAGATGGTCAAATGGCAGATTACTCCACGATCTCGGCCGTTCACAATCCAAGCACTGCCACGGTACAATGGACGATCGAACCCTCCAAGTACTTGTAGCAACTTCCAAAGCTCGGCGGCAAGTCCTCCCTTGCGCTCTCCATAACTCTGAAGACGAGGCATCTGTCAAGATGGACAAGGATATGAAAACAACTTTAAAGCAATGGGGAGAGAAAGAATTTCAGATAGTTGAGTCAAGAGAGACATGAGATGAGTTAAAAAGTTCAATTAATCTTGTAAGTTAATTTTGCTTTAGAAAATAGTTTGGACTCACTAAGAACGCCAATCTAACTAGGGTCAAGACCTCAGATCAATATGGCTCGATACCACCTCTGTCGGGACCCAAATATGCAAATCTGGACCCTCTGTGTATTCTCGCACTAGTCCAGATCACGCTAGTGCACACAAAGGTCAACATTGATGAAATATCACATCCATACAACGAATATAAGAATAAGCGAGTACCTTTGAATAACAATTAATCGTTGGGACCTTACGGTCGAGTTTTACATTTATTAAGCCATGCAAGGTGATAATAAAGAAATAAACTGCGTGAAGCGAAATAAACTCCGTGGCTCCCATCAATTTACCACGAACAACCGATCGATCAAGACCCTAACGCTCAACCTTCGTAGAATTCCTCTTCAAAAGCAGGCGACGACTCCTCCACTTCTGTTGATTTGTTTAGCAAGAGTGAGTACACACCGTACTCGCAAGTCATACCACAGAATGCATTTATATATGATGGCTTATTCCAAAGAAATGGCTTCTGTGGTTACTTTGCAGAAATGCAACATTTGCAATTGAATACAATTAATAGATTGAAAGCGTAATTCAAAACAAATAGTCAATAATAAGTTAACAATTGATTTCACAAAGGACACAGTCTAATCAAGTTCTTTCACACACGGTGAACAAGTTATCTCACACACCGACCCTTCCCAATTGTTTTATGAAAATCTACCCCTCGTGTGAAATTCCCGAGCATGTCCATAACCGAGGACGCGGCTATTCGAATAGATTGGTTTAAACACTCTGCAGAGGTTGTACACTTTACCCACACGATGAAACCAACCGGATCAGAGTTGATCACAACAAAACCTTTCAGAGACTTCATCTCAAACAATGACACTCCTGGTGTGCTTTCTGTAGTCAATTTGTACACACACCTTGGAGCGACACACACCATTGGGCGAGGATGCGTGAACCGTCCCGCGATGTGACATATCACACCTCCACCCATCACATAGCTTAAATACAACTTTGAGTTGTCAATGTCAAGACTCCATAACTTACTAAGTCAGGCCCACCATACTAGGCATGTGGTCGCATAAGTAAGGCCAGTTCAATGGCGCACAAAGTTAAGTCCTTAATTGACCAAGGCAAGACTTCCAGCTTTAACCCAAATCACAAAGTTTAATAAGCACACACTCCACCATTCACACAGAATCCACCACTTGCCTCGGTCTAAATCTTTTCCCACCTGTTGATTAAGTGCAACACATGCCATCAACGAGTAATAGCACCACAAACACACAGATTCATCACACAGTTCCATAATCACTTAGTCAAGTTTATAATTGCAACTCTCACATGGAATGATGACTCGTGGCATGGCTAAGCAGTCTAATCGTATCTAACCAACCCACGTTGGTGCTACGATAATACCAACTAATTATTAACCAACCTAGGGTGACAAAAGATCATGGTATACAATAGACAAGGTGGCATAACAATTTGGATTAATAACTACACCCAAAAGCATTTAAATAAATACTTGAAATAGAATGCAATACATTGAAACAAAGTATTTTGAAAACTGGGTTCAAAATGATCAAAGGTATAACTTGCCTTGGAATAGATCTAGATATTGGTCTTGGTCTTGAGGTGCTCCTTCTTACGCAAAATTCCCAAGTATCGACGTCTACTCATAAGCGAGACAAAAGAAACAAAACAAATAAATAACAGAGGCCAAACAAACTCCAAAAATCAAATAAAATTCACCATTAAATAGATCTTAATTTTATATGAATTTACAAATTTGAATGGGCTCAATTGGACTTCGGATGCAAAAGATATGGGCTTTGGAAGATTGGAAAATCAATTAAACCCTAATTTGGATTTTCTCGAATTTCCGAATTATTTTATAAAGGAAAATCGGATTATTGCGCAATGCTTGCGTCAGCCGAGAATTTCCGGAAAAAGAATTATAATTAAAAAGAATTCTGACATGTGGGACCCACTGTCAGTCTCGGGTTCACGGTGGACCGAGTGCACCGAACCGAGGGAGATCTGGCGCGTGGATCGAGCCACGCCGCGCGTGTCTTTGGCGCCGACTGGCGCCACGCGTGCCACACCAAAGATCAAGATGACGGCTGGCGCCGAGCCGGGCGATAACGGCGGCGGTGGCGCTTCGGGACCGATGGTCACCGTGACGGCGGCTCTTCGGCGGCGGTGAGTGGTACCAACGTGTAGAGGAGGTTAATGCGCACATGGGCACCGGTTTGAGCACACAGGGTTGATGGAGATGGCCGTGGCGAGGAAGAAGCGGCGAGAGAGCTCGGGTTTTGTCGGACAGGCGCTCGGATGATGCTCGGCGACGAAGGTGCGCAAGGTAGCTGTGACTTGCGATCACAATGGTGCGATCGGTGGAGCAAGGGCGACGACGACGGCGGCGCAATCCACCGGAGAAGAAGTTCGCCGAAAACCCTAAAACTTGGAATGCGGCGCGCTAGGCGACGGGCGATGGGAGTGGCGGATTAGGGTTGCGGAGGTCCAGCGGTGCTAGGGGAGTATTTATAGGCTCGGAGGCGCCGAGATTTGAAACCCCAAATCGGGTCCAAAGCGGCCGGGTTTTGAATTCAAAGATTTTCGGAGATTGAAACCGATTCGAGGTTTGATTTGGTTTGGAGCGGATAAGGAATAACCGAGACATGATTTGGTGGGGTCGGCACGAAGAATCGACAACGAATCGCATTTGTCGGACGCGCTTCGAGCTCCAAAGAATGGCGGAAGGCGCGGCGCGAGGAAGAAGAAAGCGGCGAGAGCGACGACTTCGATCGCGGTCCCACTCGGCAGCGGCAGGGCGCGCGGCGAGCGGCGTCGCGATGGCGATCAACGGCGCAGAGCGAGCGCGAGCGAGCGAACGAGCGAATCAATCGGCGGCCACGCGCGACAATCCAACGGGCAAGGCGGCGAAAACGCGGCGGCGGCGGCGGGCAATGTTGATCCAACTACCGGGATTGAGCGGTGGAATAGTCTTTGCTTGCCCAAGATCGTTCAAGGATTTAAAATAGGTTTTTCTTTTAAATAAATCCGAAAATGCAAATAGCAATTAGAAAATAGCAAATGACTTTGGAAAAATTCGAAAAATTCTATAAAATATATCCAAGCATATAGAATCTAAATAAAATAGTTTTGACAATTGTTGATGTTGGGATTAAGCACATTAAATCAGTTTGTCCTTAAAGTCCATATTAAGCTTTTTAATTTAATATTCAATTAAATCCAAATGATGAATTTTCTTGCTACCATTATTTAAAAGATTTTCAAGCTCTGAAAATAGGGATGTTACATGTTGGTACATCCTGTTCACAGGGTGTTAAAAAAATTGGGAGAGGTGGTTAACAAAAGAGAGAGAACGGAAAGGTACAAGAGCACGTGAATGACGAGTTTTTTTTTGGACTGAAATGGTATTGTTGCGTTCACCTGAAAAAAAAGTTTTCGTTGTGTCGTATTGCCAAATTTAGCAATACGGACGTGCCTCCTCCCGCCACCTATCCTCCACCCCACGTCCCTAGCCCGGGCGGCTCCTATCCGTGCACTGTGTGCCCGGATGCGTTAAAAACCGCGCGCCCCTAGCTCGGACTCACCTGCGAGCAACACCTGGCAAATCCGGGTGTCGCTCGCCCCAGCGAGGGCTCGTCCGCACGCCTCGCGCCCGGATGCATGTTGTCCGTGCTGCCAACGCTCGGACAAGACCATTACCGGTCATCGAGCACCAAGTGGCAGTTGTTGCACGCGTCCGTGGCACCGGGGCCCAGCTCTCATGCACCGTTGACTGGCGGTTCAGACGCCACCACGTCTGTGCCCCCTAGGCCTGACCTCCTCTCTATTCTGGTTGCTTTTGGCACAAAATTTCAACATATTTTCACCAGCGACAACGCACCGCCCTGCGACTAGGGCACGGGCGTGTTTCGCCGAAAGCATCATCTGATCTTTTTCCCGTCCCATCCATCACCTCACAACCTCCCTCATGCATGCCTAATCACGCTGCCCCCGTCTGTGTGAGACGCTTTCTCGCGCCTATAAAATCTGGCGTCACGCTCGCTGTCACTCTAATTATGGAATTCATTCTCGTTCTCGCACTCGTCGCTGGAAACAAAGATAATTGAACTAAAATTTTGTTCAGGTTACGTTGTGAAGTAAATATTGTTTAGAGCAGTGGTTACGAACGTATAAGTACCGTGAGGTCGACATCAAGGCAAGGTAAAATTATTTCTTATGCTTTAGTTGTAATTATTTCAGTTGTAGTCAATTAGCAGTAACTTATTAGTCATAGTTAATTAGTGGTAATTTAGCCGTAGTATATAAGTGGTGATTAACCTAGTGGTAATTAAGCAGCTGTAATTATCTACTCGTAGTTAATTAGTTGTAATTAATTAGTCATAATTAATTAGTGGAAATAAAGTATTAATTAAATAACTAGTCGTAATTAATATATCGTAATTAAATTTCACATAGTTTATCAGTGCAAATTAAGTGGTCGTATTTATGTGACCATAATTAATTTATTGGTAAGTAATGACTCATAGTTAATTAGTAGTAATTAAATAAACAAAATTAATTACGAATAATTAATGACGCGTAGTTAATTGGTCTTAAGTAATTAATTGTAATTAATTCAATGGGAATTACTGAGATGTAATGAATTACTCGTAAGTAATTTATTGATAAGTAATGAAATTGTTACAAATTAATTAATTATTTGTATTCAATTACTAGCTTTTAATTGATTACTTGTATGTAATATATCGTAATTATCTATATCATGGGTAATTGGTAGCAAATAGATTACTCGTGATTAATTAGTATTTTTTGTTAGTCCTATTTAATTTGTGGTAATTGAAGAAATAATCCTATGTAAATTAATTAGTGTTAATTACATGCCATCTTTGGTATATTGTGTATCGTAAATCGGGTTGTTGTGGCTTTAGCTAATTTCAAACATGCAAGACTTGGTTGTGTTTTATGGTGACAGTCTCGAACGTGCTGACCCTATGGATTGGATATGTTGAGATGCCAGCACATGGTGGTCCGAGCGAAGGGGCTCGATGCGATGAATATTCACGAGCTTAGGAGCTACATCTAGAGGCAGTTCGACATAGAGCTAACGATGAAGAAACTTGTCATCGGGGCGATCACCTGCACGGGTAGGGGAGGACAGGGCATATGGGAGATAGTCAAGCTGAACGGAAGTGTAGCATGGAGCCACTACATGCATATTACTTCCCACCCGAAGGTGGTGATATATGAGAAGTCGATGGTGTACATGAAATTCGTACACAGGCCGCTGAGAAACCTTGATGATGTCAGTGCCTTGGGAAGCGGGTAACTGCAAGTGGAGCTTAAAGAAGGTAGCAAGAAATGTGTTGTTTTGGAGGAAGTCCACGCAAGAAGAGTTACGCATAATTTTGTGCAAAATGAGGGGATGGGACTGTGGTGGTCGGCCCGCATTGACTGCCACGAGTATCTACCAGACCAGCCTCTCGGGTTGGAGTCCGACGAGGACGCCGAGCCAGGCTTGGATGGTAGCGAGGAGGATGCACCCTAGGGTGCTGGTCCTACCGGCGGAATTTGTGTCTTCGGAGGTATAGTACGTGGCATCTAGACTTGATGATATCGCAATGTGATCGCTCGTACTGCCGCAAGAAGAAGGGTCCCAGTGGGAGTTTGATGCTAACACCCTCTTAGTTGGGTAGCACTTCCCAAGTAAGGCGGTTGTACACCAAGCTATAGCACGGTACACCCTATCCATCAGCTGTGCATACCGGATGCACCGGTCTAACCCAGGACATTACGTTGTGAAGTGCGTAGTGAAAGGCTGCCCTGGCAAGGTCAACACTCACCGAGCAAAGTTCTTCGGCTCGGTCTTCATGGTTAAGGTGGTGACTGATCATACATGCGAACTTAGCGAGCCACTGTGACAGCATCGGAATATGACTTCCGCCCATGTGGCAAGCCTCATAAGCCACCTAGTTGTGGAGGACGTGTCCGTCTCCCCCAAGATGTTACTGTTAGAAGTCGCCAATCTGGTTGGTTATCCAATTAGCTATAGCAAGGTCCGACGAGCCAACCAGAAGGTTATCGAGTCCATGTACGGGACATACTAAGAGGTGTACAATCTTGTGCCGAGCATGCTTCACCAGATTACCGAAGCAAACCCTGCACATACATAAACAAACTTGAACGTGAAAATGCTAATGGAGGCTCCAATCACTTCATACTAGACTGGGTGTTCTAGGCTTTTGCCCATGCCATAGAGGGCTTTAGGTTCTATCGTCCTGTCCTCACGATGGATGACATTTTCCTCATGGGGAGTTACAAGGGCACCATTCTCACCAAGGTGGTGGCTGACGCGAATGACCAGCTTCTTCTAGTTGCTTTTGTCATTATAGAGAATGAGAACACATCCAGTTGGCTATGGTTCCTAATGAATGTGAAACTTGTAGTTGTGGGAGACCGACCCAACACATGTCTTATCACAGATCGCAATGTTGGGTTGTTGTCGGCTCTGAACACCATGGAGAACGAGACGAAACCCCCTCACCAGTGGAACGACGTGGAAACCCGGTGGTGCATGAGGTATCTTGCATCGAACTTCTTCACGTGGTTCTATAGTTAGGAACTTATGAAGACATTCAAGGCGTTATGTTTGTAGAACCAAAGGCGGAAGTTTGAGTCTATCTGGATAGATCTTGAACATCGGACTACGAGGCATACCAGGGAGTACCCTTCGGGAGCACAGGAGGGACAGCAACCCGCGAGCGGGCAATCCAAGAACACCATGAGTTTCACACAGTGGATTAATCGCCACGCTCCTGAGTTGGAGAAATGGTCCTTGCTCTATGACACAGACGGTGCGAGGTACGAAATTATGACGACCAACATGTATAAGATGTATAACAGTGTGCTCACAGGTGTGCGGTGCCTCCCTATCACTACGATAGTTGAGGAGACATGGACTCGTACGGTGAGTTACTGTTGGCACCCAAAAATGCAATTCTGGACCCTCTGTGTATTCTGCACTAGTCCAGGATCACGCTGGTGCACACAGTGTCAACATAGATGAATATTGATCCACACAAGACAATTAATAGAATAAACGACTAATTTGAATAGCAAATAATGGTTTTGACCTTATGGTCGAGTTTATATTTATTAAGCCACGCAGGGCTGATAATAGATAAAATAGCAGCAACGGAATAGAAATAAACTTCAACAGAATCCTATCAATTCACCACAGGCAACTAACTGGGATCAAGACCCTAACGATCGACACGTTCGTAGAACTCCTCCTCAAATGCAGGCGAAGACTCTTCCACTTATGTTGATTGTTTGAAGCAAGTATGAGTACACAATCGTACTCGCAAGTCATACCACATAATGCAACTTATAGATGATGGCCTATTCCAAAGGAATGACTTCTGTGGTTATTTTGTAGAAATGCAACATTTGTAATTAAATACAAATAATAGATTGAAAAAATAATTCAAATCAAATAAACAGTATTAAATTATCATTTGATTTCACAAAAACACACAGTCTAAACAAGTTATTCACACAGCCATATGACTTAGATCATACAGATCCCTTCCCAAATATTTTTTATGAAAATCTACCCCTCATGTGAAATCCCCGAGCATGTCCATGACCGAGAATGCGACTATTCGAATAGATTGATTTAACACTCTGTAGAGGTTGTACACTTTACCCACAAGATGCAATCAGTGTAGCTAGCACTGACCATAACAAAACCTTTCAGAAACTTCATCTCAAACATTGACACTCCCGATGCGCTTTACTGCCGTCCAACCGATACACACAGCGTTTGGGTACAACACACACCGTTGGACAGAGATGTGACGAACCGTCCCACGATGTGATAAACACACCTCCAGCCCACCACATAGCTTAACCTACAACCTGAGTTTTCAATGGCAAGATTCTATAACCTACTAAGTTAGGATCGTTCCATACCAGGCATGTGGTCGTACAGTAAGGCTCAGTTCAATGGCGCACAAAGTTAAGTTTTTAATTGACCAAGGCAAGACTTTCAATTTCTAACTAAGTCACAAAGATTATCATTCCAAGCACACAGCTCCACCATATCAAACAAAATCCACCACTTGCCTCGGTTTAAATCTTTTTCCACCCTGTTGGTTAAGTGCAACACATGCCATCAACGAGTAATAGCACGCACACACACAGTTTTATCACACAGTTCCATAATCACTTAGGCAAATTTATATTTGCAACTCACATGAAATGATGACTCGTGGCATGGCTAAGCAATCTACTTGTATCTAACCAACCCACGTTGGTGCTACGATAATACCAACTAATAATAAACCAACCTAGGGTGACAAAATATCATGGCATAACAATAGACAAGGTGGATATAACAATTTGTATTAATAACTAAACCCAAAAGCATTTAAATAAATACTTGAAATAGAATGCAATACATTGAAATAACGTATTTTGAAAATTGGATTCAATATGATCAAAGGTATAACTTGCCTTGGAATAGGTCTAGGTACTGATCTTGGTCTTGAGGCACTCTTTCTTCTTCAAAAGTTCCAGAGGAATTAACGTATATACGTACACAAAATAAATAAATATAGAATAACAGAGGCAAAACAAACTCCAAAAATTAAATAAATATCATAAATAAATAGATCTTGAATTTATTTAAATTTAGAAATTTGAATGATCTCAATCGGAGTTCGGAAGCAAAAGATATTGGCTTTTGAAGAATGAATTTAAAGAAAACCCTAATTTTAGAATTTCCTAATTATTTTTCTAAAGAAAAATCGGATTATTGCGCAATCGCTGACGTCAGCGAAGAATTTCCAGAAAAGAATAAATAAAAGAAATTTTGACATGTGGGACCCACATGTTAGTGAGACGATTCACGGTAGACTAGGTCTACCGAGCGACTGGCTCTTGGGTGCGGGGAATCAACCATGCATGTGCTAACAAAGCAGCCACGCACGCGACACGCAGGCTCGGGTGCGATGCTGGCGCTGAGGTGGCGGCGGACGTGGACTCAACGATGAGGGCGGCGCTCGGGACCCGATGGACGCCGGTGAACGACGGCCATCTATCGGCGATGAGTGGTACTAGGAGATAGCAGCGCTATTGCGCATTCAGGGGTGCACTTATGGGCAGCTGGGAGCGACGGTGGCGACCGGCGGTGAGCTAGGAGCGGAGGAGGCTTTCTACTTTTGTTGGACGGAGGCTCCAGCGACGCTCCGGCGACGAGGAGGGGCGCACGAGGTGGCTTGAGCTATGCTGATCACAATGGTGCAGTCGGCGAGGCAACGGCGGCAACGATGGTGGCGCAATTCACCGGGGAAGAAGCTCGGCCGAAAACCCTAAATTGCTAATTGTGGTAGCGCTAGAGCAATCGAGGCGACGAGGGTGGCGGCTCTGGGTTCCGAAGGGTCAGGCGATCCTAGGGGGCTATTTATAGGGCTCGGGCGAGTCGGGATAAGGAAACCATAATTTGAGTCCGTTTTGAATACGAAATCAAATTTTGAAATCATGGAGATTGAATCCGATTCGAGATTTGATTCAGACGGATTCGGGTGCGGGGAGATAAGGGCTAAAGATTTGGTGCGGAAAATTCGACATTTTAGTTGGAAAAACGCATTGTCGGTTTTGAGCTCGAGCTCTGGCAATGGCGGCGAGAACGGGCGCGCACAAGGTTGACGACGACGCGGTGGAGATGAAGATAGCGAGACCCACCTGGCAGCGAGGCTAAATAGCGCGACGCGGGGCGCGTCCAATTAGCGCTCAGAGCCGCCCGTCGGATGCGAAGCTGGCGCGGCCTTGCGAGAGAGAGATCGATGATGGGGACCACATTAGCGAGAGGCGAGGCGCCACATGGGCGGGCGGGCCGCATGCTAGGCCGCGTGGGAATAGTGTTGGGTTTCGGCCCGATACTGTTCCGAAGGATTTTAAATATGTTTTCTATTTTACAAAATACATAAAATTCAAATAGCAAATAGAAAATAGCAATGAACTTAAAAAATCCCAAAAAGTTCTAGAAAATATATCTAAGTACATAGAATCTAAATAAAATTGTTTTGACAATTGTTGATGTTGGGATTAAGCACATTAAATTATTTTGATATTAAAAGTCTATATTAAGCTTTAGAGAAAATCAATAAAAATTCATATGGTGAATTTTTCAACTAGTAACTATTCAAAAGATTTTTAGAGTTCAGAAAAATGGGATGTTACAAACCTCCCCCCTTAAAAGAATCTCGTCCCCGAGATTCAGGCTAGCTAGAGAAGATGCTAGGAAACTCGGCTTTCAACTCTTCTTCACGTTCATACGTTGTTTCTCCTTCTGAGTGGTTGCTCCACTGAACTTTGCAGAAACGAATGATCTTACTTCTAGTATAACGCTATGCAACATCCAAAATCTTGACTGGCTGCTCTTTGTAAGCGAGATTTTCTTTCAACTCAGTTGCATCCAACGGAGTTTGTTCTTCTGGTGCACGAAGACACTTCTTTAACTGGGAGATATGGAAGACGTTATGTATTCCTACTAACGACCGCGGCAGCTCCAACTGATAGGCAACTTCTCCACGGCATTCAAAAATCTTGAACGGACCAACATACCCAGGGACAAGTTTCCCTTTTGCATGAAACCGTTTGACACCTCTAAGTGGAGTAACTCGGAGATAAACAAAATCTTAAGGCTCAAAGCTGAGATCACGGCGACAATTATTAGCATAAATTTTCTACCTGGATTGGGCAATCTTCAATCATTCTCTATCATGGCCACTTTCTCCTCTGCTTCTTGAATAATATCTGGTCCAAATACCAAACATTCTACAGGCACGACCATACAAGGCTTCAAATGGTGACATTGGCAAACTAGCTTGATAACTGTTGTTGTACAAAAATTCTGCATACGGTAAACTTTTGTCCCAACTGGTAGCATTAGCTAGAGCACAGGCTCTCAACATATCCTCCAATATTTGATTGACTCTTTCAGTCTTTCCATCTGTTTGAGGATGATAATCAGTGCTAAAATTAATGGGAGTTCCCAGAGCCTCATGCAGACTTTTCCAGAAATGAGAGGTGAACTGAGATCCTTGATCTGACACTATCTTCTTAGGCACACCATGTGGACTGACGATTCTTGACATATATAATTCTGCAAGGCGATCTCCGGAGTAAGTGGTCTTGACTGGTAAGAAACGGCAACTTTGGTTAGACGATCAACTATTACCCAAATTGAATCGTAACCCGATTGAGTCCTGGGTAAACCGGTATTGAAATCCATTATGATCTCTTCCCACTTCCACTCTTGAATCTTCAGCGGTTGTAACAAACCTGCTGGTCTCTGATGCTATGCTTTTACTTTTTGACACATGTCGCACAAGGCAACGAATTCTGCGACTTCTCGTTTTAAATTTGGCCACCAGAATTTATTCTTGACATCCTGGTACATCTTAGTACTACCAGGGTGAATCGAATACTTTGGCCCTGTTTGGTACAGCTGTGGCTTTCCTAAAAAGCGGCTTCCTACATCTTTGTAGGCTTTTCCTACCGCGGAATGGTCAGTGCTTTTCGATTTGGTGTTTGGTCGTCTGCTTTTAGGTAATCGGTTTGCAGCTTCCGAGATATGAAATGTCTGAAATGCTCATGAGGACAGTAATGACTTATTTGATGTCGTTTAACTAAATTAACAACATTAAATGGCATTTAACGACATTTAAGAACATTTAACAGTATTTAACAATAAAACTTCAGAAAGCATGTGAAAATAATCTGGACTAGAAGATCACCCCTTATACATAGTTTAAATTGGCAAGTACTACATACAAAATATCGTGATATATCTTCCATCTATCCTATCGTCATGCTACCAAAGCTATTGCAATAGCGTCACGAGGCCGCTCATATCAACATCATCCATAATGTATGTATCATCATGTGCGCCGAGGTTAGTGGACATGTCCCCGCCTACATAATCATCATTCCCGGCTCACGAGAAAAATCATTATCAATCAAAGCACTATCTCGAATAAAATTATGCAAAGCCATTGTTGCAATGATAATTTTCTTTTGCTTGTGCTCATTGTAACTTAGAATTTTAAGTAGACTCAATCGAATATGCCAGTGGGAAGGCGAACATGCAAGATTGCTTTAAATACTAGGTATGAGGTGGGTAATTTCTGCGAAGTCTGGGGGTATTCTTGGAACGCTGGAGGTGGGAAGCTGTGGGAAGCACCTCAACACTGGCTTTTCGCTTTTGGCTTCCATATGTATTGACTTTGAGCTTCTGTGAAAGCCGTAAAAGTCAACTGCTTGTACGACTTACCGCTTTTCTCACCCAAAAGCCAAAGCAGAAGCTGTACCAAACAGGGCCTTTGAGTCATGGGCTTCCTTCAAGATTAGCTGTCTCAAACCATCACTGTCTGGTACACAGATACGTCCATTAATCTACAGTACATCTTTATCATCTCTGGTGAAGTTCTTAAATTTCCCTTCTGCCATCTTCTTCTTGATGTCGGAGATTTTCGGGTCATTTGGTTGGGCTTCACAAATCCGTTTATCCATAGTAGACTGTACCTCTAGATTAGCCACAAATCCTTTAGATACAACTTCTAGCTTCAGCTTCTAGAATTCCTCTTGATGTATGAACAAATTTTTTTCACTTCCAAGGCATTGTAGTAACTCTTACGGCTCAAGGCATCTACAACGACATTGGCTTTACCAGGATGGTAGTGGATTCTAAGATCATAATCCTTTATTAACTCCAACCATCTTCCCTGCCTCATGTTCAGGTCAGACTGAGTGAAAATATACTTCAGGCTCTTATGATCAGTGTATACATCACAACGATTACCGATGAGGTAATGACGCCAAATTTTCAAAGCATGCACTATGTCAGCTAATTCCAGATCATGGGTAGGATAATTCTCCTCATAGGGCCTCAGTTGCTTTAACGCATAAGCGACGGCTCTTCCTTCTTGCATCAGGACGCATCCTAATCCTTATCACGAAGTATCACAATAGATATCAAAATCCTTGCGAATATCTGTAAGATCAGCACTGGGGCTGAAGTTAAACACTTCTTCAATTCCTGGACACTTTCTTCACAGGCTGTAGTCCAAATGAATTTTTTCTCCTTCTTCAACAATTGCGTAAGAGGCTTAGCAATCGTTGATAATCCTTCGATGAAACGGCGATAACATCCCGCCATTCCCAAGAAACTACGAATCTGAGTTACGGTCTTGGGTTGCTCCCAATGTAACACTGCCTTAACTTTTCCGGGATCGACAGCTACTCCTTCTGCTTTGATCACATGACCAAGAAAATCAACTTCCTTCTTCCAGAATTCACATTTGCTGAACTTAGCATACAATTGATGCTCTCTAAGTTTCTCTAAAATTACTCTCAAATGCTCAGCATGTTCTTCTTCTGTCTTGGAATAAACCAAAATATCATTAATAAACACAACTACAAACTTGTCCAAATATTCCATGAATACCTTGTTCATCATGTTCAAGAAATAGGCAGGGGCATTAGTCAGACCAAAGGACATGAATAAAATCTCGTAATATCCGTATCTTGTTGAGAAAGCGGTTTTCGATATATCCTTAGGACAAATCTTCAACTGATGGTAACCTGATCGCAGGCCGATCTTCGAGAATACTCTGGCTCCTTTCATCTGGTCGAACAAATCATCAATTCGGGGCAATGGGTACTTGTTCTTGATGGTGACTTCATTCAGAGAACGATAATCAATGCATATTCTCGTGCTTCCATTCCTTTTCCTTACAAACAAAATGGGTGCTCCCTGTGGCGACGAACTAGGTCTTACGAAACTTTTCTCAAGAAGTTCTTCAATCTACTTCTTCATTTCTACCAACTTATCGGCTGGCATCCGATAGGGTCTCTTTGAAATTGGTGCTGTCCCTGGTACTAGGTCAATGACGAACTCGATTTCACGGTTCGGTGGCATTCCTGGTAATTCTTCTGGAAACACATCAGGGTATTCTCTGACAATAGGCACATCTTCCAAAGATACGGTCTTCATGTTGTTGACCAACAAATGTCCATCACGGACGAAGGTGGCTAGAAACTCCACTTTCTTTCCCTTGGTATCCTCAATTGTTACGGCTCTTCGGCCACAATCTAACACAGCGTTGTGTTTGGATAACCAATCCATGCCAAGGATGACATCTATGGTCTGGGTGTTTAGAACAATTAGATTAGCTACAAACTCGTCTCCAGCTATGAGTAACTTAGCTCCTAAACATCCCACATCAGAACTTAGCTTTGCTCCAAACAACTGGACTAACAAAGTATGCTTAAGTTGCATAATTTCTAAATTATTCTTAGTTGCAAAAACTCCCAAAACAAACGAATACGAAGCTTCATAATCAAACAGAACTAATGCAGGTACTGAATTTATAAGAAACTTGCCCAGTACGATGTCGGGTGCTTCCTGAGCTCCTTCCAAAGTAACGTGGTTGACATGACCTCTGACCACTGATTGCAGTGCTCCTCCGGTTTGACCGGTAACTTGAGAAGTCCCTTGATTGTTGCTCTATGCTGGTATCTTGGCTGGTGTAGCTCCAAGGTTGAAGCGTACTGGAGTTATCGTTCCATTTTAAGGGCATCGATTGGCGAAGTGCCCTGGCTGGCGGTAGGTAAAACAAACTCTGGGTCCATTCTGTGGGTTGCTTCCTAGATTGGGGTTGACTGGTACGGAACTGCGAAAGTTCTGAGCAAATGGACGAGGTGCTGAGGTTGTTGCAGGCGTTCTGAGATAATTCTGCGGGGGAAAATGGTTAAACTGCGGTGGAACCGTTCTTGCTTTCAGCTATGGCTGGTGACTTCCCTAAAGGGCCATTCTGCGCTTGCAGTTATCTTCCAATTCCTTGCGCTAATCTTCCAGAATCAAGGCTTTGTTGATTAACTCCTAAAAATTTGGAAAGGTGCGGGCAATCAGGTTGACTTGCAGTACAGTGTTCAATCCTGTTAGAAAATGACTCTGATGAGTCTTGTCGGTGGCGACATCTTCTGCAGCATAGCGGGCAAGTTGAGAGAATTTATTGAGGTAGTCAGTCACTGACATTCCTCCCTGCTTGAGAGCGCGGAACTCATCCTTCTTCGAATCCATGATCCCTTTCGGTACATGGTACTGGCGAAAAACAGTTGAGAACTCTTCCCACGTGATGTTTTGCGGTGTCTCATGCGCTACACAGAAGTTTTCCCACCATTCGGCAGCTATGCCTTCCATCTGGTGAGTGGCGTATAGGACTTTTTTATGATTGCTGCATTGGGTGATCAGCAGCTTCCCCTCAATAACACGAAGCCAATCATCAGCTTCCATTGGTGAGACATGTCCAGAAAAAGTTGGTGGACGAGTTCTCATGAACTCAGCTAGCTTGGATGGCCCGTGGTGACCATGAGCGACTTGGGCTCCAATGTGACGGTGGTTGTTGTTATTCTGGTTGTTCATAGTCTGTATCTGATTCATCATTGTATACATCAGCTGAGTTTTAGCTGCCATGAATGCTCCAAAATTATGTAGGTCAACTGAAGGTGCTTGTGGTGGAACTGCTCTTGCGGGGGTCTGCTCATTTTCTTCTGACGCAGGGGTGCCAGAACCACTTGCAGCAGCTTGACGAGTTTGAACCATCTGATGAAACTCCATGGGTTAGATAAGGTAGAAGGCACAAGATGAGTTAGGAACTAGGTTGAGGTAGGTAAAACCCAACAAACATAGCTCAAGAAAGATAAACTGAAATACTTATATTAATTAAGGTCTTAGCATGGCTGCAACAAATGCCTCAGGGCCTTTACAGCTCATACTTGCACACAAGAAATAGGAACAAGCCTAGACACACAAACTACAGCCTAAAGGGAGACTCTCCTAACCTTAAAACTGGCTAAGCCTAAAGACTCGAACGGACTACTCGATGAGATAGCCTCCATAGCCCTGACGGTGCCCCACCTACTGTAGACTTGGAAACGAGCCAGCAACCTTGCAAACTGATCTTGATGTCCCGGGACTGGTGCAACAGGAACAGGCGACCCTGGTGCAGGTACAACTGGCTCCTCCGACTCTGCTGACTCCACTGGCTCTTCTGGCTCCACTGGTTCTTCGCTTCTTCTGGGTCTTCTTCTTCAAGGTCTTCCTCTTCAGGATCTTCCTCGTACTCGTACTGACCATAGAGAGTTTCCTCCAGAATGGCGATCCTTTCTTCCACCCTTTGCAAAGTCTCGTAGGCGCACTCCAGCTCTGTGGCGGCCAACTCCAGTGACTCCTCTTGGGCAGCGGCAAACTGGGTGAGATGCACGACAGTGGCGTTGCCTTCTCCTTCCGTAGACAGGTAACGTTCAGGAACATCCAATGCAAAGGTACGAGGGTGGTAGTGGAAGACAGTATCTCGAAGCTCACGAGCGTAGATATTGCAGATCCTGAGGATGGTGACACTACTACAGAAAAGGTCATCACAGACGGTTCGTAACAGTCATCACAGACGGTTTTTGAACCGTCTGAAATTTTATGTCTGAGATAACAGTGGTTATCGCGCACGGTTCCAACCATGAACCGTCTGCGATACTACGAATCACACGACGGTTCGTTGTTGGAACCGCTCGCGATACTGCGTAATCACTGATTTGCGGTGCCCACGAACCGCTCGTGATTACTCAGAATCACGCACGGTTCGTGGTCGGAACCGCCTGCGATTTCAGATATCACAGCATTTGGTTCGTCGCTGGAACCGCCTCGTGATAATTATTATCACGACGGTTTCAACTACAAACCGCTCGTGGTTATTCAAGATCGCTGCATTTCGTGAGTTAGAACCGTCTCGTGATAAGTCTATTAACCTAATTAAATTTTTCGTATTTTCACTAGCCTCGTGAATTGCTAGACATGCCCTCTGAAAACTAGCAAGTAGAAACATGTCACAGATAATTGCTGACAACTCAAAGTGATCATTTAACTCAAAATCAATTACATAAGAATGTTTCAAGTATATATTGTCGCTAGAGTTACAAATTGAATTACAACCAGTCAAAGTGAATTACAATATTGAATCAATTGTTTCGAGGTCGTTCATCGGTGTCGACGACGTGAAACTCTCTGTTGGTGTTAACTTTGTCTGCCTTGATGAAGCCACAGAGCTCCCCTCGAATGTGCGTGACCTGGTCCCAAATTTCAGAGCTTTAAAAATCTTTTAAATAGTAGTAGCAAGAAAATTCACCGTTTGGATTTATTTGAATATTAATTTAAAAAGCTTAATATGGACTTTAAGGACAAATTGATTTAATGTGCTTAATCCCAACATCAACAATTGTCAAAACTATTTTATTTAGATTCTATATGCTTGGATATATTTTATAGAATTTTCTGGAATTTTTCCAAAGTCTTTTGCTATTTTCTATGGGCTAATTGTATTTTCTCGGATTTATTAAAAGAAAAACCTATTTTAATTCCTTTCGAATGATCTTCGGGCCAAGCCCAACACTATTCCATCACGCCAAATTGCAGCCTCGCGCTTCGCTTTCAACCGTTGGATCGCCATCGCACGGCTGCCGCCGCCCGTATTTGCGCTTCCTCGCCGGCCGACCAAGGGCCGCGATCGAGTCGTCGTCTCCGCGGGATCTTCTTCCTCCTCGCGCGCGTGCGTGCTGCCGCCATTACCGAGAGCTTCACTCCCGTACGACAACGGCGATTCTCTCGCTGATTTCTTGAGCCGACCCCACCAAATCGTGTCTTCAGTTATTTCTTATCCGTTCTAAACCAAATCAAATCCCGAATCAGTTTCAATCTCCCCAAATCTCGGATTTTTAAATCGCGGCCGCTTTGCACCGATTTGGGATTTCAAACCGGCGCCCAGAGCCTATAAATACCTCCCTTAGGATCGCCCGGGCCTCCGCAACCCAAAGCCGCCACTCTTATCGCCTCGATCGCCCTAGCGCCGCCGCATTTCGAGTTTTAGGGTTTTCGGCCGAGTTTCTTCTCCGGTGAATTGCGCCGCCGTCTTCGTCGCTCTTGCCTCGCCGATTGCACCGTTGTGATCAAGAAGTCTCAGCTACCTCGCGCGCGCCTCCTCGTCGCCGAGCATCACGAGCGCCCGTCCGACAAAACCAAACGGTTTCTCCGCCGCTTCTTCCTCGCCCGGCCGCCACCGCCGCTTCCGACCATCGGTAAGGGTACCATCGGTGCGCAATAACCTGTGGAACCTTCGTACCTTTGGTCACCGGCGACTCGGCGGCGAGCCCTAGTCCCAGCGCCGCCGCTTTGGGCCGTGCGTCGTCGCGACCACGCCAACGCGCCGTCACCTCTAGCGCTTGCGTGTCATCTGCGTGGCGCCACATCGGTCGCCGCGTGGCTCATCCACCGCCACCTCACTCCTTGGCTCGGTGAACCCGATTCACCGTGAGCTGCAGGACCGACAAAGGTCCCACCACGAGACGGGTTTTAATTATTTCTTTTTCGGTGAAATTCATTGCTGACGTCAGCCGACGTCATTAATCCGAATTTCCTTTATAAAAATAATTCGGGAAATTCAAGAAAATCCAAATTAGGGTTTAATTGATTTTCCAATCTTCCAAAGCCCATATCTTTTGCATCCGAAGTCCAATTGAGCCCATTCAAATTTGTAAATTCATATAAAATTAAGATCTATTTAATGGTGAATTTTATTTAATTTTTGGAGTTTGTTTTGCCTCTGTTATTTATTTGTTTTGTTTCTTTTGTCTCGCTTTGCAGTAGACGTCGATACTTGGGAATTTTGCGTAAGAAGGAGCACCTCAAGACCAAGACCAATATCTAGATCTATTCCAAGGCAAGTTATACCTTTGATCATATTGAACCCAGTTTTCAAAATACTTTGTTTCAATGTATTGCATTCTATATCAAGTAATTATTTAAATGCTTTTGGGTATAGTTATTAATCCAAATTGTTATGCCACATTGTCTATTGTATGCCATGATCTTTTGGCACCCTAGGTTGGTTAATTATTAGTTGGTATTATCGTAGCACCAACGTGGGTTGGTCAGATACGATTAGACTGCTTAGCCATGCCACGAGTCATCATCTCATGTGAGAGTTGCAATTATAAACTTGACTAAGTGATTATGGAACTGTGTGAGGAAACTGTGTGTGCTGTGTGCTATTACTCGTTGATGGCATGTGTTGCACTTAATCAACCGGGTGGGAAAAGATTTAGACTGAGGCAAGTGGTGGATCTGTGTGAACGGTGGAGCTGTGTGCTATAAACTTTGTGATTTGGGTAAAACTGAAAGTCTTGCCTTAGTCAAGTAAGGACTTAACTTTGTGCGCCATTGAACTGGCCTTCTTGCATGCGACCACATGCCTAGTATGGGCCGGGCCTGACTTAGTAAGTTATGGAGTCTTGACATTGACAACTCAGTTGTATTTAAGCCGTGTGATGGGTCGAGGTGTGATATGTCACATCGCGGGACTTCGTTCACGATCCTCGTCCAATGGTGTGTGTCGCTCCAAGGGTCGTGTGTACAAATTGACTACAGAAAGCACACCAGAGTGTCATTGTTTGAGATGAAGTTTCGAAAGGTTTTGTTATGGTCGATGATCACTACACCGATTGTATCGTGGGTAAAGTGTACAAACTCTGCAGAGTGTTAAATCAATCTATTCGAATAGCCGCGTCTCTGCTATGGACATGCTCTGGAATTTCACACGAGGGGTAGATTTTCATAAATATAAATGGGAAGGGTCAGCTGTGTGAGATAACTTGTTCAGCTGTGTGAAATAACTTGATTAGACTGTGTGTCCTTTGTGAAATCAATTGTTAACTTATTATTGTCTATTTGTTTTGAATTACGCTTTCAATCTATTATTTGTATTCAATTGCAAATGTTGCATTTCGCAAAATAACCACGAAGCCATTCCTTTGGAATAAGCTATCATGTATAAATGCATTCTGTGGTATGACTTATGCGAGTACGTGTGTACTCACTCTTGCTAAACAAATCAACAGAAGTGGAGGAGTCGTCGCCTACTTTTGAAGAGGAATTCTATGAAGGTTGAGCGTTAGGGTCTTGATCCCAGTCAGTTGCCTGTGGTAAATTGATGGGAGCCACCGGAGTTTATTTCGTTTCCGCTGCAGTTTATTTCTTTATTGTCACTTTGCATGGCTTAATAAATGTAAAACTCACCATAAGGTCCCAACAATTATTTGTTATTTAAAGGTACTCGCTTATTCTTATATTCGTTGTATGGATGTGATATTTCATCAATGTTGACACTGTGTGCACTAGCGTGATCCTCGACTAGTGCGTAATACATGAGGGTCCAGATTTGCATATTTGGGTCCCGACATATATGTACAACCGGATTCGAGACGCAATATTACGAGTATGATATATGATTATTGTGTTGTAGCGCGCATCAAAATCGCATCCCGTGAGTCGCTGTGGCGCTGCTCCTTGTATAAACCTCCTCGCAACATAGCCGATGAACGCCTACATGATTCAAAAAGTTATCCTTGTCCATTTAAAACGAAGGAAGACTACAATAGAGTTATGTGCGAGGAAATGAACATACTCACGAGTATTCCTTTAAGAATGGTGAAGTCGTGATTTTGTTGAGTAGAGAATCAAGGTACAATACCATGTTCCTCTTGGCACTAGAATCAAGAATCCAAAGGAACCTACTCGTATGTCGCTATAGTCATATACCTATGTTGAAACGTAATTTGTATAGAAAATATTGAAGCATTTACTCGTTTGTAGGGCACCATTATGTACTCCCCGCCGCTCGAGCAAGCAATCCCATTTTTATGTAATTCTCGACGAGGATGCGCCTTTGTTGATTGTTTGCTCAGAGACCACGTGGTGGGTCGAGAAACCCACCGGTTCTTTGATTCGACAGCACGTTTCATAATGTATCTGTACATAAGCAATGAGTTATGATATTTATCGGTATCACGTGAGTGTAGAAATTGATTGCACACACTTACGCTGTCCAAAGATCGTAGAAGTGAGGCGCCGAGGCGCTTAGGTTGTATAAGTCAAATAAGTCTTCGGCCCCACGACGGCGTGGCGTGCTCGTGGAGAAAATGCTCCTCCCGTATGTGACGGTGATTCCAAAGATGACCCCCTTCGCCTCCGGTCTTGCGCAAGTACCAATCATGCAAAGCTTGACAAGCTACTCCCGAGCTCTTTAGTTCTCACGAGACCAACGGACTTCCGAGTGAGTATTTGACGGGGTTGGGAGGTACCTTAATGTTCTTCGATTTCGATTTCTCCTAACGAGGCGGGTGAGGGACGCCTTCCCCGCAGTGACGCCTCAGGGGACCGATATGGTGACACGCTTTTCTTGTCCCTTTGTTGTCTTCGACGGAAGCGATGTGGCGCCTTCAAGCTTTGGTTGAGGCGACTCATCGAGGGTCCTATTGGAGAGGCGGTGGTCCTCTCGATATCGCGTCATCGAAGGGTCCAAAGGCGATGTCCTTCTTGGGCCATCGGATAAAAGTGTGCGTGGCATCCTCGATTCTCGATTTCTTCGTTCGGGAATCTTCCAATGGATGGCTATGAAATTGTCATGGACCATGTCCACTGCACTCGTGTAACCTCGCCACCGGGCACCGTCGCAGATCGCCTTCCCGGTATGGATACACCATACCCCGCCAACCTCAATAGGAATCGACCCTACTATCCTCACTTGGAGCTTGCATGCGTTGGCTCCTACAAAAGCATACACAATTAGCTAAGGCGCCCTATAGGTCTATCTTTGAGCACTCCAGAGATGTACATTACCTCGATGTCGCCGATCGGTAATTGCACGCCGTCATGTCCGTAATTATGTGTGGACGCGACGCTATCCGATGTTGAGCGGTGACTTGCTCCCAAATTATCAGGCGGCTTGCGCCGCATGAGTTGATTTACTTGGTTCTCGCAAGTTTGTTATTTGTTCTTGAAATTGTGCAATAATCACATGTTCCAACCGAGCCGTGGTCGGTCCTTCGATCTCTTCCTACTCCTATACGTGCCGGAGTTGTGTGGGAATCCATCCTCCAAGGTACGTAAACCCCAACTCCTCGCGTGCGACCCGGGTGCTCCTTGTTTCCCAGGGCCGTAGACAGTACATCCTTCTCCATGTCTACTTCGAAGGAACCTTGGGAACATGCGGAAGTCAATGCTTCCTGCAAGAGAACATCATGTTATTGTTGTGGATTTCATGGGGATATGCTCCAGATCTTAGGATGATGTGACAATTGGCAATGGCGCTTACGGTTTGTCGCTTCACGCGCTTTCGACAAAGTTACTGTGCTTATCGTCAGGGCGGTCCGACCGGTCCTTGCACGGCGGTCCGATCGGTCCCAAATCGGTCGGACCGCCATGGGGGCGTCGGACCATGATAACCAAAAGTGTTCAAATCGAGTGGGCCAAAAATAGGTGTTGTAGACAAGTAAGGATCCCAATGCACTTGGTCTCATGATTTTGGAGTCTCCAGTGAAAAGTTCTATTGGTTTAAAGTTTCCAGAAGGTTTCGGATTTTGGGAGCTTGAATTTCGCTAAGTCTTAGGCGGTCCGACCGCTCACGTGGAGCGGTCCGACCGCCATGGCGGTCCGACCGCTCACTGGAGCGGTCGGACGGTAGAATTACTTGAACGCCGCCAACTTCGTGGCGATGTTGTTTTGTTAGATCAAAGTCATTGGTTTCATGGCATATGATTTGCATGATGCATGTTTTGACTAACATGGGTCAAGTTGTGAAGAACTTGTTCCCGAATACGTGTTTTCTTGTCTGTGGTTGTGCAGGTAGCTTGGTGGTCAACGACGGTCAACGGCGAGGAGAATCGGGACTAGACGTGAAGAGTTGAGGTCCAGAACGATCGACGATGCCGGGTGAGGTCAACGACTCAAGCGTGACACAAGATGGACAAGGGTGACCTATTGGCGAATCCATGATGCATGGTGAAGCGGTTTAGGTCAAAAGGTTAAAGACGGCGCTGCGGCGTGCGTGTGTGACCCGCTTGTTAGTGGGCCTTAACGGGAGCCCAATTAAGTCAAACCCTAAGAGTTTTAGGCCTCCACTATAAATAGGAGGAGATGGTGGCTGCACCTCTTCCTCTCTCGCCTTTTTATGTTTCAAAACCCTAATTGTCTTTAGGGGAGTTGAGGTGGAGGCAAGGGCTCTTGATGGTTTGTGGTGAATTTCGTGATCTTTGATTGTCCACGATCCATGATGGTGTGGATGTAATCCAAAGAACAATCACTAAATCAATCTATGCAAGGTTTGCTTGAGATAAGTCTCTTTTCGTTCTTGCTTTCAATTTCGTGTTTTTAGGGCTTTCTTTGATCCGCGAGTTTGTGATTGATTCTTTCACGTGAATTAGCTTGCTGTGATATGTGTGAATCTATCTAGCATCATCTTGATCATCAATCCTCACGAACAAGCTTTAGGATCAAGTTTTCGTTCTTGCCCTGCTTTTAGACCTTCGTTAATCAATTGGTAATTGCTCAAGATCGCTCCAAGAATTATCATAATATTCGATTGGAATAGGTCCTCAATAGTATAGAGAAGGTGTGTGCAAAGTTTCATGAAGTTTGGAGTTGAGAATCAAAAGTTAGACCTAATTGCAACTTCGCCATCGGCTGATTTTACTTTTCAGATCGGTTAGATCGCCGTCCGATCGCCCGTCACCACCGGTCCGACCGATTTGAGCGGTCCGACCGCCAAGATAACAATGTCCGACCGCCCGCAATCGGTCCGACCGGTTCACTACAGAGGTCGACCGCCAGACTTGTGTTGCTTTGATTCTTGTTGATTATTGTCGCATTGCTTAGGGTTTTATTGATTCAATACTAGTCTTCCACAGATCGGTATATTGATCTTCATAGCTTTCTAATAGCTACCGGAGTGAAATTGTATTGAGTTCATAATTTGTGAAAAAGTGAGCGTGCTCCTATTCACCCCTCTAGTCGCTTTTACGGTCCAACAAGTGGTATCGAGCCCTGCTAGTTCAATCTTGATCTTAACCGTCACCGAACTTTGGCGATGGATAAGTTTTCTACTAAACCGCATATCTTCGATGGGCACGACTATGCCTATTGGAAGAATCGTATGCGCGTCTTTCTTGAGAGCGAGGACAAGCTATTTGGGATGTTGTTAGAGCCCATTGGTTATTCCCGAAATTGCTACACCGCTTCGCAATTCTTTTGGCTAACAACAATAAGGCTAAGAATCTTTTATATGGTGCACTTGGTAGACAAGAATATGATCGAATTTGTAATCTTTCAATCACAGATGAAATTTGGAACACTCTCAAACATATCATGAGGGTTCGTCCCAAATCAAAAAGGTGCGCCAAAGCACATACAAGCGTGAATACAATAAATTCGAGATGCGCCCCGAGAGAGCATCGATGACATTTTCATCGCTTTAATAAAGTAATTAATCAAATGAAAGTCGTTGATATTGAATATTCTCAATCTGAAAATGCCACCCATCTCTTGGCCGCAATCAACACCAAGGAGTGGGAGATGAAAGCTACCGCTATAGAGGAAAATGTTGATCTTTCAAGTCTTACTTTAGAATTGCTTTATAGTAAACTCAAGACTCATGAAATTAAAAGAGTTGATCATCCCAAGAAAGATAATTTAGCTTTGGTAGCGATCCTCTCAAAAGGCTTTTGATGACTCTTTTGAATCTTCTTCCGGATTTTCATTTGCTTGTTTATCCGCTATTCATGAAGAGGAGCTTGAAAGTATTCCTCAAACAGAGTTAGCTCTTCTAGCTAAAAAATTCACACGGCCTACAATAATGTGAGAAACAAAAGAGAGGTGGTCCTGACATGCTATGAATGTGGTGAGCTCAATCATATCCGCAAATTGCCCCAAGTCAAAGGTAAGAGCAATCATAAGGAAGGAAAGCTACTTGGAAGAAGCCTCCTTTCAACAAATCAAGGTATGAGGCTAATAAGCTTGTGAAGGTCGCCACCGGTCCTTGCCGCTTTGAGGATCAATCCTTGAGCGATGTGGATACCGGGAGTGAGGAGGACAAGGAGGAGGAGATCCTCAAGGCAAAAAGAAAGGAAGGCCAAAGACTTCACCGGCATGTGCTTCATGGTCGACACCGATTACATTGATGATGATGAGGTATCTTTTTCTTATGATGAGCTTTACGCTAAATATGATTCTATAGTTGAGCAATTGCTTAGTCAAGATGAAGCGCTAGAATTTGTTATGACAAAAATAAGAAATTAGAGTCAAAGATTAACAAACTGAAAGTAGAGCTTAAAAATGCTAAGACTCTTGAACTCGATGAATGTTTATCTTGTCATGCTATGCACTCGTAAATTACTAAGTTACAAACTGCTCATAATATTTCAGACAACAACTTGAGAATGCTAGATCTGAACTAAATGAAATTAAAAGTGCTCCTTGTGAAAAATGTTTAGAATCTAGTAAATTGATTGCTTTTGATGTGTTTGATTCTAGCCCTTGCACTTCATGTTTAGAAAAGGAACGTGAAATCAAAGATATCTTAGAAGTCGCTAGAGTCAAATATGCTAAGCTTAAGGACAATATTGAAAATACTACTTGTGCTTCTTGTTCCACTCTTAAGCTTGAAATTGCTTTGTATAAGGAGAAATCTATGGATAAAACTTGTGATGCTTGTGTTAACTTGAGAAAAGAAAATGCTTACCTTCATGATACATTAGAGAAATTTTCTAAAGGTAAGAAACAATTAAACATGATTCTTGACAAGTCTAAAACTCCTTATAAGAAGCAAGGTTTAGGATTCAATTCTTTTCAAGACAATTCAAACCCAAAAGTCATTCAAGTCTTGGAAAAGGTTTAATTGAATTCAAAACCCAACCTCGCAAAAACATCTTTTAAATCTGCAGTTTTGCCCAACCTTGTATTAATTCAAATGGTGCTTCTTCTAGTGGTACCAAGTACCATTGCACTTATTGCAAAAAGGTGGACATTTGATTGAATTCTCACATGAGGTTGAAAATGATAGGAAAAGTTTTGATAGAATTTCATTCATGCAACCTAGAGCTTCTATGAGACATGGTAACATTGAAAAGAATAAACTGGATTAGGATTTGTCTCTCATGCAAATCATTATGTTTCTAAATATCCTAATTCTAATGTTTATCGATCAAGGTCCGATCATTGGTGGTCACCGGTCGACCGCTTTGGTCACGGCTCGACCACACCAAATGCCGGCCGATCGCCATGGATGATTCAAGTCTCATTTTAATTTAAACATTGCTCATAACCGAATGTTAGATGAAATCAAGGATAGTACTTCGGTTTGTATACTCCTTGCGACGCGTGTCTCAAGATCGATTCCTAAATCATGTTTATCTAATCCCGAGATTGAGACACATCGTTCTTTGTTCCTTGATTTTCGTGGATTATCGCGGAAAGGGAAGAACACGTGGTTCGTTGATTCCGGATGTTCACGCCACATGACCGGAACTCAAAATGGTTCACCTCTTTCACGCGGCAACAGTGATGACTTCATCACTTTTGGAGATGATACACAAGGGCGAATTGAAGGAACAGGATCAATTAGGGTAAACAACAAATTCATTCTAAAGGATGTCGCTCTTGTGGACAAGCTTAGGTATAATCTTCTTTCTGCTTCTCGACTTCTTGATGATGGTTATGAGACTGCTTAAGAAAATGCTTGTCGTGTGCTTGATTCTACCGTGAGCTTGTGTTTGGAATCTCTAGAGTTGGTAGAATTTTTGAGCCGATTTTTCGTAATCTCTTCTTTGGATCTCTTAAATGTTTGCTTACATCTTCTTCTCGATTTACGGCTTTGGCATCGACGCTTGGGGCACATTGGTTTTGATCATCCGACGCGAGTTAGCAACCTTGATCTTATGAGAGGTTTGCCCAAACTCAAAGTCGCCAAAGATGCAGATGTGCGCCTGTAGGCATGGCAAACAAGTTGTTGCCTCACACCCTTCTCGTGACTATGGTTATGACCGACGACCGGTGATACTGCTTCATATGGATACCGCTTGGTCCCGCTAGAGTCCGGTCGCACTGGTGGAAAATGGTATATTCTAGTCATAGTCGATGATCTTTCAAGATATACTTGGTGTTCTTTCTTACTTCAAAAGATGAAGCTTTTGGTTATTTTCATGACCTTGTTCTTCGCTTGGCTTCGAGCTTCTCGGTGCTTTGAGAGCGATTCGCAGTGATAATGGCACGGAGTTCAAAAATGCTTCTTTGCTTCTTTTTGTGCCGAGCGTGGTATTGAGCATCGCTTCTCCTCTCCACACGCCCTCAACAAAATGGCGTGGTGGAAAGGAAGAATAGGACCTTGGTCGAAATGGCTAGGACGATGCTAGATGAGTATAACACACCGAGGAGATTTTGGGCGAAGCTATTGCTACGCTTGTCATATTGCCAATCGTGTCTTTTGAGACCTTCTTTAGGCAAGACTCCTTATGAGCTTCGCTTTGGTAGAAAACCCTCTGCTTCGCATTTCGAGTTTTTGGATCAAAATGTTTTATCCTTAAGACAGGCAACTTAGATAAATTTGAATCAAGAACTTTTGATGGGGTATTTCTGGGTTATCCTGCTCATTCGAGGGGTTTTCGAGTTTTTAATAATGAGACTAACATTATTCAGGAGACTTGTAATGTCACTTTTGATGAGACTAGCCCTGGAGCTAGATCAATTGCTACAGATGATTTACAGGTGACAGAGAGCATTATTGTGGAGGAAGATGAGGACGGTTAATGTCATTCCCTCATCTGCTTCTGCCGAGGCGCCTATATTGATACAAGAACTCGCTACGCCTACTTCACCTTCGCTTGAGGCTCTGCTTGCATCATCATCATCAGCACTGCGGAGGTCGAAGAAACGACATCTCACCCGGCGCCCACTTCGTGATTTAGAGACAAAGATCCTCCTGAATGATAATAGGTAATCTACATGAGCGAGTCACTCGCTCCAGGTATAATGATCCAAATCTCTACTCTCATTCGGCTTTTGTTGCTTCTTTTGAACCCCGCGATATATCACATGCTTTATCTGATTCTAGCTGGGTAAATGCCATGCATGAGGAGTTAGAGAATTTGAAAGAAACAAAGTTTGGAACCTAGTAGAACCTCCTAGTGGTCATAATGTTATAGGAACCGTTGGGTGTTTAAGAATAAACAAGGTGAGGATGGTTCTGTGGTTAGAAATAAGGCCAGATTGGTAGCTCAGGGTTTCAGCCAAGTTGAGGGGTTAGATTTTGATGAGACATTTGCTCCTGTTGCTAGACTAGAAGCCATTCGCATTCTGCTTGCATTTGCTGCATCAAAAGGTTTTAAATTATATCAGATGGATGTTAAAAGTGCCTTTTTAAATGGTTTCATAGATGAGGAAGTGTATGTTAAGCAACCCCCTGGTTTTGAGGATCCTAAATATCCAAATCGTGTTTTCAAGCTATCTAAAGCATTATATGGTCTTAAACAAGCCCTAGAGCCAGTATGATAGACTTAAGACCTTCTTGCTTAAAAATAATTTTGAGATGGGTAAAGTGGATAAAACTCTATTTATTCTTAGACGTGACAATGACTTCCTGCTTGCTCAAATTTATGTGGATGATATTATCTTTGGTGGTTCCTCTAATGCTCTTGTTTCCAGCTTTTCTGACACTATGTCCAGGGAATTTGAGATGAGTATGATGGGAGAGCTTAATTACTTTTTGGGACTTCAAATCAAGCAATGCAAGGAAGGAACTTTCATCCATCGACGAAGTACACTAAAGATCTACTCAAACGCTTCAACATGGGTGATCTGCAAGCCAATTTCCACTCCCATGGCAACTTCGATCGCTTTGGATCCGATGAGGAAGGAGAAGTCGTGGATCAACGCGAGTACCGCAAAGATGATCGGCTCTTCTTCTATATTTGACGGCCTCGAGACCGACATTCACTTCACTGTATGTCTTTGTGCAAGATTTCAGCGCTCTCGAGAACTTCCCATCGCCAAGCCGTTAAGCGCATATTCGTATTTACACTCTACCCTCTTATATGGCATTTGGTATTCTGCTCTTCACTTTGTCCATTAGAGGTTTTTCGATTCGATTTTGCGGTCGTTTGCTAGATAGGAAGAGTACCTCGTGCACTGTCACTTCCTAGGCACTTCTCTTGTATCTTGGTCTTCTAGGAAGCGGTCTTACATTGCACAATCCATCTTTGAGCGGAGTATGTAGTCACTGCTAGTTGTCAGAGCTGATTTTGTGGATGACGCCCACTTTGAAAGATTATGGGTTAAACTTTGCTAGTGTTCCTCTTTTACGTGATAACACTTCGCTATTAATATTGCTAAAAACCCAAGACAACATTCTAGGACTAAGCACATAGACATTCGCTTTCACTTCCTTAAAGATCATGTTGAAAAAGGTGATATTGTGATGCACTTCGAGAGTCCAAGCTCAATTGGCGATATTCTTACCAAGCCTTTAGATCAAACCATTTTCCTCTTTGAGAAGTGAGTTAGGGTAATTTATCCTTATGGGTTGGTTTGAGGGGAGTTTGATCTTTTCTAATCTTTCCTTGTTCTTTTGATCTTTTATTGTTCTTTTCCAACTTAGTGATCTTTTCGAACTTTTTAGGTTTTTAGGCTTTTTATTGCATCTCATTGTATCATATTGCATTCATATGAAAAATACAACAAGTGGTTACAACAAGTGGTATGAAAAATCCAAAAAGATGCATTGTAATATAAGATTTTCTCGCTTATCTTTTAAAAATGATGAAGCTTTGCCTATTACCCTTTGGAGCTTTTGTATTTCAATTCTTGCTCAATGTCATGTCTAGTTCTTTGACTTGCTAGAATTATCATGCTTTTACATGTGTAGCTAAGTCTTTGCTATATGAGCTAGAACCTTTAAATAACTCAAACTAAGAAATTGCAATTTGTGGATGTTTTAGCGAGTTGCGCAATTAGTGCTCCTCTTGTGACATTGGCCCTGTCAGAATTGCTTTGTTAGCTCTTTGATCTAAAATTGACCATTACTTGAGCTTTTGTGTTCTTGAGATTCTAAAATGCTCGTGTGAAAAATGAAAATCAAGATTGTCTTATGCTTAAATTGTGCCAAACTATTCTTACGAGACCGCTTGTCAAATGACATGAACTTGGAGATAGTTTGATGAACTGCATAATCTCATGGGGACTGCTTGTCGAAATGACATGAACCTCAAGATTTGTCGCCTTAGAAGCTTAGAAAGAGTTTGTGGATGGCTCCTAGTCCAGATCTTCTTTACTAAGATATACCTTTAATCAACTTTTGGTCGGCTTAGGATGAGTTTGTGGATGGCTCCTAGTCCGTGATCTTGTCACTAAGTTAGATCATTAGTCAACTTCAATATTCAATGCAAATGAAAAAAATTGACAAATGGGCATTTACAAAATATTGAGCAAAATGATTCAATACGGACTTGATTGACTCTTCATGTGGTCTTTGTTAGATTTTTGATCTCACTTTGACATTTGACATGGCCAATTTCACTTTAGGATCTCTGTTGATGAACTTGTCAATTTGAAGCGCTGCTTAAATTGATCAAATCTATCGCTTACTTTTGAGCCTTTGTGCTTAGCTTTGATATATATGTCTTACCATGATCTTGCTAGCGCTTGTCGGGCTTGATATGTTTGTTTGTGCAATATTAGAGATACTAGCTTGTTCTTTTGGGTAATCTCCAAAGCTTCTTGTAATCAAAAATTGAAAATACAAAAATTGAAGCCACTCCATTGCACTTCATGCATATTCCTCTTTATGCTTCTTTTGTTTCTGGCTTCTTTCTTTATTCTCTATTTGTTATCCCTGGATGAGAGGAAGGCGTGATTCCTTGATGAATCCATTGTCAAAGGGGAGAAGATGTGTTAAATGAAAAGATATTTCTTTGGGAGAAGATGTGTAATATTTCTTTGCTACTCTTATTTGGAGAAGATGTGTTAATAAGAAGATTGGGGGAGAAGTTTATACAAAGGGGAGAAACTGAAAATTTGAAATTTGATGATCATAGTGAGGGGGAGTTCTTGAGTTGCATTCTTATTGTCTTATTGAATATTCTGAACTTGAATTGCATTCTTTTATCCTCACAATGATCATAGGTTAATTGAACAATTGTTCTTTCATATGGACCTTATGTGAGAATTTTGACCCTTTTCTGGAAATCAAAGTTTTTATGCTTACTTTTGCCTTGTCTCACATGCCTATACTATTCTGATGCCAGCTTGGTCATTTACATTGCTTTTTCTTGCTTATGGACCAAGTTGTGCCTTTGTGCTAAAACCGCGAGTAAACTCGCTTTCAAACCTCTTACTTACATTTTACGGATAATTGCCAATGTGTTCATCAAGGGGAGATTGTGGATTTCATGGGGATATGCTCCGATCTTAGGATGATGTGACAATTGGCAATGGCGCTTACGGTTTGTCGTTTCACGCGCTTTCGACAAAGTTCTGAGCTTCTCGCTCAGAAGGTCCGACCGGTCCTTGCAATGTCCGATCGGTCCCAACCCGGTCGGACCGCCAGGGCGGTCGGACGGCGATAACCAAAAGTGTTCAAATCGAGTGGGCCAAAAATAGGTGTTGTAGACAAGTAAGGGATCCCAATGCACTTGGTCTCATGATTTTGGAGTCTCCAAAGAAAAGTTCTATTGGTTTAAAGTTTCCGAAGGTTTCGGATTTTGGGAGCTTGAATTTCGGCTAAGTCTTATATGCGGTCCGACGGCTCACGGAGCGGTCCGACCGCCATGGGCGGTCCGACCGCTCACCGAGCGCCGGGCCGTAATTACTTGAACGCCGCCAACTTCGTGGCGATGTTGTTTTGTTAGATCAAAGTCATTGGTTTCATGGCATATGATTTGCATGATGCATGTTTTGACTAACATGGGTCAAGTTGTGAAGAACTTGTTCCCGAATCGTGTTTTCTTGTCCGTGGTTGTGCAGTAGCTTGGTGGTCAACGACGGTCAACGGCGAGGAGAATCGGGACTAGACGGAAGAGTTGAGGTCCGAACGATCGACGATGCCGGTGAGGTCAACGACTCAAGCGTGACACAAGATGGACAAGGGTGACCTATTGGCGAATCCATGATGCATGGTGAAGCGGTTTAGGTCAAAAGGTTAAAGACGGCGCTTTGCGCGCGTGCGTGTGTGACCCGCTTGTTAGTGGGCCTTAACGGAGCCCAATTAAGTCAAACCCTAAGAGTTTTAGGCCTCCACTATAAATAGGAGGAGATGGTGGTGCACCTCTTCCTCTCGCCTTTTATGTTTCAAAACCCTAATTGTCTTTAGGGAGTTGAGGTGGAGGCAAGGGCTCTTGATGGTTTGTGGTGAATTTCGTGATCTTTGATTGTCCATCGATCCATGATGGTGTGGATGTAATCCAAAGAACAATCACGAAATCAATCTATGCAAGGTTTGCTTGAGATAAGTCTCTTTTCGCTCTTGCTTTCAATTTCGTGTTTTTAGGGCTTTCTTTGATCCATGAGTTTGTGATTGATTCTTTCACGTGAATTAGCTTGCTGTGATATGTGTGAATCTATCTAGCATCATCTTGATCATCAATCCCTCACGAACAAGCTTTAGGATCAAGTTTTCGTTCTTGCCCGCTTTAGACCTTCGTTAATCAATTGGTAATTGCTCAAGATCGCTCCAAGAATTATCATAATATTCGATTGGAATAGGTCCTCAATAGTATAGAGAAGGTGTGTGCAAAGTTTCATGAAGTTTGGAGTTGAGAATCAAAAGTTAGACCTAATTGCAACTTCGCCATCGGGCTGATTTTACTGCTTCAGATCGGTTCAGATCGCCGTCCGATCGCCATTACCACCGGTCCGACCGATTTTGAGCGGTCCGACCGCCATATAACAATGGTCCGACCGCCCGACAATCGGTCCGACCGTTCACTACGAGGTCGAGATCGCCAGACTTGTGTTGCTTTGATTCTTGTTGATTATTGTCGCATTGCTTAGGGGTTTTATTGATTCAATACTAGTCTTCCATTTGATCGGTATATTGATCTTCATAGCTTTCTAATAGCTCTTTGGAGTGAAATTGTTTTGAGTTCATAATTTGTGAAAAGTGAGCGTGCTCCTATTCACCCCCTCTAGTCGCCTTTACGGTCCAACAATTGTAGACACCATGAAGTTATGGACTTATTAACAATTAAGTGGTTCGAAATTTACTGGACGTTGAGACACCGCTCGCCTCGCGGGGTTTGTCGAGAGATGTTGCTCAAGACGTGGTGATGCCCTCGCTCTTAACTGTGATCGAGCGCGCTGCGTCCGAGATCATAGCAAACGGCCGCGGCGCTAGCCTCGTCCTCCGCCGCCATCTGCGTGGCTTTTACCCGCTGCATCTACGGGCCAAGTGCCGAGTCTCGGGGGTGAGTGTTTTGTGCTCGATAGCTCGGCGCGCGCACTTTGCTCCTGAAATTCAGCCGCCGTCTTCATCGCGCACGGCGTCCCATGTATCCCGCGACAAAAATTGATACGCCGTGAAGGGCGTCCACCCGTGTTCACGTCTCGCGTGACAAGCGTGCTCTTGAAGGTCCTCCACGCTGGGACATCGCCAGCCGGCGCGCGCTATCGCACACGTGCTCGGGTCCGCTTCGTGGAAAGTGAACGAGGCGTAAAGTTCACCACAACCGGTCTATCCGTGACATCCGCCGAGACTTCGAGTTGGGGTGGTGATGGGGACCTGCCTCTGCAAGTACCCATGAGACGGTTCGAATCTCGCACCGCTTTCTTGGGACTCAACGGATCCCGACGCCATCGACCTCCGTGATCGCTATGCGCCCGAGGGCAATTTGATATTCCTTTGCCTTCTCTGCGTACCACCTTGATCGGAGATCCAGACGATTTACGACGTCGATGACAATGGCGAAGACGGTGCCTCGCCATCTCGCTTACTTGCTATCTATATAAGTTACGCACGCAATTATTACATAGTATATAATATATGGGAAATTGCACAAAAATATAAACAAATATAATCAACGCTGGCCATCTTAGAGTAAAATAAAATAAATTACCATCGGCAGTACCATAAGAATCATCACGGTTCCCGTGTTTACCCAGTTAGTCAAGACCTAAGTATCGAGACTACCCACACCAACCTAGGTTAACCAAGATCTTGGTTTTTCAAGTCACCTTGGCTAACCTGCATTAGTCGGCAGACGGATACCCATGATACCTAGGCCAACCTAGTAAATCGGCACCGCCTTACTTCCATAGGTTTTCATCATTCCCAAGACTATACCTCAAGTTTCGATGCGAAAATTAATTAAGAAAACACAACCACGCTACCAACTAGATCAGATCGATGTTTATTAAGAAAACATAGTAAAATATTGATCAAGAACCGACAACTACAAGAGAGATTTTTCTTAATAAATGCAAAAAGTGAATGAAATAAAATACAACAGCTTATAAACTAAAATTCTCGAGAACATCTAGGGTGCACACTTAGTCAATTTCACTCGGTTATTTAAGACAAATCACAAAATCCAAAGATGATAAAACATAAGGAGTGCAAACAAACTAGCGATAGATATGACCTAAAGATGGGTCACCCAAGGGGAGGGGTGTCAGTTTGCAAATATCTAGCACTTCCTCCAAGTCTCCAACTAATGAACCTTCACACACATTATTTGATCAGAGCATAAATGATGAGCAAAACCACAAGCAAGAGTTACGAAAGGTGGCCAAGTGCTTGGCTTGCCCTTGAGTGAGAGGGAAACATACTTGGAGAAAAAGCACTACACACCTAGGAGCAAAAATGCAAACTGTCTGGGGAGGTCTGTTTGGTATCCCAAAATTGCTTAGGAATAGTCGGATTAGTAGGTCATGTTGGGGTGAACTAAAAAAGTTTGGGTAGAGTTGGATCTAAGTGTTGGCTAGGTAAACGCCCCGTAGTAGTAAGATGGTAGTTATAAACCCTGTGGACCACCCCTATGGCGCTAGCTATTCGATCACAATTTGCGTGTCCCCAATCCATGAACAATCAGTAAGTCAGATTTGCGTCTAAGGCTACGATGACTCCCATATATAACAACGCTTTTAGTCGCTCCTAAATCTAATGTACACGCATATATACTTTCTCGATTCTAATATAATCTGCCTTATTTAGTTGTCGCAGTGATGATAATAAGCATATTCAATGAAGATCGAGCCATACATCATAGTCATTTCCATCTGAGTCTTCTTTCCTAATGTCACCCATTCCCATAGCATGATGATAAGCATTATGGAGTAGCAAGTTGCATAATCGTGGAATGGAAGGAAACAAAAAATCACCCCAAAAAGTTGTCGCACTCGAGCTACACTTTGATTGATTTTTCATGCCAAGAGACTAGTGTCTAGCGTGGTTTTGAGGAAAATTTATCTCTCGTGAATGGATATATGTAGGCATTTTTGCCGGAGAGATGCAAGCTAGCAAGAATGAAATGTGTAGTTGCTTCTATACACATACAGAGGCCATAGTTATGAAGTTATTAATTTGGCTCAATTTGTCCATGTAAATGAACCAAATGGCTCTCAAGCCCCAAAGATGGAATACTTAAAAAATCCTATGAACAACAATCAAGCATCTATTGCATGGACCTCACAGGCGAGGGGACGAAGGGAGGCGGCGCTGCCGGGCGGCGGGACGAAGGGAGGCGGCCTCGTAAACCCTCACTAAGAAAGAAGGGAGGCGGCTACTGAAACTCACCGGGTGCTCGGCTGCAGGCGAGGAGGCGGCGCTGGCCTGAGGCAGGACGGCGAGGAGGCGCTGGTCCTGAGGCGGGACGAAGGGAGGCGACGCTGGCCGAGGCGGGACGAAGGGAGGCGGCGCCTGGAGGAGGAGACGGGACGAGGGAGGCGGCGCCGGTCGGAGGCGGGGGCGAAGGCGGCCCCGTAAACCCTCACACAGAGAAGGTGAAAAAGCAGAGTGTGCACAACCGCTCGATGATAGAATGATTTATATATATGGATATCGCGACGGTTCTATGATAGAACCGTCAGGATAATACATCGCGCACGGTTCCATAATAGAACCGCTCGTGATAAAGACTATCACGCACGGTTCTATTATGGAACCGCTCGTGATAAATTAGAAAGGGAAACTAATTTTAATATCACGAGATGGTTCCATAACGAAATGCTCGCGATATGTTGATATCATGCACGCTTCATTAATAGAACCGCTCGTGATATTATATCTGCACGGTTCGTTATAGAACCGTCTGTGATATCTCCCAGTGAACCGTCCATCGCTAGATCAACGATCCAAGTTCATCGACGTCGATTTAATTTTGGATTTTCCCGAGAAGGATTATTTGTTAACCGAAAAATGCAATTAAATTCAAAAATGCATAACTTTTTCGTAGAACTATTTTTGAGTGAATCCAATTTTGTTGGATTCTCTATTAATTAATGAACTAAATGTGAAAAGTTTACTTATGCATTTTACTTTTGCTCATTTCAAGGCTTTAAAAATTGTACAAAGTGCGTCATAGCTCGAAATGAGATGAATCCAATTGGGTTGTTTATCTCATGAGGTGCTTGATTCACTCTATCATAGCTCCAGATGAGGTGTTTAATTTTCTCATATATATCTTTTGCATTACAAGTCTGATAAACCGGGGTCTCACACGACCGACCGAGGCAAATTGACCGATTTAGCACTCGCCCATAACACGTGACGCGCTGCCATGTTAACATCAAATTAATTACAAGGAATATATACATGCTTAATTGAAATACATCCTTCATAATGATCGACGCGCATATAGCTAGCTTCCTCACTGGGTTCTTCCACCAGTCTGATGCCGTCTCCGAAAGGAGACAACTCGTCAAATTGATTGTACTCTTCCTCATCCACGACATTCTCAACTCGATAATCCTTCTTTTCCCATGAAGAACTACGTATGCGGTTCTTATTTGTCGGGTCCGTTACATAAAAACTTGAACAACTTGCTTAGCGAGTACGAATGGTTCGCCCTTGTATCCGACACGCTTGAGGTCCACAAGAGTGACACTGCATTTGTCGACCTTCACGCCTGCGGAAGTTTAACCCAAAGGATATCGAAATGTGGGGATCTTGAAAAGTACATAGTCAAGCTCCCAAATCTCCTCTACGAACCCATAGTACGAAGTTCAACCTCGCGTGGCCCGCAGTATTGAACCCTCGTGAAATGCATCTATGCGACACCGCTGCTCGGACTGTGCTCTTCATATCCCGAAATGCCAGATAAAACGTGGTACCCATTTATGTCGTATCCTTGCCATGTCACAATTGTAAATTTTGGTCCTTTGGCCAACCATAGCGCTGCTTTCATCACTTGATGCCCTCCTGCTGAATCGCATCTTTAACCATTCGCTGAACCGACGGTTGTGCTCTCGTTATCCAAACCTCCGACCGTCTCGATTCTGCATGTAACATGTCTCCGTGCTCGCCGACGTGACGGGACACTTGGGTCATGTGTTGCAAGACCGTGAAATGGGCCTCGCGCAGATGTATCTAGATTGGGAGTGATTGCTTTCCTCCCGATGGTCCCGATACCCTCCGCCTCCCCTCGATTTGAGATAGAGGCACGCCTATCGGTTCCACTGAGCCATGTAGTCCACGCAGAACTCAATGACCTCTTCGGTTGCATAACCTTCGATGATACCGCCCTCGCCGAGATCGATTCCGCACGTAGGACTTCGTAATTCCCATGTATCTCTCGAAGGGTACATATGACGAAGAACACAGGTCGCATATCTTTATCTCTTTCACAAGGTGAACAATGAGATGGACCATGATATCAAAAAAGACAGAGGAAAATACATCTCAAGATGACATAGAGTCGCCACCACCTCGGCTCGTAGAGCGCCGAGTCCTTCGGATCGATGACCTTCGAGCAATTGAGTTAAAGAAATAACACGTACCTAAAGATTGCCACTCGACCTTGTTTGGCAAGATACTCCTAATTGCAACAGAAGCATCTGTGTCATCAAAGACATGACAATCATGAGACTTCATACCAATTAATTTCAAATCTTTCATGGAAACAAGTTTCTTAATATTGGCGAGTAACTGACGGATCTTTCACACCATGCAAACTTTGACATCAGAGGGACCGTAAAGCGACTAGGGGGTGAATAGGCGCTTTCTCAACTTTTCGCCTAAATCAAATTCAACACGAACTTTACTCCTTTAGCTATGAAAGCTAAGAAGATCAGTAGGTGCACAGCGGAAGCCTTGTGCTGAATTCGATAACCCCGACAACCACACGACACAAAAGTGGAGACTTAAACTCAAAAGGGCAGATCTGGGCACAGGTGGTCTGACCGGCTACCAAGGGCGGTCTGACCGACGTTCAACCAGCGGTCTGACCGGCAACTAACTTGCGGTCGGACCGGTGGACAGCGGTTCGACCCGCAAAGACAAATGTCCGAATACGGCCGGATCATTGCTGAAACACCGGTTCGACCTGTTCACCCAAGATCAAAAATGAAGCCCAAATCCAAAACAAAATTTGATCCAACTTTTGATTCAACCAATGAAACTTGACCAAATTTCGAGCACACCTCCCTAATGATATTAGAGACCTATTTCTAGCGACGATCCTTCAGATCCACTTCGCAGAATCGATCTCTCAAGGATTTAACAAAGAAGTGCACAAACCCTAGAAATATGAAAATCTTTGATTCAAGACTTGCTTATGGGGATTGATGGTCTAGATGATTCTAGGAGTACTCCCACACGTCAAAGCAAGACAAAGTAGGTCAATAGACCAAGTTAAACCACTTGAATCAAGGAAGCACCAAATTCATCCAAATGAGAGAAGAACACAAAAGAGAGACAAATGAACTCTCAAGCAAGCATCACAAGATTGATTGATCTCACAAGATGCTTACAAAGCCACTCCCTCAAGGAGGACAAGAGCTCACCAAGGAGCAATCACAATCTCTCCCTCTCTTCCTCTCCAAACCCTAACCCTAGAAAAAGGAAGGGGAAAACCAAATGGAAGCTTCAAAGGGGTTTTACATCTCCCCCCTTCTATTTATAGGAGAGGACTAGGGTTACACTTTTGGGACCCATTCACACATGGGACCCACACACAACATGTGTTGAAGCAATCGCCTGCTTCACCACATGTAGGTTGATCAGCGGTTCTCATCGCGTCGCCAAGCCTCTCTTGTCTGAATCCCATCGGAACCTTCCAGAGACTCGCACCGATATCCGCACCGCCTGATCCAACCAGCTGCACCGAACCACCCGTTCGATCCATCTTGCCCATCCTGCACCATGCTTGCGTCACACGACCTCACCCGGTATCCATGATCGTTCTGGACCAAAGCTCTCCAAGCGTAGTCCCGATCCATTCACCGTTGACTTCGTTGACCTGCAAGTCACCTGCACAGCAATAGACAAACAAACCGTTTCCGGGAACAAGTTCTTCACAACTTGACCCACGTTAGCTCCGCAATGCAATATACAACAATAAAGCATTGAACACCATACATAAAACACATTCAAATCAACTCAATGCAAACTTGGCTAACCTCCAAGTCAATGCCGGTCTGACCGCCCCACAAGGCCGGTCCGACCGATTTCAGACCAGTCGGACCGCTCCCACAACGGCGGTCAGACCGGTCAAAAAGACTTAGCCAAAATTCAAGCGTGAAAATCCGAAACCTTCTGGAATTTTCAACTCAATAGAACTTTTGACTAGGAGCTCCAAAAATGATGGGACCACATCCAGGAGACTCCCCTCACCTGCCTACACAACCTATTTTTGGCTTAGCTCCAAAAGCCACATTTAGGTCAGGCCGGTCCGACCGGCCACCACTGCCGGTCCGACGCTTCCACAGGCGGTCCGATCATACTGACAAAGACGGCCGATCACCGTGGTCCGACACCAAGCAAACCCCAAAACGCGAGATTTTGCAAACTAACAAGGCCATTTCAATTGACTCATCATCCCGAGATCGCACATATCCTCACGATATCCACAATCTCCCCTTGATGAACACATTGGCAATTTCCCGGAAAATGTGGTTTTTCAAATAAAAATAAAACTTCACTGCTAAGATAAAGGCACAAACTTGGTCCATAAGCAAGAAAAAGCCTAGGAACCGACTAAGCCGCTTCGTAATAGTATAGGCAAGTGAGATAAGGCAATGAAAGCACAAAAGGATTCAAATTCCAGAAAGTAGCCAAAAATCTCACTTAGGTCCATATGAAAGACAAAATGTTCTATTTGACCTTTGATCATTGTGAGTCTTCTTCAATTGCAATTAAGATCAGAAAAAAAGCAATAAAACCCAGAGACTCAACTCACTGTGATCACAAATTTTCAAAAGGTTCATATTTTTTTTATGTGTGTTCTTTGATGTATGAAACCTTATGTAAACCAAAAGCTCCAAAACAGCATTTTCTTCAATCCTTCTCCCCTTTGACAATGAATTCATCAAGATGCATCGGAAAAGAAAGAGCATGAAGAACTGACTTTATTTGAAATTTAGTAAAAGGAGTCATGACCATTATACATGTAGACAGTACAAGTATTATACCAAGCCATAAAAAGAGTAGACGCTATATTCAATCATGGCAAATCATGTACTGCAAAGCTAAAACCAAGATAGCAGTTGACTGAGATTAACAGAATTAAAACCATGAAAGGTTGCTCAATATCATAGTTTCACAACTAGCAACTACAAATGAGTCAAGCCATGTCTATAAGTAAAAAGAGACTCAAGACAAGAACTGAGGCATTTTGAGCATTAAGATAACATTTTTGAAGCAAAACTCAAGCACTTAGCCTTTTTGAGCATTTTCTTAAAAGGATTTTTTTACTGTGCTAGATCTCAAGCCTTGTCGCGACCATCTCAAGCGAAAAGCTTAAAAGAATGATCTAGGTCATCCAAAACTCCCCCTGAGTTCATGCCTAGTGCAATGGCAAGCCGTCTCATGAGAAAGGATTGGTGAGATCAGTTTTTTCGCATAGAAAATCTCATTTTTCATTTGCTTGACTTAAGAAGATAGAAAGCTCATTTTTCATCTCAAAATAAGTTCAAGACTCAATTCAACCTATTTGACATGGCAAGAATCATAAGAGGATCACTAGAGCAAAACTAGTCACAAGATCCAACAAAACATGATTTGATTCAAATTGCTCACAGATATAAAGCTAGCAAGGAGAAAGCTAAGCCAAAGCACGAAGAGCCATAAAAGAAGTCTAGCAGACTATCACTTGATATGACAAGGTAGAGAGTATGAAATCAAGCCATACAAGGATAATAATCAAAGCTCCACAAGTTTTATTATGCAATGCAAGATATTTGAAATAAAAATGCATTATAACACAATGAATGCAAAAAGAAGCAAAATTCCCTCAAAACATCCATGCCTCAGTACTGGATTTGAGATAAAAGATCTAGCCGCCCAAAGATCGAGATGGACGATGCACGAATAGCAAAAGAAGCAGAAAAATGATTAGGCACTAAATCATAAGAATGCCCACGAGCACCACTTGGACCTCTCCAAAACGATCTACCAAAAGACCGATACTCCCGCCTAGGTGCTACCCGTGGTCTCTCCTCACGATATCCTAAACCAAACCGCCGCTCGACCCACCAAAAGAGTCAACAAAGTTCTCATGCACCTAGGCCTATATGTGGTAATAGGTCGCCTGAATAGCAATAGGTCGCCTGGCTCTGAGACTACAAACAAGAAGAGACTCCTCTAATGGATCTCAAAGTGCTCACTCTCTTTCCTCTCAATCTTTGCTCTCCCAAGCAAAACTCAACCATGTGGCCCTCTTTCTTGCAGAAGGTGCAATGGTACTTGACCTTTTGAGGGGTCCGTACAGGTGAAACAGAAGCACCTTTCTTGCTAGAAAGAGGTTGAGCAGAACCTACAGATTTAAAAGCAACCTTTGAAGTCTTAGAAGGTTCTTGCTCACACAAACCACTTTTCACAACTCTAGCAGTTTTTGGTGCGTGATCCTTGGAAAGCTCTAGGGACTTAAAACCTAGGCCACTGTTTTTCACACTCACCTTGGATTGGTCTAGAATCAAGTTGAGTTTCTTTTTCCCACTAGAAAACTTCTCAAGAGTCATTTTGAGGTTGAAGGACCGAAATGGCAACAGAGGGGGGGTGAATGGTGCCTAAAAATTAATACTCCCCTTTACTGTATTAAACAAGCCTACAAAGATCTCTGGAGATCTAAAGAAAGTAAATGAAGCAAGATCAAATAACAAAACAAGCCTCGGCCGTTTCTCCGAAATCGAAGCTCCGGCCAAGAAGGTGCGGAAGTTCCGCTATGTAGTTCCATTTGTGTATGGCGCAGAGTTCCGCTATGCGGTACTTCCGCTTTGTAAAATCGAAGTCTCATTATCCCGATCAAGAATGTAACGCCGGTTTTTGTCCAAAAATCCAAACTACTTTTGATTTGTTGATCTTCTCTGGTCAAGTTTCACAGGACATCATCCTAAGCAACATCTTGACCTCATGGAGAAGAATCGCAAACAAAGATTCAACAATCAAGCCAAAATTGGATTTCTTGAAGAAGGGGCAAGAAAGACCAAAAACCAAAATAGACTCGATTCTCAGATTCTTAGCTCATGAAACTTTGAGTATGTAATAGCAATATCAAAACGACTCTAGATATCAAGTTTCATGCTATTTCATAAGACGAATCAAAAGATATGCCAAAACCCTAGATATTTAACATGAACAGAGAGGGAATAAAGAGAGGCATAAACATGTAATCAAAGACTCAGAGTTTCATTGATAGAAGTCAAGAAATCACAGAGGAAACACAGAGGAATGATTACAAGTATTTTCAGTTCATTCTCTCAAAAAGCAAACAAACCCTTTTGGTGGAGCTAACCCTAATTTCCTCTCTCAAGGTCTAACCCTAACAACAGGGGTTGAGCTCTATTTATAGCCTTTGCTTAATGGGCCTCCAACCCATTAAGCCCGCTACACCCGAACGGAACCGCCTCCACTTGTGCCGCTTTGCGAAATCCCCGTTTCGCCCCTTGCGCACCTTCTGGAAGCCTCCCGTACGCCTTGCTGTCCTTGACACGCAACCACCTCAAGATTCACGCCGTCTTCGACACATCCGACCGTTCTGACCTCAACGCTGCCTGCGCCTAGTCCGATCACCTGTGTCTCGCCACGACTTCGCCTCGATGTCCCGCAACAACACAGACAAAAACACATCACATAGCATTGCACAATATCATAGCATCAACATTTGTATAAGACTCAAACTCATACAGAATCAAAATCACAAAATATCCTTCTCTGCACAGTTCTGGACACAATCGGAAGTTCCGCACTTTACCTTGCGGAAGTTCCGATTTCTGGAACGTCCGCACTTGTCGATTATCTAAGTTTCGCGCTAACATCGCGGAACTTCCGATCTTCTAACATCCGCTTCCAGCTTTTTCAAAACCGATTATCATCTCGAGGAACACACAACGCCAAGATATCGGATACTCCGCCACCCTAGGTGCGGAAGTTCCGATTTCCTTCACCAACTCAAAACCCCGTAAATCGGAAGTTCCTATTTCCAACGCCAGAGTTCGATTATCGAACTTCCGCCCATACACAAAGTAGTTCCGATTTCCGATTCAAAGATGTAAATAACCCATACCGAAAAACTCAACTCTCAACCTATTCAACCACGATGTCAAATACTCATCACTCGAGTGGAGGACCTCTCACATGGTCTCTCAATCTCCCCTTGATGAGTATATTGACAAACACCTAAAAGCATAAGATGAGTTTGAGTTTAAAGTCAACCAAGGTCTAAACAAGAGTAGTTAAGCTCAAGACCATGTTGACAAAAAGAGAAAGACTTGAGATGAGATGAAAGAGCAATTTTCGCACAAAACTCAAGGCTTTTCTCCAGAAGGCTTTTTCTCTCCAAAATTCTCCCCCTTTGGCAATAAAATCATCAAGATGTAGAAAAGGGAGGAAAAGGCTATATGATGTTCATTTTAAGCATTAGGAGCCATGTAGATTATCCAAAATGATTATTAGAGAATTACACCAAGCCATAACACAGAAGAATGCTATCAAGATCATGACAATTGATGTATAGAAAAGCTAAGTCAGAAAGTCCATAATTCTGATTAATGATCCAATTCTTTAGCAAGTCAAATAAACCAAGATTGAAGTCTAGCTAAAGATATCCAAGGATGATACAAGCCATGTCAAATAATCTAAGTTGAACCAAGAAGACTCATATCGAACAGTTTAGAGTGCTACCAGTTGAAGAAAGACTCATTTTATCCGTAACTTGGTCCTTTTAATGATAAGCAATTTTAGCACATTTTTCTTTTTCAAAGCTCTTTATGGTTTTATCTTAGTAAAGCAAGCTCGACTAGGTGCCATCCACAACCGCCTCCTAAGCTTCAACCAATTTTTCAAATCTTAGCCATGTGCTAGATCCTAAGCCTTATGCGACCACTCCAAGCAATGTACTTAAGGAGGTGATCTTAGGTCATCCAAGGCTCCCCGAGTTCATGCCTAGTGCAATGGCAAGCGATCTCATGAGAAAGATTTGGTGAGATCAGTTTTTCGCACAAAAGGGATCATTTTTCTTTTGAAGTTTTTAGACCAATGATTTAAAGAGAAGTCAAATTTCTTAACAAACCGACATAGCTTACTCAAAAGTTCAAAGGAGATACAAGACTCAACTCACCTTACTTGACATGGCGAATATCATAAAAGGATAGCTTCAACTGCACTAGTCTCAAGAGCTATCATGACAAGATTTTAATTCAAGTTTAGCATTTTTAATCACCTTAGCATGACAAAGACTAAGCTACACATAAAAGTCATGATAGATCTAGCAGCTTTAGCATAAATCATGGCAAGATGTAAAACAAAGGAAAACAGATCATAAGGGATAATAAACAAGGCTCCATTTGATTATAATGCAATGCATGATGAAATGCAGAAAACCGATTCCTTCGAATGAGATGCATCTTTTAATTCAAAGTTGAGTTATGACAAATTTAAGAACCGAATAACCAAGATGAACTCCCCAACCAAAGGAACAAAAACGAGAATCGATAAGAGAAATGTAAAAGGCAAATCCTTTAGAGCATAGAAAGATATAGAGAAAACTATCGCCGCATGTGTTCTTATCTACCCCATATGATTCTAGGACTATCACCGATCAACTCATACACTAAGGAGCAAACACTATCCCCGTCTACCCAAGGGTGGCCCGACCCTCGCTAGAACCTATAAGAAGTGAGTAAGCTCTACTTAGAGAAAGAAGAGACAACTAATAAGCAAGATCCTAGAAGCACAAGATAAGAAATAGCAACAAAGCAATTTGGCAAGAGAACCACTCTAACCTATGCCGAAGGACTTCACCCAAAATATAAAAAGAAATGCAACCAGAAAGGAGTAATAGTATAAATATAATATAATACAAGAGTAGCACATAGCTCCCTCACAACAAATGTAAGGACAAACCACCCAAGCTCTCCTCGCAGAGTGAAAACCTAGAGCTATCCAACGGCTTAGTGAAGATATCACCAACGGTGCTCACTCTCCACAAACTGAGCACAATGTCTCCTTCTCTACATGGTCTCAAGAAAGTGATATCCGATATCAATATGCTTGGTCCGAGAATGTTGCATTGGGTTCTGGCAATGCAAATTGCGATGTATTATCACAAAAGAGTGGAACGCAATGATAGATAAACCAAAATCCCGCAGGTCGAGACCATCCAAAGCACTTGGCTACAAAGAATCGGTCGCAAAGAACGCATTTCGCCTCTCGCAGTGGATCGCAACACCGGATTGCTTCCTTGACGCACCGGAGACAAGAGAAGTGCCAATGAATTGGCAAGTGCTGTATGCTCTTCCTATCTATCCTACACCAAATAAATCAGACGGAGAAGGCTCTAAGAGATAGACAAGAAGAGGAAGAGTACCAGATACCATAGTCAAGGTTGCTACCGAAGATGCGCTTCACCGCCGACGGTGAGATACGCGAGGAGAAGCTCAAACCGAGCACAAAGACACACGAGAAATGTATGTCCGGTCTCGAGGTCATGAGGTACAAGAGAGAGCCTATCATGCTCCTAAACTCCTTTTGGTCAACAGTTCGCTGCCTTCATCTCGGATCCAGAGCACCAGAGATGCCATCGGAGTTGATATCGCTTTCCATCATTCATGTCGAAGCGCTTCAGAGGTCTCGAGTGTATTTGCCTTGATGAAGAAAAGTACCTCCCGAGTCCTGCTTGATTTGGAAGCCAAGGAAGAAGCTCAACTCGCCCATCATGCTCATCTCAAATTCCGAGCTCATAACATCGTAAAACCGAGACACGAGAGTATGTGAGGAGCCGCCAAAGATGATGTCATCCACATAGATCCGACGAGCAAAAGATCGCTGCCAAGACGGCGGATGAACAAGGTCTTGTCAATTTTACCCATCTCAAAACCATGACTCAAAGATAGGACTTAAGCCTCTCATACCAAGCTCGGGAGCTCGCTTGAGTCCATACAAAGCTTTGGAAAGCTCAGAGACATGATTAGGGTATTTGGGGTTCTCGAAACCAGAGGTCAGTCGACATAGACTTCTTCCTCAATAAGGCCATTGAGGAAGGCACTCTTGACATCCATCCGCAAAGCTTGAAACCTTTAGAGGTCGCAAAGGCAAGCAGATTCTAATGGCTTCAAGTCTAGCTACAGGGCAAAGGTCTCTTCAAATCTAGACCTCAACTTGAGAATACCCCGAGCTACCACCTAGCCTTGTTTCAATGACTAACCCATCTTCACTTTGTTTGTTTTTGAACACTCATTTGGTCCCAATGATATTGTGACCTTGAGGGGCTCAACAAGGACCGCACCTTGTTTCTTTCAAAGTTTTCCAACTCCTCATGCATAGCGCTTGTCCAAGACTCGCCGATAGAGCATGACAAACGCCTTTGGGCTCAAATGAGGCGACTTAAGGCGAATGGAGATGTAAAAGAGACAAGCCAGCCTTTGGAACGTGTGACACGCCAAGAGGTTTCCAATGATCTGCGCTCAAGGATGGTCCTTTGAATGTGTCTTGGAGGTCCAGGTGAGATGAAGAAGTGGCCTCTACCTCATTAGCGATGAGATAGGAACAGAGCCACTAGCTTCGTAAGAAGCTGTATGTAAGGGTCGATCTCCTCGAGGTGTCAGGAAGAAGGCACTCAAGAGGAGGAGGAAGATCCGGATCGGGTAGAAAACCTCATCTCCATCTTCCTCATCGCCCACAAAGATGGACTCAGATCGCTTCTAGAGAACTCGAGATATCGTGCCTAGTCCCTGACCGCCTCATCAAGGTCACCTCACGTGTTTCTACCATTTTGCTAGACTCGCAGCCTGCACTCTATAGGCACGAGAAGAAGTCGAGTAACCCAAAGATCCCATCACAAGATCGTGACTCAACTTATCTAGGTTCCTGCACTTTAATAAAACACTTGCAACCAAACACACGAAAATGCGAGACGCTGGTTTTCACCCATATCTCAACTCATAAGAAGTGCGATGCAAGAGTGCCCAAGAAAGACTCATAGAAACATGACAAGCAAGAGTAATTGCCTCACCAAAACTTCCTAGGTGTAGAGTATTCATCAAGCATCGCCCGCCATCTCGACTAAGGTACGGTTCTTCCTCTCCACAACGCCATTCTGTTGGGGGACGATGGAGACGAGAACCGTGCTCTACACTGCCTCACCACAAAACTCTCAAAGTAGGAATTTTGAACTCTGTGCATTATCGCGCGAATTGCTCGTAATGCACCCGGGAGCTCAACAGAAGCCTACTAAAAGACCACAAAAGAGTAAATGTCTCATCCTTCGAGGCTAAGAAAACACCCAAGAGTACCTCGAGAAGTCATCGACCACAACAAGAATATACCACTTCCTCCCTGATCAGACTGAGCCGACCAATCAGATCCATATGGAGCAGCTTGTCCCGTGCATCACCATTGTCACCGGATCGAGAGTGAGAAGCGGCAACCATCTTGCCGTGCCGGCATGGAGAGCAAACTAGATCCTTGACCATCTTGAGTTTTGGCAAACCACGAATGAGATCGTGGCACGACTCGTGTCAAATGATCAAAACCTATATGACCTAATCTCCTATGCCGTAAAGTCAAATCACGGATTCGTAGCAATTAAACACCGAGAGGATCACCAGAAGACTCAAAAATCAGCACGAAAGATCCTCCCATATCGAGAAATCCCGCAAACTAGACTACCCGAAGAATCAAGAATTTTGCAATTGTTTTTCTTAAAGCTCACCTCGAAACCGTCATCTCAGAAGTCGAGAGACCAAAGCGATTATACCGCAGCTTACTTACTAAGGCAACATCTTTTAAAATAAAAGAATCATTAATGCTCACAAGACTTTTAGCGATGACGCGCCCAAAAGAAGCATCTCCAAGGTGATCGCCTCATCACCTCGAGCACGGGCTAGGGAAGAAAACCAACGAGTCTCCGGTCATATGACGAGAACACCTTAGTCTACAATCCAAACCTTTGCCTTCCCAAACCGGCGACCTCGAGTCAAACAGAGTAAAGTCTCAAGATCGGGTGAATCAACAAAGGATTTGGGCACCCAATATCGAGTAACACATCGAATGATGAAGTAGTCAAGCAAGATCGACCTCTATCTACCCTACGCCTCTCCACTCAACAAGTCGATGGTCTAAGTGCAGACTGGTCGTTCTTCAATCCGATCGCTATGGAAGAGCGAGTCGAAATTCGCAACATGTCGATCACGCCGCGTAGCCATCTCGAAGGGAAACCGAGATCTACCTCAAAGCGACGGAAGTCACGATTAAAGGGAGCATGAGGACGAAAATCGTAAAACTCGTAAAAACCAAGTCCTCGATGTCGCACTAAATCACCACCAGATCAAACCTAGACCTCATGTTGGTCTTAGGTGCACTCATGGTCTGGAGCTGACCATGAATGCGCCTAAAAGAATCAACATGGTCTCTACGCGCGATCTTGGCGCGCCTGAAGCAATGATTAACCAAATGTCCATCCTTCCGATGAAGGTGTAGTGATACTCGCCTTCGAGAGGCCAAGTCGCAGTGGAATCACCTTGTCGCCGAGATCCTTTGAACAAAACCTCGCGATTTGAAATTGACTTTCTCACCCCGGCTTAGTTTTGATCACACCTGGTGCTATGGTTCTGAGCACGACAGGTGGATGCTTCCTCATATCCTCATGAAAATCATATCCTAGACCTTGATTAAATTTACAAATCTTGGATTTGTCTAGAATGAGATTTAGCTTCTTCTTGCCTCCTACAAATTTCTCAAGAGTGTTCATAAGATACTGACACTCCTGAAAAAGAGAGGTGCAAGAAGAGCAGGGGGAAGAAGGAACAGCAGAAGATAAGGGAGTAGAGGAAGAAGAACCAACAGCATAGGAAAGATTGGCTTGTGCATACACAGCCGACTTTTGGGGGATACCCTATTGCTAGCAGATTGGTTCACGCTGCTAGGCGCCTCTACCAAACCCTTAGACTTCTTCCCAAAGACACACAATACAAGCAGAAGATTGTGTTTCTAGAAAGTCCTTAGTTAGCTTCATACATTTTTCATCCAAGGCAACCAAATCACATTTTAGTTTATTACATTGATTGCATGGTGAGCTAACAAGGTCCTTAGAAGCATACTGAGCCAGTTTGTTATTGTGATCAATCATTTCTTGGAACTGCTTAGATACAGATTCTAGTTCAGCAGTTAACTTAGGACAGTTTAAGCAAGAAACAATAGGCTCTAGTAGCGCAGCTTGAAATTCAGCAAGTTTGTGATCTGCCCGTTTTAGGTTCATCTTGAGTTTATTACAATTTTCACAAGTCTCAGGCAGATCGAGCAACATGGTATAAAGACCTCTAAATGAATTGTCCTTAACCTCACATGAGGTGCAAGCAAGAGTCTCAACAAGTAGATGAAAGGGGTGCTACTCTACTCATCTCTAATTCAGCAAGAAGGCTAATGTTCTCTACTTTAATCATGTCAAGTTCAGAGGACACACTATCATGCAAGGTCCTTAGTTTTTCCATGTCATCAAGCAAAGCACAGCAAGTGTCACAATCATCACGGGAGGGAGCAGATGTAAGTAAAGTAAGCTCCCGTGATAGTCTAGCTACTTCCTTCTCCAACACAGAACACTTAGCCCTAGACTTAGCATGAAATCTACCTAGCTTAAGAAAAGCATCATTAAGCTGGTCGTAAGTGGGACTAACCTCGCTGAGTCGGAGTACGCCATTGTCGCTCGCCGCCGCCTCGAGGGCCATGAAGCACATGCCGAGAAGTTGCCGCCGTCCATGGGATCATGATCGCCCTTCCCATCATCGTTACTCCACCCCTCCACCTCGGCCGTGTGTCGGGCCTGCCGAGGCGGCGAGGACGCGATGGAATGCCTTCTTTGCCTTCCCAAAGTTGCGGAACTTCTTCTTGCCTTGGTCAGTGCCGAGGGCTTCGTGTTGTGGTTCTTGTCGATGTAGTCGTTCTTGCTCGGACCGCCATAGTCACCTTTGCCCTTCCCAAGCTTGGGATGTTTGCTCGGATGTGGTTGGGGCCACCACACTCAAACAAATCACAGACCTCCTCTTTTCCATCCCTCCTCCTCTTGTAAGCATGGGAAAACTTCCGAGCTAGGAGGGCTAGCTGCTCATCCTCAAGTCGCTCTAACTCGATCATCGCTATGTCACGAGAGCAGCTAGGAGAACCCGCAGACGACTCGTAAGAAGATCCAGAGGTGGGATCTGACTAAAGCCATCGATCGTGACTTCGACCTTCGAGAGACAATGTCAATCTCGTGAGTCTTGAGACGCGAGTAAAGCGCATCAAGAGTCGAGGTCGAGAGGTCCGTGCTATCTTTGATGGTAGTCACTTTCATCTCCCAAACACGAAGATCAAGTGCGAAAGCATCCGTCGAGCGCTATCCGAGTCGGGTATGTAAGACCGACCGCCGGAGGTTGCTCAAAATCTTGTGAAAACGCCAAAAGCACTCGCAAGAGATTCACCAAAGAAGCATCTCAAATTTATCAGATTCACGCTTGAACCGGTCTTGTCGAACCGTTTAACTGGAAGGTGCCTCATGGTATGCATCGAGGGTCACCTGATGTCGTAGCGTAAGTCAAATGAGAAATGCGATCAAACTCACTTCTACTCAAACCCCGAATGATGATGTTCCTAGCCTTAGCATTGGCCTCAACATCGTGCATGTTTCCCACATTGATGTTTTCCGGCAGAACTCGCAAATCTCACTTTCACCTTTCTCCGGATGGCATACCCCGAGCCTCGATGTATGTTTCCATTCGCTCTTCCGTAGGGGTAATCCATGCCATCAAAGACCGGAGGCTTGGTGGAATACTTGTCCGCTGTTATGGCTCAACCGACCGGTAAGATCTATCAAGAAGAGCTAACCGGCTCTGATACCAATTGAAGGACCGAAATGGCAACAGAGGGGGGGTGAATGGTGCCTAAAAATTAATACTCCCTTTATCAGATTTAAACAAGCCTACAAAGATCTCTCGAGATCTAAAGAAAGTAAATGAAGCAAGATCAAATAACAAAACAAGCCTCGCCGTTTTTCTTCGAAATCGAAGCTCCGCCAAGAAGGTGCGGAAGTTCCGCTATGTAGTTCCATTGTATGGCGCGTAGTTCCGCTTATGTATTTCCGCTTTGTAAAATCTAAGCTCCATTATCCCGATCAAGAATGTAACGCCGGTTTTTGTCCAAAAATCCAAACTACTTTTGATTTGTTGATCTTCTCCGTCAAGTTTCACAGACATCATCCTAAGCAACATCTGGATTTCATGGGGATATGCTCCAGATCTTAGGATGATGTGACAATTGGCAATGGCGCTTACGGTTTGTCGCTTCACGCTGCTCGACAAAGTTACGTGCTTATCGTCAGGGCGGTCCGACCGTCCTTGCACGGCGGTCCGACCGTCCCATATCGGTGGGACCGCCATCCAAGGCGGCGGACCATGATGACCAAAAGTGTTCAAATCGAGCCGGGCCAAAAATAGGTGTTGTAGACAAGTAAGGATCCCAATGCACTTGGTCTCATGATTTTTGGAGCCTCGAAAAAGTTCTATTGGTTTAAAGTTTCCGTAAGGTTTCGGATTTTGGAGCTTGAATTTCGCTTAAGTCTTAGTATGGTCCGACCGCTCATTGTGGAGCGGTCCGACCGCCATGGCTACCGACCGCCCACCCGAGCGGCGACCAGAACTACTTGAACGCCACCAACTTCGTGGCGATGTTGTTTTGTTAGGTCAAAGTCATTGGTTTCATGGCATATGATTTGCATGATGCATGTTTTGACTAACATGGGTCAAGTTGTGAAGAACTTGTTCCCGAATTCGTGTTTCTTGTCCGTGGTTGTGCAGTAGCTTGGTGGTCAACGACGGTCAACGGCGAGGAGAATCGGACTAGACTTGAAGAGTTGAGGTCCGTAACGATCGACGATGCCGGTGAGGTCAACGACTCAAGCGTGACACAAGATGGACAAGGGTGACCTATTACGAATCCATGACGCATGGTGCGGCGGTTTAGGTCAAAGGTTAAAGACGGCGCTTTGCAACTTCGTGAAGTTTCGTGAAGTTTGGAGTTGAGAATCAAAGTTAGACCTAATTGCAACTTCGCCATCGGGCCGAAGCTTATCGCTTTGTGATCGGTTCAGATCGCCGGTCCGATCATCGTTACCACTGTCCGATCGATTGAGCGTCCGACCACAAGATAATAGCGGTCCGACCGCTTCAAGAATCGGTCCGACCGGCTCACTATGCAGGTCGACCGCCAGACTTGTGTTGCTTTGATTCTTGTCGATTATTGTCGCATTGCTTAGGGTTTTTATTGATTCAATACTAGTCTTCCACAGATCGGTATATTGATCTTCATAGCTTTAATAGCTACCGGAGTGAAATTGTATTGAGTTCATAATTTGTGAAAAGTGAGCGTGCTCCTATTCACCCCCTCTAGTCGCTTTTACGGTCCAACAAAGAACATCTTGACCTCATGGAGAAGAATCGCAAACAAAGATTCAACAATCAAGCCAAAATTGGATTTCTTGAAGAAGGGGCAAGAAAGACCAAAAACCAAAATAGACTCGATTCTCAGATTCTTAGCTCATGAAACTTTGAGTATGTAATAGCAATATCAAAACGACTTCTAGATATCAAGTTTCATGCTATTTCATAAGACGAATCAAAAGATATGCCAAAACCCTAGATATTTAACATGAACAGAGAGGGAATAAAGAGAGGCATAAACATGTAATCAAAGACTCAGAGTTTCATTGATAGAAGTCAAGAAATCACAGAGGAAACACAGAGGAATGATTACAAGTATTTTCTAGCCATTCTCTCAAAAGCAAACAAACCCTTTTGGTGGAGCTAACCCTAATTTCCTCTCTCTAGGTCTAACCCTAACAACAGGGTTGAGCTCTATTTATAGCCTTTGCTTAATGGGCCTCCAACCCATTAAGCCCGCTACACCGAACGAACCGCTTCCACTTGTGCCGCTTTGCCAAATCCCTGCTTTCGCCTTTTGCGCACCTTCCGAAGCCTCAGACGCTTTGCTGCCCTTGACACGCAACCACCTCAAGATTCACGCCGCCTTCGACACATCCGACCGCTCGACTTCAACGCCGCCGCGCTTAGTCCGATCACCTGTGTCTCGCCACGACTTCGCCTCGATGTCCCGCAATCAACACAGTAAAACACATCACATAGCATTGCACAATATCATAGCATCAACATTTGTATAAGACTCAAACTCATACGTAATCAAAATCACAAAATATCCTTCTCTCGACAGCTCGACACAATCGAAGTTCCGCGACTTTACCTTGCGGAAGTTCCGATTTCTAACGTCCGCACTTGTCGATTATCTAAGTTCCGCTTAACACCGCGGAACTTCCGATCTTCGAACATCCGCTTTTCCAGCTTTTTCAAAACCGATTATCATCTCGGAGGAACACACAACGCCAAGATATCGGATACTCCGCCACCCTAGGTGCGGAAGTTCCGATTTCTTCACCAACTCAAAACCTCGTAAATCGGAAGTTCCTATTTCCAACGCCAGAGTTCGATTATCTAACTTCCGCTCCATACACACAGTAGTTCCGATTTCCGATTCAAAGATGTAAATACCCATACCGAAAAACTCAACTCTCAACCTATTCAACCACGATGTCAATACTCATCACTCGTGAGTGGAGGACCTCTCACATGGTCTCTCGAGGTAATCGTTCTCTTTTGCCAAAACTCCACAATTGGAGCACTTTTTAGAATCGATTGCCTCAACATGTTTGCTCTTAAGAAGATCCACTTCCACTTTCGTGAGCCTCACAAGACACACAATAGGACTCTCCAATCCTATTCAATCGCTTCCTTAAATTTGACTCTAAAAGCCTCTTGTATCTTACCAATAATAGCTTCAACTTCAAAGATGCAACATACAAGAGGAAGAATCAATGACTTTCTTGGAAGCAAGAAGAGACATGGATCTTTCAATTTTAGCTTTCTTCAAGCGCCTTGTTTAAAGCTTCAATCTCAATTGTAAGCTTAGGACAATTTTCACATGATGCAACTTTAGAGTAAACGACCATTTCTGGCCAACTCTTGCATTTTAATCCTATTGTTCTTACAATGAGAGCAAGTGTGACTAGCATCAAATTTTTGCAATTCTTTAAAGAGCTATCCAGCTTTTAATTCTAGCAAAGCACAATTTGAGCAAGTTAAAGGAATAGCATCCAAGGTAGTCACACCAAGCTTTAATGACATCCATGCAAATGTAACTAGACTTGAGAGCTTCTAGTTCGACAAGAGCATTTTCCAATTGTTTTTCAATGTAAGAATGAGCATAATTTAAGCTTGACAATTCATTAAGCAAGCTAGAGCATGAATCACGTAAATCATCAGGATTAATGGATTTGAGCCTAACCACTTCTAGGTTCAAATTGTCAATCATAGTATCCTCGCTTTTAATCAATTTAACTTGCTTATGCATTTTTGTTCAAGAAGCACCAAAGCCCTTTTCATGTCGAAGTGAAGGGCATACCTCATCGGGATCACTAAAAGGATCCTCGCTGTTGAGGAGTCGCCGTGGTCGTTTTAGCCATGAAGCACATGCCTCGTGGAAATCACGTGCCTTCTTCTTGCCACGGAGTCACTCTTGTCGCCCTCCACCTCCGAGTCCACATCATCCATGCTCACATCTTCTAGAGCTTCAAGGACTCAAATGACAAACTTGCGATAGTTTGTCTTCTGGACTTAGCATCCTTCGCTTGAGGATGCCTTTGTGACTCCTTCTCCTCCTTGCCCTTCAAATTGGGGCATCTAGAGCGAATGTGGTTCAATTTCACCACATTCAAAGCATGTGATAGGTCCACCTCTCCTCCTACTCCTCACATTGTTGTAAGCTCGTGAATTTTGTGGATAGGAGGGCTAAATCATCTTCGTAGTCTCTCAAGTTGCTCATCGCTCAAAGAATGCAAAGGCATAAAGAAAACCGGATGAGCTAACATCAAAAGAATCGTAATATCTACCCTTAGATTGGTCGACCACTAAAGCCATCGAATCACCATGGGGAGACGCGAGATAAAATCAATCTCATGCGTCTTCAACCTAGAGTAAAGCTTATCCATCGTAAGCTCACTCATGACAAGTTGTTGTCATTGATGGCGTGATCTTCATCCCCGCACCTTCACATCCAAAGCACCCAAAAGTCATGCAGCATTTTCGACTCGTAAAATACAAGATCAACAAATACGAGATCATGAAGAATTTTAGAAAATCTCCCCACAAATTTCATCTAAAGATTCACTGTGTCTTTGCTCGATCTTGGAGTATGCTTTCTTTAGCCGGTTCTCGCTCTCACTTCCTGATCGCAGTGGACCTCGTGATAATCACAAAGAGTCCGATGATCTCATGAGCAGACAAGAAATGAGCGACACGCCAAACTCCGATCGACTAAGGCCTTGAATCAAAAATTCCGAGCCCCGTCGTTGTTCTCCACATCCGAGTGATCAAATTGTCATCTACCGCACGACATAAGGGTTTTTCACCTTAAGCCAAATTGCGTGCCTTGAGCCTCGATGTAGGCCCGCATTCGGGCCTTCCAATAAGCAAAATCAACTCCATCAAAAACATGTGGCCCGATTGAATATCTCTACCGCCATGGCTCCAAAGACCTGTTAAGATCTATGAGAAGAGCTAACCGCCTCGATACCACTTGTAGGACCGTAAAGCGACTAGGGGGGTGAATAGGCGCTTTCAACTTTCTCGCCTAAATCAAATTCAACACGAACTTTACTCCTTTAGCTATGAAAGCTAAGAAGATCAGAGGTGCACAATGAAGCCTTGTAGTCGAATTCGATAACCCCGACAACCACACGACACAAAAGTGGAGACTTAAACTCAAAAGGGCAGATCTCGGGCACAAAGCGGTCCGACCGGCTACTAAGGGCGGTCTGACCGACGCTCAACCAATGGTCCGACCAAGAACTAATTTAAGGCCGGACCGTGGACAGCGGTTCGACCCTAAAGATGCCGTCTGAATACGGCGGTCGGATCATTGCTGAAACACCTGGCCCGACTGTTCACCAAAGATCAAAAATGAAGCCTAATCCAAAACGAAATTTGATCCAACTTTTGATTCAACCAATGAAACTTGTCCAAATTTCGAGCACACCTCCCTAATGATATTAGAGACCTATTTCTAGCGATTTATCCTTCGATCCACTTCAGAATCGATCTCTCAAGGATTTAACAAAGAAGTGTCATTGAGGATTAAAATATTCATATATTATCTTAATATATGATAGAGACCATACGCTCGTGGTCGTAATCTCTAAGACCACCGACCTAACTCGTCGAGGTATTACGTGGTTATCTAATGAATACCTGGCCTGACAAAGTTCCAATCCTAGTCCACGCACTGTGTAAGTGCTCGTGAAGCTATGAATAAAGGCCTGGTCGAGTCTCCCACCACGCCCACTCACTATGAGATGAATGAATCACGTGTTTCATATTCCACATAATTACAACACTATCACGGCTGATGAATTAACGCCTCCTAAATCATTAACCGACAAACAGCTGATATCTTCACCAACCGCTTCGCAGCTAGTGGAACCGCCAAATCGCTGCCTCTTCCCGACCAAAAGGCCGCTCCCTCAACTGATGTCTCTTCATGGGATAATCGCCACCGCTTCATCAACTATTTAAGGAGGATCATGGAAGGACGGAAGGACACAAGACACAGGGGACAACGAGACATACGTAAGACATCAAGCAAGACTTAGCAAAGTGTTGTGTTTTTAGATACTCTCTGTTTGTAATCGTGAGTTCATAGCAATAAAGAGCAAGTCGATCCACTCCTCAAGTCACGCACATTTTTCCTCTTTTCATTTATATGTTCATAAGATCGGCGATTTGATCGCCGATACCGGCGCCGTCCGTGGGGAAGATAGTGCAAAACTTCTAAGAAGGTTCTTTGTTCAACTCATGCGCTTTCTCCATTTTCAGAATTACAAGTATGGCAGAACTTGGGATGAGGAAAATCGTTCGACTTGGATGACTACTCCAACCTTGACATGGAAGCTCGCATCCAAGCCATGCAACATGGGGAATCCTCCTCCTCCGATGGTTCGCACGTCACGGCGACAAATAACTTGAGCGGATGGATGAAGATACACCGCTGCGCCAAGAGGCGCTCGAGGAACGGTTGTTCCGATCAGTTCGAACGTCCGAACGCTTTTTCCAAGACCGGCTTCGACCGCGAAAAGGGTGACAATACCTCACCACAACTCGAGGGTCAATATACCCTTGACACAATCATGGTCGACAGTATTCACCAACGGCTCGAAATTCCAGGACCAACCGCATCCGTAACGGTGTCGATGAGACCTCACCGTAATGGGCCGAGTGAGGACGATAAGACTTCAGATCCGGCCGGTAATCCGCCAATCGCCGAGCCGCCGCCAAGACCTCCGAGGTTCTCATCTCCACCGGTCTCCGCGTGGAAATCTCGGTAGAAGCACGAGAAGTTCTCCATTAGTCAAAGTGGAAGCTCTCGTAAGATCGTTGTCGGAAGCATGAGGTCAACACGATCGGAAATGCCGATCGAGATGCCACTCGCAGCCTCGCACACCCCGCCGCCACCACCGCTAATGGAGATGGCGCGGCAATCAAGCACCACCTACCGAGGTAACGAGAGCCGATGGACGCCCATCGCCTAATACGCGGTGCAGCCCCACCAAGGATGACAGCATGACGGGTTAGCCAAAGGTCCAGAGGAACTTCGGTCTCCGAACACCAACATCTTCGATGAATCCTCCGAGACCTTCTAGAATTCTCGTAACTTGTGTCGATCCAAAATATTCTTAATAACATCGACCTCGCTCGGTGAAGCTCGGCTTTACCTAATTGGTGGAGCAGTATCGAAATTCTTCAACGACCGCAACAAACGCATCGAAGCGCAGGGGGCAAGGGATGTCGCAAAGTCTAACGGTGACTTCATCTCAACGCCCTCCTCGCAGAGAGGCAGCATGGTCATCCATCGGTACCTAGACCTCCTCGGCGATTCCACCAAGAGGTCATGAAGGAAGAAGGTTGTTTCAACAACGGCCTCTTCCCTAGCCAAGGAGAGCACTGACGGCCCATGATCTCTGCCATCATCCGAACCATGCTAATGGTCAGCGCCATGATAACGCCCACGATCGGATCGGACGACGGAGCCTCGGCGCTCAAATAGAAGAAACCGATCTCCTCATCGATTCTAATCCGCACCTTCTCCAAGAAGGCGCTATGAATCGCCATGTGTTGTCGAGCCTTTCTCGCAGGCTCCAAGTCAGACGCTGGCCTAATGGGTTCCGACCGCCAACTTGATAAATTCGATGGATCTCAAAATCCATTAGAGTTTCTCCAGATATACACCACCGCCATCGAGCGTACCGTGGTGATCAAAACGTGATGGCTAATTATTTGCCCACGGCTCGAGGGATCGCCTTGTTGGTTGCTTAACCAACCTGGCCGGATCTATTTATACTTGGGAATAACTCGCGATCCGCTTATTGTGAATTTTCGTGGTACGACGACGCCTCGAAAGGAGGATGATCTCCATCGAACTCGGCAAGAACCAAAGGAAACTCTCCGTCAATACATCAAGACGCTCACCAGTGTTCAAATTTATTCCGCACTTGCGTAATCTTCGTGATTCGCATTCAAGGCGTGTTTATGAATCGGCGGTTTACTTGAGGACATCGCCGTGAATCCTCCACTAAAAACCGCCAACTCTTTGACATGGCCGATAAGTATGCGCCGCTTAGTGAGGCGGTAGAATGGATCAAGCCATTGATCGAAAAGAGAAAATCCCTCAACCTGGCCTTGAGAAGTTAGAAAAGAATCCCAAGAAGGTTTCCAAGAAGAAGAAGCACCGCAAAACGGGCACCAAAGAAGTCCTAGCGGTTCCAGATAAACCGCTCAAGGGTAAGAAGGACTATACCGGCCAGGCAAAGCTAAAGTTCTGACCGATGGCCATAATAAAGGTAAGAAGTGGTGTCCACTTCACCAACAAAGGTGGCATGACTTATGCACTGCCGTGTCCGCAAAAGAAGCCGGAGGATTTCTATGCGTGTAAAGGCCCACTTCCCGCAATCCAGAGTTGGGGAAACAAGTTCCAAAAAGGACAAGGATGGCGATTTAAGAGATGGAGTACCAGAGCCTCAACAAGACACCAATATGATCTTCGAGGTTCTTCTTCATACGACTCACGCCATCATCCGAAAAGCCATGGAGCGAGAGGTCAACCTATCTAACCTTCGATCATCACCCAACCATCAAGGTGGTCTGATACCGTGATCTCCTTCAAAGAAAGAAGATTGCCTCGCCTCATCAACTCGACCGTAGGTTCCCTATTATCGTGAGAACCTACTATTAATAATTGCAAAGTCAATCGAGTTTTGATAGACTGGTGGTAGCTCTTAAATATCTTATTTTCGGAGCTTTAGAAGATATGCAGTTCCTAGATCAAAGGTAAAACCGTGAAATACGCCTTTCATGGCATAGTTCCTGGTTCTACCGCCAAACCGATAGGACAAGTGTCCTCACGCTACGCTTGAAGCCCCGATAACTTCCGAACTAAAAATTTCATTTGACGTGGTTGATTTCAAACCGCATATAATGGAATTTTTGGTCGTCCAAGATTAGCGAAATTTTGATAGCCACTCACCACGTATCAATGTTTGAAAATGCCAGACCAAAAGGTGATCATGGTTCGTGGAGATCGCAAATGGCATAATGATGTGATCGGTTGTCTTAGAACCGGTCGATGAGTTACCGACCAAAAATTCGACCGATCATCCGTGCGTGTCAAGCACCTGCACTCCAAGATAACGCCCAAACCGTCCGACTGCACTAAAGAGGTTCTACTCGACAAAGGCGCCTTCTTGGAACGCCATGTCAAGCAATGATGGTGGATCCTCACCAAAGGTGCCGACGGAGCAGACTCAATCCTAAATAGGAAGAGTCGCCGCCTCCTTCCTCCGAGCAAACAAGGATGTGTTCGCATGGCAAGCATCCGACATGCCCGAGTCCCTGTGGAGGTGATCGAGCACAAAGCTAGCGCCCACCGACAAAAATCCGGCCAGCGTAAGCTCAGACGCGCCGCAGACCAACGGAAGGACGCCATCCAAATTCGAGATTGACAAGCTCTTAAAGGCGGATTTATTCGTGAAGTACATCACCCTCAAGTGGCTCGCTAATCCTCGTAATGGTTAGGAAAAGTAATGGGAAATGGAGGATGTGTATAGACTTCACAGATCTTAATAAAGCTTGTCCGAAGGACGATTTTCCCTTCCTCGCATTGATCAACTTGTAGACTCTACCTCCGTGTGAGTTATTAAGTTTTTAGATGCCTACCGTGGTACCACCAGATTAGTATGAGTAAAGAAGATGAAGAGAAAACTTCCTTCATCACTCCATTTGGCACTTCATCGTTATGTAAAAATGCCCTTGGTCTCAAAAACGCTGGTGCAACTTTTCAAAGATTAATGCAAAACCTTCATTTCACAAATAGGTCAAAATTTGAAGCCTACGTTGATGACTTGGTAGTGAAAAGTGTCAACCCGCACCATATGCTTGACCTTAAAGAGACTTTCAATAACTTGAGAAGACATAACCTCAAGTTGAATCCGAGAAGTGTGTGTTCGGGCTCACTGAAAGTCGCTTGGTTTCTCGGTTTCGCTAGAGGTATCAAAGCAAACCCGGCCAAGATATCGGCCATCCATCGATGCTTCCAATTACGAAGAAGGAAGTCCGTGGTTAACCGGCCAGTGTGGCAAATAAGTCATTTCATAGCCGTGTTAGAGAAAAGGGACTACCTTTCTTCAAACTTCTTCTAAATATGGAAGTTTCGAGTGGACGGCTGTGGTTTAATGATGCCTTTGAAAAGCTCAAGGTGTACTTACGAGTGCCCGGCCTTAGTTTCTCCAAGACCGGGGAAACACCATTGATTTACATGGCCGCAACGCCACAACCGGTTGTCGGTGTAATCGTCGAGAACGGAAAACGCCCAACGACTCGAAGTATTACGTAAGCGGCCTTTAAGCCTTACACGCCAAAGGTGAAGGACCAAATGGCAACAGAGGGGGTGAATGGTGCCTAAAAATTAATACTCCCTTCAATGTATTTAAACCACCTACAAAGATCTCTCAAGATCTAAAGAAAGTAAATGATGCAAGATCAAATAACAAAAACAAGTTTCAGTCGTTCTTCCGAAATCGGAAGTTCCGGCAGATTGCGAAGTTCCGCTATGTAGTTCCGTTAGTTGTATATCGCGAAGTTCCGCTATGCATTTCACGCATAAAATCTAAGTCTGATTATCCCGACCAAGAATGTAACGCCGGGTTTTTGCCCAAAAATCCAAACTACTTAATCTTGAATGCTCTTCTCAGGTCAAGTTTTACAGGACATCATCCTAAACACCATCTTGACCTTATGGAGAAGAATCGCAACCAAAGATTCAATAATCGAACCAAAAACGGATTTCTTGAAGAAGGGGCAAGAAAGACCAAAACCAATGATAAGCGAGATTCTCAGATTCTTAGAGCATGAAACTTTGAGGAGGTAATAGCAATACCAAAACGATTCTAGATATGAAGTTTCATGCTATCTCATAAAACGAATCAAAAGATAGGCCAAAACCCTAGATATTCAACATGAACAGAGAGAGAGAGAGAGTTGCAAAATCAAATAATCAAAACCTCAGATTTCATTGGATTGAAACATGGATTACAGAGGTAACGCAAAGAGAAATGATTAAAATAGGTTTCAGTTCATACTCTCCCTCTCAACAAGCTCTCAAAAAGCAAAACAAATCCTTTTCTAGAGCTAACCCTAATTTTCTCTCCAAAAGTCTAACCCTATCTCCAGGGTTCTCCCCTATTTATAGCCTTTGCTAATGGGCCTCCAACCCATTAAGCCCGCTACACCCAACGAACCGCCTCCACTTTTGCCGCTTGCTAAAAGACCCTTTCGCCTTGCGCACCTTTCCGAAGCCTCCCGCACACCTTGTTGTACACGACTCGCAACCGCTTCAAGATTCACGCCGCCTTCGACACATCCCGACTGCTCGACCTCAACGCCTCGCGCTTAGTCCGATCCACGTGTCTCGCCACGACTCCATCTTGATGCCCCGCAGTCAACACAGCATAAAAACACATCACATAGCATTGCACAATATCATAGCATCAATATTTGTATAAGACTCAAACTCATACAAGATCAAAATCACAAAATAATCTTCTCTCGACAGCTCGACACAATCGGAAGTTCCGCACTTACTACGCCGAAGTTCCGATTTCGAACATCCAAGATTTGTCAGATTATCTAAGTTCCGCTACCAACATCAAGGTATTCGATATCCTAACAACCGACTTTCCGATATTTAATTCGATTTGGTATCTCGAGAACACTCAATGTCGTGATATCTGACACTCGCAACCCCAGTGCGGAAGTTCCGATTTCCTTCGAGACCAAACCCATAAAAATGGAAGTTCCTATTTCCAACACCGGTAGTTCTCGATTTATCTAACTTCCGCTCCATACACAATGTAGTTCCGATTTCCTGCCTCAAATTCGCAAACATGACCCAAACCGAAAACCCAACTCTCAATCTAATCAACACACTTGTCAAATACTCATCACTCAGAGTGGAGGACCTCTCACATGGTCTCTCAATCTCCCTTGATGAGTATATTGACAATCACCAAAAAGCATAAGATGAGTTTGAGATAACAACAACCAAGGTCTAAACAAGAGTAGTTAAGCTCAAGACCAAGTTGACAAGAGAAAAGACTTGAGATGAGATTAAAGAGCAATTTTCGACAAAACTCAAGGCTTTTCTCCGTAAGGCTTTTTCTCACAAAATTCTCCCTTTGGCAATAAAATCATCAATATGTAGAACAGGGAGGAAAAGACTATATGATGTTCATTTTAAGCATTAGGAGCCATGTAGATTATCCAAAATGATTATTAGAGAATTACACCAAGCCATAACACATAAGAATGCTATCAAGATCATGACAATTGATGTATAGAAAAGCTAAGACAGAAAGTCCATAATCCGATTAATGATCCAATTTTTAGCAGTCAAATAAGTCAAGATTGAAATCTAGCTAAAGATATCCAAAGATGATACAAGCCATGTCAAATAATCTAAGTTGAACCAAGAAGACTCATACTGAACAATTTAGAGTGCTACCAGTTGAAGAAGGACTCATTTTATCCAGAACTCGGTCTCTTTGAAGATAAGCAATTTTAGCACATTTTTCTTTTTCTGAAGACTTTTTATGGTTTTATCTCAAGAAAGCAAGCTCGACTAGGTGCCATCCACAACCGCCTCCCGAGCTTCAACCATTTTTTTAGCCATGTGCTAGATCCCAAGCCTTATGCGACCACCCAAGCAATGTACTTAAGGAGGTGATCTTAGGTCATCCAAGGCCCCCGAGTTCATGCCTAGTGCAATGGCAAGCCGTCTCATGAGAAAGATTTGGTGAGATCGCTTTTTTCGCACAAAAGAGATCATTTTTGCTTTTGAAGTTTTTAGACCAGTTGATTAGAGATAAGTCATGTTTCTTAACAAACCGACATAGCTTACTCAAAAGTTCAAAAGAGATTCAGACTCAACTCAAATTTACTTGACATGGCGAAAATCATAAAAGGATAGTTTCAACTGCACTAGTCTCAAGAGCTATCATGACAAGATTTTAATTCCGTTTAGCATTTTTAATCACCTTAGCATGGCAAAGACTAAACTACACATAAAAAGTCATGATAGATCTAGCGCTTTAGCATAAATCATGGCAAGATGTAAAATAGTGAAAATGATCATAAGGGATAATAAACAAGGCTCCATTTGATTATCATGCAATGCTTGATGAAATGCACAAAATCTAGATTCCCTTCGAATGAGATGCATCTTTTAATTGATTGAGTTATGACACAATTAAGAATATGGAATAACCAAGAATAACTCCCCCAACCAAAGGAACAAAACGAGAATCGATAAGAATAATGTAAAAGGCAATCCTTTAGAGCATAGAAAAGATATAGAGTGAACTATCGCCGCATGTGTTCTTATCTAAAACCATATGATTCTAGGACTATCACCGATCTACACATACACTAAGGAGCAAACATCGCCCTGCTCACCCAAGGTGGCCCACCCTGCTAGAACCTATAAGAAGTGAGTAAGCTCGACTTAGAGAAGGAAGAGACACTAATAAGCAAGATCCTAGAAGCACAAGATAAGAAGTAATAACAAAGCAATTTGGCAAGAGAACCATTCTAACCTATGCCGGAAGGACTTCACCCAAAATATTAAAAGAAATGCAACCGTAAAGGAGTAATAGTTTGATATAATATAATATAATATAATACAAGAGAGCACAAAGCTCCCCTCACAAAGAATCGTAAGGACAAACCACCCCAAGCTCTCCCGCAAAGTCGAAACCGAGAGCCGCCCAGAGGCTTAGTGAAGATATCGCCAACCGGTGCTCACTCTCCACAAACCGGAGCACAATGTCACCCTTCTCTACATGGTCTCTAAGAAAGTGATATCCGATATCAATATGCTTGGTCCGAGAAAGTTGCATCGGGTTCTTGGCAATGCAAATCGCAGACGCATTAACACAAAAGAGTGGAACGCAATGATAGATAACCCAAAATCCTCGCAGGTCGAGACCATCCAAAGCACTTGACTACAAAGAATCGGGCCGCAGAACGTGACTCGGCCTCGCAGCGGATCGCGCAACACCGGATTGCTTCCTTGACGACCAGAGACAAGAGAAGTGCCAATGAATTGGCAAGTGCGTAAGTGCTTTTCCTATCTATCCTACACCAAAGAAATCGACGGAGAAGGCTCTAAGAGATAGACAAGAAGAGGAAGAGTACCGATGCCATAGTCAATGGTAGCTCGAAGGTACCGAAGATGCGTTTCACCGCCTCGACGATGAGATACGCGAGGAGAAGCTCGAAACCAAGCACAAAGACACACGTAAAAATGTATGTCCGGTCTCGAGGCCGTGAGGTACAAGAGAGAGCCAATCATGCTCCTCAAATCCTTTTGGTCAACAGTTCGCCATCTTCATCCGGATCCGCAGCAACCAGAGATGCCATTGGAGTTGATAATCGCTTTCCATCATTCATGTCGAAATGCTTCAGGAGGTCTCGAGTGTATTTGCCTTGATGAAGAAAGGTACCTCCGAGACTGCTTGATTTGGAAGCCAAGGAAGAAGCTCAACTCGCCCATCATGCTCATTTCAAACTCCGAGCTCATGACATCGGAAACTGGAAACGAGAGCATGCGAGGAGCCGCCAAAGATAATGTCATCCACGAGATTTGGACGAAAGGTAAGATCGCGCAAGACGGCGAATGAACAAGGTCTTGTCAATTTTACCCATCTCAAAACCATGGCTCGCCAGATAGGACTTAAGTCTTTCATACCAAGCTCGGGAGCCTCGCTTGAGTCCATACAAAGCTTTGGAAAGCCCAGTAGACATGGTTAGGGTATTTGGGGTTCTCAAACCGTGAGGTCAGTCGACATAGACTTCTTCCTCAATAAGGCCATTGAGGAAGTGTCTGACCCCGGTGTCACACAACCCCGAGACCCTCAGGCATACCAAGCTAGTCCCATGATCGTTAGCTAGCTTGCACAAGCAGTAAACAATGATGCATTCATAACCATTCAACGAACGAACTAATGAAGGCATAAAGTAATATTAATTAAAACAAAGAAAGACCTTATGGTCAAGGTTCTTACAAAAGTCGCCTCACGTGGCTTAGCAACAACAGAGTATCCGCAAATGAAATCTCAAAATACGTGGAGCCCAATCGACATGCCCACAGCAATCGAGTGGAGGACGTGACCTAGTTCGCAAAGTCTTCAAAGTAGCCTTCTTCATAGTACTCAACATTTCCGGTTCTTCCGCTGGACCGATCAACAAAGGGCATAAAGCCGTGAGTACATAAAGTACTCAAAGAAGTCGAGAGAAATGTATGCACATAGTATTCATGACAGCTCAAACAAGGATGTCTTTATGGTTAATTTGCGAAAGCAAGTTTAACAAAGAATACAATAATTAGATGGCAAAGCGTGATCTCAAAAGAATAATACATAGATAACCAAGTTCTTTTGAATCAAATAAGGAACATCCCGCTCACTTCCCAACCATTCCAACCAAACGCTTCTATCGAACCAAACCACATTTTTGAAAATACTACCCTTGCGCGAAATCACTGTGCATGTCCAGAATCGGGACACGGCTATTCGAATAGATTTTGACACTCTGCAGAGGTTGTACAAATTTTACCCACAAGACACGAATTCTCTAGTTTGTTTGGCATCCGTCGATACCACCGCCACTTCCTTAGGTGAGTAGTCTAGAGCACGTGACAAGGCTTTTACAAAGTTCCATTTTGCCTCTGCTTCGCCTGCTAAGGTTTCGCCATCACAAATTTCTCTTGCGCCTAATAAATGCCACAACAGAACCGACTCAAAACTTTCCTAATTAATTGGCCAGTCCATCCCATACCGGACTTATGGTTGCACGAGGTGACCTGATCAATGACTTGCAAAGTTAAGTCCTTAGTTGGTCGCTTTCGCATAAGTCTACCACAACCCAATGTGCATTACGCACCCACTCTAGCTTCCTACCTCAAGCCCGAGCATAAATCATTTTTGTTCATTCCCGACCAAATGGCAATCCCTGCCATGGCACAACATCTTTTAATAAAAGTGGCCTCACACCACTGTTCCATAGTTCCATTAGTCAAATTTCAATAATCATTGAACATGTGATCGAAAGTCTCGCGGGTAACTAAAGCATGTCTAAGCAATACTACGTTCCCAAGTTGGTAATACAATTATGTCCAACTAGTATTAACCATCCTAAGGTGTCCAAGGATATATATCATTCAAGGAGACATTTCATTTTCAATTCATCAAGGAGGCATAATGGCAATTTGGTAATTATCTACTCCCAAAACCATTTTTAATAAAACTAGCCATGCATGATAATTTAATACAATATACATTTGTAAAATGGGTTCAACATGGTCAAAGGCCTACGACTTGCCTTCGTTGGCGAGGAGCGAGTCTTCTATCGTCGGTCGAAGAAATCTTCCAAACGCCTAATCTACACGCAAGTAGAATAGCAACAAATAAATAAAACAGCACCAAATGAACTCCAAAAATTACAAAACCAGTACCAAATGAAAGAGGATGAATTTATATGAATTTAGAAATTTGGATCACCCAAATCGGAGTTCGGATGTGAAAGTTATAGTCAAAAGAAGTTTCAAAATCACATAAAATGATAGAATTGGATTTTTTTGGATTTTCGGAATTATTTTTCAACTGAAAAATCAGACTTTGACGCCGCCGTTGCGCATAGCGCGCACACGCGCGCGCTTACGTGGCGACCACGCTGGCAAATCACGACGCTGGCGCCGACGTGGCGCCACGTGGTGGCCACGTGGCTCTTGCCCACGCGTCGAGAGAGAGAGAGAGAGAGAGAGAGAGAGGCGCGGCGCAGGCGCGGCCGAGCTGGGAAGACGGTGGCGGTGCAACGGGAACGGCGGCGACTTTGGGAGACGACGACGGCAGGGCGGCCGGAGGCGGGAAGAAGACGGAGGAGCGGCGGGCGAGGAGCAAGAGAGAGAGAGGAGGGAGAGAGAAGAGAACGCGGAGACGAACGGGCGGCTTGATAGCGAGGCCACGCGGGCGCGGATGGGCGCGGGCGACGACGCGAGGAGGCGCGGATGGGACGGCACGGCATGGACGCGGCGTGAGGCGCGGCGAGGCGACGGATTTGGCGGATTCGCGGCGCGGATTCGCGGCGGCGGGATTCGCGGCGCGAGCGCGAGACGATGAAGCGAGAGCCGTCCGATTTCGACGGACGGTGGGGCGAGGGAGACGCGGCGAACAGAGAGCCGTCCGATTTTGATCGGACGCTGGGAGGAGAAGAGGCGCGGCGAGGGAGACGAGCGGGGCGCCGTCCGATTTGACGGACGGAGAAGAGGAAGGGCGCGGGCGATGCGAGCCGTCGCGATGGCACCTGACGATCGCGAAGAAAGGGGGCGCGGCGAAGCGGATGCGGCGGATGAAGATCCGACGGCGGAGAAGAAAGAGCGGCGCGCGAACGAGGACGCTTCGGATGAGGATCCAACCGATGGCGAAGCGAGGCGCGAGCGGGCCACGGAGGCGAGAAGTGTCATGGAAATGGGCCGAGGCGGAAAATGGGCCAGGGCCGCTAGGTTTCGCCCACGCATTTAAAAAGAGATTTTAAATTCATTTTTGATTTCAGAAATTCAAATAAATCAAAAGGCAATTTAGAAAATAGCAAATCGACTCCAAAAATTCTAGAAAAATTCAAAGAAATTCCTTGAATTATTCTAGACTTAATAAAAATACTTTTAACTTTAAATTTTCTTTTTCTTTTGCAAATAAATTAATTTTTAATTTCGGGAGAAAGGAAAATGAATTTCTAAAATCCAATAAATCCAAGGAAATTCTTAAAATAATAATTTTGATTTTAAATTCTAGAAAATTCAATTAAACCAACTTTAATTTAATTGAAGTTTGATTAATTCATGTTAAACTGCAATTGAATTTTGAAATTTCCAAATTAAGCTTTTGGCGAATAGAAGCAAATGGTTCTCTTTTAAAATTTTCAAAAACTCCGAAAAACGGGACGCTACAAACCTACCCCTCTTAAAGGGAATCTCGACCCCGAGATTCAGGCTGACTAGAGAATAGGTGGGGAAACTCAGCCTTCAAGTCATCTTCTCGTTCCCAAGTGGCTTCTTCTTCTGTGGTTGCTCCATCGACCTTGCGTAAGCGGATGGTCTTGCTTCTTGTCACTCTTTTCGCTACTTCCAAGATCTTGATGGGATGCTCCTTGTAGGTGAGGTCTTCTTGCGGGCAATTGCTTCCATTGGCATCCGCTCTTCTGCACACGCAAACACTTCTTCAATCTGCGACACGGGAAGACATTATGCACATCCGATACCGAGGCGGAGCTCCAACCGTAAGCGACTTCTCCTCTTCTGCTAGAATCGAAAGGTCCGATGTACCTTGGTGCAAGCTTTCCACTTACTCAAACGACGATCCCTTTGAGAGGCGACACCTTCAGTACACAAGATCACCAGTGCAAAAGCTAGATCTCGGCGACTTGCATCGCGATAACTCTTCCGCTCGGTCTGTGTTTTGACCTTTCTCCGATTGATCGAACTTGCTCTTCGGCTTTTTCCAAAATATCCGCCCAAACACTTGTCTTTCACCTACTTCATTCCAATACAACGTGTTCTGTGATTTTCTTCCGTAAAGAGCTTCAAATGGAGACATCCGAGGCTTGACTGTAATCGTTGTTATAAGAAAACTCGCGATAAGGTAGCATTTGATCCCAATCGGTCTGATTTGCTAAGGCACAAGCCCTTAACATATCTTCTAGGATTTGATTTACTCTTTCTCATCTCATCCATCCGTCTGAGGATGATAAGTCAGATCAAATTTAGATTAGTACCCAAAACACGTGCAACTTCGCCAAAATCTTGAGGTGAATCGGGATCCTCGATCCGACACGATCTTCTTCTCAGCACTCCATGTCGGGCACACTATCTTTGCCATGTACAATTCGCCATCTATCACCGAGTAAGTAGTCTTGACGGGAGAAAGTGAGCAACCTTGGTTAGACGATCCACAATTACCTCCATAGAATCATATCCCGACCTTGTCCTTGGCAAACCAAAGTGATAAAATCCATGCCAATTTCTTCCCACTTCCATTCGGCACTTTCAAGGGTTGCAGGAGTCCAAAGAGTCTTTGATGCTCGGCTTTTACTCATTGATGACATCACACTGAGCTACATACTCGGCAATCTCACGCTTCATGCTAGGCCACCAATACATTTCTTTAAGATCTTGGTACATCTTTGTGCTTCCAGGATAAATGGAGTACAAAGTTTCATGGGCTTCCTTGAGTATCAGCTGCTTAAGCTCTTTCTGATCTGGAACACAAATTCGCTTGTCAAACCAAATGGTGCCTTGCTCATCTTCTGAAAATCTCAGGGCTTTACCTTTCTTCATGTTGCTCTTGATTTCCTTAATATTGGCATCTTCAACTTGAGCTTCCTTGATCTGATTCCGCAAAGTGGGTTGAACTTCTAGGGCAGCTAGGTAACCTTCTTCAACCAACTCTAACTTGAGCTTCAGGAACTCTTCATGAAGGGCTGGCTGATTTTCCTTGATCGCTGTGGTATTGCAAAGAGACTTTTCGCTCAAGGCATCTGCCACAACATTAGCTTTGCCTGGGTGGTAATGGATTCCAATATCATAATCCTTGATTAACTCTAACCACCTTCTTTGCCTCATATTAAGATCAGCCTGAGTGAAAATGTACTTCAAGCTCTTATGGTCCGTATAGACTTCACAGCGATTACCAATAAGGTAATGACGCCATATCTTTAAAGCATGCACTACGGCAGCTAACTCCAAGTCATGAGTGGGGTAATTCACTTCATGAGGCCTCAATTGACGGGAAGCATAGGCTACTACCTTCCTTTCTTGCATCAGGACACAACCAAGTCCTTGCCGGGATGCATCACAGAAAATCTCAAAATCCTTCCGGACATCCGCAAAATCAACACCGAGCCGTGGTCAAACGCTTCTTCAACTCTTGAAAACTTTGCTCACAATCTGTCCAAGCAAATTTCTTTTCTTTCTTCAACAAATTGAGTGAGGGTCTTGCTATCTTGGAGAATCCTTCATGAATCGGCGATAGTATCCCGCCATTCCAAGAAAACTTCTCGACTGAGGCAATCGACTTGGGTGACTCCCAATTAAGCACATCCTTAACCTTTCTCGGGTTAACAGATACTCCTTCTCCAGACATGACATGTCCCAAGAAAGTAACTTCTTTCATCCAAAACTCACACTTGCTGAATTTAGCATAGAGTTGATGATCTCTAAGCTTATTCAGACCAAACGGAGGTGCTCTTCATGCTCTTCTTCACTCTTGAATACACCAAAATATCGCAATGAAGACAATGACGAACTTATCCAAATACTTCCATGAATACTTTATTCATCAAATTCATAAAGTAAGCAGGGCATTGGTCAATCCAAAAGACATGACCGTGAACTCATCTGACCCATACCGGTTGAGAAAGCTGTCTTGGGAATATCTTACGACGAATCTTCAACTGGTGGTATCCGACCTCAAGTCTATCTTGGAGAACACTCGGCTCCTTTCAACCGATCAAACAAATCATCGATCCCGGCGGAGGGTACTTGTTCTTGATGGTGACCTCATTGAGGGCTCTAGTAATCCACACACATCCGCTGGGTGCCATCCTTCTTGCAACAAAGATCACCGGGCTCCCAAGGTGAAGAACTTGGTCTGACAAAACCTTTCTCTTGCATTTCTTCAATTTGCTTCTTCACTCAACCAAATCATTGTGAGCAATCAGAGGGTCTCTTGAAAATAGGTGCAGTTCTGGAACAAGATTGATGACAAACTCAAGTCTCGATGCCCGTGGCATTCGGTAGGTCATCGTGAAAGACATCGAAAACTCTCGACTCATCGCACTTCTTCCAAAGACACAACACCGCATGCGGACTAAAGATCCTAGCTTCTCTGGGAGGCTTCAAACTTTACCTTGGTTCCATCCGGACGACCAAAGTGATGCTTCTACCACCACAATCCAAGAGGGCTTGGTGATTGGCAAGCCAATCCATTCCCAAAATCACATCAAGAGACTTGGTGTCTATGATGATGAGATTAGCAAGGAATTCTACCCTTCTATGGTCACTTTAACCTTAGGGCAACCTTGGTTCGACTCAATTCAACCGAGATTGAACCAACAAAACACTTTTAAGAGGCAAAACTTCCAACCGGTGCCTTTCAAAGAAAACTCCGAGAAACAAACGAATGCGAAGCTCGTAATCAAACAAAACAGTGGCGCAAATTGAATTGACAAGGAACTTACCCAAAGACGACGTCCGGGATGTCCGGCTTCCTCCACAGCTGGTGTGGTTCACACGACCTCTTCCAAAAGGCCGAGGAGACTTGACCGCGCACTGGAGTCCGAGGGCTCCACGTGCGACTCTGGAGTGGGGTCTGGCCTGGGTGGCTCCCATGTTGAAACGAACAGAGAAGGGCCTTGCCTCTGCGGCGCAATCTTGGCGGCGCCCCACCGATGGCACTTAAAGGTGTGATCCCGTGCGCAGGTTGCCATTCCTTGTTGCCGTTGCCGAGCCGCTGAAGCCGCGGTTACTTGGAACTGGCGGGCGAGGTGTCGCTCTGTGGGCTCAATGTGACAGTGGAGCAACACGGCGGAGGCGGCACATTCATTCGACTCTCGGGAGTGAGACCGATGGGCACCATCTTCGCATCATCTTTCTCTTGCGAGATTCTTCAAGTTCACTACGGGATTCCTCGATGAGCATGGCCTTGTTCACCAAGTGCGGAAAATCGCATAATCATTCCCAATGACTTGCACCTTCAAACCGGGTTGAGTCCTCTCTGAAGCGCTTCCGCGCATCATCTGTGGCAACGTCCTGCGGGCATAACGGGACAACCGAGTGAATCTGTTAAGATATTCACTCACCGACGTGTTGCCTTGCCGCACTCACGGAACTCATTCTTCTTCATTTCCACCTTTCCATCGTGGATATGGGAGTGGCGGAAAGCTCCCAAAACTCGCCCAAGTGATACTCTCGGGGTTTCCATGGGCGGCACAATAGTTCTCCCACCATTCTCGCAATGTACCTTCAAGCCGGTGAGTGGCATATGTAACCTTCTCGCGATCATCACAACGGGTGATAGCGAGCTTCTTTCCATGGAACGTAACCACCATTCATATCCAATGGCTCCGAGGAGCTAGAGAAAGTGGGCGGATGGGTCCTTAGAAACTCTCGCCACCGGATCGAGGAAACACTGGGGTAGAGCGGCGGGGCGTGGCACCGCTGATCTGCTCGATTCATCATTGCGAGGAGGGCGCAAATGTCCTGTTCTCACGATTCATCATCCGAGTCATGTTCGCATCAAAGAGCTCATCACCGCTCTGGCGCTATGAACCGACTCAAACCCGGATCTGCACCGGCGGCTCGGGAAGACGGGCACTCGCGCTTGAGTCTCATCCGGCTTATGGAGTTGCGGTCCGAACCATCTGCGACAAAGCTTCACCCGGTTTAATAGACGAGAAGAAGAAAGCAATTTAGATGAGAGGAAAGCACAGAGATGAGCAAGAAACAAGGGAGATAGATGGATCAACCTAATGCGGACCAAGTTGGTTTTATCCAACGAACGGATAGCCTGAAAGCTATCAAGAAGCAAACAAGAAAGAGACACTTAAGCACAAAAGCACTATTACGCAGACTAAGCGATACTAAAACTAGGGAGGGCAGCTACCAATCTAATCTTTATGGAGAGTCAACTTGATCAGATCATGCGAACTTGAACTTCCAAAACTTCCATTGCTTGATCTTGAAGGGCTCGATCCTAGGGATAATCCAGAGATGAGGAGTCAATTTAAATTTGAAAACCAAGTTTCAGAAAAGATAAGATGAAAGAATTCAAGAATGATATAAGAGGGTAAGATGATAAGAAAAGAATAGAACAAGGTGAGAAAGAATGTAATAAGATAAGAGAAGAATATCTAGTCAAGTTAATTGCTTGATTTGATTTAGAAAATATATTTTGAATTTTTGACTAAGACGACTAATCTAACTAAAGGTTACGCCCTACAATCGATATGGCTCGATACCATCTCTTGTCGGACCCCGGTGTCACACAACCCGAGACCCTTCAGGCATACCAAGCTAGTCCCATGATCGGTAGCTAGCTTGCACAACAGCAACAATGATGCATTCATAACCATTCAACAACTAACTAATGAAGGCATAAAGTAATATTAATTAAAACAAAGAAAGACCTTATGGTCAAGGTTCTTACAAAAGTCGCCTCACGGTGGCTTAGCAACAACAGAGTATCCGCAATGAAATCTCAAAATACGTGGAGCCCAATCGACATGCCCACAGCAATCGAGTGGAGGACGTGACCTAGTTCGCAAAGTCTTCAAAGTAGCCTTCTTCATAGTACTCAACATTTCCCGGTTCTTCCATGGGACTGATCAACAAAGGGCATAAAGCCGTGAGTACATAAAGTACTCAAGAAGTCGTAGAGAAATGTATGCACATAGTATTCATGACAGCTCAAACAAGGATGGCTTTATGGTTAATTTGCGTAAAGCAAGTTTAACGAAGAATACAATAATTAGATGGCAAAGCGTGATTTTAAAAGAATAATACATAGATAACCAAGTTCTTTTGAATCAAGCAAAGAACATCCCGCTCACTTCCCAACCATTCCAACCAAACGCTTCCATCGAACCAAACCACATTTTTGAAAATACTACCCCTTGCGCGAAATCACTGTGCATGTCCGTGAATCGGGGACACGGCTATTCAATAGATTTTGACACTCTGCAGAGGTTGTACAACTTTACCCACAAGACACGAATTCTCTAGTTTGTTTGGCATCCGTCGATACCACCGCCACTTCCTTAGGTGAGTAGTCTAGAGCACGTGACAAGGCTTTATAAAGTTCCATTTTGCCTCGGTTACGCCTAAGGTTTCGCCATCACACCCCTCTTGCGCCAATAAATGTACCACAACAGTAACCGACTCAAAACTTTCCTAATTAATTGGCTGTGTCCGTCCCATACCGGACTTATGGTTGCACGAGGTGACCCGGATCAATGACTTGCAAAGTTAAGTCCTTAGTTGGTCGCTGCATAAGTCTACCACAACCCAATGTGCATTACGCACCCACTCTAGCTTCCTACCTCAAGCCCGAGCATAAATCATTTTTGTTCATTCCCGACCAAATGGCAATCCTCGCCATGGCACAACATCTTTAATAAAAGTGGCCTCACACCACTGCTCCATAGTTCCATTAGTCAAATTTCAATAATCATTGAACATGTGATCGAAAGTCTCATGTAACTAAAGCATGTCTAAGCAATACTACGCTCCCAAGTTGGTAATACAATTATGTCCAACTAGTATTAACCATCCTAAGGTGTCCAAGGATATATGTCATTCAAGGAGACATTTCATTTTCAATTCATCAAGGAGGCATAATGGCAATTTGGTAATTATCTACTCCCAAAACCATTTTTAATAAAACTAGCCATGCATGATAATTTAATACAATATACATTTGTAAAATGGGTTCAACATGGTCAAAGGCCTACGACTTGCCTTCGTTGGCGAGGAGAGGGTCTTCGGTCGTCGGGTCGAAGAAATCTTCCGAAACGCCGGAATCTACACGTGCGAGAATAGCAACAAATAAATAAAACAGCACCAAATGAACTCCAAAAATTACAAAACCAGTACCAAATGAAAGAGGATGAATTTATATGAATTTAGAAATTTGGATCACCCAAATCGGAGTTCGGATGTGAAAGTTATAGCCAAAAGAAGTTTCAAAATCACATAAAATGATAGAATTGGATTTTTTGATTTTCGAATTATTTTTCAACCGAAAAATCAGACTTTGACGCCGGTGATTTGCGCAAGCGCACGTCGCGCTACTTACGTGGCAGCCACGCTGGCGAAATCGGCGACGCTGCGCCGACGTGGCGCCATCGTGGGTGGCCACGTGGGCTCGGGCCCACGGTCGAGAGAGAGAGAGAGAGAGAGAGAGACGGCGCGGCGGCGCGGCGGCCGTGAGCTGGGAAGACGGTGGCGGTAACGGGAACGGCGGCGACGCTTTGGGAGACGGCGGCGGAGGCGGCGGGAGGCGAAGAAGACGGAGGAGCGGCGGCGAGGAGCAAAGAGAGAGAGAGGAGGAGAGAAGAGAAGCGGGAGACGAACGGCGGCTTTATAGCCGAGGCCACGGCGCGCGGGATGGGCGCGGGCGTGGCGGACGCGGAGGAGGCGGGATGGGACGGCACGGCAGCGACGCGGCGGGAGGCGCGCGCGAGGCGACGGACGGTGCGGATTCGGGCGGCGGATTCGCGGCCGGCGGGATTCGCGCGAGCGCTGGAGACGATGAAGGGAGCCGTCCGATTCGACGGACGGTGGGGAGCGAGGAGACGCGGCGAACGGAGAGCCGTCCGATTTTGATCGGACGGTGGGGAGGAGAAGAGGCGCGGGCGAGGGAGACGAAGCGGGCGCCGTCCGATTTTGACGGACGGTGAGAAGAGGAAGGGCGCGCGATGCGAGCTCGCGATGGCGATCGAATCGGTCGCGAAGAAAGGGGGCGCGGCGAGCGGATGCGCCGGATGAAGATCCGACGGCGGAGAAGAAAGAGCGCGCGCGGCGAACGAGGACGCTTGATGAGGATCCAACACGAGGTGAAGGGAGGCGCGAGCGGCCATGGCGGAGGCGAGGCGGGTCATGAAATGGGCGGAGATGGAATAGCATGGTGGGCGGCTAGGTTTCGCCCACGCACAGAAAAGAGATTTTAAATTCATTTTTGATTTCAGAAATTCAAATAAATCAAAAGGCAATTTAGAAAATAGCAAATCGACTCCAAAAATTCTAGAAAAATTCAAAGAAATTCCTTGAATTATTCTAGACTTAATAAAAATACTTTTAATTTTAAATTTTCTTTTTCTTTTGCAAATAAATTAATTTTTAATTTCGGGAGAAAGGAAAATGAATTTCTAAAATCCAATAAATCCAAGGAAATTCTTAAAATAATAATTTTGATTTTAAATTCTAGAAAATTCAATTAAACCAACTTTAATTTAATTGAAGTTTGATTAATTCATGTTAAACTGCAATTGAATTTTGAAATTTCCAAATTAAGCTTTTGGCGAATAGAAGCAAATGGTTCTCTTTAAAATTTTCAAAACTCAAAAAGCGGACGCCTACAGAAGGCACTCTTGACATCCATTCGGTAAAGCTTGAAACCCTTAGAAGTCGCAAAGGCAAGCAGGATTCTAATGGCTTCAAGTCTAGCTACAGAGCAAAAGTCTCTTCAAATCTAGACCCTCAACTTGAGAGTACCCCGAGCTACCAAATTTCAGCCTTGTTTCAATGACTAACCCATCTTCACTTTGCTTGTTCTTGAACACCCATTTGGTCCCAATGATATTGTGACCTTGAGGGGCTCAACAAGGGACCGACACTTTGTTCCTTTCAAAGTTTTCCAATTCCTCGTGCATGGTGTTAGTCCATGACTCATCGAAAAGAGCATGACAAACGCCTTTGGGCTCAAACGAGGCAACAAAGGCGTAATGGAGATGAATAGAGACATGCCGCTTTTGAACGAGTGACACGCTCAAAGAGATCTCCAATTATCCGCTCAAGGATGATCCTTTGAATGTGTCTTGGAGGTCCAGGTGTGAGATGAAGAAGTGGCCTCTACCTCATTAGCGCATTTAGATAGGACAGAGCCACTAGCTTCGTAGAAGCGTAAGGTAAGGGCCGATCTCCTCGAGGTGCGGTGGAAGAAGGCACCTCAAGAGGAGGAGAAGAACCGGATCGTAAGCAACCCTCATCTCCATCCTCCTCATCGCCCACAAAGATGGACTCGATCGCTTCTAAGGAACTCGAAATATCGTGCCTAGTCCTCGGACTGCCTCATCAAGGTCACCTCACTGTGATTCTAACAATTTACTAGACTCGCAGCCTGCACTCTATAGGCACGAGAAGAAGTCGAGTAACCCGTAAAGATCCCATCACAAGATCGTGACTCGAACTTATCTAGGTTCCTGCACTTTAATAAAACACTTGCAACCAAACACACGAAAATGCGAGACTGGGTTTTCGCCATATCTCAACTCATAAGAAGTGCGATGCAAGAGTGCCCAAGAAAACTGTTAGAAACATGACAAGCAAGAGTAATTGCCTCACCAAAACTTCCTAGGTGTAGAGTACTCATCAAGCATCGCCCGCCATCTCGACTAAGGTACGCAGTTCTTCCTCTCCACAACGCCATTTTGTTGGGGGACGATGGAGACGAGAACGTGCTCTACACTGCCTCACCACAAAACTCTCAAAGTAGGAATTCTTGAACTCGGTGCCATTATCGCGAATTGCTCGTAATGCACCGGGAGCTCAACAGAAAGCCTACTAAAAAGACCACGAAAAAGAGTAAACGCCTCATCCTTCGAGGCTAAAAAAATACCCAAGAATACCTCGAGAAGTCATCGACCACTTACAAGTACGCACCACTTCCTCCCATCGATCGCACTCTAGCCGGTCCCATCAGGTCCATATGGAGCAGCTTGACCTGCATCCGCTATAGTCATCAGAATCGAGGATGTGAAGCGGCAACCATTTTGCCGCGCCGGCAAGGAGCACAAACAAGATCCTTGACCATTTTGAGTTTTGGCAAACCACGAATGAGATCGTGCCGCTAACTCGGCCGATGATCAAACCTATATGACCAAGTCTCCTATGCCGTAAAGTCAAATCACGGATTCGTAGCAATTAAACATCGGAGAGGATCACCGTAAGATCCAAAAAATCAGCACGAAAGATCCTCCCATATCGAAATCCCAAACTAGACTACCCAAGAATCAAGAATTTTGCAATTGTTTTTCTTAAAGCTCACTCAAACCGCTATCGGTAAGTCGAGAGATCAAAGCGATTATATCGCACTTACTTACTAAGGCAACATCTTTTAAAATAAAAGAATCATTAATGCTCACAGACCTTTAGCGATGACGCCTAAATGAAGCATCTCCAAGGTGATCGCCTCATCACCGGAGCACGGGCTAGGGAAGAAAACCAACGAGAATCTCCAAATATATGACATGAACAACCGAGTCTACAATCCGCACCTTTCCTTCCCAAATTTCGGCGACCACGAGTCAAACAGAGTAAAGTCTCAAGATCGGGTGAATCAACAATGATTTTGGCACCCAATACCGAGTAACACGGCGAATGATGAAGTAGTCAAGCAAGACCGACCTCTATCTACCCTACGCCTCACACTCAACAAGTCAAAGATCTCACTGTTGTCGATCCGATCGCTATGGGAGAGCGAGTCGAAGCCGCGAACATGTCGATCTTGCCGCAGTAGCTATCTCGAAAGGAAAACGAGATCTACCTCGTGACGGCGGAGTTACGACCAAAGGGAGCATGAGGATGAAAATCGAAAACTCGTAAAAACCAAGTCCTCGATGCCCCAAAATCATCGATGGAACAAATCTAGACCTCGTGTTGGTCTTAGGTGCACTCAAGATCCGGGTCGACTTTCGAATGTGCCTAAGAGACTCAACACGCCTCTACGCGCGATCTTGGCGCTACCAAGCAATGATCAACTAAATGTCCATCTTTCCGGCGATGAAGGTGCAATGATACTTCGCTCCGAGGGCAAAGCCGCAGTGGAATCACCTTGTCGCCGAAATCCTTTGAACAAAACCCGCGACTTAAAATTGACTTTCTCACCCCGGCTTAGTTTTGATCACACCGTGCTATGGTTTTGAGCACGACAGTGGATGCTTCCTCATATCCTCCTCGGATATCATATCCTAGACCCCGATTAAATCGCAAATTTTAGATTTGTCTAGAATGAGATTGAGCTTCTTCTTGCCTCCTACAAACCTCTCGAGAGTGTTCATAAGATACTAACACTCCGAAAGAGAGAGGTGCAAGAAGAGCAGGGGAAGAAGGGACAAAGCAGAAGGTAAGGGAGCGTAAGAAGAACCAACAACAGAGGAAAGATTGGCTTGTGCACGCACACCGACTTTGGGGGACAATTCCTTCGCTAGCGTATTGGTTCACGCTACTAGGCGCCTCTACCAAACCCTTAGACTTCTTCCCAAAGACACACAATACAAGCGGATGATTGTGTTCTAGAAGGTCCTTAGTTAGCTTCACACATTTTTCATCCAAGGCAACCAAATCACATTTTAGTTTATAACAATGATTGCATGGTGAGCTAACAAGGTCCTTAGAAGCATATTGAGCCAATTTGTTATCGTGATCAATCATTTCTTGAAACCGCTTAGATACGATTCTAGTTCAAATAGCTAACTTAGGACACTTTAAACAAGAAACAATAGGCTCTAGTAGCGCAGCCTTGAAATTCAAGAATTTTGTGATCTCGCCTGCTTTAGGTTCATCTTGAGATTATTACAATTTTCACAAGTTTCAGTGCAGATCAAGCAACATGGTATAAAGACCTCTAAACGAATTGTCCTTAACCTCACATGAGGTGCAAGCGGTAGCCTCAACAAGAGTGGATGAAGGAGGTGCTACCCTACTCATCTCTAATTCAAAGAAGGCTAATGTTCTCTACCTTAATCATGTCAAGTTCAGAGGACACACTATCATGTAAGGTCCTTAGTTTATCCATATCATCAATCAAAGCACAAAGATGTGTCACATTCATCACGGAGGGAGCAGATGTAAGTAAAGTAAGCTCCCGTGATAGTCTAGCTACTTCCTTCTCCAATCCAAAGACACTTAGCCCTAGACTTAGCATGGAATCTACCTAGCTTAAGAAAAGCATCATTGTCGGGTCATAAGTGGGACTAACCTCATCGGAGTCGGAGTACACCATTGTCGCTTCGCCCGCTCGAGGGCCATGAAGCACATGCCGAGAAGTTGCCGTCGCCCTGGGATCATGATCGCCCTTCCCATCATCGCCACTCCATCCCTCCACCTCGCCGGTGTCCAGCCTGCCGAGGGCGGTGAGGACGCTGATGGAACAACTTCTTTGCCTTCCCAAAGTTGCGGAACTTCTTCTTGCCTTGATCAGTCTTTGAGGGCTTCGTGTTGCGCTTCTTGTCGATGTAGTCGTTCTTGCTTGGACCGCCATAGTCACCTTTGCCCTTCCCAAGCTTGGGACGGTTTGCTCGGATGTGGTTGGGGCCACCACACTCAAACAAATCACAGACCTCCTCTTTACCATCCCTCCTCCTCTTGTAAGCATGGGAAAACTTCCGAGCTAGGAGGGCTAGCTGCTCATCCTCAAGTCGCTCTAATCGATCATCGCTATGTCACGAGAGAGCTAGGAGAACCCACGACGACTCGTAAGAAGATCCGTATGGGATCGATGACTAAAGCCATCGATCGTGACTTCGACCTTCGAGAGACAATGTCAATCTCGTGAGTCTTGAGACGCGAGTAAAGCGCATCAAGAGTCGTGGTCGAGAGGTCCGTGCTATCTTTGATGGTAGTCACTTTCATCTCCCAAACACGAAGATCAAGTGCGTAAAGCATCCGTCGAGCGCTATCCGAGTCGGGTATGTAAGACCGACCGCCGGAGGTTGCTCAAAATCTTGTGAAAACGCCGAAAAGCACTCGCCAAGAGATTCACCAAGAAGCATCTCAAATTTATCGTATTCATGCTTGAACCGGTCTTGTCTAACCGTTTAATCTGAGTGGTGCCTCATGGTATGCATCGAGGGTCACCTAGATGTCGTAAGCGTAAATCAAATGAGAAATACGATCAAACTCATACGCTTAAACCTCAATGATTATGTTCCTTGCCTTAGCATTTGCCTCAACATCGCCATGTTTCCAAGATTGATGATCTCATCGGCAGAACAACAAATCTAACCTTCACCTTTCTCCGATGGCATACCCACGAGCCCGGATGTAAGTTTCCATTCGCTCTTCCGGAAGGGGTAATCCGCACTCATCAAAAAGCGGAGGCTTGGTGGAATACTTGTCCGCTGCCATGGCTCAACCGACCGTTAAGATCTATCAAGAAGAGCTAACCGCCTCGATACCAATTGAAGGACCAAATGGCAACAGAGGGGGTGAATGGTGCCTAAAATTAATACTCCCTTCAATGTATTTAAAACCAGCCTACCAAGATCTCTGAAGATCTAAAGAAAGTAAATGAAGCAAGATCAAATAACAAAAACAAGTTTCAGGCTGTTCTTCTGGAAATCGGAAGTTCCGCGCAGCTAGGAGATTGCGGAAGTTCCGCTATGTAGTTCCGTTAGTATATCGCGAAGTTCCGCTATGTATTTCCACGCATAAAATCTAAGCTCCGATTATCCCGATCAAGAACAACGCCTCGGGTTTTGCCCAAAATCCAAACTACTTAATCTTGAATGCTCTTCTCAAGGTCAAGTTTTACAGACATCATCCTAAACACCATCTTGACCTTATGGAGAAGAATCGCAACCAAAGATTCAATAATCGAACCAAAAACGGATTTCTTGAAGAAGGGGCAAGAAAGACCAAAACCAATGATAAGCGAGATTCTCAGATTCTTAGAGCATGAAACTTTGAGGAGGTAATAGCAATACCAAAACGATTCTAGATATGAAGTTTCATGCTATCTCATAAAACGAATCAAAAGATAGGCCAAAACCCTAGATATTCAACATGAACAGAGAGAGAGAGAGAGTTGCAAAATCAAATAATCAAAACCTCAGATTTCATTGGATTGAAACATGGATTACAGAGGTAACGCAAAGAGGAATGATTACAATAGGTTTCAGTTCATACTCTCCCTCTCAACAAGCTCTCAAAAAGCAAAACAAATCCTTTTCTAGAGCTAACCCTAATTTTCTCTCCAAAAGTCTAACCCTATCTCCAGGGTTCTCCCCTATTTATAGCCTTTGCTAATGGGCCTCCAACCCATTAAGCCCGCTACACCCGAACGGAACCGCCTCCACTTTTGCCGCTTTGCGAAAAGACCCTTTCGCCCCTTGCGCACCTTCTGGAAGCCTCCCGTACACCTTGTTGTACACGACTCGCAACCGCTTCAAGATTCACGCCGTCTTCGACACATCCCGACCGTTTCGACCTCAACGCCTCGCGCTTAGTCCGTCCACGTGTCTCGCCACGACTCCATCTTGATGCCTCGCAACAACATGCATAAAACACATCACATAGCATTGCACAATATCATAGCATCAATATTTGTATAAGACTCAAACTCATACAAGATCAAAATCACAAAATAATCTTCTCTCGATTAGCTCGACACAATCGAAGTTCCAAGATTTACTACACAATGAAGTTCCGATTTCGAACATCCGATTTGTCAGATTATCGGAAGTTCCGCGCTCAACATCATGCGGTACTTCCGATATCCTAACAACCGACTTTCCGATATTTAATTCGATTTGGTATCTCGTAGAACACTCAATGTCGATTATCGACACTCCGCAACCCCTTGTGCGGAAGTTCCGATTTCCTTCACCGAGACCAAAACCTGGATAAAACGGAAGTTCCTATTTCCAACACCTAGAGTTCGATTTATCTAACTTCCGCCCATACACAATGTAGTTCCGATTTTCCTGCCTCACCGAAACACCCAAACCGAAAAACCCAACTCTCAATCTAATCAACACACTTGTCAAATACTCATCACTCAGAGTGGAGGACCTCTCACATGGTCTCTCAAAAGGAAAGATACCCACAGGTACAGAAGTTGCTCTATAGTCTCCTTATGGCTTCAAGGAAACTAAGGCATTACTTTCAGGCCCACAAAGTGGTTGTGCCATCGGATATCCCTTAGGTCAAGTCCTTGAAATAGAGAAGCGTCGGGATTTAATAGCAAAATGGGCGGTGGAACTAGGGATGTTCGACCTCCATTTCATCTCAAGAACAGCCATAAAGTCTCAGGCAATAGCAGAATTCATTGCCGAATGGACAAACCCGGAATCTAAGCAAGGACCTGAGTACGAGCACCACGACGAGTGGACAATGTATTTCGACGGTTCCTTAATGCTTAAGGGATTGGGGTCGGAGTCGCCTTGATATCCCCTACCGCGAACACATCAAGTATGCCGTCGGCTTTAACTTTCCGCTACAAATAATGTGGCGAGTACGAAGGGTTGTTTGGCAGACTTCTTGAGCAAATTGTTCGCTTCGGATTCGCAAATTGTTAGTGAAGGCGATTCTCAACTAGTAGCGAATCAAGTAGGGAAAGAGTACCAATGCTCGAGTACCAAGATGTCTTCCTATCCGCTAAGTACGTAAATTCAAAAGCACTTCTTCTGGTTTCCAGATCCAACATATTCCTAGAAAGGAGAACTTTCTAGCAGATCGCTTAGCACGGATGGCCTCTACTAGGTCAACCGTCCCGCCGGGAGTTTTTCTTGAGCAACTTGATTCACCCTCGGGTCGAGCATTCCGAGAACATCGATAGTTTACATCAGGTCAATCCTATTGACTCGATAACTTAGATGCTCCACGATCGGTGACGATCAAGGTAGAGACCGGATGACGCCGATCTACAATTATCTTCAGCATGACCTAATTCCTGAAGATGATGCAGAGGCTGATCGTATAGCACGAAAGGCCAAATCATACACTCTAATCGAACGTACCTTGTATAAACGAGGATCTCATGGAGTGTTGATGAGATGCATATCTCAATCGGCTAGCATTAAGTTGCTAACCGAAATTCATGAAGGAGTTTGTGGAGCACATCATTCCTACAGAACCCTAGTCGGTAAGGCCTTCAGGCAAGGATACTATCGCCAATCGCCTTCATGATGCAAAAGAGCTCGTGACGGCGCGATAATGTCGGCCATAGCCGATAAGTACATCAACCGGCACAAGCTTTGCAAACAATCCTCTTTCTTGGCCTTTTGCAACTGGGATCGACATTCGGGACCATTCCCAAGAGCACCCGGGCTTCAATTCGTCGTCATAATTGACACGCTTACAAATGGATCGAAGCCGAGCCGCTTGTAAAAGTTACAACCAAGCCGCTAAGAGGTTCATAACAAAAATGTGATTACACGATTTGGTGTACCCAATGATCATCATCGATAACTGCACCAGCCTCAAGCAAAGAATTTCAGAATTCTACGAAGAACTAGGAATCAAAATCCATTTCGCTTCGTGGCTCATCCACGAGCAATGGAGCAATGAGCGTGCCAATGGTATCCTAATACAGGGATAAAACGCCGAGTATTCACCGCTTAATAAAACGGTCGGGCTTGGGTTCAAGAACTTCCTTCATTTTATGGGTCGTCCGACCACGACTCGACCGTGCGACCGTGAAACACCTTTCTTTTGGTTTATTGGGCCAAGCTATGCTTCCTCCGAACTGAAAATTGGCTCGCCGCGACCGATTGTTTTAACTTAAGCAATCGGGAAGAACATCGACTGACGATATCAATTTCCTTGAAGAACGACGGAACCAAGCCTTGATTCGCTCGCAATCTACCAACAAGCCATGCGAAGGTACTACAATCGTAAGGTCCAACCTCGCAACCTATCTCAGAGGTGATCCGTTCTCAAAAAATTCAGAGCCAAGCAGGCGCAATAAGCTTTCCCTAAATGGGAAGGTCCTTACACCGTGGTCGGTTACCCACTGTGCTCGCAGACGATTAGCCATGTCGACTACAGGTTTTGTCAAATTCATGGAACATTGACCAATTGCGTAAGTTCTTTGTTTAATCTTTTCTTTATTTCTTTTCATTTCATTTAAATTCCTCTAAATTAAATAATTAATTTTGGAGAAGCGGTGATGTTATTTATATGACGCTGCCTAATCCTCGTCAACTACGGTTCGATGCTCGGATTATAAAGTGTATAGTTTATGTTTCAAAATTCCGTTCTACTCTTGTTTGGCTCTCGGTCGACACTAAAACCTCCTAGTCGAAGTCTCTCCTTTTCGCACGTGGTTCCGCCCATCGAAGGAGCTTCCTAGCGACGGTCTTTTCCTACGATCCTCACGCCAATGGACTAAGAGCATGAGCATGTCTTGCGAAATGTATTTTATACCTTTATTTCCTAGCTAGGTTCATTCAGACCAAAGATTGAGCATCGTGATAGAAGTAAAACCACTGTCTCCTTTTTAACATATGTTCTTCATGTTTTTTCCTCTTATCAAGGAGAATTCTTTATTTTTCCGACCATATGTTGTTTTGGTAAAGTACTTCGATCATTAAAAGCAGATTTACAACTAGCCGAAACCTACACGGTTCCGACCATAAAGGTTTCCTAGTATTACCACGATCAGTTTTTTACCGATCAGTACACGCTTACAAGTAATGGTTGAGATTTGGATTTATATTCTTGTCCTCAGGTGGTACCATTATATAGTAAAGATCTACTACATAACAGTCGGGGGCTAGATAAGACATAAATTCACAAGTCGACCGGATGAATAAAAGAATTTTTTTTCCATTTTGATAAGAGAAAGGTAAGTCTTTACATTGTATGCATTGTTTTTTTTCCTGCAGCTAAACTACTAGAGAATGCCTAAACTAACTACTGCTAGATGGAGATCCGACTTCCATCTCTTCTCGCGACCTTTTCGCCTAGAGGTTTCATCTCCGCGAGGATCTGATTTGCCTCTGCGCAGTAAGCAGCTGAAATCCTCTTCGATGGCTTGAAGGTTAGTTGATGGGTCTGAAGCTTTCACTTTGCCAAAGCAAGACCGACTCATTAAGCAATAGACTCCTTAACGGAGTGGGCATAGTTCTCCTAGTGGTCTTGAGCAAAACCTTGAGCTCTTCCAGCAAAGAGCCAAGAAAATTGACCTTCTCTATTGGGTCACTCAAGGAGGGCAAGCTTGATCCCGCGCCCATGTCAAAGAGCATTTTGTTTAGCGAGGTGATTTTCTCGTCCAAGCTAAGCACGAGAGCCGCCCCCTTGTCTTGCTCAAATTCCAGAGCCTTCTTCACTCTGGTCAATGCTTGTTTTTGTTCTGCATAGACAAAGCAAGTATTAAGTAAAAAGATTGGAAGATGTACCGAGTCATGGCTACGACCGCCACCTTCCTCTCTCTTCCCGAATCATCCGTGCTTTTTATTATCGGTCGTCAAGACTTCGATCGACCGGTTTCTTGCCCAAGTTCTTCTTCAAGCTTTATTCTTCCGCCTTTTCAAATAAAGCATCTTCTTTTATTTTCTAAATCTATCAAAAGAATCTCGATAAGGAGAATGAATAAAAGGAAAGTCTTAATAAGGAAAAAGAAGAAGAACTCTTACTTTCTATCTCGTAGTGTTTTTCTTCTAATATCCTAACTCGCTTTGTTAGTCCTCCGATCGTAGCGAGGTTTTCGATCATATGTCGCATAAGTAGCATTTCTTCCATAAACCTTCTTGAGTAACTTTGAGAAACGAAAATTATGGAGAAGATTGAAGACACTTACCCGAATTACGATCATTGTAATCGGTAAATATTTTATCGCCCACTGTGTTAGGCGATCCGATATTCTCTCCCGTAATTCTCAAGCTCCTTGCTCACGGTAAATCGAGGAAAGAAATGGAACTTGTTATACTGGGAGGAGGTACCTTCAGGAACCTGTGGAAGTTCTGCAGAAGTTTCTACCTCTGCTGATGGCATATCTACCATCAAAAGATCTAGCTCAGTTCCGTATCGGTTGGCTCGGGGCTTTCCGACCATTTCCTCCTCTCGGTTATTTCGAGGAAAGCCTTGGTCGGAACTACCCTCGACCACTTTGTATGCTGGGTTCGACTAGTCGGAAGCAACCGGAACTCCAGCAGATCTGCACAAGAGAAACACAAAGTTCAATTCTACTTGGGATATACGATGTATGTTTTTCAGATAAAATTGTACATACCGGTTGTTTTCTTAGTCTTGACTTTATAGCGCGGTTTAAAATCCGCTATACTGCTTTTCTCTTCTTTCCAATTGTTCCCACCATTCCAACCGTAGGTTCAATTGTATTCTCTACATCCCCCGATCGAGATCGAAGCGATGTTTTCGACCATCCGTCGAGAACACGGTCCCCGACTCTGGATCGTAAAGTGGTTTCACTTTGGTCTCGTGAACAATTTGTCTCATGGACAACTATACGAGACTCAAGAATTGCCACCGATTTAACAAACCAAGTTAATCAGTGAAGAATATACTTCATCTTGCCGGTTATTTCTTTTAGTTGCTTATTTCGCGTGACCGCCGCTTCTCACGATCACAAGGTCGGTTGGATAATCAATAGGCTCACGCCTCTCGTAGCCTCGATTGATTTTAAGTCCCACCAACTACACATAAAGAGCATTAAAACCGATCAAAATAATTGCAAAGGTGAAAAGAAGTTAATACACTTACCCTAAGTCTTTCGGTCCTCTCCTCGGCACTAACAAGTGCTAGGATTAAAGGAAAGTCGGCATTGTCATCAGTTCGCCAAAGACAGATCATTTTGATCCTGCTTCGACGCCCTCGTAAGACAAGACCGCAAATGCAAACGAAAGGTCTTAATTTTTGCAAAAATAATCAACTCAAAAATAAACTGGCCTGTATTTTCTAAAAATTACCCGATCGTAATCCTCGTAGCGCTATCGCCACCAATAAACCGAGCATCGAACGTGCCACGGTCTTTAAAGGACTAATCCTCCTAATGGAAAAGTCTCACAACGCGCGTGAGGTTAAACCCCGACACTCAAGAGATGGATAGCCTCAACCCATCTCCCAACTTCCTCCTTCTTTGAGGAGGAACGCCAACGCGAGTTCTCGACCGCTTACATTACTGTAATACAGCCGCCTTCTCGCAGAACCTTCATGTAGAACCACTTTTCTTCCATGACGACCAAGAAGACTTCGAGTACATACGAATGTACTCACACCCTTTGCCGCCATGAAGCCTTAGGGTACATTCCCGTGGGTGCCGGGTCGCTTTCTTCGTGTTCGCCATCCGGTAGTAATACTTGAAGAGTTCCATCGTTTGGAATCCCCAAGTATGCTTCGCAGAGGTAGACGAAGATACTTAGGTTCGCAATGGCGTTGGGAGCGAGGTTGATCAATTCGACTCGTAGAACTCCAAAGACTTGAGAAAGAAAAGAATGTCTTTGGAAGCTTGAGCCCGCACTCAACGTACGCGAGGAATACCGGGATTTCTCCCTCCTCGCCGCTTGGGCAGTGCTCTCCAAAAGCCGATCTCCAAAAGATCAAACTCCTGTCGGGTAACAACCCAGCCTTCTCCAAACTCTCCAATCTTCTCTCGCTCAGATCGGAGATCGACCAGTTTGCGATAAGGTCCGACATGATGCTTTCCTTTTTTGGGTGAAGAACTCAAGGAAGATTTTCTTGGAGAAAGAAGCGTAAAGGATTAAAGCACTCAGCCGGGGTCGTTTTATAGGCATTTTCACTGTAACCGACTCTTCGAGAAGTCCAACGGGTAAATACCTTTTCGCCTGACGGACAGAAAGGCTTTTTCCTTTTTCCAAAGCGGCTTCAACTTTAAAATGAATACGCATCGCCTCGAGTCTCACGGCATTTAATGAGAGGTCTGTTCGATATGATTGCATCGAAGAACGTGTCCGCACGACCAACATTCATTTAAAAGTTCGGGGGCTAGCTGTTGAGGATTAAAATATTCATATATTATCTTAATATATGATAAAGACTATACGCCTCGTGGTCGTAACTTCTAAGACCACCACCTAACCGGTCGTAGGTATTACGTAGTTATCTAATGAATACCTGGTCGACAAAGTTCCAAACCTAGTCCACGCACTGTAAGTGCTCGTGAAGCTATGAACAGGCGTCTGGGTCGAGTCTCCGACCACGCCACTCACTATGAGATGAATGAATCACGTGTTTCATATTCCACATAATTACAACACTATCACGGTTGATGAATTAACGTCTCCTAAATCATTAACCGACAAACGCTGACATCTTCACCAACCGCTCGCAGCTAGTGGAACCGCCAACCGCCGCCTCTTCCCGACTCAAAGCGCCGCTTCCCAACGGATGTCTCTTCATGGGATAACTGCCACCGCTTCATCAACTATTTAAGGAGGATTATGGAAGGACGGAAGGACACAAGACACAGGGGACAACGAGACATACAGAAGACATCAAGCAAGACTTAGCAAAGTGTTGTGTTTTTAGATACTCTCTGTGTTTGTAATCGTGAGTTCATAGCAATAAAGAGCAAGTCAGATCCACTCCCTGAAGTCACGCACATTTTTCCTCTTTTCATTTATATGTTCATAAGATCGGCGATTTGATCGTCGACAAGTGCACAAACCCTAGAAATATGAAAATCTTTGATTCAAGACTTGCTTGTGGGGGTTGATGGTCTAGATGATTCTAGGAGTACTCCCACACGTCAAAGCAAGACAAAGTAGGTCAATAGACCAAGTTAAACCACTTGATTCAAGGAAGCACCAAATTCATCCAAATGAGAGAAGAACACAAAAGAGAGACAAATGAACTCTCAAGCAAGCATCACAAGATTGATTGATCTCACAAGATGCTTACAAAGCCACTCCCTCAAGGAGGACAAGAGCTCACGAAGGAGCAATCACAATCTCTCCCTCTCTTCCTCTCCAAACCCTAACCCTTGAAAAAGGAAGGGGAAAACCAAATGGAAGCTTCAAAGGGGTTTTACATCTCCCTCCTTCTATTTATAGGAGAGGACTAGGGTTACACTTGTGGGACCCATTCACACATGGGACCCACACACAACATCTGTTGAAGCAATCGCCTGCTTCACCACGTGTAGGATGATCAGCGGTTCTCATCGCGTCGCCAAGCCTCTCTTGTCCGAATCCCATCGGAACCTTCCAGAGACTCGCACCGATATCTGCACCGCCTGATCCAACCAGCTGCACCAAACCACCCGTTCGATCCATCTTGCCCATCCTGCACCATGCTTGCGTCACACGACCACCCAGATCCATGATCGCTCGACCTCGCCTCTCCAAGCGTAGTCCCGATCCATTCACCGCTGACGCCGCTGACTCGCAAGCCACCCGCACAAAGAATAGACAAACAAACCGTTTCCGGGAACAAGTTCTTCACAACTTGACTCACGTTAGCTCCGCAATGCAATATACAACAATAAAGCATTGAACACCATACATAAAACACATTCAAATCAACTCAATGCAAACTTGGCTAACCTCCAAGTCAATGCCGGTCGGACCGCCCCACAAGGCCGGTCCGACGATTCAGACGGCCGGACCGCCCCACAACGGCGCGTCAAACCGGCCAAAAAGACTTAGCTAAAATTCAAGCGTGAAAATCCAAACCTTCCGAATTTTCAACTCAATAGAACTTTGACTAGGAGCTCCAAAAATGATGGGACCACATCCGAGACTCCTCACCGCCTACACAACCTATTTTTGGCTTAGCTCCAAAAGCCACATTTAGGTCAGGCCGGTCCGACCGCCACCATCGCGGCTCGATCGCTTCCACGGTGGTCCGACCGCCTGACAAAGACCGGGCCGACCACCGTGGTCCGACAACCAAGCAAACCCCAAAACGCGAGATTTTGCAAACCAACAAGGCCATTTCCAATTGACTCATCATCCCGAGATCGCACATATCCTCACGATATCCACGCATACGCTTCATTTCTCTCGCCTTGGACAAAGTGTAGCAAGTCGGGGAAGGTACGCTCGCCCTTTATCGCCTCTTTCTGCTAACTCGGATCTTATATTCATATCAACCAAGTCACGCCGCATGCTAACGCCGCCTTTTGTTTTGCCAAGAATGTTCAAGAAGAGGCCAATCAAGCTATCACATACATTCTTCTCCACGCATGACGCCGATGCAAAGGTCGAACTTCTAAGTGCTCCCAATAAGGCAAGTCCCAAAAAATTGACCGCTTCTTCCAGATATTTTTCTGAGGGGTCCTTAATTTACCTCCCTTTCCAAGCACAACATCGATATCCTTAACCATATCATAGACCTCTTTCCTCTAGAATCCCTTGAGCCGAACCGCCCTCCTTATTTCCGCCGAATTGTTTCTTCATCTTGCGGTATGGGTGAATCACGAAGGAACCTACGGTGACGCATACACCTACGCTTTCGCGTGAGTTGTTCACCATACACTCTCGGTACCATCTATGCAAAGGCGACGGGCTTTGGCTCCTTTTGTATCGAACCCGACAAAGTTACCAAGGGCAGGAAAATCATTGATGGTGCGTAATAACATGGCGCGTAAAGTGAAGTTCTCTCGCTTTACGTCCCCATACTTGTACCCCTTCGCTCCAAAGTGTCACAAGATCTTCCAACAATGGTGCTAGGTACACATCAATATCGCTCCTGTGTTGCTTCGCCCTTGGATAAGTAGTGTCATCAAAATGTATTTCCGCTTCATACACACCAAGGAGGAAGGTTGTACATACATAGATTCACGGGCAAAAGCTATGTCGATCGCTCATGTTACCGAAAGGATTCATTCCGTCCGTACTCAACCCTAACCTTATGTTCCTGCCCGCACCGAACTCTTCAAGCTCCGATCGAAGTTTCTCCACCGGGCGTAATCGGCAGGTGTCCGAGCTTCCCATCTTTCTTACGCCTCCGAGTGCCAACGCATCAATCTTGCCTCCTTTCGCTTCACAAATAAACGCTTCAAACGTGGGATCACAGTGCAGATACCACAACATCTTAGCAGAGGTCCTTGCTTCGCTTTAGCAAGATTCTTCCGCTTGTATCGGGATGCTCAGACACGGACATGCATGCATGTCTGCATACTCTTTACTGTAGAGGATACAATCGTTCGGACATGCATGTATTCTTTCTACTTCCATTCCCAATGGACAAAGAACCTTCTTAGCTTGGTAGGTCGTGGTTGGGCAACACGCTTCTCCGGAAGGATGTCGGCTAAGAGACCTAACAACGCCAGAAAACTCTTGTCGGACCAACCATTGCTTGCCTTCAATTTCAGCAGCCAAGCACGGTTGACAACCTTGTGTATTCCTTGCGGCCATACCAGGAACAAAGGTTTCCCGAGTCCTCCATTAAGCCCTCGAATTTACAAAACTCTCTCTCACCGTAGTTCCTTCTTGCATCGCGCAACATCTGATCCAGATTGTCATCATGCGATCTATCCTCATCAAAAGCACATTCCATACCCCGCATATCGTTGACTTCCTCGGCGATGTCGCATTATCGACTTCCTCAGATAATCGCTTCTTCACCGTGGATCGCTCCAACATGTATATCCTTTTTGAAACCTCTTCAGATAGTGAGCTTCGATCTGCGCACGGTTGTTAAACATTTTCATATTACCGCAATCAATGCATGGACAAGACATATATTTTATCCCCTTCTTCAACATATCCCCGCTTCGCGGCTCTTCTAAAAGCAAACACGCCATTAATATACTCTTCACTCACACGGTTCTCAATGTATATCCAGCTTTGGTCCATCTACACGTATACGCACGTAACAAATTAATTAGTGTTAAATTATATATTAATAAACCGCAAGTACCCTTTATAATGACCAAACACATTAGTGAGTACTCTATAGCAAATATAAAGGGTTACAGATCGATCGTTACCCTTCTCTCCAAAGTGGCGCAATGTGGGAGGAGGCAAGATCAAAGCCGAATGGGCCTGGGAGGAGGAGGTAGGGGTAATGTACCAAAATGGGAGAGGAGGAGGTAGGGTAATACCAAAATGGGGGGACGCAGCAGCAGGAGGGTGGCGCGTTCAAATGAAATTAATAGAAATGGGGACTGCGCAATGGACGCAATGTGCAGGAGGGTGGCGCGGTTCAAATGGATTTAATAGAAATGGGGACCGCTTACAGCGCCTACTTATAATGTTAATATATCACGCACGGTTCTTTTAAATAACCGTCATGATAGTTCAGATCACGCATTTGGTTCTTTAAAGAACCGCTCGTGATAGGTTTATATCACGCACGGTTCGCTATACGAACCATTCGTGATATTACGCACGTTCGTATAACGAACCGTCCGTGATAAATATTATCACGCACGGTTCGCTATACGAACCGCCTCGTGATGAGAAGAGTATCGCGCATTTGCTCATTACACGAATCGTCAGGAAGTATCGCTGAGCGGTTCGTGTAAAGAACCGTCTGTGATACTTATATATCACAGACGGTTAACGAAGAACCGTCTTCCAAAGGAACCGTCTGTGATGGGGTGTCTAGTATAGCATGTTTTGTAGTAGTGTGAGGTGTGAAGACTCTTGAATTGCGTCGTATTGTTTATCGCTAGTGTCTTAGGATCATGAAATATCGCGTTGTATGGAGCCAATACAACATGTGCTCTATTCATCACGGTAAAGGATATCCTTAGAGCTGAATCAAATACCAGTTCATTGCATGTATGAACAATCATCTAGTTAGGGACTAGGTACAGGACCTCATCCGACCAGTGTACCTATAAGTAATCTCTGGAACCCTAACGACCACAGAGGTCGTTATCTTCAGAGGTTGCAACTCTTACAATCACGAGAGGCGTTAGCCTTAGGGTTTACGACTCTTACGACCACGAGGGTCGCTAGTCTTACAGTTTATGGCCACAAAGATATATAGTATTTTATTTATGTATTTAAAGTAATACATAGAGATTTTCATCCTCGTGAGCTAGCCCCCAAACTTTAAATGAATTGGGTGTGTGAATACATTTTTCCGATGAAGTCATATCGGGCAGACCCTCATTTAATGCAGTGACATTCGAGGTGGTTTGTACTCATTTTAAAGTTTGACAAACTGCCTTGGAAACTGAAGAGTATTTTATGTCTGTTGGACTTTTTGGATAATTCCCAAGTGCAATTAGGGAACTGTGTCTATAAAATACCCTCGACGTAAGGTTTTAGGGTTTTTACGCCTCCTGCTTTCCATTTTAATCTTCTAAGAGAAGGAACTCCTCTGACCTCTTTTGCCTTCAAGCTTCCACGACAACCATGTTGGACTTAATTACCAACTGGTCAGTTTCTGTTCTGAGTGGAAAGAAGCTAGAAGCCTTGCAGAAGATTGGGATGTTTCCAGATAAGAGTCTGATTTCTTGGAAATCGACGGCTTGAGAGTACTCTCCGAGCGGCGAAGATGGGGAAATCCCTATTTTTCTCGCATATATCGAATGCGGATTCGGGCTCCTGGTTCATTCATTCCTCCTCACGATCCTACAACATTATGGAATTGAATTGGTGAACCATTCTTCCAATGCGATTGCTAACCTCAACGTTTTCATCTACCTCTGTGAAGCACACATGGGAATTCCCACAGACCTGGAGCTCTTCAAGTAATTCTACAGGATGACCAATTTGGGGAAGACGATGGGGACACCTAGGGAATGCACCTTGCGCCTCCACGAAGGAAAACCGATGAGTACATCCGTATGTACTCAAAGTCTTCATAGTCGCCATGGAAGAACAATTGGTTCTACATGACTGCTACCCAAAAGGACGTGCTCTACTATACTGGTAAGAAGGCGGTCGAGAACCCTAATGACGCCCTCCGTGAAGAAGGAAGGAAAGGTGGGGAGATAGGTTGAAACCATCCAACACCTTAGTATCGTAGGTTTAACTTCTTGGCACGAGGTGAGATTTCTCTATGCACCGACCCCTCAAATCCCAAGCACATTCAATGCTATGGTATATTAGTTGTGACAACGCGACCAAAGATTCCAAGGAGAGCAAGTCCTAAAAGATTCCACCGGCTTGTTTATCTTGGTCGATTACTTTTGTAACCCTAAAGTCTCTCGCTTATTCTTGCAACCCTTTCTCCTTACGAGGTTAGAACCCGAATCGTAATGATCAGCATGGTGAAGCCCGATGAGAAGGCTCATTTTCCTCGATTTTGGCGATTGTTTCGCAATGAGAGAGCTAAGAGGCTTTAAGATAAAGATATCAACTATCTTTCACTATTTATGTGTTTTTCGATCGATTTACCATAAATCCTCTTTGATGTGTAGTCGGTCGAATGAAGATCAATGAGGCCACCGAGAGTTGTGTGTCGATTGATACTCTGATCGCCCGATGATCACCCGAGTAAGTGGTTTTATAGAGGTAGGTAACCGAACAAAAATGTATATTCTAGGTGAAGAATTTTTGTCACATAACTAATTTTGATTGTTAATTAGGCAGTTGTTGTGAACTCTCAAGTGGTCACATTCTATGAACAAGGCACCATCGATCGCTTGTCGCAGAGTGCCCACATGAATCAAGAATGTTTCTCCCGCTCTTGGAGAAACAAAGATCGGGTACTGTAAGGTACTTCTTAAGTTTTTCAAAGGCATCGCTTGCTTCCTTAGTCCACTCGAAACTTCCATGTTTCTGAAGAAGTTTGAAGAAAGGTAATCCTTTCTCACCTAACCTTGATATAAAATGACTTAACACTGCCATACACCCGGTTAGTTTTTGGACTTTTTTCTTTGTGGTCGGAGGGTGCATCTGGTCAATGGCCAATATTTTTATTGGATTTGCTTCAATACCTTTAGCCGAAACTAGGATCCAAGAAGCTTTCCCAAAAAAACTCCAAATACACACTTCTCTGGATTTAACTTAAGATTATGCATTCTAAGTTATTGGAAGTCTCGTGGTGTAGGAAAATATGGTCGCTATCATCAATGCTTTTCACAACCAAGTCATAAATGTAAGCTTCTAAATTTCGACCTATCTGAGGATTAAAGATTTTTTTGCATCAATCTTTGAAAAGTTGCACCAGCATTTTTGAGACCAAATAGCATCTTAAGCTAGCAGTAAGTGTCATATGGAGTAATGAAGGAAGGTTTCTTCATCATCTTTAATTATATTAACTGTGGTACATCAATACGATTTAAAAACATAACAACTCACATCGGGATGTAGAGTCTACAAGTTTATTAATGCGTGGAAGGGAAAGTCATCCTTCGCATGCTTTATTAAGATCTATGAAGTCAATACACATTCGTTATTTTCCATTGCTTTTTCTAACCATTACAGGTTGGCGATCGACTCTGGGTGGTCGACTTCACGAATGAATCCAGCCTTGAGGAGCTTCTCGATCTCTAACTGGATTGCCTTCTTCCGATCGGATGCGAAACGTCTTAGCTTCTGCTTGACTAGTTTTTATCAGCCGAGAGCTAGGTCAGGCTCGATCACCTCTCTAGGGACTCTGGGTAGGTCAAACGCCTTCTAGGCGAATACATCCTGGTTTACTTGGAGGATGGAGACGAGCGACTCTTCCTATTTGGAGTCAAGTCATGCCCCGACCAATACCTTTTGGGCGGACGCATCAGCGTTTCTTGAGCCAGATGGTGCGTTGGTGCCTTCCAGAGGAACGCCTTTGCCGAGTGGTGCCTCCTTGGTCTGGTCAGAAGGCTTTGGACCTATCTTTAGCCTTGAGTGCTTGACCTGCATGGTGGACGGATTAATTTCTCTGCTCAGAAGCTCATCGACCAGTTCTAAGGATTTCCAATCACATGCATAAGCCATTTTTCAATCTCCTCGAACCGTGATAACTCCCTTCGGTCCTAGCATTTTTAAACTTTGATAACCACAGTACGTGGCTATCATAAACTTTGCTAAAGCCAGACGACCAAGGATTCCATTGTATGCGGTTTCAAAATCTACTACATCAAATGGAACCTTTTTTGTTCCAAAGTTGGTGGGTCTTCCGAACGTAACCAGTTGGGACAGCTGTCATATCGATTTGGCTGCAGAACCAGGAACTATGTCGTGGAAGGCATATTTCACGGGTTTTACCTTATACTTGGAAATCTACATCTCTTCCAATGCTCCTGTAAATAAAATATTCAAAGAACTACCTCCATCTATTAAGACTTGATTAACTTTACAATTGTTAATAGTAGGTTCAACTATGATAGGAAACCTACCTAGTCGAGTCGACGGGATAGAGCAGTCTTTTTTGCTGAAGAAATTACAGTTTCTGACCACCTAGACGGTTGTACGGTGATTGGAGACTCGGCAAGGTTCACCTCCCGTTCCATGGCCTTCAGATGACGTCTTGACTCGTACAAGGAGGATTCACCAAAAATCATATCGACTGTATGCTACGGCTCCTAGTACTCCATCTCTTCATCGCCATCTTTGTCCTTCTTGGAGCTTGGTTCTCTGAGTTCTGCTATGGAGGGGAATGGACTTTTACCTGAGTAGTAATCTTCCAGTTTGTTTTGCCAGACCCGGCAGGTGCGCAAATCATGCCCTGCTGCCTGGTGAAGTGGGCACCACTTCTTATTTTTCTTGTAATCACTGGTCAGAGCCTTAGCCTTGTTTCGACCAGTGAAGTCTCCCTTGCCCTTGGTAAACTATTGGGGAATCGCAAGGACTTCCTTCTTATCGGGCTTGCAATTCATCTTGTTCTAGACAAACTTCTTACTTTTCTTCTCTTATTTCTCCAGACCTAATTGGGGATTTTTATACTTTCGATCAATAGCATCGCACCATTCGACCACTTGACTAGCGGCTGCATACTTGTCTGCCATGTCGAAAAGTTCAACGGTTCTCCGTGGAGGATTTATTGTAATATCCTTTATAAACCGGCGATTCCACATTCCTTCTTTAAAAGCCTGAATAACATAATATTCCGCGATCTCTGAGATAGAATTTCAAACCTGACTGAATATCTTGATATAGTGTCGAAGACTTTCATTGGTTTTTTGCTTCATCCGATGAAGATCATCCTCCTTCCCGGGACGATCATACGTCCCTTGAAAGTTGGCAATCGCTGTATCGCAGGTCGCTCCCTGTATAGATAGATCCAACCGTAGGTTGAGCAACCACAAGCGGCGTATCATTCAAGGACCGTGGGCAAGTAATTTGCCATCCCGTTGTCGTTACCACCAGCAGCTTTGATGGCGGTAGTATAAATTTGAAGAAATCCTAATGGATTCTCAGTCCCATTGAACTTTTCTATGTTAGCCGGTCGTAACTCAGATGGCCAACGAATGACTTGAGACTCACAAAAATGCTCGGCAACAGATGGAATCGTGGCACCTTCTTCGAAAAGGAGCCAGATTGTAATTAGTTGGGGATTGGTGCCTCAGATTTGCATACCTATGATCCGGTGTCCCAATTCGGTCATGGACGTTATGATAACGTCTTTGACCACCTGCTTGGTTCAGATGATGCCTGAGATCGCCTGAATTAAGCGGTCATTACTCTTGAAGAGGAGGAGTGGCTGTCGTGAAAAGCCATCTTCCCTTGTGATTTTTTGGTCGGAACCTACGAGGGGGCCTTGGTGTTGATTGGTCCCCCGCTTGACCATGTTGTCCCATACTGAGAGAGGATCCCTGGGATGAAGTCATCGTGTGACTTTGTGAATTCCTTTGCTCCCGATACATTTTCGTACGCCGCATGGTTTGTTGGAGGATGTCCGACACCTGACCTGCAAGCTGAGCATAACCTGGAGTTCTTGCTATCGTAGGATTTGGATTATTCAGAATATCCCGGACTCGTTGCAGGTTTTGCATTGTTACCGAAGGTCGTGGAGGATTCCCGCTTGAAGTGGGTGTTTATTGAGGTGAATGTTCCCTCGACCTTCTGATGGGCCCTGTTTGACCCCTTACTTGCGGTAGGGTAGGAACATGTGAATTAACTGATGCATGCCCATCAGCTCGGTTGCCTCCGGTAGTTGGTGTTTGAGCGTCCTTACCATTTCCAACAACAAGTGGTGACGAGTTAACCCGTGGAGGATCGTGCATGGCACCTGTTGGACCGAAAAGGCGACTAGAGGGGAGTGAATAGGAGCACGCTCACTTTTTCACAAATAATGGATTCAATAAAACTTTACTCCAGTAGCTATAGAAGCTATGAAGATCAGTATATCAGTACAGTAGAAGACTAATATTGAATCTAATTTAAACCCCTAAGCAATAAGAGAAAAACAACAAAGATTAAAGCGAATCAATCTCATCGGCCGGTCGGACCATTGCCTAATCAAGGGTCGGACCGATTTCTCCGGCTCGACCGTGGGACACGGCGGTCCGATCGGCTCGCCCGTAAAAAAATTACCGATGACGAAGTTGCAAATGTATGAAACTTTTGATCTACTAATCCAAACTTGATGAAACTTGGAGCACACCTTCTAAGATATCAGAACCTATTCCAATCGAAGATTATGATAATTCTTGGAAGAATTGCGATCCTTTTCGATTTGATTGAAGAGAGGTGCAAAACCGGGTCAAAACAAAAACTAGGTCAAAACTCTTTCTCATGGGTGATTGATGATCAAGATGATCCTAGATAGATTCCCACATGTCACAGCAAGCTAGATCACGTGAAGAAACCAAGTAAAAACTCACGGACCAAAGAAAGATCCAAAATCATCAAATAGAGAGAAAGAACGCAATGAGACAAAAACATTGATCAAACTTTCCTTTGATTGATTGATATGAAATGGACTTACAGCCTTTCCATCAATGGAGGACAATGCTCAATCTAAGAGCACAAAAATCACATCAAACTATCAAGAACCCTAGCCTCCACAAAAGCTCTCCCTAAAAAATTAGGGTTTACAAAAATAGCAAAAGAGACCAAGCAGAGGTGCAGCCACCTCCATCTCCTATTTATAATAGAGGCTTAGACCTTCTAGAAGTTTGACTCTATTGGGCTCCCGTTAAGGCCCATAACAAACGGGACACATACACACGTATTTTAATACACTGTCTTTAACACATTTTGACCTAACTAGCTACACCTGGCGCCATCTTGCGCCTCAGATTAGCTAATAGGTCACCCTTGTCCATCTTGCACCACGCTAGAGTACATTGACCTTACCCGGCATCGTCGATCGTTCTGGACCTCAACTCTCCAAGCCTAGTCCTGATCACCCTCGCTGTTGACCGTCGTTGACCACCAAGCAACATGCACAACAATAGACAAGTAAACCAAATTTAGAAATAAATTCTTCACAACTTGACCCATGTTAGTCAAAACATGCATCATGCAACATATATGCCCTGAAACTTATGACTTTGACCTAACAAACGAAAATCGCCGTCACGACGGGCGACGAACCAAGTGAAAACCGGTCAGACCGCCCCTAGGGCCGGTCTAACCGCCCACCCTGGCCAGTTTGACCGCCACCTATTGGCCGGTCAGACCGCCAGTAATGACTTAGCCGATTTTCAAGCTCTGAAAACCGAAACCTGCTGGAAATTTCAAACCAATAGAACTTTTGACCGGAGACTCCAAAAATTATAGGACCAAGTGCAATATAATACCCTCTCTTGCCTACACCCTCTATTTTTGGCCCAACTCAAATCCTCACTTTGGTAATTGGCCGGTCAGACTGCCCCCAGGGCCGGTCAGACCGGTCAGGAATTAGTCAGACCGGCCACCGTGGCCGGTCAGACCGGTTAAAGCCTGACAACATGCTAACTTTGCCGAAAACACGTGAAACGATAAACCGTAAATACCATTGCCAATCGTCACATCATCCTAAGATCTGGAGCATATCCCCATGATATCCACACATCCGGATTGGTATCTCCGATTATGTTTACTTCTTGGCGCCAGCAGTATCTTCTACAAGCAGCCTCCATGATGGGGAGCGATCGGAGATTACCACCTCTGGTGGGCTCTGTGGTGGACTTATCCTGATCTGGCGGATTGCCGATTGTATGCTGAGTTTCACTATACCCACTTGGCCTACCATCGGTGATAACTTCATCGACACCTTTACTGGATGTCAGTGGGCCCCTAGAATACGTAGGAGCCGTTGGCGATTACTGGTCGTCCATGACAATATCGAGAGTACATGGACTCTATGATTGTGGCACTGGGCATCTGTTGTCGTTTTTGCCGATCGGGTCAACTGGGCTTATAGAGGCATTCAGACGTTCTGAACTGGTTAGAACGAGCAGTTCCTCTAAGAGCGCCATTGATGGCGACAGTATATCCTCGTCCATTCAATCGATTTCGCCAATCTCTGCGACCAGAGAGCCTGTGGAGGAGGAGTATGATAACATCCCATTGTCTTCCATGGCGCGGATGCATACGTCCATGTCGAGATCGGAGTAGTTCGCCAAGTCGAACCAAATTTTCTCATCCCATGTCCCTGCCATGTTCGCATGAACGATGATGAGGCGAAGTGGATGAGGAATGCTTGAGCGAAGTAAACTCCAAGAACTCAACACCTTCGTCCCCACGGACGACGTTAGCTGTCTACGATCGAGTCGCCGATCTTACAAAATAAAACACAGAAAAATGACAAAAAGTTCTTGGGAGATGATGGGACTGCTCTTTATTACTATGAACTGGATCCTTTACAAGGGGTGCCCTTGACAAGGCAGTGGACTAATCCTAATTACACTCAGCGTAGTACTTGCTATGCTAATGCTTCAGATAAATCCAATCATTTGTTGATTTTCCTAATTATCTTCGATCCCCTTTCCGCCGTTCGTGGCCTTCCTTAAATAGTTGATGAAGTGGCGGAAGTTAATCCTGGTATAGACGCCTATTGGGAGTGTCGCGACAGGTCAAAGCGAGACAACAGTTGATAAAGTATCAACCATTTAGCAGTTTAATGTCTGTGAGACACTAAACCACATGGTAGTTTATCGCTAGTGTCTTAGGATCATGAAACATCGCGTGGTATGGAGCCAATACAACATGTGCTCTATTCAACACATGATAAAGGATATGCATAGAGCCGAATCAGATGCCAACTCATTGCTTGTATGAACAATCATCTGGTCGGGGACTAGGTACAGGAGCTCATCCGACCAGTGTACCTATAAGTAACCTCTGGAATGCTAACGACCACAGAGGTCGTTAGCTTTAGAGGTTACGACTCTTACGACCACGGGGGTTGTCAGCCTTAGGGTTTACGACTCTTACGACCACGGGGGTCATCAGCCTTTGGGTTTTACACCCACAAAGATATATGGTCTTTTATTTATGTATTTAAAGTAATATATAGAGATTTTAATCCTCGCCAAAGTGGCTCACCCTTAATCGGGTGACCGGTCAAGAATTGGATCCTATAGGGTTTCCGTCATCTCTCCCCACCGAAAGTGGAAGGTATGAGTGTCGGGTCTCCACCTGTCGACAAGTGCCGACATCACACTGTCGTCAGTGGTGAAGTAACGTCCGACTGAGAGCAGCTTCGCAAAGGGCAACAAGCTAGTGTTCCAAAGGATTGAGACGTAGCGAGCATCGAGCTCCCAGTAATGCTTCTCGCACCGAAGCACGAGGGGTGGAGGGCCATCCGCGTCCCAAGTGCACCACAGCTTGCACTAGTGATGCTCATCGTAGAAGGGTTCTACTAGCTCTAATAGAGGTATGGCATGCAAGACATGAAATATAGATTATTAGTGAATAAATTAAAAATGACGGTGCGTTACTAGAAATTAAAAATTGCGACCAAGTAATTAATACTTAATTAATTATGATAAAATAATTAGGACTAATTAAGTACGACTAAATTAGTTGTGACTAAATTCGTATGAGTAGTTCAATACCACTAAATTAATTAGGACTAATTAATTACCACAAATGAATTAAAAATAATAATTATGGCTTAATACTGAAAATAGATTATTCAGGACCTAATTACTTACAATGAATTAAATAGTACTAAATTAAGTACGACTAAATAATTACCGTAGATTAATTAAAAAAATAGTTACAACTTAACAAGGCCAATAAAATAATTATGACTTAATAAAAGCACTAAAATAATTATGACTGATTAACTATGACTACATTAATGATGACTAATTAATAACAACTAATTAATTAAGACTTAATTAACTTTGACTCATTAATTCCAACTAATTATTCATGACTAATTAATTAACACACACTAACTAATTTTAATTACTCATTTCGTAACTAATTAACTATGCCAGGAATATCTAATTAACTATGACTAATTAATTATGACCTAATTAATTACAACTAATTAACTCGCACAAATTTAATTATAAAAAAATGAAAATGACTCTATTCGTTATGACTATATAAGTACAACTAATTAACTATGACTAATTCATTAAGTCACTGTTAATAAAGAAAATACGTACGAGAAAAGAATTACCTGCTAAGATGGCTACTTATAACGGCTCTAAACAATCCTTGATCGTCAACGAAAACGAATGACAAAACAAAAAAGAATAATGGAACGAGCAAGCGAGCGAGGATGAGACTTTGCAGCTGAGTGAGGAGGAGAGTCTGCGAACCGTCTCGCTGTCACCGCAGAATTTATAGTCGCTTAATGTGAATCGCACCCGACTGGGAAGCGACGGGAGGAATCATATTCCCTCCCGCGCACGTGGCTTGCATTCAGAGAGATGGACGGCGAGGCGACATAAAGTGGGGCCGAGGCAAAATAAAGTGGTCCAATGATGGACGGCGATCGGGACCGGGAATAAAGGGACACGTCTGGGGCACGGAGGAGCGGACGTTGCCCATGTGGCGCATCAGGGTGACGAGGGGCGGCAACACTGGTTTGTCCAGGCGCCACGCGCGCAGTTGTGCTTTGTCTAGGCCGCTGGCGTGCGGACTTGCAAGACAGGATGATAGGGGAGCGGACAAGGCTATCTGGGCCACACACGCGCAGACGCGATGTTGTTCGGGCTGTAGGTGCGCGGATAGTTTTGTCCGGGCCACAGGCGAGCGGACGGGGACATGTGTCGGCACGAAAAAAGTCTGGGCGGCGGGCGACCGGGGGAGGATTATGCCGGACGTTGGAAGCATGGAAATACACACGTGTCGACCACCGACACGTCCATGGTGTCATTTTGTTTTGCTGTTTTTTGTCTAAAGCTTCTCTAACAGTGCTACTTATGTCAAAAACTCATGAATGCACGATTGGGCATTACAGCTTAACTAGCGAAGGTGTATATTGTAATACTCCGGTTTATTATAAGAAAGAAAGCACTCAAAGCACTCAGGCCTTGGTCCAGAAAGCCCATGAGGGGGCCGTTCACGTATAAAAGGAGGGGGAAAACCCTAGTAGCACTGTAGCTACAGTGAGCCGCCACTGTTCACGTGACTATAGCAGCCCCCCATGTTGCTCTACCAAGATGAGGAGAAGAGGAGAAAGGAAGGACGGGAAGGAAGAAGAAGAAAGGAAGAGGAAGAAAGGGAGAAGGAAGAGAAGGAGAGGGATCGCAGCCCGGGTTCACGTTCATCAGCGGTTCATCAATGGTAACCTCGATCCCCATTCGATTGGTGGTGTATTTGATTAGTTTGGCGACGTCGGTAATAGATCTGTTTAGGATAGTCAGTATTGGCCGATATTTTTGAGGTAGATAAGTGCAGTTCCTGGTCTGGACGTCTCCTAGAAAGTTGTGGGCAACGTCGCTAGCTTTCCGTAGAGTATTGGATCAAGTTGTTTGGATGAGCAGATTTGGAGATATGATTTTTGTAGCGCTGCTGTTCTGCAGTTCTATTTTGATTCTACCAGATATTGATAATCGGTCGTTATCGATTAGTTAATGGAAGAATAGGGGATATCACCATAACAAATGTTGTAGATATTTTTACAAGCTTTCCAGAAAGCTAAAGATCATAATATTTGGCCATGTGAACTGAAAGTTACGTTGGGTTTAGTGCCGCTGTCCAGAAATCGTGACAAGAATTATCTATTCTGTTAATTAGTTTTGTAAGGGTAGAAGATAGCCGAATATGGAAATCTCACCACCTAGGTTTAGTTGGGGAGTTCAATAGGCTTTCCAGAGGGTCCAAGAATACCTCATTTGGACTTCGAATAAATAAGTTATGAATTTTTTAGTATGACCGTCTGTTGAGGGGACAGGTCGGTCGGCTGGGTTAAAAACGGAGGGTTAGGTGGTTTTATTAGAAGTATTAGTAATCTAATAAAATATGGTGAATTTCATGAAGAATACAGAACTAGACGATTTTCCATGATCGGACTTTTGAGTCACATATTGCGCTCGTTTTAGTACCAAAGCAGCAAAGGGGTAACTGTTCGGTACTGGGGAAGCGTGGTAGACTTGGAGGCGTGTAGGAGCGATGTCGATTGATGAATATTCTTTTATTGCTATAGCTTGTATTGAAATTTGAGTATTTATTTTAGGAGAAACGTCGTGCTTATTGCCTTCTTCTAGCCAAATCGCCCGCAACTAGTAAAGGTAAGTGATGGTAGACAAATGATCAATGATGATCACTGTGATTCTTTATCTTTCAATACCATTATTGTTGTGCTTTTATTTTTATTTAATTGCGAGCAATGAAATGGTATGATTTTATCTTGTTGAAGAACATGAGGAAAATTGGATATGATGAATATGATGAAGTTTTGTATTTTTGCATTCATAAGCATATTTGCATATGAGAGGGTGATCATGATTGATCACAACTCCACGGGAGTGGAGAAGGTCCCTGATCCTTGAGGAGGAACGGGCTTGAGAGTGAATGTTGTCGCAAGCATTCACTCATGCTATACTGGTATACGCGAAAAGGAGTGCATGTGGACATGTAGAGTAGAGTTGCATTGATATGAGATGAATGAATGTGAAAACAAAGTGAAAAGAACAGCATAAAAATATTAATAGAAGTGCATGTGATGATAATGAAGTTATTGAATACCATTGATTCATTATTGTTCGTTGTATATTGATGTATTTGCTGAGTCGTGAACTCACCCTTGCTCTTCTGTTGTTTTTAAGTAACCTTCGAGGGCGCCATGTTTGAGAGTGAATAGGGCACATGGGATAGTTTCCTACTTCAGACACAAAATTAATTGTCATGAGAACTTTTATTTCCTTAATGCTGCATTACTCTAGGACTTGTTAGACATTGAATAAAATTTAGGTCAATGTTCTGGACTAGTCTATTTTGTTTCAATGCTTCGAATTCATTAGTTTGGTGCTGTTTTAGATCGCTTACCTGGTTATGTTTCCTTTGCCTAATTGTTCATGCTTGATCAATCTTTACTCAGATTTTGTTGAGACCCGTGGACGGGTTCTATTATTATTTTGCTTGCTGAAATTTTTTAGTGTGTTAATGATTATTAAACGTTTAAAGGTAGTTTGATGGCATTCTAGGCTCAGTGTTAGGCTGAGGTGTTACATATATTTTCTGTACACTTATTAATTATGCACGATTTAGCAAAGCTGTATCTTTTACTTTTGACATATATTCCATTACCTTCCTGGTTTTATTTACCATAGGCTCGGCTTATATTTTACTACTCCAATAATAGCTTTCTTGTGTAGAGAGGGGATGGACTAATAGTTTCCTTCATGAGATGAGATTAACTATTAAGACGCGAATCACATGTCATGTTTCGAAATAGGGGAAACTCCAAAACTACTAGTTATTTCTGTCAATATGACATATTCCAAGTTGAACCACAACCAAGTTGAACCAGACGTTGAGTTTCGCCCCCATTGTGAGCATATTCTGTTGCAGTTAGCTGTCACATGAATTCGTGATTTTAGAACTACTATTCTTTTCAAAAGACCATCAAATTTTGCTTCCGTGAAGGCGCAAAAATGTCAACAATCATCGAGTGCTTAATTACTAAAAGAGTAGGTGAGAATGTTTCGATTCATTATTTTAGAATTTTGAGACTTGTTGTATGAGGATGATTTACGCCCCCCCCCCCCTCCCCCCTCGTAAATGGAAGTCGTTTTGGCTTACATGCAATCAAATATTATAAACTTTGGTTATTAATATCTTTTTGAATATTTAAATTGGACGCATGAAAATGATACATGTATATTTGTCTTGAAAAGTACTTTCATCTTATTATAGTTTTATTTGGTTTTATAATATATGTTAGAAAGAGGTCCACATGACCCCCAAGTATTTTTGTGCGCGCACTTAACTCCTTGACCTAAAAAAATCTGGCTATTTAATCCCCTCACATTCAAAACCAGGTAGTTCCCCCCCCCCAAAGTGGTTACAGAGACGGTTTTGCCGCCGTAGCAACTACGTGGCTGCGACATGGCGATGACAACAAATCAAAGTTATAATACTATAAGACCCACATGTCAGCGCCTATCCCTCTTCTTCCTCGATCTCTCTCTCTCTCCCCGACGCCAGAGCTGAAAGAGGGGACGGGGAGCCCCGCAATTCTTTCCAACGGCTCGCTGCCCTTGGCGTCCGCATGGCCGCCATCCAGCACCACCTCGTCGTCTCCTTCTCCGACGAATTGCAACCCTTCTCCTCCTCCGACATCCACTCTGTCTCCTCTGAGATATCCTCTGCCGCCCACCTCATCGTCCTCAACACCGCCTACCTCCTCTCTTACTCACTCCCTTTCCCTGCTCCTCCTCCACCTCCTATCCCTCTTGCTCTTGTCCATGAGCTAGGGGTAAGGGGTAAAAAGCTCGTTAGTAGGGCTCATTGGCTCGGTTCAAAGTTTCTCCAATTACACTCGTTAATTGGTTAAACATGGAATGGGTTAATTTCGAATCAAATTGGATTTCACTTTAGCTTGGCTCGGCTCGTTAGCTCGGTTCTAAAAATACTTCTAAACTATAAATAGAATGATACTTAATCAAACAGTGTAAATTTTGGGAAAATCTCACAAAGACGAGTACTTGACTCGATATCCACCCCAGGTGCTCCACGCAACAGCCACCTCTACCCAAGAACACCCCCAACAACCCACAAAGGGCGACGGTGACTACGATGCACATCCACTTCTGCGATATCTGCGGCAAAGGCTTCCGCCGTGATAGCAACCTTAGGATGCACATGCACACACACGGCGACCGCTTCAAGACCCTAGACGCACTCTCCTGGCCTGAACAAATGAAGCCCATTCGTGATGTGCGGTTCTCATGCGGTATGCATGTAGGAACAGATGTATGGCACCGGTAGCTGGAGACCTCTCCTCGCCAGAGGCCCACCTTGCCATGATGAAGGTGGCCAACATGATGTCTGTCCCCATGGCACTCGCCGCCATCATCTGCCTTGGTGTCCCCGCCGCCATCCAGGTCAGTGATGCCAACACCCCACTCTCTGCCACCGACCTCCTCCCCATTGGCCACCTTGACCCCTCCGTCCTCGAATCACGCGGTGTCTAGCGATGATTCCTCTAGAACCTCAACATTGACACCGTTAACGATATCATCATAAACTGCCATGGTACCGGCATCGTGGTGACTTATCTCTCCAATTCAAACAGAAGTGGGAATATACTCACCTCAGAATTTCTTGGGGGCGGTAGTGGCATCCCCACCATCTCAGTTCCAATGGGTTGGGGTGAGAGCGGCGAAGATTCTCCCTCGGGAACGTACTCGAGGTGGAAATCGCACTTGCATGCCTCCTCAGGGATGTTGTCCTTGTCCATGAGGTCAGCGTGGTCGGCAATGATCTCTGGCTTGATGGCTCCCTCCTAGCGTCAACTGTCGATGAATGAGACACGGGGTCCCTATCGAACTTATAGGAAAAATAACATATGAGAGCACAATCTAGACGAAAACCTTGATTGTCGTGGAAACAATGAATGTATTATAATACAATAAGAATGGGGATGTTGAGATTATTGAGTTATGTTACAGAATGTGTGGGCTAACCCCTTTATAGCTATTGAAGGCATGGCAGTTAATGTCGCTAAAGACGCCTCATATCTTCACGCATATTCCTCTGTTGAGTCTTGAACCGTTACGTCTCTTAGTCAAATATCGTAAGTTGTCAGATGCGCCAATAACCGCTCTCATGTTAGTCACGTGCAAAACTACCATGCCTCCCGACCAGTTTGCTAGTCGGGGATGGCCCAAACCGTATAGTTGGTCGTGTGGTGTCCATGACTGGTAGTCTCATGACTACAACTGGTATGCGACCTGATAAGGATTCTTGACCAGGTTAACCTTTTTTGGTCAAAGTCAAAGTTATTATCAAAGAAGACCCACTTAATAGAGGCTCACTCTATTTACGGTTATGAACTTGCAATTAGTATATAAAGGAAGCATAATTCTCCTTTATTGTGGCCAAACTGGTCAACGACCAGTTTAGGTCATGAACAACCAGCTATGAACATTGTCCGACTAGCTATACAACTTTGGACAATCCCCAACTAGCAAACTAGCCGAGAGACACCAACAGTTACCCAAATGACTGGCGAAAAGGTGGCTTTTGGCGATTTGGCAACTTACGACGCTTGACCAACTGGACGCGACAGTTCAAGACTCCTGGTGAATGTGCATGAAGATTAGAGGCACCTTTAGCGGTATTAACTTCCACCCCTTCAAATACTATAAAGATGATGAATCACGAAGGTCCTGTTCTGGCTCGATCTTTCGGTGAGAAGGTAAGTTTAGTAGTAGTCGCTCAACTCTCACGATCCTGGCTACGAACTCGTAAAGCTCGAAACCACGCAATCGCTGAACTGCTCGACAAGTCGTTATCAAGCGTGCACGAATACCCGAATGACCTGATTACGAAGATCAATTCCTGCATACACCGAAGAAGCACACAAGAACAAGATAAATAGGCAATCTGGAATTGCGAATATGAATTAAAATTGTATTGATAAGTGGGTTCCGAAGAACAATGTCGTTGTTGATCTCGCCAAAAAAGAGGACAGTATAAAGTAGCAAAGCTAAACTTCAATCAACAAAACCCGCCAAACTCTAAGGGTGGCTTCCACTATGTAAAGGAGGAAGAGAGGGGCGGCAGCTGTGGGTACTATTCATATATGAATAGTGCCAAACCATAGTTGTCCAACCCGAATTACAAGGCCCATGGCCCATTAGCATAGGTGGCGCAACACCAAGTTCCTTTACTCAAATATTGCTAAGTGTTGGACTAAACAACTTGATATATAGTCTTCATGCTAGATTCTATTAAGCCTCAGTATATAAATATTAATTCCTCGTATAATCATCTCCATGCTTGGTACTGCCATCATCTCCATTTAGCATGCCTCCTGATCCTTGATTCCTAAGTAAAATAATATCACGTGCTTTAGGCAGTATCATAGAGTTCATAGAATATGGATACACTCCGAGAAACGAAGTCACCTGATAATTTTGTTGTCGAGCACATGCTCTAGTAATTGATCCTTGCACATCAGAAGCAGTAGGGATGATTGTATCAGTGGAAGGGATGTCCTCATCAAAAGAATTATTGAGAATTTACAACTATAAATAGGTGCATTTGAGAATTTACCCATCGATGTCTCATTGACACGTGGGTCGTAGGGCCACACATCAGTGAGACATCGAGGGGTAAATCCTCAAACCCCCATACTATAAAGAGGTGGCCTACGTTCTCTGTAACATAGATTGATAGCAATACCCATTCATTAGTCACTATCATTACGATCATTCTGTAACACCTTCTGTATTCTTATACAACACTCAGTGTGTCCACACCAATACATGGTCTTTATTTGATAGCGTTCTCACAATACTTTCCCGAGTAAGTTCGATAGGAAACCCTGTGTTCCGATCATCGTCATGACCAGTTTTACTGTAATAAAAGGGATTAGACTTCCTTTTAATACTGGTCATAGGCTCATAACTGTTATAAAGTGGGCCTCTATTATGTGGGTATGCGTTTATAGAGACACTTTTGCAAAAAAAAATTATTGATTTGGTCAAGAATCCTCGTCGAGAACTATTCTACATGTATGTGCAACCAATTCTATGCAAATGCGAAAAACACAAATCCTCAACCATTTGAGCCCAAGGACAAGCAACATGCTAATAATTGAACATTTTCTTAATTATGGCCGCAATGCTTCGAAAACAAAAGAAAAAAAACACAAACATACATACATCCACTCACCAATCACCATGAAGTTTTTCTAGAGATCACATACATTAAAAAAATATAAAGAATGATAAACCAATAACTACTCCTTTTGTTTCATAAAAGAAAGGGAAAAGTCCACGCCAAATGGTTTACTCATCTCAGAGCCTATTTGGCATGGCTGCAGCTTTCCTAAAAAGTGGCTTCTGGCTAGGCTGCAAGCCTGAACGGCAGCAGAGCTAAACGGCTGAGTTGAAAAGGTATAGTGTTTGATTGTTTGGCTTTTAGGTAGGCTGACTGTAACTTTTTTTGGGATGAGAAATGTTTGAAATGCTCTTGAGGACAGTAATGACTTGTTTGATGCCGTTTAAGGCAATTGGTGCAAATGACGGCAATTAACGATAATTGACAGTAATTAACGACAACTAACGCAATTGATGACCAATACCGTAATTAACAATAATTAACTATGACTACCGCAATTAACAATAATTAACTATGACTACCACAATTAACGCAATTGATGACCACTACCACAATTAATGATAATTAACTACAATTAACGATGATTAATGCAATTGATTGCAATTAACGACAACTACCGCAGTTAATCGCATTTAACGATGCAATTAACACAATATACTGCAATTAACGACAATCAACGCAATAAACCACAATGAATGTAATTAGCGATAATTGTTACACTAATAAATTATTACATAAATAATTATTGAAAACAATTATTACAATGAATAATTGTTATAATAAATAGTTATTCAAATAAAGAATTATAAAAAAAACAATTAATTTACAACAAAAAGAGAGAGATAAAAAAACAGAGGCCGTGGCAGCTAAGGTTTGGGCCGCCGCTTGCGTCGGGAGAGGAGTTCGGCGGCGGTAGGGGGAGGATGGTCCCGGGTCGAGGTAGGAGGTCGGCGTTGGAGCCACCACAGATCCGATCGGGGTGACGATGGGCGCACAACTAGGGTTTGGGCCGCCGCCCACGTCGAGAGAGGAGTTCGGCGGTGGCGGGAGCGTGGGGGTGAAGGAGGGCGGCGACAGCGTTTGGAGGAGGATAGTGGCGGCGGCTCAGGGGGAGGAGGGCAGTGGCGGCGGAGGGAGGAGGAGCCGGGAGAGGGAGGAGGGGCGGCGACTGGAGGAGAGCGGCAAGGGAGGAGGAAAAACACGGTTGGGGAGAAAGAGGGACACTTTGGAGGTAAAGTCCGACTTATGAAAAAAAAAAAAAAGCTATAGAAAAAATCTACCGTTTGAAACGGCTCACAGCTCCTCGTCCTTGCCAATCCCCACATTGACCACGGTTGTTGAGGCTAGCTACCGACAAGTAGCCAGTCGTCCACTAGCTCGGGTCCCAATTAACCACAACCCGTTAACCTAACGGCCGGGCTCTACACAACTAACCCGAGACCCTGAAAGAATTAGCACACGGGACGGATTCGATTGGACATTTCGGACCTCTCGCACAGCCATAATGTATGTACATATATTGAATTTTATTACGAGTATTATGGAGATAAGTAGTCTCATAGTGGATGGTCGATTCGCTGAGCTAGAAAGCTAGAGATTGCGAGAACAAATCCTACACTCAGATGTAAATTTATGCTGATTTTTCAACTTTCAGCTTCCATCTCCCACTTCAAGTTCCACACTAGATCAGCTCCTGGGTACGTACATAATCGGTATTGTTGTTCATTCGTACATGCATTGTCACATCTCATATGGAACCCATGTGTGCAATGAAAGAGGCTGCAAGCCTCCAAGGTGGTTTGGTTGGCCCAAAAGGATCATAGAATTATTAGCTGCTGGATCAGAATGATGCCTCCATTGATCTGGTTCCGTATTGATCTGATTCTGTTTTATTATGTTATATGTTGCATCTCTTTAGGGTAAATTTGATATGGTCTCGATCGTTTTTCGTAACAATTGATCATTCGTCATAAAGTTCGAGAGATAGTTGATTATTTGTTCTTTTGGATATTTTTTACCCATACCTTTTTCTTTTTTTTTGGTTACAATTGATCATTCGCCATAATGACAAAAGTTGTGCGTTATGCTGTGATGTAGGCATGAGATGGGATCGCTGCATGCAAATGTAAAGCCCTGACTGACGCAATTGGGTTTTCAAGTTTCAACAAGTGTCTGCTGAACGTACAGGACATATGCTTGGTTTGGTGTGATGTGCATACTGTCCTCTGCTGTCTTATGAGTCTCGACCAAGGAATCAACAAATGTTGGCAACAATAGTCAATAGCAACTGAAAGCCAGACGGTGCTTGTTTTAAGGTTATTGATCAGAAACAGGTAGGCCTGGACAACAAGGCCAGCACATATATATTGTTTTGGCTAGTTTTCATGCAATGTAATTCTGGAAAGTAAAAATAAAAATAAAAAATAACCACTCAAGATTTACTTACTTTTGCTAATTGAAAATTAGCTATAAAAATTATCCTCTGCGAGTGACGGAGATGGATGTGCTAGACAGCTGTTTTCGTAGAGTTCACGTGGCATTGTACATCTGTAGTGTGTGGCAACCTTTATGATTTGATTCCGCTAATGAGAAATGAGGAACCATCCCAATTGCATATAAACACCTAAAATCTAACTCCATAATTTTAGGGCCACCATGAAAAATACGACCCACCTGAATAAAAATATGCTACACTCATGTCGCAAGTTTTTTTTTTTTTGTTTCGGTGGATTTCAATATTTCTAACCTTTGGATGTGATTGAAGATTTGTGCGCCTTCACCTCCGTATCTAGTTCCATCGATCAAGCACCGCCGCCTCCTCCTATAGCGACTATGCGAGAGCTGCGCATCAGTGGAAGCGGCGGTAAGGAGGCGTAACTAAGTGGAAGAATATGTGGTGGCACACGGAAGGAGGTGGCAGAAGTCCAAGTAGAGGAAGTGAGTACGAGGGTCATGTTTGACGTGTGTAAGGTTGGGTCCGGCAGCGCTAGGGTTGGCAGAGGTGAGCGATACAGGGGGTTAGAGGGGAAAGATCCAGATGGTTGGGTCTTGATCCAACGTGCCAAAAATTCAACTTGTTTTCTATTATTATTTGAAAATAAATCGACTTGGAGCAGTAATACAGTAAAAATATGTATCGACAGTCTGTCGGCACCCCGCGTATGCAATCCCAGGACCCTCTGTGTATTATGATGAACTAGTCCCATGACAGTGACTAGTCCACACAGTTGCAACATCGATGTTATCATATTTATACTACAAAGTAGCTAATGAAGCAGATAAACTAATATTACTAAGTAGGAAAAGGATCTTATGGTCAAGTCTTACAGAGGTTGCCACGCAGGGCTAAAGATAACATAGTAAACTTGCAGCGGAATAAAACAGCTCGTGGTAGCCATCTGACATGCCCACAGGCAATCGAGTAGAGAACACAACCTAGTTCGCATAGTATTCGAAGTACTCCTCTTCATAGAACTCGGTGTTCTCTAGTTCATCTGCGGTGACTGATCAACAAATGATGTATAGCCATGAGTACATAAAGTACGCATCAAGTCGTAGGAAAATGTATGCACATAGTATTCATGCAAGGCTTGATAAGTATAGTTTTATGGCTATTTTGCAGAAAATAGTATTGGCAGTAAATACAGTAAATAGATTGAAAAACATAATTTAAAAGATTAAGTACATAAGTAAACAAGTTTTTTGAAACAACTAGTGAACACCCCACCCTGTTCACTTCCCAACCAACAAACAAAGCGCCTCCAAACCATCATTCCAATATTTTTTTTATGGAAATCCACCCATTGTGTGAAATCACCAGGCATTGTACATAACCAGAGACACGGCTATTCGAATAGTTTTTAACACTCTGCAGAGATTATACAGTTTGACCCACAAGAGATAATCATTTTGATAAGACACACATTTCCTTAGACATATGAATCAAGAATAGACTATCACAAGGTTTTTACAAAGTTCTGTTTTGACTCAGTTCTGCTCGCTAAGCACTCGCCATTCTGGACCCCTTCTTGCGCCGCTCAACAACCCAAACAGAACCGACTCAAAAATATTGCTAATTTGCTTGCCAGGTCCACCCCACCCTAGACATATAGTTGTACGGTATGGTCCAGATCAATGACGTACAAAGTTAAGTACTTAGTGGTTGCTCAGGCAAGATTACCTCAAACCATGTGCTTCGTGCATTCCTCCTTTACTACTTGACTACTCGCCTAAGCATAAATCTTTTTCGTTCAACCTAGCCAAATGACAACCCTTACCATGGCACAATAAATTTTAATAATAGCGGCTTCTGCCATAATTCCATATATTATTAAGTCAAGATTAAACATTTATGAATAGATGATCATGAATCCCAACGTACAACTAAAGCTTGGCTAAACATAATACGCACCTATGTTGGTAATTAAATATGTCCAACTGAAATTAACTCAACCTATGGTGTTCAAGGGTACATGTGATTCTCAATTATTCAAGGAGACATAATGACAATTGGACATTTAACTACTCCCAAAAGCATTTGTTATAAATTTAGCAATGCATGTTGATATAAAAAATATAATTTTATAAAATGGGTTCAACATGATCAAAGGTCTACGACTTGCCTTCGTTGAAGGTTTCAGTTGCTTCGGTTGTCGGGTCCAAGAGCTCTTCGGAAACGCCAGAATCTATATGTGCGAAAATAGCCAAATAAATAAAATAATTCCAAATAAAATTCAAAAATTACCAAACTAGAACAAAAGAAAGGTACCGACTTTAGAAATAATAATTATTCGATTTGGAGGTCGAATGCGAAAGATATAGCCTAAACCATTTCTGCTGGAAGAGAAAATCCAACAATAGGGTTTTGGCTACTGGTGGTCGGAAGGAAGTTCGACTACAGTTGGCCGGAAGGAGGTTTCGACTACCTGGTCAGAAGGAGGTTTCGACTACAGGTGGTAAGAAGGAGGTTTCAACTCCCTGGTTGGAAGGAGGTTTCGACCATACGATTGGAAGGGGGTTTCGACCAAAGCCTGAAGCGGCTATGCGCCACGGCGAGCTGCGGTGAAGGTAGCAATGGGGAGAGGGGAGTGAGGCAAACCCAAGGCGCACAGTTTCAGTTGTGAGGCTCGATAGAGTGAGCGGCGGCGAGAGGAAGAGCGGTGGCGAGATTCGGCTTGCGGTAGCGCTAGAGCTCCGAAGATGCTTCAGCGGCGAGGAGGTGCGCATGGGGTCGAACGCGCCCTTACGAAGCCAACGAAGGGGACCATGACGGCGGAGGGGCTTCAATGTCGGCTCTAGAGACGGAGGCGCGAGCTCCGGCTGGTGGCGGTGAAACTCGAAGCACGGCGAAACAGGGGCGAGAGAGGAAGAGTTGAGGGGAAAGCAAGAGGGGGACGTGGGGGTCCTGGTGCTCTATTTATAGAGGAAGGGGGAGTAGCGGAAAGCTTCGTGGTATAGGCAGAACTCCGGACGGCACAGGACAAGGGTGACGCGACGGGGACGAGACGAGAGCAGGTGGGGAGGAGAAAGAACAGGGGGTGGGTGCAGCGAAAGACGGACAATTAAATGCGCACGTTACCGAGGGAAAAAGGGGCGGGATTCGCGCCGGGGGTGATGACTTTCGTCGCGGCGATGACGCGGGCGAGCGCTGGCGGCATGGGCGAGGGGAAGGAGACGGTGACCAGGCGAGATGGAGGCTGATAGGCGGGGCCCATCTGTCGGCGAGGGCGAGAGTGGGAGGAGGTGGAGCGGACCGACATGTGGGGTAACGGGCCAGTGAAATGAGCCGAGGCACGGGGAATAGGAATGGGTCAGAGTGAATTCGGTCCAGACAGAGAAAGGAAATTTTGAATGATTTTTAATTTACAGAAATCGAGAAAAAAAGAAATAGGTTTTTAGAAAATAGTAAATAAAGTCTAAAAATTCAAGAAAAATACACAAAAATTCTTTGAGTCATTTGGATCTTAATAAAATTATTTATAACTTTAAATTGTCTTTTAATTTTGCAAATAAATTATTTTTAATTTTCTAAAAAAGGAAAACCCCCTTTTTAAAATCTAGAAAATCCAATAAAAGACTTTAAATAAACTTTTTGACTTTAGATACCAGAAAATCCAATTAAACCAAATTTGAATTAATTAAAGTTTGAGTAATTCGTATTAATTTTTTTTGTTTTCTAAAATCACTAGTTAAGGTTTAGCAATTCAATAAAATCATATATATATTTTATTTTTTATTTTAAAAATCTAAAAAAAAATTAGGATGTTACTTAGGCTAAAAGGCTCAAATGCGAGTCCCACAAACAATGTGTCGGTTGGGTTACTGTTAGAGTTTCCAGACCACACTAACCAAATGAAAATGAAACAACTATTCGACGACTAGCATATATACACTTGGTCGAAATTACGACAAGATGTGAAGCCTAAAGATTGGTCAGAAACATGATGAGTCTGTTCAGCTTGGGCTACAGAGACCCAGCAGGTAGAGATAGCAGAAAGTACAGGGACTGTTGGCGGGACCGACCTGCTTGCAAGATGCTTCTGAAAAACTTGCTATAGGACCCCACGCATCTGGACGAGTTGACTGGCCATCCAATAATGGAGCACATACATATGGCAGGGTACACGTCAGATTCCTGGGCTAGTCGGCTGGGCCAACCAGGTCTCCCTCCAGCTGGTACCTTTCTTTATGCTTTCCCAATCACGCAAAGCCAAAGCAGGGCATCAAACCCTCTTGTGTAATAGCGTTTTCCAAGCCATCCCTCTCACTATCCCATCCAAAACAGCAGCTATACGTGACCTCTATCTCATGTATACATGTCGCTAACAAGCAGGCGTGGCGTTGCCAACGGTTGTCTCGCCAAATTAGAAGTCAAGACTTATCTAGACTGAGGCAGCTAAGAAAATTTGAGGCGCCCAATCACAATGCTAAAGCAAGGCATTGGTTTTCTGTATGGTTTCCAAACCATCCTTCTCGCTCTGCAGCGTATTACTGTAGAAATTCGCTGAGTGAACAGTGTTTTACGAGGGAGACGAACAGCAACCCGCGACGCACCACGGCAAGCACTGTAGCAGATGTAAACATATACTGTAGCAATTGAAGTTACATTGACTGATTACATATACCGGTGTTGAAGTTGGACAGAACATAGCCACACAGTTACCTTCACAATCCAAGACATGACAGGTTGGGTGAATTTCGGTGTCAGCCAAGTCCCTTCAAGTTTTTTGGGTAGGCAGTTTAGAAAGGGATAAATCCGGTATCTGCGTAGGAAAAGGAGGACCTGTCTTGCAGTAGACGTATGAAAAGTAACAAAGCACATGGAAAAGGGGAGGGCGTCCGACACAAAAACGAATTGTTCAGATCAAGCACTATATATAGCAGCAAAATATTTTCGCGACAGTACTACTGATATGAGCACGGTTCAAACGGGCTTAAAAAAAAAGGTTATTCAGACCCACAGAGGATCCGGATCGACGCAAAAGCATGCGAATTGGGGGGTTGGTGAGCCATGCTGTGTGGCACAGCTCCACATGCATGTCATGTGCATGGTGTCTTGGAAATTTTATTAGTTTGTGGTTATTAATAAAGCTGAAAGAACCTTGATGATGTGTTGCAGGGCTTCTTTTGTTAGGTTGGGAGTTTGCTTCACGTTTAAGGCCCCTGAGAAAGCCGGAAAAAGACTTGATTAAATGGGGAAATGGAGAAGCTTGCATCTTACTACCGAAGAACAAACGCTCCCTAAATCTGTTTTTTTTTCTTTGTGGTTATTACTCTCTCTCTTTTTTTTCTTTGTCCTTTTGTCCTTCGAGCTGTATGTATTTGTTGACTTGTATTATGTGGCCACAAGAAAAGTTCATGCATGCCTTTGTGAACAAAATGATTCTGTCAGTGTGGGGTGGACTCTTAAGATCCATACATGTAACTAAGTACATGGAGGATCATCTGCAGTTAAAGTTGCAACTTCAGTGGAGGAATTGGGCACGTTTTGGGTGGTCAATCAAGTGGTTAGCCGTTAAACCAAGGGCTCAAACAAACAGAAAAGACACGCCCCCTAATCTGTTCTGTTCAATGGCTTTCACGTACCGTAACTCAAAATAAAATAAAATAATGAACTATTGAACTTTTATCGACTGTGTAAACTGTGAACCGTAAATATATAGTTTGATTTTATCGACTGAAATACTTTCATTTTACTTGCTTAACTCCTCCTAGGATGTTATTTGATAAAAAACGAAATATTGCACGAGGGAAAAAGAGTGAGGATTATAGTTGTGTGTATATTAGTACCATTTTTGGAAGGCTTGTATACAGTTCAAATATAATTGTGAATATTCAAAAATAGAGTTGAAATGCTATTTAGTGGGCCAAAATCACTATACCTGTGCAAGCTTGAATTTAGTCCACCCAGTTTTGGCCCAACCCGGCCAATTTCATTCTTTTCTCAGCAACTATTCTTTTTTTTTTCTCTTTAATAAAACAATTCTCTTTTTACATTAACAAGAGGTTTCTAGCTACGACAAAAGTCCAAATCCAACGAAGCCTGAAGAGACTGATTTCCCTGTGGCATTTTTCGCATATACAATCAACGAAATCCAAATCACTGCCAAAGGATTCAATGAGGTTTTGCATTTAAGCTTTGAACTACGAAGATACCACTTCCTTTGTTTAAGAATGTGCGATGTTTAATCAATAATATTTCTCTTTTTATATTTTTGGTACAATATAATTATGGAGAAAAATAGTTAAAGACGTGTATTAAGACCAGGATCGATGTTTAGAACGAAGTAACAGAGAATAGAGATACTCGAAGAGAAGTTGTAGCTCCGCCACCGGTGCCAACATAGCATCATAGGAGCGAGAGATTATTGGTACTAGCGGTCTATGCGAAACAAAAGAAAGAAAGGACTTTTCGTGTAAACCGAACACGCGTAAAGAAACGAAAGAAAGAAATTGAACCCCGCATGGACGTCGAAGGCCGCGTCTCTACGCGGCGCACAGGAACCGAGCCAGACAAAAGACATGACTTTTCGCTGCCCAACTCACGAGCGCAACGCCGCTGGCAAACCCACGAGTGCGACGTGGAACACCATCGAACGGACGGCTGCGCAAGCAAACACGAAGACGGAATCGACAGACAAATCGGACGGTGGAAAAACTACAGAAACACGATCCGACGGCGCGCAAGAAAAAGACCACGTGTCCCGGCTCTCCCGTGCCCAATCCTGCCTCCATTTAAACCTTTAGGATTGGCACTGCATTTCGAGGCTCAATATAATAAGGTAAAAGCAAGATCAAGTTGTCTTACGGTGTGTTTGGTTGCTAGGACGTAGTTGAATGGTATAGATAGGATCGTTTTGAATGGGATCGTTCAAGCTGTCTGTTTGGTTGATGGGATAGAGTGGTATGAGATTGTGTTATAGTTGGTTGTACCCAAAATTTTCTAATCTCCCTTTCACCTTTTCACTATTTTCTAATATTCTCTATTTCTCTCCCTTTTCACCAAATCCACAATTCTTCTTCTTCCCCATTAGCTACCTCCCCACGGTGCTCCTCCTGCGGCTCGGGGCTCCCCACGGCGCTCCTCCTCCGGTTCAGGGCTCTCCATGGCGCTACCTCCCCACGGCGCTCCTCCTCCGGCTCAGGGCTCCCCATGGCGCCCAGTCCGACGGCTCGGCCTCTGGCCGCCGCGCTCCTCCCCGTGCACCCGAGGCCCAAAGCTCACCGGTGAGGAAGAAGAGGGGGGTGGTAGCAGGGAGGTTGAGGGAGCCGAGGCGACCCTTGGTGCTGGTCGGGCTTCACCGGAGCGGTGGCGTGGCGCAAGTCGAGGCGATAAAGCGAGAGTGAATGGCGTGGTTCATCAGATTTTGTTGAACGTCACGATACAACATCTAACAGCATGTTCCCCTAACGTGAAGCAGATCGTCCGGGATGAATTGATATGATACAACCAACTAAACACGTGAACGCCTTCATATCTTGAACCGAACCATTCCATTCACTTTGGTACCCCCATCCAAACACACCCTTTAAACACCCCAGTTGAGCGTCTTGGCGACTAGGTAGGCCGTGTAAGCAACGATCGCCGCGGCCACGAGCAGCATCCATTTGGCCGTGCCTGCGTCGCGACGCGCCCTCCGCGCTGCCCGGACGGTGGCGTAGTAGCGCTTCGGGTTGGCCTCGAACATGGCGCGAGGGACGCGGGCGCCGCCGAGCCCGGGGCCCTTCATGCTCTTGCAGGTGAGGGCCCAAACGACGCCGCAGAGGAAGGCCACGGCGAGAAGAGCGAGCGCTGGTAGCAGGAACCAAGCCGCCGTGGGCAGGCTCGGGCTGGAGGCCTCGGCTGTGGACTCCGCTGCTCCTCCCCTGGCCATGGCGGCGGAAGCCTCCCGGAGATTCTCCACGGACACGGCACTTGCCGCGACCAGCCTCCCGTAGAGTTCACGCAAGAGCTTCGCCGCCATCTCCACCCATGGCTCGGAGGCTTCAGCCACGGACCCCGCCGTACTCTTGGCTGCCGCCGCGGCGACAGGGAGATTCTCAACGACCACGGCTCTCGCAGCGACGAGCCAGGCCCACAGGTGGCGCAAGAACCACGCCACCGCCACTGGGAGCATCTCCGTGGTTAATGCCCTGGCCGCGTGCACCGCGCCCGTGACGACGGCCGAGACGTTGGCGATGGGGACGACCATGGCGAATGGCTTGCTCTGCTGGTTGCTGCTGTTTCGTTTTGGGAGTGGAGATGGCAATAAGTGGATCGGTCACATATGCAACGGACGACTAAAGTAGAAAAAAATTGAAATATCGAAAAGCAAAAAGGAGGCACCCACTCACTCGGTCACGGAACAAAAGCAGCTTGCTTAGCCATGTTGTATTCCTTTCGCCGGATGCTTTGATGTACGTCCCGAAACACAGTATAAATCGAATCACCGTCCTTACACAAGAAGCAATGTGTGTGTGTGTGTGTGTGTTTAAATTGCTAGACATCAATTGCATGATAATTCTGGATTTAAATCGAATTTCTCGCCATTTGATGTGATTCGTGCACCGCCACCGCGTCCGCCGAAGCCGAGCGTGCGCAAGCACGGCCACCCGCAAATCACAAATTAATGCACCACTTCCCCGCCTGCCCTTTCTTTTCTTTTCGTTTTCTTCTCTCTCCTTATATTAGGTTTTTGTGCTGTTGCCAATGCGGAAGGTAGGAGTTTGGAGGCTAGGGGGAGGGAGGGAATACGGTTGGGAAGGTTTATATACTAGGTGGCGACAAGGAGAAGACCAAGAAATCTTGTAGCACCAATATGACAAAATTTGAATGATTCGAAGGAGAGAAATTAGTTGTATGTTGTATAGACAGTGTCATTGCCATGGTTCGAGTACAACTAACTACATGTTAAGTGTGTTTAATTTTAGGTTTTGTAAAATTTGATCACACGACCTCTTGCTTGTTGAGCCTTGATTAAGACTTTTCATTCTTGGCAACCGTGATTAGGGGTGCATATAGAGCAGATAATTTCCGTCGGACCAATGGAAGGCTTCTGCAGCAAATATGGAAGTGAGAAATGGATATCCAACGTTATCCGTGTCTAACTCCGACTCCAAGAAAAAATATGGAACATGATACATGATGGTCATTGACGAGGATTCTTGACCAGGTCAACCTTTTCGGTGAAAGTTAGAGTCTCTGTCAAAGCATGTCTACATATAAGAGATCTACTTTATAATGGCTATGAACCTATGACCAGTGTTAAAAGGAAGTCTAATCCCTTTTATTACGGCCAAATTGGTTGCCGATCAGTTTCAATGATGGGCACTACATGAACAACTATACAGTTTTGGGCCATCTTGACCTGCAAACTGGTTTGGAGACATGACAGTTTCCCACATGACTAACATGAGAGCGGTTATTGGTGTATCTGGCAACTTATGACTGTTGGTTAAAATACGTGACGGTTTAAAACTCGATAGAGAAACGTGCACGAAGATATGAGGCGCCTTTGGCGACATTAACTACCACCTCTTCAATAGCTATAAAGCGAATAGCCCACATATTTTTGTAACATATGCATACTCCAACAACTCTAAACACAGTCATTATGCTTTCAACATTTCCATTGTACTCTTAGACACCCATTGTGTCAACGACAATAAAGGTCTTCGTTTATATTGTGCTCTCATATTATTTTCCCTGATAAGCTCGATAGGCGATCCCATGTTTCAATCGTCAACTTTTGGCTCTAGAATGAGGGTGCCATCAACTCAAAGATCAATGTCGTGATGTTCTCGCATCCTCGCCAACGGACAAGGAGAACACCTTCGATCTTGTCGACTACGCCAATCTCATGGACAAGGACTACGTCCCTGAGGAGGCTGGCAAGTGCGATTTCTACCTCGAGTAATTCTCGAGGGAGAATACTCGCAGCCCTCAACCTAACTCGTTGGGAGTGAGACTGTGGGGATGCCACAGCCGCCCCCAAGAAACTCTAAGGGCAAGTATATTCTCACTTCTGTCTCAACTGGAGACATAAGTCATCACGATGCTAGTGCCGTGGCGGTTTATGATGATCTCACTAACGGTGTCAATGTTGAGGTTCGGGAGGAATCATCTCCAGAACATCTACTCCGAGATCTCGACTACTACCCCTCACCTGATGAGGATGGGACGTTCGCATCCTCCATATATTCCGAGTTTCGTGCATGTGTAGTCGTCAACGAGACCGGTGAACAATAAGTGGGACGTGAGAAACACTACTACGAAAAGGCTAATACTGGACGCCTCAACACAGACGGATTTTCAAAACCGTCAATGTTAATGGTAATCACAGACGATTTTACCAGTGCGAGCGTCTCTATTACTGGATACGCTAAGAACCATCTGTGAAGTATCACAGACGGTTCGTGATCTGACCGTATGTGATATATCATCATATCATAGATGGTTCCTTGTTTGCCGCAGGAGGTAGACTGCCAAAAGGTACGTGTACATCTCCAAAATATAGACAATTTGTTGGCTGTTTGTTGTAAAAAATAATCTTAATTTTGTGTTACCTAAGGTTGGAGCGCCACTGGAGTTTTTCGGTCGTCTATCCTTCCTTACCGACGAGCTTGAATTGAACTCAGACGACATGCAAGAACAGCTTGTGATGTGCTGGTGAGGTACAGAGAGGAGCTCACAAGACCAATCCAAGAAGTCGATGAGTTCTTCAGAAGCTTGGAGGCACAGATGGTTTCTAGCTAGTTTAACTTTCTAACTTTATTCTTTTTTTCCCATTCGGATGGGACGTTGTGAAACCTTTTGATTTCCCTTTTATATAATGTGTTTGCCATCAGAATTTTAATTGGATTTTAGTTGTCTTGCTAGAGGTTGCATATGGAAATTTTTGTCCAGCAATTGATTGGTTTGGATCAAAATCCATTTTTTTTAATACAAAAAAAATCACAGACGGTTCTGATATGATGACAGTTTGGAACCGTCTATGATGACCTTTTCTGTAGTAGTGAAACATAGTGCCTTGGAGCAGGATGAACGTTTTGCGTAGGAGCAACGCAACAATCAACTTCTCTCCGCCAAGCAGAAGCAATGGAGAAGGCTCATTGCTAGTACCACAATAGTGTGCTAAGGACAACTAGGAGGCCTATCACCAACGCTAGTGGCGACCAGCATCCGCCAACTACGCCCAAGCCGTCCCAAGGATGATGGTAAGAGATTTAAATATTGTATCATCACCTTCGCATGTAGAGACTCCTATCGACCGAGTTCACATACTTTTATGTGCTATTGCTAACCATCGATGGGAAAAAACAATTAGCATGACCTTCTGGTCATTTGTTCATTGGCTTCTGGCCGGCCATCATCAAGGCCTCACAACAACTCTAGAGTAGACTACTATGCATTTAGACATCGCCGTCACGATAACAACCTTCGTCAAGAAGGAGATCCGCCTCGGCAAAACGTGTTTGACATAATAAGCCCAGACGAGCACTCTAACCATGGTCATAGAAAACCTTGTTCTCGTGATAATTATGATGAAGGTCATAACGTCTGACCATGATTGGGGTCATACACAGGGTGGAAGGCTTTCACACCTGAGCTAAGAGAAGTTACCTAGCTTGAAAGTTCAAGCCACGATATTTGGAAAGCTTTGATGGGACATAGAATCCCACAGAATTTCTCCAGATTTATACTACCTATATCCAGGCTGCAGGCGGCGATGAAAAGTTAATGGCCAATTGCTTACCCACTGTGTTAAAGGATCTGCTCGGACGTGGTTATTTAACCAGCAGAAAAGTGCTCTTTTAGTTGGGAAAATTTATGCCATGCTATCATAAACAACTTTAAAAGTTATTACACTAAACCCAGAAAATAGGATGATTTACATTGTCTTCGTAAGACTTCTGGAGAAAATTTACGTCAGTTTATTAAAAGGTTAATAGAAGTATGTAATACTATTCATAATATTATTAACAATTCTATTATTCGAGTATTTAAATAGGCAGTACGGTACAAGAGGTTCACATAAGACCTCAACATTCACCCGCCAAGAACCATGCTAGAGTTATTTGACATGGCTTATTGCTATTTTGATACTCATGAAGTAGTGTAGTGGAACCACATGGTAGACAAGGGCCATACGCTACCACAACTGGGTATGGAAGGTTCTGATAAGAAAAAGTTGAAACAACCGACCAGATCTGGTGACCACAAAAGCAAGGCCAAGAAGAAAAATAAAATGAGGTTTGGGCCAAGGGAGGTCACTGTTGTAAAACAACGCCCAACCTACAACAAGGGCAAGAGTTCATGGAGGAAGTCAGCTGGTCATCCAAACTACCAGTATGGATCCATGGGCTCTGGCGCAACCAACGCTTACGGCCGTTGGTGCTTGCTTCACAACGTGCTAGGTGTAAGGTCGAGTAGGCCGACTAAAGGGGGGTGAATAGGCGGATTTAAAAATTCTGTTGGGCAAAATAAAGTTTTATGCGAAATTATATGTAATACCCCGAAATTTATTCGGACGAATAGGAGAGTATTCGGGAGAAAGAGTTAAACAGGGATTACAATTTTCAGTGATCTCAAGGGGTTTCAATTTCCGACAACTGGTATTGGGCCACGGCCCATGTGGCCCAAGAGGGGGTTGGCCAAAGGGGTGATGACCTTCCCCCAAAAACCCTAAACTCCCTTCCCCCTTCCCCCTTTTCCCCACTTGGAGCCGCCACCCTCCTCCCTACCGTGCGCCACTTTCTCCTTTCCAATGCGTCAGCTGTGTTCGTCAGATTTGGGTAAGTTATGTACGTTTTCTGATCTTTACACCTCTTAGAACGTTGTAGCCCTTGGTGTTAGCTTTCTTTAGGCACCGAGATCATCTGATTTGGAGTTATGGTTTATGAGATATTGCCATTTTCGTACGACTGTTCAGGAGAGCTGACGGGATTTGGCAGTTTGCTTGTCTGCCCATTATGAATTATTTAGATGCCGAATCAGAAAGGCTACCCAAAATTAATGTTGTAGATAATTCAGTAATATTTTCAAGTTGATAAATAACACAGTTTTTAGAGTTGGCAATCAAAAGTTATGGAATTTTAACCGCGCGCTGTTCTCTCTGTCTGAGAATTGGGGACTATCGGTTTGTTCCTCGGTTTTGATCTAGTTAGAGTCAGATCCAGGACAGCCACCCAAAACGGTTTTTGAAGATAATTTCACCATGATTCTAGGTTGATAGATATCACCTCTATTGGATCTGTAGAATGTAAGTTAGGGCATTTTTCCTTGCCGCTATTCTGTAGTCTGGTCAGATCTCTGTCGGGCACTTTCAATTGCAGATTAGCCTTATGTACGGGCATAATTAGGAAATCTTGTCTCCTAGTGTTTTGAAGGTTTATCTGTTAAGTTTCATTGGGAACTTGTTTCATATCGTTTTGAGTCCCAGATAATTAATTATGATTTTTCTTGTACTGCTGTCCAGTAGGATGGGCAGGTGGCTGAATAGTGTAATGTCTGTTTAACTCTGTTAATTGTGTTAGTTAGTCAGAGGGTTAGTGTAGGTCTCCTGTAGCTAAGTTGTGCCACGTTATCCTTATTCCAAATATGTACTTGTGTAGGCAGCGAGGCATCGCGTGTGGGAACACCTTCGTTGCTTGCTAACTCGTCGCGACGCGAAAGATAAGCACATTGAAATTCTTTACATTGATGAATGATGTGTGTTTGTGTTCATGCTAATATTTCTATGATCCATGTTTTCAATCAAAGATGTTAATCAATATTTATATTCCATTACATGCAATTCCAATGTGTTAAGATATATTGATTTCTGTGGAACGCTCGCTGTTGGTTGTTGTGCCGATGAGTTGATGATCCATGTTCATATTCCATGATGTACATTTCGTTCCTATTTGATAATCCATGAGGAAGAAAGTGATAAAATTCATTGCATATGTTAATTCAATTCATGTGTTGTTCATATGCATTCCACGTGAGTGGATTTGTAAAGACCCATCAACTCCAGTATGGGCATGTAAGACCCACCATTCCAATGTGGGTAGTTTCGGACACCCGTATGAAACGTTCTTCATACGGTAATTTGGTCCCCGGACTTTGTTAAGTATGGGCTTAAGTGAACACCGACAGGTGTCTCACTCGCTATACCGGTATGAGCATGTGTTAGTCCATTCCTTTCAATGCATCCATTCATTCCATTCATGTACATAAGTTTTCAGAGATTAATTCTTAATTCGTAATGTGACTCACTTGTTTATAACCTGGTATGTTCAATTGTTTATTGTACTTGCGAGTTTGACACACCCTTGTTTTTCTGTGTTTATTTAGGTGAACCTTGTTGATGATAATGTTAATGGGAGGGAGTAGACCATCACGTTCCACACAGTTCATTACATTATATTTTCATTAGTGGGTTCAACTATGTTAATCTTTGATGAGAGATGAACTGTAATAAGTAATGTTTAGACTTCATGTCATGTCGTTCCATGATTAGCTCCATGATTATTCACCATTGATGAATTGGTTATTTTCACCTTTACCATGGTATTGTTGTCTGATTAGAGGCATGTTGAACCTTATTCTGCAATTTGATGGTATGTTGTATCTTTAGGTAGCATCTAGGCTTCCGAATAGCCAGGGTGTTACATTATAAATCAATTAGATTATGCATAATTTAAAACCTAAATCAACTAGTCTCAACTAAGTGCACCAACAACTAAGTCTAAGTCAATGAATGCAATCCTAAGTTGACAAGAAAGTAATTTAATTCTACGAATGTAAATTGCAATAATATAAAGCATAAGAAATCAAACTACAAAGACACTTGATCTTTTTTCCCATGGTGATCGGAAACTGGCCGATTCCCCTAGTCCACATTGAGGTAAGCTCAAACAAATTAGATCGGCTCCATAAATTAAGCCAACACATCGAATCCACCTGGGGTTGCTCTTCCTCCATTCCGGAGCTAGTGAGCACTAAACCACACACGACGCCTGGGTTTTCTCACAACCTTCTTTGTGAAGATCACCGGCACAGCTCCTCCTAGCCATCTAGGTATTAGCAAACACCAAGAGTAACAAGTAGAAGACAATCACTTGAATGAATCAAGTGTCTAAGCTCGATGGATACTCAATCCAACACCTAATGAAACACATGCACTAGGATTTTCCTCTCTAAGCTCACTAAGTGCAACACATGCACAAAAGAGAAGAGAAAGCTTGCTCTTTGTTCAAGGGGGACAAAAATGGCTCTAGCAACCTCCCACAACCGACCACATGGGGTATTTATACACCCACACAAAGAAACTACCCGTTGGGGGAGAATCTATAGAAAAATAGGGAAATTCGGTCTAACTGCCAGCCAGTCAGACCGATCTCACTCCAATGCTACAAAAACTAGTTGTTGGACCCTCAACCAGACTAACCGTCCTCACAATGGCCGGTCAGACCACCAAGGGGGCGGTTAGATACCTCCAAAGAGGAGCCAAGTAAAAACAGAGAAGCACCTTCTCTGGAAAAAGCTGACCATGGCAGTCTAATCGATGGTCCGGTCAAACTAGCTAACACAAGGTGGTCATACTATAAGCCCACTGGTCAAACCGCTCAACACTAGCGGTCAGACCGCTCGTGGGTTAGGCTGCCACTCAGCTTAGTCAAGCCACTTCAGCTCGGCCAACACATGGCGGTCAGACCAGACACTGAAAATTTCAGAGGACAAATTGATCACACTTCAACACAATTGCAAAACACATTCGCCAATTGTCGTGCGATGCAAACAAGGAATGAAAGCAAGATTTCAACTAGTCTACTTAGAAAAAGCGATATTACTGGATGAAATTCATTTGGGCTCTACATGAGTCGATCTCCATGATAACGATAATCAAGACGAGCAGCGTGAAGATGATGTCAACCTTCTTGAAGAAAAATGTGATTGAGCATTTATCATGTCGACAATTTAACTACAAGGGTTGCGTTGGTATTGTAATAGAAAACTACAACCACACACACTTAACGTGGGTGACATGGTTCTAAGACAAATCCAGAATCAGTCTAATTTGAATAAATTTTCTCCCAAATAGGAATGTTCTTTTACTGTAGTCTCTGTCGCTCGACCTGGTTCTGTTCAGCTTGCTTTGGAGGACGATAGAGTTCTATCCAACGCTTGGAACATATAATATCTTCGTAAGTATTATGTGTAACATATTATATCTCATTAATAAAGTTTATGATTTGCATTCATTCTTTCATATCTTTATTTTAAATTTATATACTGTGATTCTGTATTCCTCTACGTTATGTGATTATGACTGGTCCAAGTTGTAAGATCGAGGTGACCGACTAGAGGGGGTGAATAGTCGGTTTTTTTTTAATCTTTTGGCTAAAACTAATTAATAATGCGGAAGCTAATAACAAATTGTTTTTGCACAATTAAAACCTAAATCAACTAGGCTTCCCTAAGTGCACCAACAATATGAATACAATACAATGAGAGCAATCATACAAAGATATATAAGCAATTAAAGTATGAATGTAAATTGCTCAAAGTAAAGCACAAGCACAAACCAAGATGACACAATTATATTTTACCGTGGTGTTCGGAGACTTGCCGGTCTCCCCTAATCCACATTGAGGTAAGCCCAATCAAATTGGACTGACTCCACTAATTAAGCCAATACCTTCGAGGTAAGTCCAACCACTTGGACTGGTTCCAACACGAACCAACACCTAGCTCTACTAGGGTTGCTCTTCCTCCACTCCAGAGATAGCGAGCACTAAACCACTCACAACACACCGGGCCTTCTCACAAACTTCTTGAGAAGATCACCGGGCACGACGCCTCCACGCCGTCTAGGTGTCGGCAAACAACAAGAGTAACAAGACTCAACTTTCACTTGGAACTAATCAAGTGTCTAAGCTCAGTTGATACTCAATCCACTACCTAAGGCAACACATGCACTTAGGGTTTACTCTCAAATCTCACTAAGTGCAACACATGTACAAAAGATAAGAGAGGGTTTGCTCTTAGCTCAAAAGAATGTCTCACAGCACTAGAACACTTTGCAATGGTAGTAACAACTTCCTCCAACCAGCCAAGGTGGCTATTTATAGCCCACACACAAAAACTAGTCATTGGAGGAAAGATTCTCTCTAATCAGTGCAGGGCCGGTCTGACCGCCAACTAATGACCGGTCGGACCGCCCATGCGCCAACGGCTATAAAACTAGCCGTTGGACTGACGGCCGGTCGGACCGCCAACTAATGGCCGGTCTGACCACCGCCAAATCGGTCAGACCGCCAAGGGTGGCCGGTTCGACCGCCCGAGGAAAATCGGCACACTCCAAAAATAGTGCTTCTTTGGAATAAAAGTACCGCGACAATTCTGGTACTTCCGCATCACTGTAGTACTGTATATCAATGGCGGTACTTCCGCACACAAAAACAATTAAAAGGAAAATCGGTCGGACCGCCCAACACATGGTAGTCTGACCGATTTGCCACCGGTCAGACCGGTGACCCCTGGCGGTCATACCGCCAGGCTCCAGAGAGACCTTGCATTCTCACTTCGCTCAAATGGCAAAACACATTCGCCCATTTGAGTGCAATTCCAACAAAGTTTAAAGGTGATATTCTCAGCAAGTTGCAAAACACATTTGTCAACTTTTAGAATCAACACCACAAGAAATAAGGTACATGGACTCACGCCATTTGCAAAACACATTTGCAAACTAAAGTCACATGCTACAAGGGTTATGCATGGGCCTCAACTATTTGCAAAACACATTCGCAAATAATAGCATCATGCCTAGATGAGCTAGAGCAAACATAATGAGCTATCAACACATGACTAACTCAAACTACTAGTTAAGACCCCTCTTAATAGTACGACAATCTATACTAGCAATCCTATCTTCCAACCAAACACCAAGACCGATAAAAGACTAGGAACACATCCTTAGCCCTAGCTAGTAATACCTTTACCTTGCATCTTCTTGAAGCTTGATGACGCACATCATCACTTCAAGTCCGGGTCATTAACTTGATAATCATCAACACATGATGATCCTATGCTTGACCTCCATCAACACATGATGGGTCTTCTCTTGTCTTGACGATCAACTCATGATCATCTCCTCTTCTTGATAAGCATCAACTCATGATGCATCCTTTATACCAAGCTCTTGACTTTAATGTCATTGACACATGATGACACCCAAAGTCTTCATCACCCTAGAACATAACCTATTCATCCAACTCATGGAAAGTATTAGTTCCACAATGTGATTACCATTAGTTACCATAACAAACCATTATCACATAATGGTGGGACAAGATACTTCAATCTTTCCCTCATTGGTAATTAATGATAACCACTTCAATTACACATAAATTGAATGTAGATAAATGTAACACAACGTGAGTATATATGAACTACACAAGTTACATATACTCACGACATGAGTATGTAAGAACTACACAAATTCTATATACTCAAAACATGAGTATACGAGAACTACACAAGTTCTATATACTCACAACATGAGTATACATAAACTACACAAGTCTTGTATACTCGAAACATGAGTATACAAGAACTACACAAGTTCTATATACTCAAAATATGAATATACAAAAACTACACAAGTTTTGTATACTCAAATGGATATGTTTCAAAGTAAAGATGTCAAATATGTGGAAAACAGAATATGGATCAATACTAGTGAAACCACAAAATATAGAATAAAACTCCCCCTAAATGTGTGCATACACAAATGTGTAATTAGGTCATATGCACATATTCAAGTTAAACTTATGGTTGAGTTTATCCTATATTTTGGATCTGAGGAATGCAACAATAAATAAGATTAAGATGTTGATTGCATACCTCGTTGAATTTTACCTTTATATCCAAAAGAGACTACACATGATAATACTAGATAAGAGAGTTAGTCTCATATTTGGATTTGTCATTAATCTCCAAAACATTTCATTAACTCATAATGGCGGGTCTAGATTCTTCACAAGTGACTACCGACCACAATCAATTTATATATTCTTAACCTCACATATGGTGGAATTACATCTCACTTTTTTTTTATCGCTCTCACTCAATCTAGCTATCTGGCTCTCATCCTCACATGGGTTTTGATGGATCACATCCTCTAAAGACCGTGGGCCAGCAATGGTGCAATTACAATCAACCACGATCTCTCGATGTGTTGCATGTAGCAATGGTGCATCACTACATTACACCTTGGCCGAAGAGAGAATCCTATGCTCGACAATCTTCTCTTGCTTCTTTGATTGCACATACTCTTTTGTCCCATATTTTCTTATTTCTTGATCATCAAGGAACAACTATGTGGGCATCGAACAAGCTTTATTTAAATCAATGAAATCTACACATATTCTCCCCTTACCATTGGATTTCCTAACCGTTATAGGATTGACCAACCACTTGAGGTGATCGACCTATTTTATGAAACCTACTTTAAGTAGCTTGTCAAGTTCCAATTGGACAGCTTCTCGTCGGTTTGTTGCAAAGTGTCGCAACTTTTGTTTGGTGGGCTTCTTACCAAGCTGTAAAGCTAGCCTACGCTTTATCACCTCCCTGGGGACTCCGGGCATGTCGGATGCTTGCCACGCGAGTACATTTGAGTTTGCCCGAAGGGAGGCAACGAGCGCATCTTCTGTCTTGGTCGAGGCGACTCGATGCGGCGATCTTGGAAGGTTATGTTGTATCAAGCGAAATCTCCTTGAGCTGGTTGTTCGGCTTGGGTGCAACCTTCGGCTTTGAGTGCTTTGCCGAGTGCTATATGTTGTGAGATTCTTGAGTAAGGATCTGACCCACTAGCTCGAGGGACTTGCGGCGACATGTGAGCATCATCTTGTTATCACAATATACTATGATGACTCCTTTAGGACCTGGCATCTTTAGGTAATGGTAACAACAAAAGGTAGCTATTAGAAATCTTTCCAAAGTAGGTCGACCAATAATAGTATTATATGTTGTGTCAAAATTTACCATATCAAAGGAGATCTTCTCCATCCTGAAATTGTTCAGAGTTCTGAATGTGGCATAAAGGGAAACTTGGCTAATAGGTTTGGCTGAAAATCCAATTACAATAATGTGAAACGAATATCGCACTAGTCTTATTTTTGTCGACTGAGTTAGAAAAATGGAAACTAGGGTTTTTCTATTCACAAGTGTGCAACTTATGCATTAATTGAGAGAGTACATATAGACATTGTTACATGGGCCTCATGGGCTACATGAGCCACGTGGTCCGAGAGAGAGAGAGAGAATGTAGAGAATATACAACACTTAACACCCCCCTTCAAACTCAAGGTGGATCAGGAGAATCTGATGCACCGAGTTTAAGTAGATGAAGCCAATGTTATTCTCAGTCCGAGCTTTAGTGGAGAAATGCGCAACTTGAAGCTCGAGGGAGCATACTTGAGGGTGATGGTCCACTCACGACAATGAGACCGTGTGAAGGAAGCATCAACACCAATGTGCATTGTCAGCTTATGCTTGACGAGATCACTAGCAATCTGAATGACACTTGTTGATGAGGACACCCCTCCTTCGGATACACGCACGACACAAGACCCTCCAGATCTGGGTGCTGAACTACACGGTCCTGTGACAAGAGCTAGAGCACGTCACTTAATCGATCAGGTAAAGTCGTTTCTAGGGTCGAGTGTATTATTTGAGAACTCTATGATCTTTGCTGATGGAGATGATTTACTTGTACTCAGGAATCTAGGACTGCGACCAGTTCAAGAAGGTCTACGACCACTACAAGAAGATCTACGACCACTACAAGAGGACATACGACTAGTTGATTCGATTGGAGCAATCTACGACCAGAAAAGCGAGTACAGTACTCGTTGAACACAATCTACGACCAAAGATAGCATGGACTCCTCAAGACCACCCTAGGACCAGATCTTCGACCAGAAATACGCAACACAAGGTGTTGCGTCACCGTTTTGGAAACTAATAAGACTTTGTAAACGTAACGAGGTCGGAGTCCAGGTTGTGTACGCTTCATCCCACGGCCGCACAACCCTAGGTCGACCTCCTCACGTTCCCCTATATATATACAGTAGCCACCATAGTTTAGAGGCGAGTTTTTCTTAGATTATTCTGCCAATTGCAGTTTCGCCGATTATCGGTTTGAGGAACCCCACTTGTAAACTTCATCCATATCCGCAATACAATTCAGATTGCATCTACCTTGTTCTTGTGAGTTGCTTCGATTGCTTGCAGGAACAATAACCTTCGTGGTAAGGTCGATCGCGTGCAAGCGTGGTCGATAACGACAGGCGTGCGGGTGTAGCGAATTGCGAGGTGACGATCTGTTGATCGGAAGCCTCAAAGCGTCAACGTCCTCACGACGAACCAAATCGAACCTATCGGAAGATCGGGCCGCCGTGACTCATCAAGTGGTATCAGAGCAAAGGTTGCCCGTTAGGTAACTTCGTTTATCCCCTTTTGTTAGTTGTGTTCCCTCACCTAGAGTCCAGAAAAACTGACCTACAAAAAGTTTTTAGATCGTAATTATTCCGCTGTCCAAACCACTTTGTGCCTTTCGCAATTTTGTTTTCAGTTTTCGCATTGTTGAGTTTGAGTCCAACGTCGGTGTCTTTGTTGCTGGTTTAGAGTAGCATTCTTGGTCTCTAGTCAGCACCGTCGCCCGCCGTGCCACCATCCATCCTGGACGCACGACCTCCTTTTTCGAGCGACACCCATTCGACCACCCGCTCGGGATTTACCATCTGGTCGGAATCGAACATCTACTCGGATCCGACCACCTCTTCGAGCAACACCCATTCTACCATCCACTCAGGAACTACCACCGGTGGATTCTATCCCCGGTCGGATTCCAGAGTAGCATATGAGAACTAGCCAAGTTCAGAGAGAGAGAGAGAGAGAGTATCTTTTAATTACCTATTTACCCCTGCTCTCCGGAAAAAAAAGTTTGTGACCCAATCACCTCATCGGATCCAGAAAAGGTAACAGAAGAATTTTGGGCTTGGGTCACGTTTGCAAAAAAAAAGGAAGCAAAAAGTGCAAAAGAAAAGAAAAGAAGCAAAAAGTGCAAAAGAAAAGAAGAAGAAGCAAAAAGTGCAAAAGAAAAGAAGAAGAAGCAATTCGATCACCCCTAGTTGGTCTACTACCAGTTCCAGCCTTGCATCCTTTGGACTCCTTTCTATCGAGTCCTTGTTTCGATCAGTATTGTGCTAGGGCTAGGGGCACTTTTAGACCGACAAGCGTGGCCATCTTGTGGGCTTTGGTTCAGCTTTGCTAATTTGATTTCATTATTGCTATTCCTTGCTACTAAATATTGCCTGTCCGAGCTCCACATACTTTCGACCCTCAGATTGGATCCTCGCATTCGCCTCCGCCGTGATCGTACATCCCACCTTCGTCGATTAGACCACCTGCTGTAATTTGGTAAGAAACACATAAGAGCTTGGTAAGACGCTTGAGAGTGTGTGATTCCACCCTCCGACCACCTAATAGTGATAGGGATAATACATTTGTGTTGTCTTTTGTCTCCTACTAACCATGTCAGGTGAAGGATTGGATGCGCAAGAGTGTGTTTTGAGGGAAGAGCTCATGACGCTTTTGGATGAACAACGCATTACCGTTAATGAGGACATTGACAGGAAGCTTCAAGCTACCACGATCACATTACAACGATCAATCAGTGATAGTATTGCGGTGCTCACTACACGCCTCGAAAGAATGGTGAACCGACCACCAAACGTTGGTCGTGTGGAACCTCATGGTGCAGCCCATGACCATGAGTTTGATAATGATAATGAGATGCACGACCACGACGCCTTTGATGCACGACAACGGAACCGACCGAACTTCAACCGTCAAGGTATGAGAGGTAATAATGTTCAGCAACATAATGCACATGTTAATGATGATCCATATGCTAAAGTTAAGTTCTCTATACCATCTTTTGCGGGTGCTTATGATGCTGAAATATATCTAGATTGGGAGATGACGGTAGAACAGAAATTGAATGCTCACTTAGTTCTCGAAGTGCATAGAGTTAGGCAAGCCACAAGTGAATTTAAAAACTTTGCCACCATTTGGTGGAATAGGGTATGCACCGAAGGATTAGCGCCTACTACGTGGGATGGTTTAAATGTTGCTATGCGTAACAGATTTGTCCCACCTTCTTTTAAACGTGATTTACGTAATAAATTGCAGCGCTTAAACCAAGGTAATAGATCCATAGAAGAATATTATCAGGAGCTACAAATTAGCATGTTGCGTTGTGATATTATTGAGGATGAAGAACCTGCAATGGCACATTTTTATGGAGGATTAAGACGTGAAATTCAGGACATAGTGGATTACAAAGAATACGATAGCGTCCCTAGATTGTTCCAACTTGCATGTTTGGCAGAAAAGGAATTGCAGGGATGACAACAGAGGCCAAGGAACAACTTTGGGAGCATGTCTACACCACGACCGGTCTTGGGGCAAGCCAAAACAGCCCCACCTTGACTACGGTCTGCTGCCCCCTCCACGAGTAGGGCGCGTTCAGCAGCACCTCCGACCACATCACATGCACCCGAGGTAAGTAAAGTTACTAGTGTGCAGGCACCAGCCAAAAGTTCTTCGTCGGTTGCTTTCACTGGTCGTACCACTGGGATTGTGTGCCACCGTTGCAAGGGAATGGGGCACGTCATGAGGGATTGCCCCAATCAGCGAGCATACTTTGCCACCAAAGACGGTGGTTATGTAAGTACTAGTGATATTGAGGACGAATATGTACTTGCAGCTAACATTGCAGGTGGAGGAGATGAGTTAGACAGCGATGTTGATGATGTAGAGGAACAAGTAGCTGCTGTCGACACCGAGTATCATATGAGCCTTGTTGCGCAACGAGTGCTGAGTGCACAAATGGAAAGAACGGAGCAAAATCAACGGCACAACTTGTTTCAGACCAGATTTCTCGTGAAGGACAGAGCCTGCAGAGTCATCATTGATGGAGGGAGTTGCAACAACCTTGCAAGCTCCGAGATGGTCGAGAAGCTTGGCTTGACCACACAACCACACCCACGTCCCTACTACATCCAATGGTTCAATTCGTGTGGTAAATTAAAGGTACACAAAGTTGTGAAAGTGCAATTTTTAGCAGGTAATTACAAAGATAGTGCTGACTTTGATATCATGCCTATGCAAGCATGCTCTTTGTTGCTCGGTAGACCTTAGATATTTGACAATGATGTTTTGCACCATGGTAGAGCTAATACCTACTCATTTTCACATAAGGGTAAGAAGATTAAGTTGTTGCCTTTGACACCAGTTGAGATTCTGAAAGATGAAGAAGAGCGCGCTAAAAATGAAAGAAACACCGATAAGCATGATTCGAAAATCGACAAGTAGCAAAACGTGTTTTCCCACCGAAAAGGGAGAAAGTGGCGTCTAGTCCTAAGTCCGAGGGAATTAAATTGAAGGGATGTGTTATGATTGCCACTAAATCTGAACTTGCTGAAATCTGTAATAATGAGCTGCCATGCTATGCTTTGATATGCAAAAATACCTTATATTCGCTTAAGGACATAGCTAGCTCTTTGCCTCCTGCTGTTGCTAACCTTTTGCAGGAGTATGTGGATGTATTTCCAACTGAGGTACCCACGGGATTACCACCTATTCGAGGAATTGAGCATCAAATTGATTTGATCCCAGGAGCGACTTTTCCAAACCGTGCTGCGTATAGGACCAATCCTGAGGAGACTAAGGAAATTCAGCGATAAGTCCAAGATCTTTTGGACCGTGGTGCGTAAGAGAAAGCCTTAGCCCTTGTCTTTGTTCGGTTCTTTTGGTTCCTAAGAAAGACGGTAGTTGGCGCATGTGTGTTGACTGCAGAGCCATTAATAACATTACTATAAGGTATCGTCATCCTATCCCAAGGCTAGACGACATGCTAGATGAATTGAGTGGTTCTATTATTTTCACAAAGATTGACTTGCGGAGTGGTTACCACAGTTAGAATGAAATTAGGAGATGAATGGAAGCGCTTTTAAAACTAAGTTCGGATTATATGAGTGGTTAGTGATGCCTTTCGGTCTAACTAATGCACCTAGTACTTTTATGCGTTTGATGAGCGAGGTTTCGTCCTTTCATTGGAAAATTTGTGGTGGTTTACTTTGATGATATCTTGATTTATAGCAAGTCACATGAGCAACACTTAAATCATATACGTGCTGTTTTTAATGCTTTGAGAGACACACGTTTGTTTGGTAACCTCGAGAAGTGCACTTTTTGCACCGATCGAGTTGCATTTCTTGGTTATGTTGTGACACCACAGGGCATTGAGGTGGATGAGACAAAGATTGTAGCCATCCAAAGCTGGCCGACGCCTACTACTGTGTCACAAGTGCGGAGCTTCCATGGCCTTGCTGGATTCTATCGGCGTTTTGTGCGGGATTTCAGCACCATTGCCGCACCATTGAATGAATTGACAAAGAAAGGAGTGCCTTTCCAATGGGGACCTGCACAAGAGAAGGCATTCAACTTGTTGAAAGAGAAGCTCACCCAAGCACCCCTACTCCAACTCCCTGATTTTGGTAAGACTTTTGAAATTGAATGTGATGCCAGTGGGATTGGGATAGGTGGTGTATTGATTCAAGAAGGTAAACCAGTTGCATATTTTAGCGAAAAATTAAATGGGCCTAGTTTGAATTATTCCACCTATGATAAGGAATTGTATGCCTTAGTTCGAGTGCTTCAAACTTGGCAGCATTATCTATGGCCCAAAGAATTTGTTATACATTCGGATCATGAATCGCTAAAACATATTAGAAGTCAAGCTAAACTGAATAAACGACATGCTAACTGGGTAGAATTTATTGAGTCATTCCCATATGTTATAAAGCATAAGAAAGGTAAGGATAATGTGATTCTTGATCGCTCTCTAGACGTTATACCATGTTATCTCAACTTGACCATAAGATTTTTGGTTTGGAGGCCATTAAGAGTTTATATGTCACTGATTTGGACTTTAAGGAAATGTTTGAACATTGTAAAGGAGGGAAGACATGGAATAACTATGTGCTGAATGATGGTTTGGTCTATCGTGCTAACTAGCTATGCGTCCCAGCTAGCTCTGTTCGTCTTTTGTTGTTACAGGAGGCACATGGAGGAGGTTTGATGGCGCATTTTGGAGCAAAGAAGATAGAAGATGTGCTGGCCACCCACTTCTTTTGTCCAAAGATGAGGCGTGATGTCGGCGCTCGTGGCTCATTGCACTACATGCAACAAAGCTAAGTCCCGTCTCCTTCCACATGGATTTTATATGCCTCTTCCTATTCCTAGCGCCCCTTGGGAGGATATTTCTATGGATTTTGTTTTAGGATTGCCTAGGACAAAGAGGGGGAGAGATAGTATATTTGTAGTAGTGGATCGATTTTCTAAAATGACACATTTTATATCTTGTCACAAGAGCGATGATGCTACAAACATAGCTGATTTATTTTTAGGAAATCATTAAGCTTACATGGAGTGCCCAATACTATTGTCTCGGATCGTGATGCGAAGTTTTTGAGCCACTTTTGGAGATCACTTTGGAATAAATTGGGGACAAAGCTGCTGTTCTCTACTACATGCCATCCCCAAACGGATGGACAAACGGAGGTTGTCAACCGCACGTTATCCACCATGTTGCGGGCTGTTTTAAAGAAAAACTTGAAGATGTGGGAAGAGTGTTTACCGCATGTTGAGTTTGCTTACAATAGGTCAGCACACTCCACCACCAAGGTAAGTCCATTTCAGGTAGTGTATGGTTTTAACCCCCGTGCTCCTATTGATTTACTACCTTTACCGACCTCTGAAAAAATTAATCTAGATGCTAAGAAGCGTCTTTGCATTTATTCTCAAGTTGCATGAAACCACTAAAGAGAATATAGAGCATATGGTGAAAGGTATAAGGTTCTTTGGAAGTAAAGGTAGGAAAGTTATAAAATTTGAACTAGGTGATTTAGTTTGGGTTCATTTGAGAAAGGATAGGTTTTCGGAATTAAGAAAATCAAAGTTGATGCCTAGAGCTGCAGGACCGTTTAAGGTAATTAAGAAGATAAATGATAATGCATATCAATTAGAATTACTGCAGATTTTGGGGTTAGCCCACATTTAACATTTGATTTGAAACCATACGTGGGAGAAGAAGATGAGCTTGAGTCGAGGCGACTCCAATTCAAGAGGGGCGTATGATGAGGATATTCCTCCTTCGGATACACATACGACACAAGACCCTCCAGATCTGGGTCTTTGAACTACGGTCCTATGACAAGAGCTAGAGCACGTCACTTAATCGATCGAGTAAAGTCGTTTCTAGGGTCGAGTGTATTATTTGAGAACTCTATGATCTTTCGATGGAGATGATTTACTTGTACTCGGGAATCTAGGATTGCGGCCGGTTCAAGAAGGTCTCGACCATCGCAAGAAGATCTCGACCACTACAAGAGGACATACGACTAGTTGATTCGATTGGAGCAATCTCGACCGTAAAAGCGAGCACGAGACTCGTTGGACACAATCTACGACCAAAGATAGCATGGACTCCTCAAGACCACCCTAGGACCGGATCTTCGACCGAAATACGCAACACAAGGTCTTTGCGTCACCGTTTGGAAACTAATAAGACTTTGTAAGCGTAACGAGGTCGAGTCCGGTTGTGTACGCTTCATCCCACTACCGCACAACCCTAGGTCGACCTCCTCACGTTCCCTATATATATCAAAGATGCCGCCATAGTTTAGAGCGAGTTTTTCTTAGATTATTACGCCAATTGCGGTTTAGCGATTATCGGTTTGAGGAACCCCACTTGTAAACTTCATCCATATCCGCAATACAATTCAGATTGCATCTACCTTGTTCTTGTGAGTTGCTTCGATTGCTTGCAGGAACAATAACCTTCGTGGTAAGGTCGATCGCGTGCAAGCGTGGTCGATAACGACAGGCGTGCGGTGTAGCGAATTGCGAGGTGACGATCTGTTGGTCGGAAGCCTAAAAGCGTCAACGTCCTCACGACGAACCAAATCGAACCTATCGGAAGATCGGGCCGCCGTGACTCATCACTTGTATTGTCATAAAAGAGAGATGTAGAATTGTCATAATAGACACCAAGATCAATCAACAGCCATCAAAGCCAAATGATTTCTGAGTTGGTAGTAACAAGAGCTCGAAGCTCAACCTCTGCACTAGAGCGTGACACCGCAGTCTGCTTCTTGGACTTCCAAGCAATGAGTGAAGTACCAAGAGAGATGCAGCAACCAATGATAGATCGATGATCCACAGCATCACTCGCCCAAGCGGAGTCAGAGTAAGTGTGGAGCTAGAGCTGACTCGAACTGGCATAGAACACATGCTTGGACGCAGTCCCCCTCAAGTATCTCAGTACACGAAAAACATGTCCATAGTGGACTGATGTGGCGCACTAACAAACTGACCGAGCACATGAACAACAAGAGCAATGCCTGGCTTGGTGATAGTGAGATAAACTAAGCTCCCAACGAGCTGACGATAACGAGAAGGATCTGTCGATAGTACACCATCTATAGGTTGATGCTGTAGGTGGAGCTCCATGGGTGTGGCTGAAGGATCGCGGGAAGGCTACGATAGCACAAAATAAAAATTTTACTGCGCAACTAAGGAACCTCCGCTAGTAATAGATCACGAGATTACCACTAGACGGGCCGACTCGTAGCGAAAGTAGAGTCGATGCAGCTAGTTGATGCGGTCATAGTCGTACTCACCACGTGTCTTCTTCTTCGAGTAGTCGTACTCGCCGCGCGTCTGCTCCTCCGAGTGGTCGTACTGAGTTACAGATCATCTTAGTGCTGATGCTTCGCAACAACACGTCCAAGGTATCCACACGTACGGGGCAAGGGCATCACACGCTGGAGTGCTAGCACTGGCGGCGTGGTTGAGGAAGGCTTGGCTATTATGGTTTCGGGAAGTTCTTCTATAGATTATCATACCCCTTGCCACCACCCCTCTATTAACATGCATCCATAACGGGTCTCGACCAATTCGTAACTCCTTACAACCAGGTTTCGACCACTTAGTGACCATATTCGACCAGCCTACGACCAGCTCGTATCTCCATACGACTAGTCCGTATCTGATCGAACTAAAAGACCTTCTCGTGTATTCTCCCTTTGCCTCACGATGTCTGATTGAACTCCAAGTGAGATGTTGTATCATCCATGGACTGTTCAATACTTTCTCGATCAAGTGTCGAATAACTTCATGTGGTCGACACTTCGACCACTAGTGGTATGGCCATGCACTTTCTTTATCTGACCGCAATGAGGGGCCTAGAGATATCTCTCTTGTTATGTTAGGAGGGGCAAATCCCATATCCGACCAGTCACATCCCTCCGCATATTTCATAGCATACCCGAAAGCTACTTTTATAACTACCCAGTTACGAGTAGCGTTTGACAACCCCTAAGAGTGCTACTACACATGTAGGAAACCATGCTGATCTCAGGTCTAAGGATTATACATCATCATTGCTTGAGACCAACTAATGATACATAGAATCATAACAATCTCAACAGTGTCTCAAGGTGGGTCTTTTCCAACACCATGTTCTCTAACATGTGTCCATATTATTGGTTCGATATCTCCATATCCTTGACTTGTGAAACATAGTCATCAATCAATACACACTACTACAGAACACGTCATCACAGACGGTTCGGAACCGTCATCACAGACGGTTTCCAAACCGTCTATATTTATTCGTCTGTGATAACAAGCAGTTACCACAGACGGTTCAAAACCGTCTGTGATAACACTTATCACGAGCGGTTTTTAACGTAAGCAAATGCGTGATAACCACTTATCACGGACGGTTTACTTTAAAAACCGTGTGTGATAACCACTTATCACAGACGGTTTTTTAAAGTAAACCGTCTGTGATAAGTGATTATCACAGACGGTCACAGACGGTTTACTTTAAAAACCGTGCATGATAGTGAATTATCACGAGCGGTTTTAAAGTAAACCGTCGTGATATGTCTAGTATCACGACGGTTTACTTTAAAATCCGTGCATGAAGGCTATTACCACGAGCGGTTTTATGTTGAAACCGTGCGTGGTAACTAGTTCTCACGACATTTCAACATAAAACCGTCGTGGTGCTGAGCGACCCTAGCTACATTGTTTCTTTGTTTTTGGCGACCTCGGGAATTGCTAGCCATGCCCTCACGAAAACAAGCATGTACAAAAGCAGATACATCGCGAGAGAATCAATTGTTGACAACTCAAATTGACCATTACTCAAAATAAATTAATAAAGATCGAATTTGTTGAAGTATTTTTGCTATAGTTCTACAATTGGATTACAATTAAGTCAATTATTTGCGTGAATCTGGGGTGGCGATGGGTGAAACTCTCCTTTGTTAACTATTTACGTCATGATAAAGGTGCATAGCGCCTCGAACTTCCACGAGCTCTTGCATAGCGAGTCCATATAAATCTATTATCAAACCACGCGCTAGGTCAAGAAAAATGGTAAGGATATATATTTGAATTTACAATTACAAAAAATTATTTGAGATTGACAAACCTCGGATTCTTCATCTTAGCACTAATGATTTCTTTGCATATGATGGCAAGCGTAGAATGCACATAGCTCATCATTTTTTCTTTGTGACCGCAAAAATAGAATTACATATGTATGTATAGTCATTGAAGACAAATTTTATGAAGTATGATATATATAGGATTATTGTGTTGTAGCGCGTCTGGAAATTTAGTCTGTGTGTTAGTTGGTATTTGGATCCACTGTATCTTCCTTGTTGGCTAACATAGGAGATGAGCGAACTACATAATTGAAAAAGTTATCCTCGGGCATTTCAAGCGAAGGAAGACTACAATAGAGTTATGTACGGAGGAAATGATCATACTTGTCGAGTATTCCTTGCGAGAATCTTTGAAGTCGTGATCGTTTACGACTAGGGAATCAAGATATATCACGTGTTCCTCTTGGGTATAATGACTAAAAGGATCGATGGTACCTACTCATGTATGTCGCTATAACTATTAAACCTAAGTACAAATGAAATTTGAATAGCAAATAGTGAAGCACTTACCCCTGGTTGTAGGGCACCAGTATGTAGTCCTTGCGATTCTGAAGAAGCAATGCCGTCGTTATATAGTTCTCGACGAAGGTCGCGTCTGCTTGGATGGTTTGCATAGATACCACGTGTGGGTCGAGGAAACCCACCGGTTCTCGCCCTTCGGGCATTTTCATCATGTATCTATACATAAGCAATGAGTTGCGATATTTATCGGTATTACATGAATGTAGAACTTGATTGTACACACTTACAGTGTCCAACATCATAGAAGCGAGGCGTCGAGGGCTTCGAGATTGAATAGGTTGAATAAGTCATTGAAGCCCACCACGAAGTTGCCCGGTCCGTTGAAGAAATGCTCATCCTTGTATGCGACGGTGATTCCAGTATCGCACCCCTTCTTTGCGGTATTCCGCAAGTACCAGGCATGCAAAGCCTGACAAGCAAATCCAGCGTGGGCTAATTGTGCGTTAGAGCACAGCGGTTTTCGATGGATTACTTCCGTGCTTACGGGACTTGGGAGGCGGCTTAATGTTCGTCGATTTCGATTTGGCCTTAACGATTGGCGGCGTCTTCTGCGAGGCGACTCGGGAACCGTCTGTATGCGCTTTTGTTGTTCCTTCGGCGTCTTCTCCACGGAACCGATGAGGTGGCCTTCGAGGCGAAATATGAGGTGGAGTCATGGAGGTTCCGTTGGAGAGGAATGGTCTGTCGAGATTGCGGCCTTCTTTGGGTCGGGGCGATGTCCGTCTTGGGCCCTTGGATAAAACGTGCGGCATCCCCTAGTGTTGTGATCTCTTCGTTCGGGCGAATGTCCAGCGGGACGGCCATGAAATGTTGATGTACCATGTCCACCTCCACCCTTGCGTAACCATGCACCACCTGGACACCGTGCTGCACTGCTCCTTCCTGGTATGGATGCACCATCCCCCGCCCAGCCTCAATAGGAATGGACCCAACTAACCTCAGTTGGAGCTTGCAGGCCGTCGGCTCCTACAAAGCGATCGCAATTAGTTAAGGCGTCCTATAGGTCTATCTTTGGTGCATTCCATAGATGTACATTACCTTGATGCGGTCTATCGGTAATTGGTCGTCGTCATGTTCAAAATTATGCGTGGACGCGACACTACTCCGATGTCGAGGACTTGTTCCCGCAATAACAGGGGCGGCTTGCGACTGGTTGCGGAGTACTTGATTCAATTGATCCTGCAAACTTGCTATCTGTCCTTGAAATTCTGCCTTAAGCAGTTCCAACTGATTGTCGTACTCGGCCTTGGATCTCTTCCTACTTCTATACATGAAGTAGTCGTCTGCGAATCCATGTACCCAAGGTACGTTAACCCCCTTGCCTCGCGTGCGACCCGGGTGCTCCTTGTTTCCTAGGGCCGTAGATAGTATACCCTTCTCCCTGTGTTCTTGGAAGGAGCCTTCGGAAGTTTGGGCAATCAATTCACGCTACAAGAGGTCATCATGTTATTATAGTCACTATGAAGTTATGGACTTATAAACAAGTAGGTAGTTCGACATATTTACCACACGTTGGGACACTTCACAGTCCGCGGGTTTGGGAAAGTGACGCCCATCGAGCGAGACTTTGCCCTCGCTTTTAACCGTGCACGGAACGCGGGTGTGTGATATCGGAAATAGATTCTCCTCCTCCGCCTCCCATTGCGCGGTTTAGCCGCGTACCAGTGATGCCGAGTGCGTGGGGGTGAGTGTTTCGTGCCTGGATTGCTTTGTGCGCCGCACTTTGCTCCTTAAATTCATCCGTCGTCTTCATAGCCACAAAGGTGTTCCATGTTTCCGCGTCAAGAATGGAAACTTCGTGAAGGCGTCTCACTCTTGTTCACGTCTTTGCGTGACAAGAGCGCTCTTGAAGGTCCTCCACGCGTGACACATGGAGAGCAAAACATCTTGCTCGGCGCGTTTCATGTCATTTTCGGGATAGTGAACCTGCTTGAAAGGTCTTCCCACAGCACGCGTCTCTGATCTTTTGTCAGAGACTTCCACTTTGGTGTGGTGATAGGGACCTTTTCCCTTGCAAGTATCCCGCAGATGGTCCGGAATCTCGCCGCTGATGCCGGGGGACTCATAGGGACCCCAACGTCACTGACCTCCGTGATGGTCAGTCGGCCAGCAGGCAATTTTGATATTCCTCTACCATCTCTCTTATGTATCTGCGGCGTCGGTGACGGCGGCGAAGACGGCGCCTCTGCCATGTCCGGCGTCGGTGACGGCGGCGAAGACGGTGCCTCTGCCATCTCGCTTACTTCCTATCTATATAAGTTACGTACGCAATTATTACATAGTATATAATATATGGGAAATTGCACAAAAAATATAAACAAATATAATCAACGTTTGCCATCTCAGAGTAAAATAAAATAAATTGCCGTCAGTGTACCATAAGAATCATCACGGTTCCCAGGTTTACCCAGATTAGTCGGCACCCTAAGTATCGAGACTACCCACACCAACCTAGGTTAACCGGCATCTTGGTTTTTCAAGTCACCTAGGCTAACCCATATTAGTCGGCACCGGGATACCCATGATACCTAGGCCAACCTAGTAAATCGGCCTTTATCTTACTTCCATAGGTTTTCATCATTCGGCACTATACCTCAAGTTTCAGATGCGAAAATGTTGATCAAGAACTGACAACTACAAGAGAGATTTTTCTTAATAAATGCAGAAAAGTGAATGAAATGAAATACAACAGTTGAGTGAATTTGGCATGAAAACCACTTGAAAAGTTGTGTTTTCTTGCAATCCGACACTTATGCACATATATCTCAAATATGGATGGTTAGTAGCATAAAATGTAGCATTAGCGATGCATAAAAACATGAAATGGCACTGCAGGAGAATATGAAATATGTATAAAAGAAGTGCCAACACCATAATAGACATTTTATCCTCATCAACGTTAATTGGCACTATAAAAAGACTTGTTGTAATTGGCTTCTGCGACCTTCAAGCAAAATAATTGTCTTGCATCGACTTCCATAATGATTAATATATCATCAACATATTGTACTATTGGGAAATCTCCATCATTATCAAAGGAAGCGATAAATTGAGGAGATTTCTTCTATGTGTTCGTTTATAATTATGCAGAGAAGGTCATTGCAAGAGCGAAAAGTAGTGGTGATGGGTCACCTTGTCTCACTTCTCTTTTACATTGAAAGCTTTTACAGTACCCAATTTAATAGAGCAGAGGTTGTTCGGATGAGTAGATTTTTAATCTAGCTAATCCACCTATTGTCAAATCCTTTCTTTTGCGAAATTTGGTGATCGTGATGCATGTGCTCCACCATATCAAAGGCTTTCTCATAGTCTAACTTTATAATAATAATTTCTTTTTTTGATTGCTGACATTGATGTATATATTCATAAGTCCATGCAAGACAATCTTGAATCGTTTTGGTTTTAATAAATCCATATTTATTTTTATGAATTTTTTTTGAAGAATGAGTCGTTGAAGTCGATCAGCCAAGAGCTGTGTGAGTAACTTGAGTGAGGAGTTCAAAAGTGTAATCGGCTTATAATCATTGACACTTTTCGGGGAAACTTTTTTTGGCACCAAGGTGATGTGCGAATTATTGATCTGCTATAGTGGAATCCTATTTCCATAGAAATCCTCACAAAGCTTGTAGAAGTTATTCTTGGTAATATGCCAACAGTTTTTATATAGAAAAAGCCCGTTAAAACCATCTGGCCACGACACTTTATCAATAGGGAGTCCAATTATTATTTTGTCAATCTCATCGCGTATAAATCTTTCTATCAAGATATGCAATCCCTAAACTAGGACAATTAATCCATCTAAATTAAAAAGCATTTCAGTATTTGTCCAAGTCCCAAATCTATCTTTGAATGAATGCTAGAGGATAGATGCCTTTCCATTAAGATCGATCTGTTACAATTTCGTTATCTTGAGTGGAGAGTTGTGTGAAGGTGTTCCTTCTATATTGTTCTGTGGCTATGTTGAGAGATGTTTTTACTCCAAATTGCAACAACTACTGACGAATTCACCGCGAACTATAAAAAATATCGAATCTAACTACCCTAAACGGAAAACATCAATCCAACATTTTCACAATATATCACCTCCTTAGCAACTTCCACCTGTCCTATCCATGGGAATCAAGCTTACCCGAGCAGGTGGCGGTGGCGGAGGTGGCCGGGCTCGGGGAGGTGCCGTGGTCGGGAGGAGGCGCCGGGTCGGGAGCGTTCGGAGGCAGGCGGCCGGGCTCGGGGAGGCGCCGGGTCGGGGAGGAGGCGCCGGGTCGGGGAGGCGGCGCGAGAGGGCGTTCGAGAGGCGATAGGGTTAGATCAAAACCCTATCGTCTCGGAACTCTCTATAGTCAACACGCATCACGAGACGGTTCTAGAGGCAACTGCGTGATCTTGTCTTATCCTGAGCGGTTTTTGAAGAGCCGTGCGTGATGTTTACCCGTAACCTACATTCTATCCTAAGGAAGATAGACCTATCGGTAACTTTCTTTGCAGTGCAATTCCTCCTAAAATAGACTCCTTACCAATCTAGAATATTTGGACCTTGCCGTAATAATCTCACCGGCATCATCCGACAACCGTTCCAAACCTCACCCAATATGCTAGGCAACGTATTGCCACGAACTTTGGCGATGCCCTCCTAATCTCCAACACTATCTTTGTATTCTAACAAGTTTGAAGGTCACATCCCAACTTCCTAGGCAATGCAAGGGACAACCAAGGTAGGAATTCCTATATGAGTTAAGCGTAGATCTATACCACATTCAATTAGTAATATATCCATCACTCTTAAAGTTTTATAAAAGAACTGTCGTGATTCATTATCACAGCACGGCTCTATCTAGATCCGTCTCGTGATATCCCCACAACAAAGATGTATGAGCTGTTGGATAAGCGATATGATGACAAGTTTGAGTTCAAAAGTTCATATCTAATTCAACTCAACATTACCATGAATATCCACATTGACATCAATATTAAAGATCACAAGTCCATAACACATTAACACATGACAATGGAATAAATAAATTAATTACAATGGAGTAATTAAATTCTTAATTAAAATACTGACCCTTCATGATGATCGACGCATATAGCTAGCTTCCTCACGGGTTCTTCCTCGAGCGATGCCGTCTCCGAAGGTGGCAACTCGTCAAATTGATTGTATTCTTCCTCGTCCACTACATTCTCAACTCAGACAATCCTCCTTTTCCATGAAGAACTACGTGGCGCTTCTTATTTGCCGGGTCGGTTACATAGAAGACTTGAACAACTTGGTTGCTTGATCTGAATGGTTCGTCTTTGTATCCGACACGTTCGAGGTCCACGGTAGTGACGCCGCATTTGTCGACCTTCACTGTGGGAGATGGACCCAACGGCACCAAATAGGGGATCTTGAAAAGCACGTGGTCGATCTCCCATATCTCCTCTATTTGCCCATAGTACGAGCTCCTCGGCCCATCGGTCTTGAATGCATCTATCACGGACACATTACGCTACGCTGACCGGCTTTTCCTATCACGAGATGCCGTATAAAATGTGTACCCATTTATGTCGTATCCTTGCCATGTGACAATTGTAAAATGTGGCCCTCTTGCCAACCATAGCGTATATCATCACTTGATGACCTCCGAGTGATTCGCACCTTTAACCATTCGTTGAGCCGCGGTTGTGCTCTCGTGATCCAAACCTCCGACCGGTGCGGATTACATTGGCGTACCATGTCTTTGTGCTCGTCGATGTGCGGGGACACTTGAGTCATGTGTTGCAAGACCGTGAAATGGGCTTGGCGTGCGTATCGGATCGGGAGTGATTGATTTCCTTCCGATGGTCCGATACCATCCGGTCTCCCCTCATGGCGAGATAGAGGCACACCAATCGGATCCACGAGCCATGTAGTCGACGCAGAACTCAATGACCTCTTAGTTGCATAACCTTCGATGATCTTGCCCTCCGGTCGAGATCGATTCCGTGCGTAGGACTTGAGAATTCCCATGTACCTCTCGAGCGGGTACATATGGCGTAGAAACACAGGGCGCATATCTTTATCTCTTTCACAAGGTGAACAATGAGATGGACCATGATATCGAAAAATGACGGAGGAAATACATCTCAAGATGACACGAGTCGTCACTACCTCGGCTGCGAGCATCTAGTCCTTGGGGATCGATGACCTTCTCGAGCAATTGAGTTGAAGAAATAACACGACCTCAAGATTGCCACTCGGACCTTGTTCGGCAAGATACTCCTAATTACAGCAGAAGCATTTGTGTCATCGACACCACGACAATCATGCGACTTCATACCAATTAATTTCAAATCTTGCATAGAAACAAGTTTCTTAATGTTAGCGGAGTAACGGATGGGACTTTCACCGTGCAAGCTCGCAGCGATTCATTTCTCTCGGCCTTGGGCCAGTGTAGCAAGTCGGGGAAGGTACGTTCGTCTGTATCGGTCTCTTTCGGTGCTAACTCGGTCCTTATGTTCATATCGACCAAGTCACGCGTGCGTTAACACCATCCTTTGTTTTGCCACTAATGTTCAAAGAGAGACCAATCAAGCTATCACATACATTCTTCTCTCGTGCATAACGTCGATGCGATGGCGAACTTCTAAGTACTCCCAATAAGGCAAGTCCCAAAAATTGACCGCTTCTTCGGATGTTCTTCTCACGGGTTCTTAATTTACGTCCCTTCCCAAGCACAACATCGATATCCTTAACCATATCATAGACCTCTTTCCCACTAAAAGCCCTTGAAGGTGAACCGTCTTCCTTATTTCCGTCGAATTGTTTCTTCATCTTGCGGTATGGGTGACTCCTCGGAAGGAACCTACGGTGGCGATATACACGATTTTTGCGAGTTGTTCGACCATACACTCTCCGTAGCATCTAAGCGGTCGCGGACGAGCTTTGGCTCCTTTTGTCTCAAGCTTGACCCAGGTTACCAAGGGCGGGAAAATCATTGATGATGCGAGAACAACATGGCGCGTAAAGTGAAGTTCTCTCGTTTATCGCATCCCATACACACCCCTTCGTTCCACAGTGTCACAAGATCTTCCAAAATGGTGCTAGGTACACATCAATATCATTCCCAGGTTGCTTGGCCCTTGGATAAGTAGTGACATCAAAATGTACTTCCGCTTCATCTGAGCCAAGGAGGAAGGTTGTACATACATAGATTCACGGGCGGTGCTATGTCGGTGCTCATGTTACCGAAAGGATTCATTCCATCCGTACTCAACCCTAACCTTATGTTCCTCGGTTCCGCACCGAACTCTTGACTCGATCGAAGTTTCTCCACCGCGAGAATCGGCGGGTGTCTTAGCTTTCCATCTCTCTTACGCTCCTCACGAGTGCCAACGCAACAATCTTGCCTCCTTTGGGTTCGCAAATAAGCGCTTCAAGCGTGGGATTCTGTGAGATACCACAACATCTTAGCGAGAGGTCCTTGCTTCACCTTAGCGATATTTTGGCGCTTGTATCGGGATGCTTTGCACGGGACAATAATGCATGTCTGCATACTCTTTACGGTAGAGGATACAATCGTTCGGACATGCATGTATTCTTTCTACTTCCATTCCCAATGGGCAAATAACCTTCTTTGCTTGATAGGTGGTCTTTGGGCAACACGTTTCCCTCCGGAAGGATGTCCGCTAGGAGACCTAACAACGCCGTGAAACTCTTATCGGACCAACTATTGCTTGCCTTCAATTTCAGCGGTTCAAGCACGGTTGACAACCTTGTGTATTCCGACTGCGGCCCGGGAACAAAGGTCTCACCGAGTCCTCCCTTAAGCCATCGAATTTAGAAAACTCTCTCTCTTTGTAGTTCTCTTACGCATCGCGTAGCATCCGATCCAGTTGTCATCGTGCCCCTATCCTCATCAAAAGCACGATCCACATCCGCAAATCGTTGACTTCCTCGGCGATGTCGTCATTATTAACCACGGTATAATCTGCTCTTCACCGTGGTGGTCCAACATGTATACCCTTTTTGAAACCCCTTGAATCAAGTGCGCTTCGATCTGCGCCCGTTGTTAAACATCTTGATTACGCAATCAATGCAGACGATACATAAAATTTATCCCTTCTTCAACATATCACCTTTCGTGGCTCTTCTAAAAGCAACCACGCCATTAATGTAATCTTGACTCACACGGTTCACACGTACATCGATTCGATCCATCTACACTCGCATGTAACAAATTAGTGTCAAATTGATTAGCGATTAATTTATAGCAAACGAAAATGTGCAATATAAACTCATTCTCCAACATTTGTATCTAAGGTTATTGAAAGAAAACTCTTCACTAGTTATGTACCACACGCGGTGGCATAGCGTAGCCATGCCTACGGACACAACCATGATCCCTACCTCTCGACACCGATATCTATCTCAATTGAACAATCATGCAACCCAAATATAGGCATCACCTCATACAACACTTATTAACCTAAAATACGGAACAGTAAATGCAATATTGCTTGACCCAAACCCCACCTTGTGAGCAGGTGTGTAAATTTTATTTTTAAGCCAATTAATTATCCTAACTCAAATTTTAGTGATTATTAGACCTAATTCAATTTTATTAAGTTACCACTCCTAAGTCAAATTTTAGTTCATTAGTTATAAGGTTTCAAAACTAAGATTTGCAGGGCTAATATTATTTATTCCAACATTGACGGTGCAAGATCATGTGCTCATACCAGTATTAGAGGAGGAGCCGCAGGTTGGAGGAGCTAGGGCAGGGAAGTGGCGCCTGGAGCGGTAGACACAGCGCAGTGAGGAGCTAGGGCAGGGAAGTGGCGCAGGTTGGAGGAGCTAGAGGCGAGGAAGTGGCGCTGGAGGGGTATACAGTGCAATGAGGAGCTAGGGGCGGGGAAGGAAGTGGTGAACCTGGCAGAAGGATCTTGGTGAGGATGTCTCGGCTCAATTTATATGAAGCACGAAATCACTGCACGGTTCTATTTGAGCCGCTCAGCGATAGACTAATTATCCTGACGGTTTACGAAATAGAACCGCTCGTGATAAACTTAACGCCAAAACATAGCCCAGACAGACCCAACACAGACGGTTCCAAAGGAACCGTCTGTGATGGGCCGTCTGCTATAGCCTCTTTTGTAGTAGTGACATATACTAGTCTATTCATATATGTGTCATCAATCAATACGTATGCTAGTCTATTCATATATGTTCTCATATGTTTCCGACCAGGGAACGTTTAAGAATAATCATCAAAGAAATATAGAGTTTCACAATCAAGTCACATACTTGATAATAAATATTATTGATATTATTCTATGAACAAGATAACATATTATCCAATGTTATGAACATAATGAAATATAATCATCTTTATGATTGCCTCTAGGGCATATTTTCAACAGTCTCCCACTTGCACTAAAGTCAATCATTTAAGTATCTAATACCGATAGCCCGTGTGTGCGCCGCATGCTTTGGCTATGTGAGAGGCTTTGTCAACGGATCATCAATATTTAAATCCGTATGAACTTTACATATCTTAGCATCTCCTCTATCCACCAATTCGCGAATAAGATGATAACACATAAGTATATGCTTGGACTTCTGATGGGATCTGGGCTCCTTAGCCTGCACAATGACTTCATTATTGTCACAATAGAGATCCATTGGGCTCGAGGCACTCGGAACCACACCCAACTCAGCAATGAAATTTCTTATCAAACACCTCCTTTCGTAGCTTCAGAAGCTGCAATGTACTCGGTTTCCATCGTAGAATCAGCAACCGTCTCTTGCTTGGAACTTTTTTAGCTCACTGCTCTTCCATTCAAAATGAATACAAAACCAGATTGCGAACGATAATAATCTTTGTCGGTTTGAAAGCTTGCATCGGTGTAGCCATTTACAACGAGCTCTTCATTACCGCCATAAACTAGGAATGTATCCTTAGTCCTTCTCAAGTACTTAAGAATATTTTTTATAGCTGTCTAGTGACTTTCACCTGGATCAACTTGGTATCTGCTTGTAACACTTAATGACCACCTTGATCCTTCGAGCAAAGCATTGTGCAAAATCGCATGGTAAATTCATCGAGGAACGATTGTTGTATACCTAGGTCACATTGCCGACTATTAAACACTCAACTTACAAATATGAAAGTAAAACAAGAGATATAATGTAGTTGCTCAACTTTATTTATAAAATCTTGGCGGTGCATACAATATACTGTAATAATAAATTAAGTAATATGGGATTAGACTATACTAATATCGCATTGCTGCACTTAATACATGTAGTTTAGACAAGATGTCCACACTTATGGCTCTCAAACGGGCCGGTATACACTTATGGCGAAGTAAGGCCTCGGGGTGGCTTCGAACAAAACGCGAGGGATGCGCAAGCCCACCAGCCCAGGGGCCTTCATGGTCTTGGACACCGCCACGCGATGGCGGTCCATGTACTGCAGAACCATGGTGACTAGGTAAAAGACAAACTAGATGAGATTGTATGTTTTGGGTTGCTTGACACCGAACAGTTCGGTAGTCTCCCTCTTCTCTTTATACACGCCATGTACAGGATGATCAAACACAATCATCACGGTTACATAGTTTCAACAGATTGTAGATTACAACGAAGTAGTTAGGATACAACTCTTATCTCCAACTACAGCCAAATCTAGTTCAAACCGGATATATCTTTTATCTGTCTCCCTCAATCTCAGCCACATCCAAGGTTGAGATTGTGTCTAAGATTAGCAAACGGTAGAACAGCTAACGGGTTTGTAAGTATATCTGCAATCTAATCTTGAGAAGAGATTAACCGAATTTCCAACTGCTTCTGCGCCACCCTCTGTCTAACAAAGTGAAAATCCATCTCCATATGTTTTGTACGGGTGTGAAACACTGGATGGCACGAACCCAAGTTCTTGTAGTTTGGAGCTTAACCTCGAATACTATGCACGAAGTGCCTGTTTTAGCCTATACAAAGCTTTATCCAACTTGCATACATAATGAGTATACCAGTTTTCTTCGTACCCGGGAACTTAGCGCATGAACACCTCCTCCTCCAGATAACCGTGCAAGAATGCATTTTGGACATCTATCTGCCTCATACTCCAACCCTTCGAGACGGCAAGGGACATAATTAGCTGGATGATGCACTACTACACAAAGGCTCATCATAGACGGTTCTAAATCGTCATCACGAGCGATTTCTAAACCATCGGATATATGTATGCGTGATAACAAAGGTCATCACGAGCGATTTTCAAACCATATGTGAAAAAAGGTATCACGGACGGTTTTTGTTCAGAACTATCTGTGATAGTCTATTATCACAGACGACTCTGATAGTAATTATCACAGACGGTTCTTGTTCAGAACCGTTTGTGATAGTTTTTTCTGTTGTAATTTTTTTTCTGGATTTTGAACCAAACCAATCAATTGCTGGTCATGCAAAGAATGATTGACTAGTTCTTTGTGCATCGAATTGTACATGTGGCTAGAAGCCTCCATACCAGACTATCATATTTAGCATCGAAGAGAAGAACAGGCAATCGCTATTGAAAAGGAGCAAAAGAAGAAGAACATGGAACACAGCCCGAACCAGAGTGCTGATTTCGCGACGTTCTTCTACATCAACAATTCAATGATCCTTTCACAGAGACCTTCCCACCCAATCTGCTCCACAACGTCAGTTCCTGTGATTCAAAATAAGAACAATTAGAAAGGAATGGATAGAAAAATTTCCCAAGCAAGAAGAATAAGGGAACAAGAACCAACAAGAGATTAGTTTCACATACTGCGAGTGGCATCGGTACAAGACGGAACCAAAGACAAGCTCATGCCCCCCTCCTTCTCCACCACCGCCAACTTGTCTGTGGCCACCGCCGTAGTAGTGGACTTTGGCACCGCCCTCGTGGACTTCCTACTGCGCGCCCTCCTGGCAGCGTCCTCCTCCACCTCGATCATCTCCTCCAGCGTTCAATATATAAGGACAGCACCAGAACATTTTTGCATCCTACGTACGCGTTCAAAATTTTTCATACTCCCGCACTGCAAAAACCGTCTGTGACGACATATCATAGACGGTTCGTATCATGAATCGTCTGTGATAAGCATCTCATCACAGACGGTTCTTAATACAAACTGTCTGTGATAAGTATCTCATCATAGACGGTTCTTAAGAAGAACCGTCAGTGATAAGTATCTATCTGATTTTACCATAGCTTGGATTTTACCATGACAGTCAATCATCTGTTGTGATAGGATTTGCGCATCCAATCCTCTGCCGCGGTAGGATTTGGGCAGACAATCCTTTGCCGCGCAACACAATCCTCTACCGCGGTAGGATTTGGGTAGATAATGCTCTGCCGCAGCACACAATCCTCTACCGCGGCAACCAATTCTATGCCACAGCACACAATCCTCTGTCATGGTAACCAATCCTCTGTCGCGGCACACAATCCTTTGCTGTGATAGGCAAAGGATTGTCTACCATGGCAGAGGATTGTGTGCCGCAGCAAAGGATCGTCTGCCCAAATCCTACCGCGGTAGAGAATTGATTGCGCAAATCCTACCACGGCAGAGGATTGGCTGCCATGGTAAAATCAGCGAGATTCCAAGCCATGGTAAAAATCCAAGCTGAATTATCGCAGACAGTTCTATTTTACAAATCGTCTGTGATAATCTAAGTCATCCTGAGCGATTCTTGTTACTACAAAAACCGTTTGTGATGACTTAGATTATCACAGACGGTCTGTGAAGTATCACAGACGGTTGTATTTAGAAACCGTCTGTGATAGGTTCATATCACAGACGGTTTCAAGAGAACCGTCTATGATTAGGAACCGTATGTGATGATGCGTCTTCTATAGTTTGTTTTGTAGTAGTGGTGGTTGATTTCACGATTGGACTGAAGATGTCGTCATAGTCAAAACCCTACTGCTGCCCGTAGCCTTTTGCTACTAACCTTGCATCTATCCAGTGTACCATCTGCCTTCTTCTTCGCCTTAAACACCCAGCGGCAATCAATCACATTTGCTCCCTTCTTTGGTGTCACCAATCGCCACTTTTCATTTTTCAGCAGAGCGCTAATCTCATCATCCATAGCCTTGCACCATTGCGGATGAGCAAGGGCTTCCTCAAGATCAGTTGGTTCATCTAGAATGCCGTCGTCCGTGCGACTCAGCAGAGCACGATGCGGACGTGTTGTATTGTAGCACACTGTCCCATCGGTGAACTGCCGGGGCTTCTGGGTGTTATCGCGGAGCCGTCTCGTCATGGGGAGCACCAGTCGTGCCGCAGGGAGGAGCTGCCCATCATTTGGTGCGGACGCGTCCACCTCCCCAGCACGCACGTCTGCATGCGCGCCAGCCGGGTCGGCTGCTGTGATGCTGCATGGCGGCGTGGACATCATGGTTGAATCTGCTGCAGTTGAAGAAGCACCCGAACTAGCTGCACTGCCAGAGTTAGTACAGAGAGGTATCACATGGGTTTTTTTCTGTCGAATAATCTTTGATGACTGTTTTATTATATTTATTGTTTTCTTGTAAGTTACTTTAATTTTTTATTTTGATGTTGCACATGAATATCGTATGAAGTGCATTGCTGCAGTGGCACATTATGAGCGAATTAGTGGCATAGAAAACTGCTGCTATTAGTAGCACTTCATGCATGTAACGTAGGGTCTCTAGATCAGTATAAAAGGAGAATGAAAACCAAGAAAAGTTGCAGGTTGTGTGCGACACAAATCTCTGTCTCTAACGTTTCCAAATCTCATTTTTGTGTGTATTCCAGAGAAGAGCCAATGTGTGAGTTCTCTCCGGGAGCTGGGCCAACAATTGGTATTAGAGCGAGGTTCAAGGAGGCGAGGTACGAGCAGATTGCCCACCTGGCGGCGCCAGCGGCGCGGCATGGTACCGGTGGCGCGGGCGAACCTGGTGATGGTGCATAACCTGTTCGAGGACTAGCAGGAGTAGCTGGAGCGCAACGTGGAGCGGCTATCCAAGGTGCTAGCGACGGACATGCCGGCGCTACCTGGAGGCGACAGCTTTGGGCGCATCGCACGGACACGGCCGCGAGCGGCGAGCGTCCGCGGTCGGCGCGCATGCGTGTGGCGGCGCCAAGACGGCATTGCGCCGCGCGGTGTGCACAGAGCGCGGGCGTGCCAGGCGGCGGCTAGCCCGATCGTGCGTAGAAGCGCGGTCGTCGCGTGAGCGCGGCGAAGGCGAGCATCTGCAGGTGTGCGTGTGCAAGGCGGTGGCGGTGCGGCGCCATGCAAAGTCTTTGGCGCCGCGTGGCGGCAACGCGATCGGCGTACAACGTGGAGCATACGACTCCGCTGTGAGGAGAGCCAGAGTGTTTGGGCGAAGGTGCGCAGGTGCCGGCGATGAGCCGGCTACAGCACCATGCGCTCAAGAGCACGACGACGAAGGTCCACGCGGCCAGAGCGAGGCCAGCGCGGTGTGCCGAAAATCGTATGTGACATGCACACCGGCGGCGACGACGTGATTACTGCGGAGTTGGCCGACAATGGTAGTCTCCACAGGAGGTGGAGGCCGGCGGTGGCAAGGTGTGGCGGTGCGAAGCCGTCAGGAAATGAGTCGGCATGAGGCCGACAAACGGTGATGGCTTAGAATTTTCATTACTTTATGTTTGAGCTATAGTAAAATCGCACCTCTAAGCCATAGTAAAATCACAGAAAAAAAATTCCAAACCACGGTAAAATCGCACCTCTAAGCCATAGTAAAATCGTAGAGTAACTTGGAAATTCGACGCATGTATAACTTTTATGGGAACTAAGTTTGCGATACATAGCTCAGACCAAGCACGGGAAAAGTGCAGTCATATTTAACATGGAGTAACATACTAACATGACATCACTGCTGTATTGCTTTGTCAACATACTCGCCCAACAGAACAGGACTCCAGATTAATCACCAATAAAAGGCATCCTGGTCCAAAGTCCAAACATTCAGGACAAACTGGCCTCACTCATGCCGATATCATACAGAGAAATATTTGAATTTTAACAAACATGTGGAAATAAGGACACTCGAACTTAACAATACCAGTAAGGGATGGTCCTAAACCTAGCAGATTTGTCTACTTAACATCTAGATGCAATGGCTCCCCAAACTATTATACTGCTCTCCTCTATTTACCACCTGCCCATATGTATTGTGTACACTCTCCACATCCTCACCTCCCTTGGGAATAAAGATTTATGAGATCATTCATAAACAATATAACAGGTTATTGTTTCCATCATGTTGTAAAAATGGAAATATGTACCCATAGTTCCATACTCGGTTTACAATTGGACAGCATACTCAAATTCATTAGTCCAAGATGATGTATAGCTTTAACCACCGTTGATAACAACAAAACTTGCATGGACGGAAAAAGAACATTATATTTCCATACACCATTGCAATTGAATGATCAGCTGACCTTGGAGCACTCTGGACACAAGAGACAACCTTTAGATCGGCACTTTGTGCAAGCAACCAAGTTAGTTGCCTTCGTTTCAGCTCCAAGTGATTCATAGATATCATCTAGCATTCCAAATGTGAAGATTCCTCCTTTCCTAACTGAACCAACTCCTTTGCATTGTGAGCATGCTACCATCCGAAGATCACCACACCTCTTACACATGCCTAATGACCTGCCAATACATAATTACAATTCTTAGATGAAAGAAGGATGTTTGAGTTCTATTTTTCTGAAGAACTTGGCATAAATATCTTTGCAGTACAGAAGGTCCCTTTGTTGTTCCGCAGGCCAGCTAGCTCAAAACAATTTATGACAAAGTTAGGAATGTATGTTAAAAAGAATACGCAAACAACAATGAAAATTTCCCTATGCCTATAAACAAACAAATTACTCAACAAGCTTTTTTTTAGACACTTCAACTTTTACCTTATGACCACTAGTTTTGAAACATATAGGTTATCACGACCTCGCGTTTTGAACAAAGCGCGTACGGTTGTGGTGTTGGCAAAGCCAAATCTGTCAAAGTCTGCCTTGTGTCTTCAGTTCTCTTCTGTTTTCTTGGGTCTCACTTGTAAAGCAATCCGAGGCTAACCTAGATTTTTTGGAACTTTCGCCGGGGAGTTAGTTGTTTTGTTAGCGACTTCTTAAAAAAAATAAAATAAAATAACGCTTTGTGATTACTTTAGGCGTGAAAAAAACAACTTAATCGGCAAGTTATTTCACATAAATTTTATAACTTAATTGGAGCTAAAATGTTCTAATCAAAACCATCAAGCTGTGCACAACTACACAGTCTTGGCATAAAAAGAGGCATCCACAGTTCCACACTACCCCACACGGCCACACCCCCAAACCGTCGAAATCGCAACATCGGGAGGCACCGGCGGCCGGCCGCGGCGTAGACTGCCTGCGGCTTCTTTCGTACCAATATTGGGGGGCAGAGAAAGGGCGAAAGAAAGCAAGCAAGAACCGGGGAAAATACCTTCGTTGCGAGGAGGCGATGAAGCCGTCCACTCTGGGCGCGGCAATGGTGGCGCAGAGCAGCAGGGCTCCCACCCCGAAACCGGCGACCTCGCTAGCCGTCAGCCCCTCCATGCGTACGGGCTTCTCTCTCCCTCCAACTCCTTATCCCAACGGAGCACATCAGTCGGGCAAGAATCGGACGGAATTTATGCGAGATAATAATTTGCTCAGCAATTCAGAAGGGGGCAAGTGAAGTTACCGTCGTTCGTTCGCCGGGGCAAAGGCAGGACTAGCACGTGGTGGATGGCTTTGCTCCTGCCATGGGCTGGATAAAAGGCGGCTTCTGTGATATCTCCTGTAAAATTCCCTTAATGCCCCTGCGCTGAACTTGAACTACGAAACTATCCTCAACCGAGTTTGTTCGAATTTTTGGTATTTCTCGCTACTGTTTTTTTTCTTTCAAAACTAGCATCTTCCCTGTAGTTTGCAGAACTAGTCCAAACACCATGTACCTACCTCCGACCCCAGGCGTGGCAGGAGACCAACCCCCGGCCACGGGCATAGCACCTCCGACCCCGAGCACGGCAGGAGAGCTACCCCCGGCCAAAGGCATGGCAGGGACATGCCCCTAGTCCCGGGCGCGGCAAGGACCTTCCCTTAGCCCCAGCGCGGCAAAAAGAGGAGAGAGAGGAAAGAAAAGAAAGAAAGAAATTATATATTTTTTGAAATTTCAAGAAAATTACGTAATTTTCTTTTAAATTTAATTGAAGTTTATTTTATTCATTTAAAATATTTTTCATTTTCTGGAATTTTACAAAACAGTATGTGACCCAATAGAGATGAGATATTAAATGCGAGTTCTTTGCGATGCAAAGACATTGAAGAGGTAATAAGAACTTGTAACATCATACAAAGCAGTGTAGGTAACAACGCAAATCACAACAATACTCACATCACTACACCTTCCAGATAACGACCAACATGACTCAATAGTGCAAAATTTTTAAATCGAACACACGAGAGTACAACGTAGCACAATACACCGGATAGCTTACAGATACTAAGTGGCGCTAGAGGAAGAAGGTCTGTTCGAGCAGTTCCTAAACTAGTGTACATGAGTCTTGCATAGCCTACACCTCGTTTGTCTTGGCCGGTCTCCACGTTTGCTCGTATCCATGTCGTTGTGGATGCGCCTTGACTGACGCCTCCCACGACCTGGATGCCAGAGTGCTTCATTCGGTGACAACTTCACTGCTCTCGGCCATAGGTCCCTGTAGTGGCCTTCCACACCGTAGGAGTTGAATTCTCCGTTCCAAGTATCATACATGTGACATTTGTCATAGTACTCCGACATGTACATGCTACAAGATTGGTGAAATACAACGCATGCAACATATACTTGGGAGCAAGGCTTGTGCAGGGGTTGAGGCTTGTTGTAGATGCAAACCGCCACATCACCTATGGTGCAAACATACTTCCGGTCATATCTCATTTGGCCATGAACGTACTTGTGCCGTAGGTGGATCTCGAACTTCCTCCTCACGCAATCCATTGTGTGGGCTACATGGGATTGGGCCTTGGTAATCTACTTCTCCATGTAGGCAAAGGTAACCTCCGAGTAGTGTTTCTCTTCGTCCAAATGCTGCTTGGCCATCATTGCCCGATTGATGAAGTAACCGACCATGTGGTTCCATGTCTCGTTGACAACGGCGGTGATGGACAGGGTGCAGACCCCTTTCAACACACTGTTGTAGACCTTGGACATGTTGATTGTCATGATGCCGTAGCGAGCACCATAGGTGCCGTGAAGAAGGGACCATTTCTCATGGTCCAGGGCATGCACACTCATCCACTCAGTGAAATCTATTTGCAGTGTGCTTGGCCTAGAACCTCCACTTGCACGCTTGGTTTCTACCTCAAGCTCCCACCACACAGCATCGAACTTGCGCTTTTGGTTCTGTAGGCAGAGCTTCTTGAACTTCTTCATGAGGTCCTTGCTCCTAGAGCGGGCAAGAATCGGACGGAATTTATGCGAGATAATAATTTGCTCGACAATTGAATTGAGGGGGCAAGTGAAATTCCGTCGTTAGTTCACGGGGCAAAGGGAGGACTAGCACGTGGTGGATGGCTTTGCTCTCGCCATGGGTCGGATAAAAGGCGGCTTCGTGATATCTCTGTAAATTCCCTTAATGCCCTCGCTATGAACTTGAACTACGAAACTATCCTCAACCGAGTTTGTTCGAATTTTTGGTATTTCTCGCTACTGTTCTTTTTTCTTTCAAAACTAGCATCTTCCCTGTAGTTTGCAGAACTAGCCCAAACACAATGTACCTACCTCCGACCCCAGGCGTGGTAGGAGACCTACCCCCGGCCACGGGCATGGCACCTCCGACCCCTAGCACGGCAGGAGAGCTGCCCCCGGCCACAGGCATGGCAGGGACATGCCCCTAGTCCCGGGTGCGGCAAGGACCTTCCCTTAGCCGCAACGCGGCAAAAAGAGGAGAGAGAGGAAAGAAAAGAAAGAAAAAAAATTATATATTTTTTTTGAAATTTCAAGAAAATTACGTAATTTTCTTTTAAATTTAATTGAAGTTTATTTTATTCATTTAAAATATTTTTCATTTTCTGGAATTTTACAAAACAGTACGTGGCCCAATGAGACAGATATTCGTACGAGTTACTGCGATGCAAAGACATTGAAGAGGTAATAACAACTTGTAACATCATACAAAGCAGTGTAGGTAACAACGCAAATCACAACAATACTCACATCACTACACCTTCCAGATAACGACCAACATGACTCAATAGTGCAAAATTTTTAAATCGAACACACGAGAGTACAACGTAGCACAATACACCGGATAGCTTACAGATACTAATTGGCGCTAGAGGAAAAAGGTCTGTTCGAGCAGTTCCTGAACTAGTGTACATGAGTTTTGCATAGCCTACACCTCGTTGGTCTTGGCCGGTCTCCACGTTGGCTCGTATCCATGTCGTTGTGGATGCGCCTTGACTGACGCCTCCCACGGCCTGGATGCCAGAGTGCTTCATTGTGTGACAACTTCACTGCTCTCGGCCATAGGTCCCTATAGTGGCCTTCCACACCGTAGGAGTTGAATTCTCCGTTCCAAGTATCATACATGTGACATATGTCATAGTACTCCGACATGTACATGCTACAAGATTGGTGAAATACAACGCATGCAACATATACTTGGGAGCAAGGCTTGTGCAGGGGTTGAGGCTTGTTGTAGATGCAAACCGCCACATCACCTATGGTGCAAACATACTTCCGGTCATATCTCATTTGGCCATGAACGTACTTGTGCCGTAGGTGGATCTCAAACTTCCTCCTCACGCAATCCATTGTGTGGGCTACATGGGATTGGGCCTTGGTAATCTACTTCTCCATGTAGGCAAAGGTAACCTCCGAGTAGTGTTTCTCTTCGTCCAAATGCTGCTTGGCCATCATTGCCCGATTGATGAAGTAACCGACCATGTGGTTCCATGTCTCGTTGACAACGGCGGTGATGGACAGGGTGCAGACCCCTTTCAACACACTGTTGTAGACCTTGGACATGTTGATTGTCATGATGCCGTAGCGAGCACCATAGGTGCCGTGAAGAAGGGACCATTTCTCATGGTCCAGGGCATGCACACTCATCCACTCAGTGAAATCTATTTGCAGTGTGCTTGGCCTAGAACCTCCACTTGCACGCTTGGTTTCTACCTCAAGCTCCCACCACACAGCATCGAACTTGCGCTTTTGGTTCTGTAGGCAGAGCTTCTTGAACTTCTTCATGAGGTCCTTGCTCCTAGAGCGCGTTTGGAAGTTGGCGGCTAGATGCCGCATGCACCAACGTGTGCACATGTTGTTCCATTAGAATGACAGTCTTGTACCGTGCTGCATGCTGTGTAGCGCGGACAACATCCCGGCATGACAGTCGGTGATGATGCGCACATTCGGCCGGTCCCTTATAACATGTTGCTTTTATGTTGGCTAGGAACCACAGCCAACTGTCAGTATTCTCATTCTTCACAATTGCGAAGCCAACTGGGAGCAACTGGTCGTTGCCATTAGCAGCAACAATAGTGAGAATGGTGCCCTTGTATTTCCCGCGAAGGAATGTACCGTCCATAGTCAGGACCGGACGGCAGTGGGAGAAGCCCTGGATTGCCATGTCAAATGCCCAGAAGACTCGATCAAGGATTAGGGAATGTGGGATGTTTGATGGGTGGGGCCTCTCCATCCTGTTGATGCATGTCCCCATATTAGCATCCATAATTTTCTTCAGCATTCCGGGGACTAGGTCGTATGCCTTCTTGTAGGTAACGTACAACCCTTCGAGCACCATCCGCTTCACTCGCCAGGCCTTACTGTAGCTAATGGCATACCCTTACTGTATTTGCTACGTTAGCCATCAGAATCTTCGGCAAAACGATTACATCGGCGACAACTACATAGCTTATGATGGTCACGATGTAGCCCGAGGTCACATTCCTATGCATTTGCAACGGCCCCTCAAGCTCACATGTGTGATCCATCACGACTGTGATGCGGAAGTCTGTTCCCGCCCTAGGGAATCTCTGCGCACGGACTTTGCCTGGGCAAGAGCTAACAACACACTTAACTATGTGCGTGTCAGGGTTAGACCTGCAGATAATGGAAGACATATAATGATCAGTACGACTTACTATAGATAGTTGAAGATACAGTAAACAATATCACTTGTAAACTCGGTAAGTCCGACTGGTCTTCACCGCGAAACTAGCGATAGCTTTCTTGGCGGCAGTCTTGTGTGGGAAATGTCCTCACAAGTAGGGTTTCTGCATCAAAGACCCACAAAGACTCGTTGTCCTGTGGCAAAACAAGGGAAGAGGCCGTTTGCCAATCCAACCGACTTGGAACATAGTCCGTGTCGGTGGAAACAATGCCACCGATGATCCCACCCTCATCGTTGGCTTCATCCTCGCTGGATTGCTAGTCAACATCATCCTCATCTTCGATGGCACTACCCTCGGACATGCCATCAATAACCTCATGACAGTCAACACGAGCACCCGGCCATTTATCCACACCTTCATTCTGTTGGAAACTAGCAGAATCTCCATCATCTGCAGCATCCTACCTAGTGACATCTGGTGCTTTCAAGACCTCTCCTGTCATCAATGAACTGAAGAGGGCAACAAGAGCGTCACTGCCCCCTTCGACGGCAGTCCCTAGGAGGACTGAGCGGGATAAAAAAATGGATATACACCATGGGTCGTCGATAGATCAGAGCATGAGGATTGGTAACTGTTGGACCGAAAAGGCGACTAGAGGGGGGGGGGGGGTGAATAGGAGCACGCTCACTTTTTCAACCTCGATTAGATTCAACACAAATTTCACTCCAATAGCTATAGAAGCTATGAAGATCGATATACCGATCAATGGAAGACTAGGATTGAATCAATCAAAACCCAAGCAAAACAACCAAAAACAATCGAAACTTAATTTCCTAAGAGAAGGGCGGTCGACCTCTACTCGGGCGATCCGACCTCTCAAGAGCGGTCCGACCTCTAGCTAGGGCGGTCGACCTCCAATAGATGAACAAAGTGAAATCGGCCAAAAACGAAGTTGCAAATAGGTCTAACTTTTGATCTACAACTCCAAACTTCATGAAACTTGGAACACACCTTCTCTAGGATGTCGAGGAACCTATTCAATTGAAGATCATGGAGATCCATGGAAAAGTTCGACATTTTCAGTTTGAGAGATGGATGGTTCAAAACCGAGTCAAAGCAAACGTGACCCAAAAACTTGCTCGTGGGTGATTGATGATCAAGATGATCTTAGATGTGTTCCCACATGTCACGACAAGCTATATCATGTAAAGAAATCAATCAAAAACATGCGAATCAAAGAAAGACTCAAAATCACCAAATAGAGAGAAGAAGGGCAAAGAGACACATCTTTGATCAAAGCTTTCTTTGGATTGATTGATAGGGTTTGGGTTCTGACCACTCCATCAATGGAGGACAAAGCTCAATCCAAGAGCACAAGATCAAATCAAAACTCTCTAGAACCCTAACCTCCACTAATCCTCTCCTAAGCCAAAACTAGGGTTTCAATAATGATTAAAGGGTTGAAGGGGTGCGACCACCTCCCTCCTCTATTTATAGTGGAGACTTAGACCTTCTAGAAAATTAACTCAAATGGGCTCCGTTAAGGCCCAACACAAGCGGGTCACACACGCGCATTTTAAAGCGCCGTCTACAACACCTCTTAACCTAAACCGCTTCTCTTGCGCCGTCTTGCGCCGTGGGTAGGCAAAAGGTCACCAAGGTGATATTTGGTAAGATTACCAAAATACCCCTTCTCGGTCCTTCTCCGAAGACCGAGTCCATCTTCATGGCACTTCGCATGCTCATGCACGTGTAGGTTGATCACCGGCTCTCTCCATGTCGGCAAGTCTCTCCCATCCGGCTCCACCGAAACCACCATGGCACTTGCACCGACTCCCGCCGCTTGATCAAACCAGTCGCACCGAACTGTCCGTTCGGTCATCCTTGTCCATTCTGCACCATACTTGATTTCATTGACCTCACCCGGCATCGTCGATCGTTCTGGACCTAAGCTCTCCAAGCCTCGTCCCGATCATCCTCGCCGTTGACCGTCGTTGACCACCAAGCAACTTTGCACAACAATAGACAAGCAAATCGAAGCCGGAACAAGTTCTTCGCAACTTGACCCACGTTAGTCAAAACATGCATCATGCAACACATATGCATCAAACTCATGACTTTGACCTAACCAATGAGCAACGCCGCCACGAAGGCGACATTCGATGATATCGGTCGAGATCAGCCCCTCGGGCGGTCGACCGCCCGCCTTGCGTCGGACCGCCGACCAAAGGCCGTCCGACGCCAGTAAGGACTTAGCCAATTTTCAACCCCGAAAATCCAAACCTCTGGAAACTTTAAACCAATAGAACTTTTCTTGGAGACTCCAAAAATTATGGGAGCAAGAACAATGGGATCCCCTCACTTGCCTACACCCTCTATTTTGGCCCACCTATTTGACCACTTTTGTCACGGCCGGTCCGACCGCGCACATGGCCGGTCCGACAGATTTGGGACGGTCGGACCGCCGCTGCTATGGCGGTCGGACCGCCTCTATCGAAAAATCGAGCAGTCTTTGAAACTTTGTCGAAAACTTCGTGAAACGACAAACCATTAACGCCATTGCCAATTGTCACATCATCCTAAGATCTGGAGCATATCCCCATGATATCCACAATCTCCCCCTTGATGAACACATTGGCAATAATCCAGAAAATGTAATTTGAAGGTTTGAAAAGAAAAATACTTCCGTTTTCGCACAAAGGCACAACTTGGTCCATAAGCAAGAGAAAGCAATGGAAATGACCAAGTGGCATCGAATAGCATAGACAAGTGAGATAAGGCAAAAGAAAGCATAAAACTTTGATTTCGAGAAAAAGTCAAAAATCTCACTTAAGGTCCATATGAAAGAACAATTGTTCAATTGACCTTTGATCATTGTGAGGAGTAATAAATGCAATTCAAGTTCAGAAGAGTCAATAAGACAATAAGAATGCAATTCAAAAACTCCCCCTCACTATGATCCTCGGATTTCAGAAAATTTCAAATTCTCCAACTTTCTCCCTTTGTATAAACTTCTCCCCAACATTGAAATATCTTCTCCCCTTTGACAATGGAGTCATCAAGGAATCACGCCTTCCTCTCATCCGGAGATAGCAATTTGCGAGAATGAAGAAAGAAGCAAAAGAAGAAGTATGCATGAAGTGCAATGGGTGGCTTCATTTTTGTATTTTTCAATTTTGATTACAAGAAGCTTTGGAGATTACCCAAAAGAACAAGTCTAGCATTTCTAATATTGCACAAACAACATATCAAGCTGATAGTGCTAGCAAGATCATGGTAAGACATATATATCAAAGCTAAGCATAAAGGCTCAAAAGTAAAGCAATAGATTTGATCAATTTAAGCAAAGCTTCAAATTGACAAGTTCATCAACAGGATCCTAAAGTGAAATTGGCCATGTCAAAATGTCAAAGTGAGATCAAAAATCTAACAAAGACCACATTAAGAGTCAATCAGGTCCTGTATTGAATCATTTTGCTCAATATTTTGTAAACGCCCATTTGTCAACATTTTTCTCATATGCATTGAATATTGAAGTTGACTAATGATCTAACTTAGTGACAAGATCCTGGACTAGGAGCCATCCACAAACTCATCCTAAGCTTCACCAAAAGTTGATTAAAGGTATATCTTAGTAAAGAAGATCACGGACTAGGAGCCATCCACAAACTCTTTCTAAGCTTCTACCAGGGCGACAAATCTTGAGGTTCATGTCATTTTTGACAAGCAGTCCCCATGAGATCGTCTGGTTCATCAAACTATCTCCAAGTTCATGTCATTTGACAAGCAGTCTCGTAAGAATAGTTTGGCACATTTTAAGCATAAGACAATCTTGATTTTTTTATTTTCACAAGAGCATTTTTAGAATCTCAAGAACACAAAAGCTCAAGTAATGGTCAATTTTAGATCAAAGAGTTAACAAAGCAATTTTGACAGGGCCAATGTCACAAGAGGAGCACTAATTGCGCAACTCGCTAAAACATCCACAAATTGCAATTTTTAGTTTGAGTTGTTTTAAAGTTCTAGCTCATATAGCAAAGACTTAGCTACACATGTAAAAGCATGATAATTCTAGCAAGTCAAAGAACTAGACATGGCATTGAGCAAGAATTGAAATACTAAAGCTCCAAAGGGTAATAGGCAAAGCTTCATCAATTTTAAAAGATAAGCAGAAAATTTTATATTACAATGCATCTTTTTGGATTTTTCAAACCACTTGAAGTATTTTACATATGAATGCAATATGATACAATGCGATGCAATAAAATGCTAAAAACCTAAAAAGTTCAAAAAGATCAACAAGTTCAGAAAAAGAACAATAAAAGATCAAAAGAACAAGGTAAGATCAGAAAAGATCGAACTCCCCCTCAAACCAACCCATAGGGATAAATTACCCCTAACTCACTTCTCAAGGTGGCAAACCTAGTTGGGTCTAAGGGTTTGGTGAGGATATCAGCCAGTTGAGCCTCGGACTCCACGAAGTGTAGCACAATATCACCCTTCTCGACATGGTCTCTAAGGAAGTGATAGCGAATGTCTATGTGCTTGGTCCTAGAGTGTTGCACAGGGTTCTTAGCAATGTTAATAGCAGAAGTGTTATCACAGAAAAGAGGAACACTAGCAAAATTTAACCCGTAGTCCTTAAGAGTGGATACCATCCACAAAATCTGACTACAGCAACTAGCGTGACTACATACTCGACCTCGTGATGGATTGTGCAATGAGGACCGCTTCCTAGAAGACTAAGAAACAAGAGAAGTGCCTAGGAAGTGACAAGTGCCCGAGGTACTCTTCCTATCAAGCCGACAGCCCGCAAAATCAGAATCAGAAAACCCCCGAATGGATAAAGAAGAAGAACAGAGTACCAAATGCCATCTTGGAGGGTAGAGTGTAAATACCGAATATGCGCTTAACCGCTTGCGATGGGAAGTTCTCGAGACGCGCTGAAACCTCGCGCAGAGGCGGTCGTGAAGTGGATGTCCGGTCTTGATGCCGTCAGTGCGGGAGGGAGCCGATCATCTTTGCGGTACTCGCGTTGATCCACGGCTTCTCCTTCCTCATCCGATCCAAAGCGATCGAAGTCGCCATGGGAGTGGCGATCGACTTGCGATCACCCATGTCGAGCGTTTGAGCAGATCCTTAGTATACTTCGTCTGATGGATGAAGATCCCTTCCTTACATTGCTTGATTTGAAGCCCAGAAAGTAATTGAGCTCTCCCATCATGCTCATCTCAAATTCCCTGGACATAGTCTCAGAAAAGCTAGAAACAAGAGCATGAGAAGAACCACCAAAGATAATATCATCAACGTAAATCTGAGCAAGTAAGAAATCATTGCCACGCCTAAGAATGAACAAGGTCTTGTCTACCTTACCCATCTCAAAATCATTCTTAAGCAAGAAGGTCTTAAGTCTATCATACTGTGCTCTAGGGGCTTGTTTAAGACCATACAAGGCTTTGGATAGCTTGAAGACATGATGTGGGTTCTTGGGATTCTCAAAGCACAGGGTTGCCTAACATAAACCTCCTCCTCTATAAAACCATTCAGAAAGGCACTCTTAACATCCATCGATATAATCTAAAGCCCTTAGAGGCGACAAATGCAAGAAGAATGCGAATAGCTTCTAGTCTAGCAACAGAGCAAAGGTCTCATCAAAATCTAACCCCTCAACTTGGCTAAAACCACGAGCTACTAACCTAGCCTTGTTTCTAACCACGTAACCATCCTCATTTTGTTTGTTTTTGAAGACCAGTGGGTTCCTATAACATTATGACCACTAGGAGGTTCTACTAGGTTCCAAACCTTATTCCTCTCAAAATTCTCTAACTCCTCATGCATGGCATTGACCCAACTCGAATCGGATAAAGCATGTGATATATCGCGGGGTTCAAAAGAAGCTACAAAAGCGAGAATGAGAATAGAGGTTTGGATCATGATACAGGCGAGTGACTCGTTCATGGATATTACCTATCATCGATCCGTGGATCTTTGCTTTTGAATGTGAAGTGGCGCACCCGAGAAGAAAGTACCTCTTCGACCTCCGCAGTATGCGATGATGAAGATCGCAGTGCCTCAACCCAAGGCGAAGTAGTCACGGCGGGTTCTTGTGCGGGAATAGGAATGTCAATGCAAAGCAGTGGAAGAGTATCATCGAGTCCATCATCATCTTCCTCTACAAATATACTCTCACACACTGTATCACACGAAATATCCGATCTAGCTCGTGGCTAGTCTCATCAAAAGTGACATTGCATGTCTCTGAACGAGTTAGTTTCAACATTAAAACTCGAAACCCTTGAATGAGCGGGATAACCCGAAATAAACCATCAAAAGTTCTTGACTCAAATTTATCTAGATTTCTGTCTTGAGAATAAAACACTTGGATCCAAAGACTCGAAAGTGCGAGGCAGAGGGTTTTCTACAAAACGAAGCTCATAAGGAGTCTTGCCCAAAGACGGTCTCAAAAGACACGATTTGCAATATGGCAAGCGGTAGAAATAGCTTCGCCCAAAACCTCCTCAGTGCTATACTCATCTAGCATTGTCCTAGCCATCTCAACTAGAGTCCTGTTCTTCCTTTCCACAACGCCATTTTGTTGAGGGACGTGTGGGGAGGAGAAGCGATGCTCAATTCCACGCCAAAGGCACAAAGGAAGCAAAAGATGCATTCTTGAACTCCGTGCCATTGTCATGCGGATCGCTCTCAAGGCACTTGGAAGTTCGAAGCCAAGCGAAGAACAAGATCATGATAATGATCAAAAGCTTCATCCTTGAAGTGAGAAAGAACACCCAAGTGTATCTAGAAAAATCATCGACTATGACAAGAATGTACCATTTTCCACCAATCGACCGAACCTAAGCGGGACCAACAAGTATCCATATGAAGCAAGCGTCCTGGTCCGTCGGTCATGACCATAGTCAGCGATGGGTGTGGCGGCAACTTGCTTGCCATGCCTACGAGGCGCACATCTGACATCCTTGACGGCTTTGAGTTTGGGCAAACCTCTCATGAGCTCAAGGTTGCTAACTCGCGTCGATGATCAAAACCAATGTGCCCCAAGCGAGCGGTGCCAAAGCCAAAACTCGAAAGAAGAAGATGAAATTAAGCACTTGAGAGAACCAAAGAAGAGATTCGAAAAATCGGCTCCAAAGATCCTAGCAACTCTAGTAATCCCAAAAACAAGCTCACCAAATGAATCAAGCACCCGACAAGCATTTTCTTAAATCTAGTCTCATAGCCATCATCAAGAAGTTGAGAGATAGAAAGCAAATTAAACCTTAGCTTGTCCACAAGGGCGGCGTCCTTGAGGATGAACTTGTCGTTCACCCCGATCGATCCGTTCCTTCAATCCGCCCTTGCCTATCATCTCCAAAGGTGATGAATTCATCACCGTCGACCGCGTGAAGGAGGTGAACCATCTTGAGTCTCCGGTCATGTGGCGTGAATAGTGGTCGACGAACCACGTGTCCTTCCTCTTTCGCGGTAATCCCGAAAATCAAGGCACGGAAGAACAATGTGTCTCAATCTCAAGTTAGTTAAACAAGACTTGGGAACCCGATCTTGAGACACATGTCTGCAGTAGTATGCAAAGCGAAGTGCTATCCTTGATTAAGTTTGAAGTTACATTATGAGCAATGGTTACTTTAACATAAGAGTTATCCTGTCTAGGAACATGATGATGAGCATGTGACACAAATCCTAAACCAAGTTTCCTCTTTTCTACATTACCATGTCTCATAAAAGCTCTAGGTTGATTGAGTGAAATTCTAGCAAAATTTTTCTTATCATTTTTAACCTCGCCATGTGAGAACTCAACCAAATGTCCATTCTTCTTGCAATAGGTGCAATGGTACTTGATACCACTGGGAGAAGCACCCTTTGACTTAACGAAGTTTGGGCAAAACCATGATTTAAAAGTAGTTTTTGCAGTTGGGTTTTAAATTCAACTAACCCATTTTCCAAGACTTGAGTTACTTGGGGCTTAGAATTATCTTGGACAGAGTTGTATCCTAATCCTTGCTTCTTATAAGGAGTCTTAGATTTGTCCAGAATCATGTTTAATTGTTTCTTACCTTTAGAAAATTTTTCTAAGGTATCCTTAAGATAAGCATTTTCTTTTCAAGATTAACACATGACTCACAAGTTTTGCCTTTAATAGCTCTAGCATATTTTCCTTATATAAAGCAATTTCAAGTTTAAGAGCGGGACATGAAGCACATGTAGAAGACTCAATCTTGTTCTTAAGCTTGGCATATTTAGCTCTAACGGCTTCTAAGATATCTTTAACTTCATGTTCGCGTTCAATGCAAAAGAGCAAAGGCTAGGATCAATGACACGTGGAGCAACCAACTTGTCGGAATCTAAGCATTTTTCACAAGGAGCAGATTTAACCTCAACTAACTCACCCTAGCATTTTCAAGTTGTTGCAAAGCAATATCATGAGCGATTGCGCTTTAGCAAATTACGAGTGTAGAGCATGGCGGGAAGAACATTCATCGATTCAAGAGTCTTAGTATTTGCAAGTTCTAAAGTCAAATTATCTACTTGAGACTCTAAGTCCTTGTTCCTAGCCATGATATACTCTAACGCCTTATCTCGGCTCATGAGTTGCTCAAAGATAGTTTCGCATCTATCGAAAAGGACATCATAGGAGAGAGGTACCTCATCGTCGTCGGCGTCGTCTGAGTCGACCATGAAGCAAGCGCCGGTGAAGTCCTTGGCCTTCCCTTCTTCTTGTCTTGAGGATCTCCTCCTCCTTGTCATCCTCGCTCCCGAGTCCACATCGCAAGGATTGTTCCCCAAAGCGGCAAGAACCCTGTGAGTTGCCTTTGTGAGCTTGGCGACATCAAATCTTGATTTGTTCCATTGAGGCTTCTTCCAAGTGGCTTTCCTTCCTTGTGGTTGCTCTTTCCTTTCAACTTGGGGCGGTTTGCGGATGTGATTAAGCTCACCACACTCATAGCAAGTCACGGACCTCCTCTCTTTTTGTTTCTCATATTGTTATAGGCCCGTGTGGCTTTTCGACTATGAGGGCTAACTCGGCCTCGGGAAGACTCTCAAACTCCTCTTCATGGATTGCGGATAAACCGACAGCGAAAATCCGTAAGAAGACTCGGAAGACCCATCGAAGCTCTCTTGGCGAGTCTGCTACCAAGGCCATATTTTCCTTCTTGGGATGATCAATCCTCTTGATCTCATGAGTCTTAAGCTTGCTATAGAGCAGCTCCAAAGTCGATCGAGAGGTTGGCGTTCTCCTCAATGGCGGTAGCCTTTATCTCCACTCCTTGGTGTTGATTGCGGCCAAGAGGTGGGTGGCATTTTCAGGCCGAGAATATTCAATTCCAACGACCTTCATCGATTAATCATTTTGTTGAAGCGGTGAAAATGTCATCGATGCTCTCTCAGGGCGCATCTCGAATTTGTTATATTCACGCTTATAGGTATGCGCGTACTTTCTTGATTTGGGACGAACCCTCATGGTAGGTTTCGAGGTGTTCCAAATCTCGTCTGCGATCTCAAGATTGCAAATTCGATCATACTCTTGTCTACCAAGCCCACCATACAAGAGGTTCTTTGCCTTATTGTTGTTAGCCAAGAGGGTTGTTGAAGCCGTAACAACCGGGAAGAACGGCGGGGCTCGAACAACCTCCCATATAGCTTGTCCTTCGCTCTCAAGGAAGACTGCATGCGATTCTTCCAATAGGCATAGTCGTGCCCATCGAAGATATGCGGCTTGGTGGAGTACTTATCCATCGCCAAGTTCGGTGGACCTGTTAAGATCAAGATTGAACTAACAGGGCTCGATACCACTGTTGGACCGAAAAGGCGACTAGAGGGGGTGAATAGGAGCACGCTCACTTTTTCAACCTCGATTAGATTCAACACAAATTTCACTCCAATAGCTATAGAAGCTATGAAGATCGATATACCAATCTGTGGAAGACTAGGATTGAATCAATCAAAACCCGAAGCAAAACAACCAAAACAATCGAAACTTAATTTCCTAAGAGAAGGGCGGTCGACCTCTACTCGGGCGGTCGACCTCTCAAAGGCGGTCCGACCTCTAGCTAGGGCGGTCGACCTCCACCGATGAACAGTGAAATCGGCCAAAAACGAAGTTGCAAATAGGTCTAACTTTTGATCTACAACTCCAAACTTCATGAAACTTGGAACACACCTTCTCTAGGATGTCGGAACCTATTCCAATTGAAGATCATGGAGATCCATGGAAAAGTTACGACATTTTTCAGTTTGAGAGATGGATGGTTCAAAACCAGAGTCAAAACGCAAACGTGACCCAAAAACTTGCTCGTGGGTGATTGATGATCAAGATGATCTTAGATGTGTTCCCACATGTCACAGCAAGCTATATCATGTAAAGAAATCAATAAAAATATGCGAATCAAAGAAAGACTCAAAATCACCAAATAGAGAGAAGAAGGGCAAAGAGACACATCTTTGATCAAAGCTTTCTTTGGATTGATTGATAGGGTTTGGGTTTACAGCCACTCCATCAATGGAGGACAAAGCTCAATCCAAGAGCACAAGATCAAATCAAAACTCTCTAGAACCCTAACCTCCACTAATCCTCTCCCTAAGCCAAAACTAGGGTTTCAATAATGATTAAAGGGTTGAAGGGGGTGCAGCCACCTCCCTCCTCTATTTATAGTGGAGACTTAGACCTTCTAGAAAATTAACTCAAATGGGCTCCGTTAAGGCCCAACACAAACGGGTCACACACGCACGCATTTTAAAGCGCCGTCTACAACACCTCTTAACCTAAACCGCTTCTCTTGCGCCGTCTTGCGCCGTGGGTAGGCAAAAGGTCACCAAGGTGATATTTGGTAAGATTACCAAAATACCCCTTCTCGGTTCTTCTCCGAAGACCGAGTCCATCTTCGCGAAGCACTTCGCATGCTCCGCCACGTGTAGGTTGATCACCGGCTCTCTCCATGTCGGCAAGTCTCTCCCATCCGGCTCCCACCGAAACCACCATGGCACTTGCACCGACTCCGCGCCAAGCTTGATCAAACCGATCAGACCGAATCGTCTGTTCGGTCATCCTTGTCCATTCTGCACCATACTTGATTTCATTGACCTCACCCGGCATCGTCGATCGTTCTGGACCTAAGCTCTCCAAGCCTCGTCCCGATCATCCTCGCCGTTGACCGTCGTTGACCACCAAGCAACCTGCACAACAATAGACAAGCAAATCGAAACCGGGAACAAGTTCTTCGCAACTTGACCCACGTTAGTCAAAACATGCATCATGCAACACATATGCACTGAAACTCATGACTTTGACCTAACCAATGAGCAACGCCGCCACGAAGGGCGACATTCGATGTGATCGGTCGTCGCCGCCCCTCGGGGCGGTCGATGCTGCCTTGCCTCTGCCGGTCGGACCCATGCCAAAGGCCGGTCCGACGCCGTAAGGACTTAGCCAATTTTCAACCCCTGAAAATCCGAAACCTACTGGAAACTTTAAACCAATAGAACTTTTTACTGGAGACTCCAAAAATTATGGGAGCAAGAACAATGGGATCCCCTCACTTGCCTACACCCTCTATTTTTGGCCCAGCCTATTTTGACCACTTTTGTCACGGCCGTCCGGCCGGCGCACATGGCCGGTCCGACCGATTTGGGACGGTCGGACCGCCGTGCTATGGCGGTCGGACCGCCTCGTCGAAGAAAAGTCCGAATAGTCTTTGAAACTTTGTCGAAAACTCGTGAAACGACAAACCATTAACGCCATTGCCAATTGTCACATCATCCTAAGATCTGGAGCATATCCCCATGATATCCACAGTAACGATCTCCATGTAGTGTGCCCACATAGCACTCCTGGTCACCTTTGCCAGGCCCTACAATAGCTTCCCTGTGGTGGGACCATGGTGGTGGTGACCGCCTCTATTACTATTTTGTTCCTAGCGACGTGCCTATCGAACAACTGTTGAATGCACCATCGTATCCACGTGTGCCAGGTCGGGAACGTTTAGTAAGGACCATTGGCAGCTGGAGATATCAACTCCGTCTGGACCGCGACACACGTTACCGTGGAACACGTACAGTGTCTCCATTTTTGACAAAAACAACACAATATTTCAACAAAACACAGTACGAAAACCATACATACGTTGCTAAAATGAACTTACTATACATACAGTGTCTCTTGCTTGGACAGAGGGAAGCACCTCGCAAAGAGGGAGAGATGCCTAAGGGGAACGAGTGAGCTAGTGGGAAAATTTTATGAGTGAGACCTGAGGCTTCTGAAGAATGAGTGCGCTGTCGCGCGTTTAAATAACTGAGCATGGGAGAAAACGACAAGCAGAAATGACGCACTGCGCAAAAATGACGCGCGTGAATCGGCTGGATGAACGCAAGTGCTGCAACCATCCTCCTGCCAACGACGTGACCCAACGAGTTAGCTTTGCATAGTGACGTGACCAAACGAGACAGCTTTATGCAGCGATGTGACCCAACGAGTCAGCTTTGCATAGAGACGTGACCCAACGAGTCAGCTTTGCGCAGAGATGTAACCCAACACGTCAACTTTGCATAGAGACGTGGCCCAACGAGTCAGCTTTGCACATCGATGTGACCCAATGAGACAGCTTTGTGTAACGACGTGACCCAACGAGCCAGCTTTGCACAGAGACGTAACTCAACGAGATGCTTTGGCTGCCATTCACCTCACTCTTCACTTCCTCTTTTCCTTTCTTCTAGTCTTAAACGGGATGTCGAAAGTGGTAGGTGGTCGAGAGGCTGGTCGAAACTGACTGGTTCTGGTTGAAACCGAGTGGGTGGGCGAAATCGAGGGGGACTGGTCGAAGCCGAGTGGGTGGTCGAAATCGAGAGGTTGGTCGAAATAGAGTGGGTGGTCAAAACCGGGTGGTTCTGGTTGAAACTGAGTGGTTCTGGTCGAAACCGAGTGGTTTTGGTCTAAACGGAGTGGGTGGTCGAAACCAAGTGGTTCTGGTCGAAAACGAGTGAGTGGTCGAAACTGACTGGTTCTGGTCAAAACCAATTGGTTATAGTCGAAACCAAGTGGCTGGTCGAAACCGAGTGGTTCTGGTCGAAACCGAGTAGGTGGTCAAATTCGAGTAGTTCTGGTCGAAACCAAGAGGCTGGTCGAAACCGAGTGGGTGATCAAAACTGAGTGGTTTTAGTCGAAACCGAGTGAGTAGTCGAAACCGAGTTGTTCTGGTCAAAACCGAGTGGGTGGTCGAAATCGAGAGGCTGATTGAAACTGAGTGTGTAGGACCGGAAAGGCGACTAGGGGGTGAATAGGTGCTTTCACAACTTTCTCGCCTAAATCAAATTCAACACGAACTTTACTCCTTTAGCTATGGAAGCTAAGAAGATCAGTAAGTACACGCAGGAAGCCTTGTCTTTGGTCGACAAACCCGACAACCACACGACACAAAAGTGGAGACTAAATCTCAAAGGGTTGATCTCAGGCACAGCGGTCCGACCGGCTACCAAGGGCGGTCGTGACCGACGCTTCAACCAGCGATCGACCGACAACTAACCGGCGGTCGGACCGGTGATGCGGTTCGACCAGTGAGCAATGGTCTGAATATCTGGCGGTCGGACCGCCGTTGAAACACCGGTCGGACCGGTAGAGTCCAGTACTAAAAAATCAACCCAAATCCAAAACGAAATTTGATCCAACTTTTGATTCAACCAATGAAACTTGACCAAATTTCGAGCACACCTCCCTAGTGATATTGGAGACCTATTTCTAGCGACGATCCTTGGATCCACTTGCAGAATCGATCTCTCAAGGATTTAACACGGAAGGCACAAACCCTAGAAATGTGAAAATCTTTGATTCAAGACTTGCTTGTGGGGATTGATGGTCTAGATGATTCTAGGAGTATTCCCACACATCAAAGCAAGACAAAATGGGTCAAGAGACCAACCATAAAACCCTTGAATCAAGGAAGCACCAAACTCATCCAAAAAGAGAGAAGAACACAAAGGGAGCAATTGATCTTTCAATTAAGCATCACAAGATAGTTTGATCACACTAGATGCTTACAAAGCCTCTCCAACAAGGAGGGCAAGAGCTCACACAAGGAGCACACTCCAAACTCTCCAAACCCTAGTTCTCCTCTCCTCTCCTCCTGTTGGACCGTAAAGGCGACTAGAGGGGGGGGTGAATAGGAGCACGCTCACTTTTTCACAAATTATGAACTCAATACAATTTCACTCCAGTAGCTATTAGAAAGCTATGAAGATCAATATACCAAGACTGATGGAAGACTAGTATTGAATCCAATAAAACCCCTAAGCAATGCGACAATAATCAACAAATTAAAGCAATACAAATCTGGCGGTCGACATTGTAGTGAACCGGTCGGACCGATTTCGGCGGTCGGACCATTGTTATCTTTGGCGGTCGAACCGCTCCAAAATCGGTCGGACCGGTGGTGATCAGCGGTCGGACCGTGAGTCTCTGTAATCGATCAAACAAAGAAAATCAGCCCGATGACGAAGTTGCAATTAGGTCTAACTTTTGATTCTCAACTCCAAACTTCACGAAACTTTGCACACACCTTCTCTATGCTATTGAGGACCTATTCCAATCGAATATTATGATAATTCTTGGAACGATCTTGAGCAATTGCCAATTGATTAACGAAGGTCTAAAACCGGCAAGAACGAAAACTTGATCCTAAAGCTTGTTCGTGAGAGATTGATGATTAAGATGATGCTAGATAGATTCACACATATCACAGCAAGCTAATTCACGTGAAAGAATCAATCACAAACTCGCGGATCAAAGAAAGCCCTAAAAACACGAAATTGAAAGCAAGAACGAAAAGAGACTTATCTCAAGCAAACCTTGCATAGATTGATTTCGTGATTGTTGTTTGGATTACATCCACACCATCATGGATCGATGGATAATCAAGGATCACGAAATTCACCACAAACCATCAAGAGCCCTAGCCTCCACCTCAACTCCCCTAAAGACAATTAGGGTTTTGAAACATAAAAAGGCGAGAGAGAGAGGTGCAGCCACCATCTCCTCCTATTTATAGTGGAGGCCTAAAACTCTTAGGGTTTGACTTAATTGGGCTCCGTTAAGGCCCACTAACAAACGGGTCACACACGCACGCCGCATGGCGCCGTCTTTAACCTTTTGACCTAAACCGCTTCACCATGCATCATGGATTCGCCAATAGGTCACCCTTGTCCATCTTGTGTCACGCTTGAGTCGTTGACCTCACCCGCATCGTCGATCGCTCGGACCTCAACTCTTCACGTCTAGTCCCGATTCTCCTCGCCGCTGACCGTCGTTGACCACCAAGCTACCCGCACAACCACGCACAAGAAAACACGATTCGGGAACAAGTTCTTCACAACTTGACCCATGTTAGTCAAAACATGCATCATGCAAATCATATGCCATGAAACCAATGACTTTGATCTAACAAAACAACATCGCCACGGTTGGCCGACGTTCAAGTAGTTCACGGCCGACCGCTCCAGTGAGCGGTCGGACCGCCATGGCGGTCGGACCGCTCCACAATGAGCGGTCGGACCGCCTAGGACTTAGCCAAATTCAAGCTCCCAAAACCAAACCTTCGGAAACTTAAACCAATAGAACTTTTCACCGAGACTCCAAAAATCATGAGACCAAGTGCATTGGGATCCCCTCACTTGCCTACAACACCTATTTTTGGCCCAGCTCATTTTGACCACTTTGGTCATCACCGGTCCGACCGCCCCACATGGCCGGTCCGACCGATTTGGGACCGGTCGGACCGCCGTGCAAAGACCGGTCGGACCGCCTCGTCGTAATACACAGTAGCTTTGTCGAAAACGCGTGAAACGACAAACCGTAAACGCCATTGCCAATTGTCACATCATCCTAAGATCTGGAGCATATCCCCATGAAATCCACAATCTCCCCCTTGATGAACACATTGGCAATTATCCAGAAAATGTAAGTAAGAGGTTTGAAAACGAGTTTACTCGCAGTTTTCGCACAAAGGCACAACTTGGTCCATAAGCAAGAAAAAGCAATGAACATGACCAAGCTGGCATCAGAATAGTATAGGCATGTAAGACAAGGCAAAGGAAAGCATAAAAACTTTGATTTCCAGAAAAGGGTCAAAATTCTCACATAAGGTCCATATGAAAGAACAATTGTTCAATTGACCTATGATCATTGTGAGTATAAAAGAATGCAATTCAAGTTCAGAATATTCAATAAGACAATAAGAATGCAACTCAAGAACTCCCCCTCACTATGATCATCAAATTTCAAATTTTCAGTTTCTCCCCTTTGTATAAACTTCTCCCCCAATCTTCTCATTAACACATCTTCTCCAAATAAGAGTAGCAAAGAAATATTACACATCTTAGCAAAGAGATATTACACATCTTCTCCCAAAGAAATATCTTTTCATTTAACACATCTTCTCCCCCTTTGACAATGGATTCATCAAGGAATCATGCCTTCCTCTCATCCAGGAATAACAAATAGAGAATAAAGAAAAAAGCAGAAACAAAAGAAGCATAAAGAGGAATATGCAATGGAGTGGCTTCAATTTTTGTATTTTTCAATTTTTTTTTTTTTTTTAATAAGAAGCTTTGGAGATTACCCAAAAGAACAAGCTAGTATCTCGAATAATGCACAAACAGCATATCAAGCCTGACAACGCTAGCAAGATCATGGTAAGACATATATAGCAAAGCTAAGCACAAAGGCTCAAAAGTAAAGCATTAGATTTTATCAATTTACGCAACGCTTCAAATTCAGCAAGTTCATCAACAGAGATCCTAAAGTGAAATTGGCCATGTCAAACTGTCAAAGTGAGATCAAAAATCTAACAAAGACCACAGTAAGAGTCAATCAAGTCCCGTATTGAATCATTTTGCTCAATATTTTGTAAACGCCCATTTGTCAACATTTTTCTCATTTGCATTGAATATTGAAGTTGACTAATGATCTAACTTAGTGACAAGATCCTGGACTAGGAGCCATCCACAAACTCATCCTAAGCTTCGACCAAAAGTTGATTAAAGGTATATCTTAGTAAAGAAGATCCTGGACTAGGAGCCATCCACAAACTCTTTCTAAGCTTCTACAAGGCGACAAATCTTGAGGTTCATGTCATTTCGACAAGCGGTCCCCATGAGATCGTCTGGTTCATCAAACTATCTCCAAGTTCATGTCATTTGACAAGCAGTCTCGTAAGAATAGTTTGGCACAATTTAAGCATAAGACAATCTTGATTTTCATTTTTCACAAGAGCAGTTTTTAGAGTCTCAAGAACACAAAAGCTCAAGTAATGGTCAATTTTAGATCAAAGAGCTAACAAAGCAATTACACAGGCCAATGTCACAAGAGGAGCACTAATTACGCAACTCGCTAAAACATCCACAAATTGCAATTTCTTAGTTTGAGTTGTTTAAAAGGTTCTAGCTCATATAGCAAAGACTTAGCTACACATGTAAAAGCATGATAATTCTAGCAAGTCAAAGAACTAGACATGACATTGAGCAAGAATTGAAATACAAAAGCTCTAAAGGGTAATAGGCAAAGCTTCATCAATTTTAAAATATAAGCAGAAAATCTTATATTACAATGCATTTTTTTGTTGTATTTTTCATACCACTTGTTGTATTTTTCATATGAATGCAATATGACACAATGAGATGCAATTAAAAGGCCTAAAAATCTAAAAAGTTCGAAAAGATCACTAAGTTCGGAAAAGAACAATAAAAATCAAAAGAACAAGGAAAGATAAGAAAAGATCAAACTCCCCTCAAACCAACCCATAAGGATAAATTACCCCTAACTCACTTCTTAAGGAGGAAAATCTGGTTTGATCTAAAGGCTTGGTAAGAATATCTGCCAATTGAGCTTCGGACTCTACAAAGTGCATCACAATATCACCTTTTTCAACATGATCTTTAAGGAAGTGAAAGCGAATGTCTATGTGCTTAGTCCTAGAATGTTGCACTGGGTTTTTAGCAATATTAATAGCAGAAGTGTTATCACAGAAGAGAGGAACACTAGCAAAGTTTAACCCATAATCTTTCAAAGTGGACGTCATCCACAAAATTTAGCTCAAACAACTAGCAAAGAAGACAACATACTCCGCCTCGAATGGATTGTGCAATGTAAGACCGCTTCTAGAAGACCAAGATACAAGAGACGTGCCTAGAAAGTGACAGTGCACGAGGTACTCTTCCTATCTAACCGACACCCGCAAAATCGAATCAAAAACCTCTAATGGACAAAGTCAAGAGCAGAATACCAAATGCCATATAAGAGGGTAGAGTGTAAATACCGAATATAAAACGGCTTGGCGATGGGAAGTTCTCGAGACGCTGAAATCTTGCACAAAGGCATACCGTGAAGTGAATGTCCGGTCTCGAGGCCGTCAAATCTGAAGGGAGCCGATCATCTTTGCGGTACTCGCGTTGATCCACGACTTCTCCTTCCTCATCCGGATCCAAAACAGTTGAAGTTGCCATGGGAGTGGAAATTGGCTTGCAATCACCCATGTTGAAGCGTTTGAGAAGATCTTTAGTGTACTTCGTCGATGGATGAAAGTTCCTTCCTTGCATTGCTTGATTTGAAGTCCCAAAAGTAATTAAGCTCTCCCATCATACTCATCTCAAATTCCCTAGACATAGTGTCGGAAAAGTCGAAAACAAGAGCATTAGAGGAACCACCAAAGATAATATCATCCACATAAATTTGAGCAAGCGAGAAGTCATTGTCACGCCTAAGAATGAATAGAGTTTTATCCACTTTACCCATCTCAAAATTATTTTTAAGCAAGAAGGTCTTAAGTCTATCATACCGTGCTCTAGGGGCTTGTTTAAGACCATACAATGCTTTAGATAGCTTGAAAACACGATTTGGATATTTAGGATCCTCAAAACCGAGGGGTTGCTTAACATACACTTCCTCATCTATGAAACCATTTAAAAGGCACTTTTAACATCCATCCGAAATAATTTAAAACCTTTTGATGCAGCAAATGCAAGCGAGAATCACGAATGGCTTCTAGTCTAGCAACAGAGCAAATGTCTCATCAAAATCTAACCCCTCAACTTGGTCAAACCCACAGCTACCAATCTGCCTTATTTCTAACCACGTAACCATCCTCACCTTGTTTATTCTTAAACACCCAACGGGTTCCTATAACATTATGACCACTAGGAGGTTCTACTAGGTTCCAAACTTTGTTTCTTTCAAAATTCTCTAACTCCTCATGCATGGCATTTACCCAAACTAGAATCGGATAAAGCATGTGATATATCGCGGGTTCAAAAGAAGCAACAAAAGCCGAATGAGAGTAGAGATTTGGATCATTATACCGAGCGAGTGACTCGCTCATGTAGATTACCTATTATCTGCTTCGGAGGATCTTTGTCTCTGAATGCGAAGTGGGCGCCGGGTGAGATGTCGTTTCTTCGACTTCCGCAGTATCGCTGATGATGATGATGCAACAGAGCCTCAATCGAAGGTGAAGTAGACGTAGCAGTTCTTGTATCAATATGGGCGCTTGCAGAAGCAGATGAGGGAATGACATTAGCTTCGTCCTCATCTTCCTCCACAAAATACTCTCTCACACCAAATCATCTCAGCAATTGATCTAGCTCTGGGCTAGTCTCATCAAAAGTGACATTACAAGTCTCTGAATAATGTTAGTCTCGAGATTAAAAACTCGAAAACCCTCGAATGAGCAGGATAACCCAAAAATACCCCATCAAAAGTTCTTGATTCAAATTTATCTAAATTGCTGTCTTAAGAATAAAACATTTTGATCCAAAAACTCAAAATGCGAAGCAGAGGGTTTTCTACCAAAACGAAGCTCATAAGGAGTCTTGCCTAAAGAAGGTCTCAAAAGACACGATTGGCAATATGGCAAGCGATAGCAATAGCTTCGCCCAAAATCTCCTAGGTGTGCTATACTCATCTAGCATCGTCCTAGCCATTTCGACCAAGGTCCTATTCTTCCTTTCCACCACGCCATTTTGTTGAGGGACGTGTGGAGAGGAGAACTGATGCTCAATACCACGCTCAGCACAAAAAGAAGCAAAAGAAGCATTTTTGAACTCCGTGCCATTATCACTGCGAATCGCTCTCAAAGCACCAGGAAGCTCAGAAGCCAAACGAAGAACAAGGTCATGAAAATAACCAAAAGCTTCATCTTTTGAAGTAAGAAAGAACACCCAAGTATATCTAGAAAGATCATCGACTATGACAAGAATATACCATTTTCCACCGATCGATCGGGACTCTAGCGGACCAACAGATCCATATGAAGCAACCGTCACCGTCTACCATAACCATAGTCACGAGAAGGGTGTGAGGCGGCAACTTGTTTGCCATGCCTACATGAGGCGCACATACTGACATCCTTGATGACTTTGAGTTTGGGCAAACCTCTCATGAGATCAAGGTTGCTAACTCGTGTCGATGATCAAAACCAATGTGCCCCAAACGTCGATGCCAAAGCCGAAAATCGAAAGAAGATGTAAGCAAACATTTAAGAGATCCAAGAAGAGTTTACAAAATCACTCCAAAAATTCTACCAACTCTAGAGATTCCAAACACAAGCTCACCAAGAGAATCAAGCACACGACAAGCATTTTTCTTAAAAACAGTCTCATAACCATCATCAAGAAGTCGAGAAAGAAAGGAGATTATACCTAAGCTTGTCCACAAGAGCGACATCCTTTAGAATGAATTTGTTGTTTACCCTAATTGATCCTGTTCCTTCAATTCGCCCTTGTGTATCATCTCCAAAGGTGATGAAGTCATCACCGTTGCTCGCGTGAAAGAGGTGAACCATTTTGAGTTCGGTCATGTGGCGTGAACATCCGAGTCAACGAACCACGTGTTCTTCCCTTTCCGCGGTAATCCTAAAAATCAAGGAGCAAAAGAACGATGTGTCTCAATCTCGGGATTAGATAAACAAGATTTAGGAATCCAAGATCGAGACACACGCCTCGCAAGGAGTATACAAACCGAAGTACTATCCTTGATTTCATTTAACATTTGGTTATGAGCAATGTTCAAATTAAAATGAGACTTGAATCTGTCCATGGGCGGTCGGACGGCTTTGTCTTTGGTCGTCGACCGGTGACCAAAACGTCGACCGGTGAGCACCGGTGTCGGACCGCCAAATCGATACACATTAGAATTAGGATGTCTAGAAACATAATGATTTGCATGAGATAAAAATCCTAATCCAGTTTATTCTTTTCGGTGTTACCATGTCTCATAGAAGCTCTAGGTTGCATGAATGAAATTCTATCAAAATTTTTCCTATCATTTTTCAACCTCACGCCAACATTCAATCAAATGTCCACCTTTTTGCAATAAGTGCAATGGTACTTGGTACCACTAGAAGAAGCACCATTTGAATTAATACAAGGTTGGGCAAAACCTGCAGATTTAAAAGATGTTTTTGCGAGTTGGGTTTTGAATTCAATTAAACCCTTTTCCAAGACTTGAATGACTTTTGGGTTTGAATTGTCTTGAAAAGAATTGAATCCTAAACCTTGCTTCTTATAAGGAGTTTTAGACTTGTCAAGAATCATGTTTAATTGTTTCTTACCTTTAGAAAATTTCTCTAATGTATCATGAAGGTAAGCATTTTCTTTTCTCAAGTTGACACAAGAATCACAAGTTTTATCCATAGATTTTTCCTTATACAAAGCAATTTCAAGCTTAAGAGTGGAACATGAAGCACAAGTAGTATTTTCAATATTGTCCTTAAGCTTAGCATATTTGACTCTAGCGACTTCTAAGATATCTTTGATTTCACGTTCTTTTCTAAGCATGAAGTGCAAGGGCTAGAATCAAAACATCAAAAGCAATCAATTTACTAGATTCTAAACATTTTTCACAAGGAGCACTTTTAATTTCATTTAGTTCAGATTTAGCATTCTCAAGTTGTTGTACACAAATATTATGAGCAGATTGTAACTTGGTAATTTGAATGCATAGCATGACAAGATAAACATTCATCGAGTTCAAGAATCTTAGCAGTTTTAAGCTCTACTTTCAGGTTTGCTAATTTTGACTCTAATTTCTTATTTTTGTCATAACAAATTCAAGCGCTTCATCTTGACTAAGCAATTGCTCAACTATAGAATCATATTTAGCGAAAGCTCATCATAAGTAAAAGATACCTCATTATCATCAATGTCCTCCGTGTCGACCATGAAGCACATGCCGCTGAAGTCTTTGGCCTTCCTTTCTTTTTACCTTGAGGATCTCCTCCTCCTTGTCCTCCTCACTCCCGGTATCCACATCGCTCAAGGATTGATCCTCAAAGCGGCAAGGACCCGGTGAGCGACCTTCACAAGCTTATTTGCCTCATACCTTGATTTGTTGAAAGGAGGCTTCTTCCAAGTCGCTTTCCTTCCTTATGATTGCTCTTACCTTTCAACTTGGGGCAATTTGCTTGATATGATTGAGCTCACCACATTCATAGCATGTTACCGGACCACCTCTCTTTTGTTTCTCACATTATTGTAGGCCGTGTGAATTTCTTAGCTAGAAGAGCTAACTCTTTTGAGAATACTTTCAAGCTCCTCTTCATGAATAGCGGATAAACAAGCAAATGAAAATCCGAAGAAGATTCACAAGAGTCATCAAAACCTTTTGAGAGGATCTGCTACCAAAGCTAAATTATCTTTCTTAGGATGATCAACTCTTTTAATTTCATGAGTCTTGAGTTTACTATAAAGCAATTCTAAAGTAAGACTTGAAAGATCAACATTTTCTTCTATAGCGGTAGCTTTCATCTCCCACTCCTTGGTGTTGATTGCAAACAAGAGATGGGTGGCATTTTCAGATTGAGAATATTCAATATCAACGACTTTCATTTGATTAATTACTTTATTAAAGCGATGAAAATGTCATCGATGCTCTCTCGGGACGCATCTCGAATTTATTGTACTCACGCTTGTAAACAGCTTGGCGCACCTTTTTGATTTGGGACGAACCTCATGATATGTTTCGAGAGTGTTCCAAATTTCATCTTGTGATTGAAAGATTGCAAATTCTATCATATTCTTGTCTACCAAGTGCACCATATAAAAGATTCTTAGCCTTATTGTTGTTAGCCAAAAGAATTGCGAAGCGTGTAGCAATTTCAGAATAACCAATGGCTCTAACAACATCCCAAATAGCTTGTCCTCGCTCTCAAGAAAGACGCGCATACGATTCTTCCAATAGGCATAGTCGTGCCCATCGAAGATATGCGGTTTAGTAGAAAACTTATCCATCGCCAAAGTTCGGTGACCGGTTAAGATCAAGATTGAACTAACAGGCTCGATACCACTTGTTGGACCGTAAAGGCGACTAGAGGGGGTGAATAGGAGCACGCTCACTTTTTCACAAATTATGAACTCAATACAATTTCACTCCGGAGCTATTAGAAAGCTATGAAGATCAATATACCAAGACAAATGGAAGACTAGTATTGAATCCAATAAAACCCTAAGCAATGCGACAATAATCAACAAGAATTAAAGCAATACAAATCTTGGCGGTCGACCATTGTAGTGAACCTGGACCGATTTCGGGCGGTCGGACCGCTATTATCTTCGGGCGGTCGAACCGCTCCAAAATCGGTCGGACCGGTGGTGATCGGCGGTCGGACCGGCGATCTCGAAATCGATCTGAAACAAGAAATCAGCCGATGACGAAGTTGCAATTAGGTCTAACTTTTGATTCTCAACTCCAAACTTCACGAAACTTTGCACACACCTTCTCTATGCTATTGAGGACCTATTCCAATCGAATATTATGATAATTCTTGGAGCGATCTTGAGCAATTGCCAATTGATTAACGAAGGTCTAAAACCGGGCAAGAACGAAAACTTGATCCTAAAGCTTGTTCGTGAGAGATTGATGATCAAGATGATGCTAGATAGATTCACACATATCACAGCAAGCTAATTCACGTGAAAGAATCAATCACAAACTCATGGATCAAAGAAAGCCCTAAAACACGAAATTGAAAGCAAGAACGAAAAGAGACTTATCTCAAGCAAACCTTGCATAGATTGATTTCGTGATTGTTGCTGGATTACATCCACACCATCATGGATCAGTGGATAATCAAGGATCACGAAATTCACCACAAACCATCAAGAGCCCTAGCCTCCACCTCAACTCCCCTAAAGACAATTAGGGTTTTGAAACATAAAAAGGCGAGAGGGAGAGGTGCAGCCACCATCTCCTCCTATTTATAGTGGAGGCCTAAAACTCTTAGGGTTTGACTTAATTGGGCTCCCGTTAAGGCCCACTAACAAACGGGTCACACACGCACGCTTCGCAAAGCGCCGTCTTTAACCTTTTGACCTAAAACGCTTCACCATGCATCATGGATTCGCCAATAGGTCACCCTTGTCCATCTTGTGTCACGCTTGAGTCGTTGACCTCACCCGCATCGCCGATCGCTCGACCTCAACTCTTCACGTCTAGTCCCGATTCTCCTTGCCGCTGACCGTCGTTGACCACCAAGCTACCCGCACAACCACGCATAAGAAAACACGATTCGGGAACAAGTTCTTCACAACTTGACCCATGTTAGTCAAAACATGCATCATGCAAATCATATGCCATGAAACCAATGACTTTGATCTAACAAAACAACATCGCCACGGTTGGCCGACGTTCAAGTAATTCTGGGCCGACCGCTCCAGTGAGCGGTCGGACGCTTCATGGCGGGCGGACCGCTCCTCGTGAGCCGTCGGACCGCCTTAGACTTAGCCAAATTCAAGCTCCCAAAACCGAAACCTTCGGAAACTTAAACCAATAGAACTTTTCACCGAGACTCCAAAATCATGAGACCAAGTGCATTGGGATCCCTCACTTGCCTACAACACCTATTTTTGGCCCACTCATTTTGACCACTTTGGTCATCACCGTCCGACCGCCCCACATGGCCGGTCCGACCGATTGGGACCGGTCGGACCGCGGTGCAAAGACCGGTCGGATCGCCTCGTCCGTAATACACAGTAGCTTTGTCGAAAACGCTGAAACGACAAACCGTAAACGCCATTGCCAATTGTCACATCATCCTAAGATCTGGAGCATATCCCCATGAAATCCACACCTCCAAACCCTAGAAAAATGAGAAGGAATGCCAAATGAGTGCTTGAAGGGTTTTCCATCTCCCCCCTTCCTATTTATACTAGAGAGCTAGGGTTTCACTTTTGGGGTCACTTACACATGGGACCCACACACATAACTATTGAAGCAATCGCTTTGCTTCACCACGTGTAGGTTGATCGGGGTTCTCATTGCATCGCCAAGCCTCTCTTGTCCGAATCCCATCGGAACCTCCCGAGACTCTCGCACCGATATCCGCACCGCTGATCCAACCAAATTGCCCGAACCACCGTTCGATCCATCTTGCCCATCTCGCACCATGCTTGAGTCACACAACCTCACCCGTATCCATGATCGTTACGACCTCGGCTCTCCAAGCATAGTCCCGATCCACTCACCGCTGACGTCGTTGACTGCGCAAGCCACCGCACAAGACAATAGACAAACAAACCGTTTCCGGGAACAAGTTCTTCACAACTTGACCCACGTTAGCTCCGCAATGCAATATACATCAATAAAGAATTGAAGTTCATACAATAAACACAATCAAAATCAACTCAATGCACACTTGGCTAAACTCCAAGCCATTGCCGGCCCGATCGCCATTGGCCGGTCCGACCGATTCGAGCCGGCGGACCGCCCGCAACGGCGGTCGGACCGGTCAAAAAGACTTAGCCAAAAATCAAGCGTGAAGTTCCGAAACCTTCTGGAAATTTCAAACGAATAGAACTTTTGACTGGGAGCTCCAAAAATGATGGGACCACATCCAGGAGACTCCCCTCACTTGCCTACACAACCTATTTTTGGCCCAGCTCCAAAAACCTAAACTCACTTTGGCGGTCGGACCGGCCACCATGGCCGGTCGGACTCCTCCACGGGCGGTCTGACCGCCCAACACCACCGGTCAGACCGCCTGTGGTCTGACAGCCCTGGAGCAAACCCGAAAACGCGAGATTTTGCAAACCAACAACGCCATTGCCAATTGACTCATCATCCTGAGATCGTGCACATATCCTCACGATATCCACAATCTCCCCCTTGATGAACACATTGGCAATTTTCAAGAAAATGTGGTTTTTCGAAATGAAAAGTAAAAACTTCGTCGTTTTCGCATAAAGGCACAACTTGGTCCATAAGCAAGAAAAAGCCTAGGAACCGACCAAGCTGGCTTCAGAATAGTATAAGCAAGTGAGATAAGGCAATGAAAGCACCAAATGATTCAATTTCCAGAAAGTAGCCAAAAATCTCACTTAGGTCCAAATGAAAGATAATTTTTCTATTTGACCTTTGATCACTGTGAGTCTTCTTCAAATGCAAATGAAATCAGGAAAAGGCAATAGAACCATAAGACTCAACTCACTATGATCACAAATTTTTAAAAGGTTCAATTTTTTATTTTATGAAGTTCTTATATATTAAACCTTAAGTATGAAACCAAAAGCTCCAACAGCATTTTCTTCACAATCTTTCTCCCCCTTTGAAAATGAATTCATCAAGATGCATGAAAAAGAAAGAGCATGAAGGAATGACTTTATTTTTGAACTTTAGTAAAAAGGAGCCATGACCATTATACAAGAAGACAGTACAAGTATTATACCAAGCCATATAAAGAGAAGACGCTATATTCAATCATGGCAAAACATGTACTGCAAAACTAAAACCAAGATAGCAGCAATCTGAGATTAACAGAATTAAAATCATGAAAGGTTGCTCAATATCATAGATTCACTCAAAGCAACCAAAAATGAGTCAAGCCATGTCTATAAGTAAAACGAGACTCAAAACAAGAATTGAGGCAATTTGAGCATTAAGAGAATTCTTTTGAAGCAAAGCTCAAGCACTTAGCCCTTTTTGGGCAATTTTTCTTTTTCTCCCTTTTTTTTACTGTGCTAGATCTCAAGCCTTGCCGCGACCATCTCAAGCGATAAGCTTAAAAGAATGATCTAGGTCATCCAAAACTCCCCCTGAGTTCATGCCTAGTGCAATGGCAAGCCGTCTCATGAGAAAGGATTGGTGAGATCAGTTTTTTCGCACAGAAAATCTCATTTTTCATTTGCTTGACTTAGTAAGATAAAAAGCTCATTTTTCGTCTCAAAATAAGTTCAAGACTCAATTCAACCTGTAAGACATGGCAAGAATCATAAGAGGATCACTAGAGCAAAACTAGTCACAAGATACAACAAGACATGATTTGATTCAATTTGCTCACAGATATAAAGCTAGCAAGGCAAAAGCTAAGCCACACACGAAGAGCCATAAAAGAAGTCTAGCAGACTATCACTTGATATGACAAGGTATAGAAGATGAAATCAAGTCATACAAGGATAATAATCAAAGCTCCACTAATTTTATTATACAATGCAAGACAAATGAATTGAAACATGCATTATGATACAATGAATGCAAAAAGAGCAACTTTCCCCTCAAAACAGCCCAATAGGACTAATAACCCCTAACTCTCCCCGCAAAGCAGCAAAACGAGAAGAATCAAGAGCTTTAGTGAAAATATCTGCAAGTTGTTGCTCAGACTCTACAAAGTGAAGCACAACATCACCTTTCTCAACATGGTCTCTCAGAAAATGAAATCGAATATCAATGTGTTTAGTCCTGGAATGTTGCACTTGGTTTTTGGCAATATTAATTGCAGAAGTGTTGTCACAGAAAAGAGGAACACTTCCCAAAGATAACCCATAGTCCCGCGTGGATAAAATCCAGAGAACACGAGAGCGACCAGCGGCGGCGCTACATACTCGGCCTCGGTAGATCGTACAATGTAAGACTTCTAGAAGACCAAGAAACAAGAGATGTGCCCAAGAAATGACAAGTGCGTAAGTACTCTTCCTATCCACTCTACATCCGTCGAAATCAGCATCAGAAAATGCTCGAATTGAAAGAGCCGAAGAAGAAGAATACCAGAGTCCAAAGTCAAGCGTATCTTGAAGATACCTGAAGATGCGGCGTCTTGACGATGATGAAGCACGAGGAAGCTCAGCGAGCGCACGGACATACGGCGGGTGTATGTCCGCCTCGACGCCGTAAGATAGAGGAGGAGCCAATCATCTGCGGTACTCATACGGTCCACGGACTCTCCATCCTCATCGTGGTCCAAAGACGGTGGTTGTAGCAATAGGAGTAGACATTGGCCTCTGCTTCCCATATTGAAGCGCCCAAGAAGGTCCTTTGTATACTTACTCGTGAGCGAAGGTGCCTTCTTTCGGTTGCTTGATTTGAAGACCAAGGAAGAATGTCGACTCTCCCATCATGCTCATCTCAAACTCACCGCTCATCGAATCAAAATCTAGACACCAAAGCATGAGAAGAACCACCAAAATAATATCTTCCACATAAATCAACCAACAAGAAATCAACGCCATGCACGAGAGTGAATAAGGTTTTATCAACCATTCCCATTTTGAAATCATTTTCAAGCAAGAAACTCTTAAGCCTGTCATACCAAGCTCTAGGAGCTTGTTTCAATCCATACAGGGCTTTAGAGAGTTTAAAAACATGATTTGGGAATTTTTGATTTTCAAAACCAGGAGGTTGCTTGACAAAGACCTCTTCTTCTATGAAACCATTCAAGAAAGTACTTTTAACATCCATTTGAAAAAGCTTGAAACCCTTGGATGTTGCAAATGCTAAAAGAATACGAATGGCTTCCAATCTAGCTACAGGAGCAAATGTCTCTTCAAAGTCTAAGCCCTCTACCTGGGAATAACCTTGAGCTACAAGTCTAGCCTTATTGCGAACAACCAATCCAACCTCACTTTGCTTATTTTTAAAAACCCATTTTGTTCCAATAACATGAGAATCAGAAGGTCGCTCAACCAAAAACCAGACTTTGTTTCTTTCGAAATTTTCAAGCTCTTCATGCATGGCATTGACCCAAGAGGCATCAGATAAAGCATGGGTGATATCTCGGGGTTCAAAAGAAGCGACAAAAGCGTAATGTGCATGAGAATCGGAGAAATAAACACGAGCGAGTGACTCGCTCTTGAAGATCCCCAATCATCCGCTCGGTGGATGTTGTCATTTGATCTGAAGAGGTGCTCTGGTGCGTATGGCCTCTACCTCATGAGTTGTGGAGGTAGGAACAGAGCCACTCAGATCGTCGGTGGGGATAGGAGAAGGCTGCTCAGCTGACACTGAAGTAGTAGTAGCAGGCTCTCCAACCCTCTCAGAGGTAGCTTGAGGATGGTTTGGTTCTTCATCCTCAGAGTCATCATCGACGAAGATGCTTCCTTGAATTTCAGGAACCTGTGTACCTGAAGCATCGGATCTAGTACCAGGACTAGCCCCATCAAAAGTGACTTCGTAAGTCTCAACAATTTTGTTAGTATCAACATTAAAAACACGATAGCCACGAGAATGAGCAGGATATCCAAGAAATATGCCATCAAAACATCTAGACTCAAATTTATCAAGATTGCCATGTTTAAGAATGAAGCACTTGCAACCAAAAATCTTGAAATGAGAGACTTTGGGAGAATGACTAAATCTAAGCTCATAAGAAGTCTTTCCAACCACAGATCTTAAGAAAACCCTATTGGAGATATAACAAGCGAGAGAGATCGCCTCATTAAAATCTCCTAGGAGTAGAATGCTCATCTAGCATGGTCCGAGCCATCTCTACAAGGGTTCCGTTCTTCCTTTCTACAACACCATTCTGTTGAGGAACTCTAGGAGAAGAAAGCGATGCTCAATTCCCTATCGGTCACGTAAGGTAGAAAAGAAGAATTCTTGAACTCTGTCCCATTGTCACTCCTAATGGCTCTCAAAGCTCCGGTATATCAACAGAATTCTAAGGACCAAATCTCTAAAGAATCCAAATGCTTCGTCCTTAGAAGCAAGAAAATAAACCCATGAATACAGAGTAATCATCCACAACTACCAAAGACATACCATTTCCCACCACCGATGAACTCTAGAAGGACCAAGCTGTATCTAAGTGAAGAAGTTGTCCTGGTACATCACTCATTATCAAAGTAAGAGGTGGGTGGGAAGCAGACACCATCTTACCATGTCTACAAGGTGAGCACACAAGATCTCTAACAGCCTTCAGCCTAGGCAAACCTCTAATCAAGTCCTTGCAACCGACTCTAGACAAATGATCAAAACCTATATGCCCAAGTCTACGATGCCACAAAACAAGGTCATGAGAATCGAGGCTACAAGACACCTAGGACTGAAATCAAGAAATCTTGAAATTTGTACAGAAGATCTTCTCAAATCTGGAGATCTCAAAAACAAGCTCACCCGAGGAATCTAGAACTCTACACTCACCTCTCTTAAACCTCACTTCTAGACCCTCCTCAAGCAGCTGAGAAACAGATAGAAGATTACACCTCAGCTTACTTACCAAAGCGACGTCTTTTAGCATGAACTTGTCGTTGACGCGCACAGTGCCCTTTGCAGTCACGGTCCGTGAGAAGCATCCCCAAATGTAATCAATTCGTTGTCGGATGCACGTGAGGAGGAGAACCATCTAGAATCTCCGGTCATATGTCGAGAACACCCGAGTCAACAAGCCATATGTCCTCCTTCCTCGCACGACGGACCTAAAAGCACAATCGAAAACATCCGTGCCTCGATCTCAAGTTAGTGATAAATGATCGAGGAATCCAGTACTGAGAAGCACGATGTCTGGGAACAGCAGCAGAAATAGCAGAAACATGATTAGGAGTAAAATCATAAGGATGCACATGAGAACCACCTAGACCTCTCCGAAACGATCTACCAAAAGATCGATACTCCCCCTGTCTAGGTGCTACCCGTAGTCTCTCCTCACGATGTCCTAATCCAACACGCTGCCTAGACCCACCAAAAGAGTCTATAAAGTTCTCTACAAATCTAGGCCTATGTGTGGTGCGATAAACAGGCTACCTAGCTCTAGAGACTACAGCTGGAGAAGGGACTCCTCTAATGGATCTTAGGACGCTCATCCTCTCTTTTCTCTCAAGTTTTGCTCTCCTAAGCGTAACTCAACAGATGGCCTTCTTTCTTGCAGAAGGTGCAATGGTACTGGACCTTTTGAGAGGTCTGTACAGAATGAGTGAAAGCACCTTTCTTGCCAGAAAGAGTTTGAGCAAAACCAGCGGATTTGAAAACAACCCCGGATGGCTTAGGAGGCTCTAGCTCAAACAAACCATTCTTCACAACTCTAGCAATCCTAGGTGGGTTTTTCTTGGAATGCTCTAGGGGATTGAAACCTAGACCACTATTTTTCACGCTCACCTTGGATTGATCAAGAATCATGTTGAGTTTCTTTTTCCCACTTGAGAACTTCTCAAGAGTCACCTTGAGGTAATCATTCTCTTTCATTAAACCCTCACATCTCGTGCTCTTGCTAGACTTGATTACCTCATTGCTCTTACTCTTAAGAAGGGCCACTTCCACTTTGAAGGCCTCACAAGACACACAATATGATTCTCTAATCCTATTCAACTGCTCCTTAAATTTGACTCTAAATGCCTCTTGAATCTGATTGATCATGGTTTCAACTTCAGCATTTAAAGCACAAGAGTTAGAATCAATAACTTTCTTAGAAGCAGTAAAAGACATGGATCTTTCAATTTTAGCCTTTTCTTCAAGGGTCTTGTTTAAGGCTTCAATCTCAATTGTAAGCTTGGGATAATTTTCACAAGATGCAACTCTAGAGTAAACTAGCATTTCTTTCATCTCTTGCATCTTAATTTTATTATTCTTACAATGAGAGCATGTGTGACTAGCATCAAATTTTTGCAATTCTTTTAAGGAGCTATCCAGTTTTAATTCAAGCAAAGCACAATTTGAGCAAGTTAAAGGGATAGCTTCCATGGCAGTCACATCAAGTGAAATGGCATCTAAGCAAGCAGAACTAGACTTGAGAGATTCTAGTTCATCGAGAGCATCTTTAAGTTGATTAGTGACAGAGGAATGAGCAGATTTCAAGCTTGTCAAGTCATTAAGCAAGCTAGTGCAGATTCACAAAATCATCGAGATTAATAGATTTAAGCCTAACAACTTCTAGGTTCAAATTATCAATCATAATATCACCTTCTTAATCATTTTTACTTGCTTATGCAATTTCTGTTCAGCAAGCACCAACGCCCTTTTCATGTCAGCAATAGAGGGCATACCTCATCAGGATCACTAAAAGGATCCTCATCGTTGGAGGAGTCGCTGTCGTGGCCGTTCTTGGCCATGAAACACATGCCGGGTGAAGTCATGCGCCTTCTTCTTACCACGAGTCACTCTCGTAGTCCTCCGCTTCGAGTCCACATCGCTCATATTGACATTCTCTAGAGCGGCAGGACCCTACCGACAAACTTGCGATAGTTTGTCTTCTTGGGTTTAGCATCCTCTCCGGGATGTGTTCGTGTCTCCTTCTCCTCCTTGCCCTTTAGCTTGGGGCACCTGGAGCGAATGTGGTTTGGCTCACCACATTCGAAGCACGTGATAGGTCCACTTCTCCTCCTATTCCTCACTTTGTTATACGCTCTTGTGAATTTGGTGGAAAGGAGGGCTAAGTCATCCTCGGCGATTTCTCTAGTTGCTCATCACTTAAAGAATGTAAAGCGATAATGAAAAACCGGATGAGCTACAATCAAGAGACTCAAGAACAACCCTTGGATTTGTCGACCACTAATGCCATCGACTCTGTCTTGGGAGAGGCGAGATAAAATCAATCTCATGCGTCTTCAACCTCGAGTAAAGCTTATCCATGGTAAGCTCACTCATGATGATGTTGTCATTGATGGAAGTGATCTTCATTCCCAGACCTTCACATCAAGAGCACCCGAAAGTGGCGTGCATTTTCGGATTCGAAAATATCAAGTCAACAAATACGAAGATCATGAAGAATCTTAGAGAATCTTCCCACACTCATCCAAAGACTCACGGGCCTTTGCTCAATCTTTGAGTATACTTTCTTGAGTGGTTCTGTCTCACTTCCTTGATCGCATGGACCCTTCATGATAGTCACAAAGAGTCCGCCAGATCTCGTGAGCGCGACCGCAAGTGAGCAACACGCTCAAACTCGGATCGACTAAGGCCTTGGATCAAATAATTCGAGCCTTCTTTGTTGGCCTCCACATCCGGAGTGATCATATCGTCATCGGTGGCACGACATAAGGATTTTTCACCTTTAGCCAAATAGCGTGCCCTTGAGCCTCGATATATGCTTGCATACGAGCCTTCAAGTATGCAAAGTCAACTCCCTCAAAAATGTGTGGCTTGGTTGAGTACTTGTCAGTCGCCATGGCTCCAAAGACCGGTTAAGATCTATGAGAAGAGCTAACCGGCTCTGATACCACTTGTAGGACCGAAAAGGCGACTACGGGGGTGAATAGGTGCTTTCACAACTTTCTCGCCTAAATCAAATTCAATACGAACTTTACTCCTTTAGCTATGGAAGCTAAGAAGATCAGTAAGCACACAGCGGAAGCCTTGTGCTGAATTCGACAAACCCCAACAACCACACGACACAAAAGTGGAGACTAAATCTCAAAGGGTTGATCTGGGCACAGGCGGTCTGACCGGCTACCAAGGGCGGTCTGACCGACGTTCAACCAGCGGTCTGACCGGCAACTAACCGGCGGTCGGACCGGTGGATAGCGGTTCGACCCGGCAGAACAGCGGTCTGAATATACGGGCGGTCGGACCGCCGTTGAAACACCGGTCGGACCGGTAGAGTCCAGTACTGAAAAATCAACCCAAATCCAAAACGAAATTTGATCCAACTTTTGATTCAACCAATGAAACTTGACCAAATTTCGAGCACACCTCCCTAGTGATATTGGAGACCTATTTCTAGCGACGATCCTTCAGATCCACTTCGCAGAATCGATCTCTCAAGGATTTAACACGGAAGGCACAAACCCTAGAAATGTGAAAATCTTTGATTCAAGACTTGCTTGTGGGGATTGATGGTCTAGATGATTCTAGGAGTATTCCCACACATCAAAGCAAGACAAAATGGGTCAAGAGACCAACCATAAAACCCTTGAATCAAGGAAGCACCAAACTCATCCAAAAAGAGAGAAGAACACAAAGGGAGCAATTGATCTTTACAAGATAGTTTGATCACACTAGATGCTTACAAAGCCTCTCCAACAAGGAGGGCAAGAGCTCACACAAGGAGCACACTCCAAACTCTCCAAACCCTAGTTCTCCTCTCCTCTCCTCCAAACCCTAGAAAAATGATAAGGAATGCCAAATGAGTGCTTGAAGGGTTTTCCATCTCCCCCCTTCCTATTTATACTAGAGAGCTAGGGTTTCACTTTTGGGGTCACTTACACATGGGACCCACACACACATAACTATTGAAGCAATCGCCTGCTTCACCACGTGTAGGTTGATCAGCGGTTCTCATCGCATCGCCAAGCCTCTCTTGTCCGAATCCCATCGGAACCTCCAAGAGACTCGCACCGATATCTGCACCGCCTGATCCAACCAGCTGTTCCGAACCACCCGTTCGATCCATCTTGCCCATCCCGCACCATGCTTGAGTCACACAACCTCACCCGGTATCCATGATCGTTCTGGACCTCAGCTCTCCAAGCGTAGTCCCGATCCACTCACCGTTGACGTCGTTGAACTGCAAGCCACCTGCACAGCAATAGACAAACAAACCGTTTCCGGGAACAAGTTCTTCACAACTTGACCCACGTTAGCTCCGCAATGCAATATACATCAATAAAGCATTGAAGTTCATACAATAAACACAATCAAAATCAACTCAATGCACACTTGGCTAAACTCCAAGCTATTGCGGGTCCGATCGCCTTACAGGGCGGTCAAACCGATTCGGTCGATCGGACCGCCGCTTAACGGGCGGTCGGACCGGTCAAAAAGACTTAGCCAAAAATCAAGCGTGAAATTCCGAAACCTTCTGGAAATTTCAAACGAATAGAACTTTTGACTGGGAGCTCCAAAAATGATGGGACCACATCCAGGAGACTCCCCTCACTTGCCTACACAACCTATTTTTGGCCCAGCTCCAAAAACCTAAACTCACTTTGGCGGTCGGACTGGCCACCATGGCCGGTCGGACTCCTCCACGGGCGGTCTGACCGCCCAACACCACCGGTCAGACCGCCTGTGGTCTGACAGCCCTGGAGCAAACATGAAAACGCGAGATTTTGCAAACCAACAACGCCATTGCCAATTGACTCATCATCCTGAGATCGTGCACATATCCTCACGATATCCACAGAGTGGTTCTGGTCAAAACCAAGTGGGTGGTCAAAATCGAGAGGCTGGTCGAAATCGAGTAGTTCTGGTCGAAACCGAGTGGGTGGTTGAAATCAAGGGGGTCTAGTTAAAACCGAGTGGTTCTGGTCCAAACCGAGTGGGTGGTCGAAACCGAGGGGTTCTATTCGAAACTGAGGGGTCTAGTTGAAAATCCAGAGAATTCAAATGACAACATGATGCATCAAAAGTAGGATGTGAGCCAACACTGCAACTTTACACAGCAATGTTACCCAACGAGGCAGCTTTGCGCAGCGATGTGATAACTCTACCTCCCTAGTTTTTTAGGACGACGTGACCCGACGGGACGCAGCGCTACCACACGATTGCTCCTCGGTGTTGGAAATATGCCCTAGAGGCAATCATAAAGATGATTATATTTCATTATATTCATAACATTGGATAATATGTTATCTTGTTCATAGAATAATATCAATAATATTTATTATCAACTATGAGACTTGATTGTGAAACTCTATATTTCTGCGATGATTATTCTTAAACGTTCCCTGGTCGGAAACATATGAGAGCACATATGAATAGATTAGCATATGTATTGGTTGATGACTATGTTTCACAAGTCATGGATATGGAGATATCAAACTAATAATATGGACACATGTTAGAGAACATGGTATTGGAAAAGACCCACCTTGAGACACTGTTGAGATTGTTATGATTCTTTGTATCATTAGTTGGTCTGTGAACAGTGCTTGGCCGGCCTGTTTGCTGTGCGGCCTGCGGCCCACTTCGGCCAGGCCCTTTAAGGCCCAACCACAGGCGGGGTTGGAGCAGCGCTAGCCGTTTGGCTGCTCGCTCGCCCGAGCCGGTGGCGACGGCGGAGGTGGCCGGCGACGGCGGGGAAGGGCACCGGGAGCACCACAGAGGTGGGATGAACCCATTTTGGGGATTTGCTGGGGCGGAGGAGGTGCGGAGGTGGGGCGGCGACAGCAATGGCGCACGCCTGGAGTAGGGGAAGAAGGTGGCGGCGAGGACGACGGGCGGAGGAGCATTAGTGAGTGGAGGGGATTCTAGGGGTGGCGGTGGGGTGGCCTGAGGCGCACCGAGGCGGCATGGCGACGGTGGCCGTGGAGGTGGCGGCGGTGGAGCTCGTTGCCGGCGAGCTCCGGTGAGGGAGGAGGTGGGGCAAGGTGGGGGAAAGTTTGGCGGCGGTGAGGTGGAGCCTTTGCCAGAGGTGGGAGGGAAGGGGAGGAGGGGAGGCAGCAAATTTTACTGAAGAACTCGTCAGGGAAGAAAAGAAGGCTGCGGCGGTTTCTTTAAATTGGCCGGCGCCGGGAGAGGAGGGGGTTAGGGGGAGGTGTTGGAGGTTGGGATGAGGAGGAGAGCTAGCCCTGGGTGTGGCTTTTATAGCCCGGGGAGGCGGTGGGAGCAGTTGCGGTGACATGGCGGTGGAGAAGCTGCTGGGCGGCGCCGAGAGAGGGAGATGGCGGCAGGGGTGGAGCCAGGTGGAGGCGGTGAAGGTGGAGGAAGGCGCTGGAGCTGTGAGGTGGCGCGGGAGGTGGCGGCTGACGACAGCGTGGGAGGCGGTGATGGCGTCGGTCGGATGACGCAGAGATGGAAGAAAGAAGAACGGAGAAGAAGGAGCGAAGGCGCTAGGAGAGGAAGGCATTTCCCGCTGAGAGAAAGCGCATTTCCGAAAATGGAAAGCGGATTTTTGGCGGAAGTTTCCAAAAACGGAAAGATTTCAAATTTAAACCAAAAGACTCAAAATTTTTCAATTTTCTGCGCTATTTCAAAGACCATATAAATAAACCCAATAGAAAATTTGCAGAAGAATAATTAATTGTTATTTTTCATTGTGTTGCTATTTTAATTGGCGATAGGAGGTCCATGTGGCAAGCATCTGTTTGCTGCGCCCTTCTGTAGGCACCCCTTGGAATTGGAGTTTAGCTATGGGAATTAATATGTCAGAAAAAGATCGTCATGTTCTTTTAATACAAAAGAGAGACAAAAAAAAAAAATCTTCTCTGAAGAGAGAACAGCTGATCGACAGGATAGCAAATGAAATGAAATACCTTGTGCACACATTCTTATCCAAACACTCATGGCATGCACATGCTGTCTGGAACTTGATCGGGATGGCCTCCATTGCAAGATATTTAATCCATGTGACAATCTGATCTAATATTACCAAGACCATGATTGCCCCTTCGTCTCTTTCCCCAAACCAAGTCTTCTCTTGCATGGCTAGCGTCTTGCATCTTGGCACATTGACTGCGCCCATCCAATCGCAACAGTTTTTCTGAAACCGAAAGAGCATCAAAAGAACCAAGTATGTGTGTTTCCTTGTGCCATCTGTCGACTGCATTTCGCATCAAAGTACAAACACAGCTTACGATGTACGTGTGCATCTCCTGAACCAGCGGCTAGTCGCCCGAGCTTGTGGTGCTAATTTGAGCTCAGCCAAGATTACAGTGGTGACTTTGTGCTGCTAGTGCTAACATCGACAAATAGTCACGCAGAAAAAGGATATCAATGTCGTCGCGGTCCCCGCAGGTCCTGCTCACCGCTGGGCTTCCGTTCCCATAGTTGGCGATACTAACCGCTGGGCAACCCTGCGGTGGGCGGCGGAGGCGACACGGTGGTGCCAACGGCTACAGGATTGGGGGATGGGAATGGTTACCGATTATAGAAGGAATCAAGTTAGGGTTCAGAAAGAGAGTGAAAAAAGCATAAATATGACACATTTCGTAGCGGGAGAAGTCAACAGTAAGTTATATGTCTTTTGAATTATCAATGTATGAATGTTGGGCATCCCATGTCATCTCAAGTAAGAGGGGTAGATTACATGCTATTACTGCAAATAGAGAACAACTCATAATTAGCAAATTTATTTAGGTGGTAGAGTACATGTCATTGCTGTAAATATATTACATGACAGATTGATAGCAATTACGCATGTAACAGTTGTCACAGCGCAAACTAATGTACAGACCGAATAATTGTGCGACTGATACAATGTACATGCATTATTAAGTAAACACTTAACGCTTAAAACTGCAAGAACAAAAGTATTAAATACCGTAGCTGAGAAAGCGAATGATCAGAATTTGTTTAGCTAATCGGAATAAGAGCTTAATTAATAGGTAGGAAAAAAAAGCATAAATATGACACATTCCGTAGCGGGAGAAGGCATAAATATGACATACGACAAAATATGCATAGACAGCCCCAATAAAAAAAAAACATTTGATTTTCTCCGTTAATCTGCTGCTACAACATTCTTCTACTCATTGGAATTTTCTGTCTTTATATTACGGACAGCAAATGATTAGCCGGACACCAAGGTTGAGATCTCTACTCCACTTTCATTCATTAAAACCCATTCCTTTCTTTCTACACGACATTGGTTGTACCACGGCTTCTGTGCTGCCTCCCAAGCCCCATACTGCCGTTCAATTCATCCCCTCCCGAACAGCCTCGTATCCAGCGAACATACATCCCCTCCTCCATGGCCACATGTACACGCCACCCGCCCCTCCCCCTAACTAGCTATCCGCATCTCGATTCCCAAACATTCACAATGCAGCGCCGCCGGCAGTACGGCAGCTCCGGCGAGCTCGACGTGTTCGGAGCGACACGCTACTTCGATGGCCTCGCCGACCGTGCCACCGGTCCGGTCGCCGTCCGGGAGCCTGTTCAAGACCCGACGATCCAAGTGAAGATGATGCATGACAAGAAGATGGAAGAAAGCTACCATGTTCAGCTGGGAGTCAAGACGAGGAGCAAGCTCGCCGGCTTCTTCGGCTCGTTGGTGTCGCCGAAAGCAAGCTTCCGTAAGAAGCCTCCTCCTGCAGCAAGCACACCGGCCGCCGGCGAGCCGCCGAAGGTCTCCTCGTCGTCCTCGCGCGGGAGCAGTGATGTCACAGCTGCTGCTGCTTCTAGCATGCAAAGTTGTGGCCATGATTTGGGTGTGGTGATGGGGGATAGGAGGTTGCAGGGTGTTAGGGTTGTGAGGGGCAACGGTGACGAGGAGAGGTGGGTGGTGAGGTGCAGTGTTTGGGAGGAGTAGCACCATGAGAAGATGTTCGATGCAGCATCATGTGACGACCATCTAGATCTTGTAGGAGAAGAAGATGGTTGGGAGAGTGACTCTACCTCTGATCTATTCGAATTGGAATTCAAGATACGATCTTCCTAATTAATTACTAAATGATTGGATAATAATTGCTATTGATCGAGGCTAACTAAAGCAGAGCCCTATATGCATCATGTCGAGATTGTTGGGATCTTAATTTTGTACAAGATTTGGTAAGAGTTTGAGTCCGAGTCGTTTACGAGAACGAATCAGAGTAGGATACTCACGTTGAGTCCGTGTCTTAGTCGATGCATCTAAAAGTATATAAGCAGGGGGAGATAGCAGTCTTGAAGAGGTCAGAAGTTGAGAGAAGGCGTCAAGGAGTCAAGTTGAGTAGTCGTGAGTTCAGGAGTTGTGAGTTGAGTAGTCATGAGTTGAGTTGTCGTGGGAGTTGAGAAAAGCAATACAAAAGACAAAAGAAGACCAGTTGCTCCCGAAACTAATCGTGTGTTCTTCAGCATATTTTTGGTTTCAAGTACTGTTCATTGAGTACTGTTTCATTATTTCGAGCACATAGTCAGAAGGAGGTTCCGACTACCTCCTGGTCGAAGGAGCTTCGACTACCTGATCGAAGGAGTTTCGAGTGCCAAGTCGTAGGAGGTTCGACCAATCAAGGAAGATTTCCAACAGTGGTACCAGAGCAGGTAACTAAAAATCGTTTGTTCATCTTCAGAGAAGGAAGAGCAAGATGGTTCCCAACAGTTCTGCACCAAATTAGATTCTGTACCCAGTTCTCACTTCAGAGAACTACCCAGCTTATTGTAACATCCCAAAACTCTAGGGTTGTGTTTCAAATGTATGAAAATGAGGATAAATTAAAACTTTTGGATGCGTCCTTGTTGTCATTTGAATTATATAGAATTTATCGCCTTGAATTGTGGACTTCAAATTCAATTTGGTTTATTGACTCGAAGTGTTGCAATTCAATATATTCTAGTCAAACCTTGTGACCATCATCTGGAAATATTTTTTCTAAATTCTTGATCATCCTAGTAACCTCCCTGAGAAATTTCATAATTTTTAGTATTTGCTATTTCTTAAGGGCTGGTCAAACCTGTTGTCTCCCTGGTTAAACCCCCGTCCGTGACTTGTAAATTTTCTAGTGGGCAATGCAATTGCATGAAAATTTTGGAAAATTTATATCTTGTTGAGATTGAAATCAGGATCACTCAAGTAAAACTTCAAATTTTTAGAGCTGTGGAGCTACCTCTGAAATTCCCAAACCATCTCACCTTTTGAATTAAAAATCTGGAATCACTATTCCTCAGACTCAGACCCGAGTCAGAGTCCGACTCGAGTCGGCTTGGCTTGACCCAACCAACTGACCGTGCTGATTGTGGGCCGCCGATGGAATCTTAACGGTCCAGATCGCGTAACCCTTCGGCTAGGTCCGAAAGCTCCCGCGCCGATTGGGAGCCGTCCGATTTGGAGTTCAACGGCCTGGATTGAGTGGCCGATCGGACCGGTCGATCGCCCCTTTTACTTGGATCGTCCGATTTGGAGATCAACGGCCTGGATTGAGTGGCCGATCGGACCGGCCGATCGCCCCTTTCACTTTAACCGTCCGATCCCGATCGCACACCCTAGATCGCCCCCGCACCACAGGGCCTTCTTCCACCTTGGCTAGGCCCGCGCACGAGCTGAGCTCCACGCGGCCGTTGCATGCTACACATGTCCGGCAACGGCATTGCCGCACCGCCCTTGGCTACCAATCACAGGGTTTCGCCCACTCACGCCGCCTATCCTTTCGTCCCCTGGCCTGAACAAAACCCCGGGATGCCCACCTTCTTCCGCACTTCTCCTCTCGGTGGCTGAGGAGAGGGCAGCTCGTTTGTGCATCTCCCACGGGTAAGTTTTCCACCCGCAGCGTCCATCGACTCCTACCTTCCGTGGCCTTTCCATTTTCACTCACTGGAGCTTCTGCTATTGAGTGTAGGATCCAAGACTAGTTCGTGCTCCCGCTTTGTCCAGAGCGCGTCCGGAACTACGCCCTTAGGCCATCGTCGACTCCGGTGAGAATTTCTCTCGGTAAATTGCGTCATCCCGAGCCCTTGAGTGTTCTCATGATATACCCTCGACCAATTTGGTCAATGCATCACAGGGGCATACGGATTTTGAGTTTCCCTAATTCTCGGCCGAAGTCGCTGCTCCCAGTCCAATTGACAATCGGGTGAGTCCACTGTCGTTTCACTTGGTGCTGCGCCATCTACGCCACCCCTGAAACATTTCCTTCAGTCAACTCCCTGTGTTGATTCCCAGGGTGACCCCGTCGTGAGCTACTCTGCCGCCGCTGTCGTCTTCTTCAACACCGGTGGAGCTCCAGCAACGCCCAAGCTCCCCGAGCACCTTTCTCCACTTAGGCAACCTCCTACTAGCCCCTAGGACCCTGGCACCTGTTTACCAGAACCACTTCGGAGATTTTGCTACGTTTGCTCGTTTGCCGTTTTGGTCGCCACCGCTCAGCGCCGGCTAGCCACCGTTCTGGGCCGACTCAGGTGTCGTGAGTGCTCTCATCGGGTGCGCAATACTAATGCGCACCTCTACAGGTCCTCAGATCGCGCCGCCTTGGGCTACCGCACCGGCGAGCCGCCGGCAAAACGAGCGGGAGTCACTGCCGTTTTGTCAGAAAACTGACAGCGTACTGTAGAAACGTGATTAGGATATTAATTAGTATTAATGACGAGATCACTGTCGGAATCCGGGGTTAGATCATTTAATGCTTAGCTAATGTTCTATGACATGTGGGGCCAGTATTTTAGTGGGATTGTCCACGGGGCTGTGGACCAGTGAACCCAGCGCACGGGCATCGGTTCATGCACTGTTTGCATGAGCCATCCATATGGTAAGTGGGGTCCACCTGTCAGCGCAGTAAATCCTAAAATCAAAATCAGAAAACACACTATTCTTGGACCCCACCGCCAGTCACCGTGGCTAGCTTGGGTCTCGTTGCAAAAAGTATTAGGTAATCATTTAAAATCCCGAAAGGATTTATTTGTTAACTGAAAAATACAATTAACTAAAAAAATACATAACTAATTCATTTTAACTCCAAAAATAGTGAAACCACTTTTGTTATTTTTCATTTTTAATAAACTTTATTATAAAATATGTTTCAAACTTGTCACTATCTCAAAAATTATGTTTTGTGGAGAGTGCTTCAAAAAAGAATTATTAATACATTATAAATTGCTTTTTTACTTTGAAAATGCATAACTAATTCATGAAAACTCCAATTGAGGTGAACCAAATTATTTTGGTCATGTAATAATATTATCTATCCATTTTTGTAATCCTCATGTCCACCACTACTCCAGAAAATTTTGCGAAAGTTTTAGATAAAGTGAATAGTGGCAGATTATAATTAAATTGGATTTTTCTGAAAACTAATTTTCAAACGGCTATAACTTCTGCATAGAACATCCAATTGAATTTATTCTTATTTTTAAATTCATCTAAAATCATGATTTTCATTCTGTGAATTTTTGATAATTTTTAGATGACTTTGTATTTTGGGGTCTTTTCGGTATTATTCGTTCTTATTGTGCTTTCGACTTCTTTCGGTAGGTTCCGACGACCCTATTGTATTTGAGAGCGCTCGTCTGCAGCAAGATAGTAATCCTCAGCAAGGCAAGCAGTTTGATCATGTTAATCCCAGTATTTTTCAAGTCTAATATATTGATTTCAATTTGTATGTATGCATTGCTATTTTGATGTTAAAATATGGTTTGATCCTATAGTTGCATACTCTGTAGGCAAATGATTACTCTCTACTACCTGAGTCTAGGTTATTTGCTGTGATTAGAGTTCGTTGGATGGGCTCTTGTCACTTCGTAGATTTCGAGTTAATATGCTTAGACATGCTTAGCTATCGGTAGTATTGGGTGATCATCGGCTTAGTTGATGATCTTGATCACACAAAACTTATTATTACTCCATTATGTCCAGCACCTTGTGCTTTGTTAATTTGTAAATCTAAAACTGAAAATAAAATTGTTTTAGACTTAGGCATAATGGTATGTTAGTGTGATTATTTGGTGTGACATGGAAAGGTGCCCGAGTCAGCAAGGACCGAATTACTTGCGCCATTGATCCAAACACTTTTGCGTGCTAACCACACGAGAGGGATATGTGACCTCTCTTGGCTTAGTACTTTGGCGTGTGTTCGCTCCGGGTCGCATGGTGGTTGTGTGCGTTGTGTTGAAAAAGATAACTTGTGTGTTTGGGTGAGCAGTAGTGGGGGTTACCCTCTGCAAGGAGCATTGTCCTTTATAAGGAGGTGAGCATCTTTGATGACTCCGCATCAACGTATGGGGTTTCCTCCCATTTGGGCGACTCGTAGTTAATACATAATATTGGAAACGTCTCATAGGGCTAAGCCTTGCCGGCATACCTAAGGGAGTGTGCTCTATTGTATGGCGAAAAGGCGGTCTGGCGTGTGGGTACATTGGTACACCCCTGCAGGGTTAAATCTTTTCGAATAGCCTCGTCCTTGGTTATGGACAAGCTTGGTTATTTCCCGCAAGAATTAGACTACAACCTTTGTTTTAAAACTTGACATGGGTGGTATTAATGGGTATTCATGCTATTGTTGTGGTGTCTATTGGGTTAGTCACTTCCAGGATGTTGTTGTCATCTATTTATTGTTATTATGATGTTATTTACTGCTATTTGAACAATAAAAACATATTGTAAACTTGGTTTTAAATGTACTACATTATTGCAAATAAAGATTAGTTTGTGCTGAAAATGAAACATACAGCCTCCACTTAAATAAGCTTGCATGTAGTTATGTATAGTTCTGTTACTCTACACATAAGCCTTGCGGAGTACACTTTTTATACTCATTTGCTTTGCTTAACTATTTGTTGCAGAGGAGGAAGGTGAGCCCCAAGGGCCTCACTTTTGTGAGATGTGCTGCGGGTTTGACGACTAGTTCGGTGGTCCGGTTGGTTGCCTTGTGGGTTAAAGGCACACTAATTGGCTTTTGTTTATCGCCATCTTATGGCACCTTACTTCCGCTGTTGTCTTAGACTCTTTTAGTTGCATTTGGCCGGTCGGCCCCTTTTTGTAATAACTCTGTGTTGTACGTATTTCATATCGTTTTGTTGTGCTATGGATTCTATGTGATGAATGGAGTTGGTGCATAATTTTTGTATGGGGTGTGTGTACTGCACTTCTGGGAAGTACATATGCGTCGAGAGCCGTGATATTTGATTTGTAACGCTTTAATCATTTTATTGGTTAAGTATTACAAGTTAAATACCCCGAGGTCTCACAAAAGTTGGTATCAGAGCCATACTAACCATAGAAACCACTAGCTTAGTCATCTTTAGGATATTTTGAAAAACTTAGTTTCAAAATGTCAAATGATTTATGAAAACTTAAGTGAGTTCTCAGATTTTACTCCTTACCTATCTTAGAATGCTCATCTCACCTTGTTCTTGTTTAAGTTTTAAAAAGTTGTTTCCTCTCATCTTTACTTCAAAGGATAGTTGTTACCATTTAATTTCGGTTGGGATTCAATGAGTGCTGAGAATATGTAGTGTTGGCTGTCTTTTGATGAAGCATTTGGAGTTGAAAAATTCGGCTTGGGGCTTAGATGCAAAATCTGGACAGCAAGCACCTAGTTCTTCGATAGGGCTTAAAAAGAGAGGATAATTCAACTAAAACTTGTAAGGTTTAAAATGGTAAGATGTTATATGCGATAGCTAGTGTCTAACACACCCTAAGATGGTTTTTATCATGATCTTTGGATGCAATAAGAATTGAGTTACGTTCTGAAATTTTCTTCTCAAAACGATTGCTTGTTCATTCAATACAAGTTAGTCGTACCGAGAAGTTGGATCTTTGGTCTTATGAGATTGCATTGGGTCTTATGCCTTTTTGCAAATGTTTGGAGTTCGTTTCCTTGCTGGTTATATGTTTATAAATGGGTTAGGGTAATATATCGTTTCCCTAGTTGATAGCTTGTCTTTTGCTATCTTTCATCTCTAAGTTTTCGGGTTTGTGTTGCTAACCCGCCTCGATGAAACAGGATGGCTGGACGAACACGCGGCATCCAGGGTCAGCCAGCTGGTTCGGATGAGGAGCTTCCACTAATCCGACCATGGTAGAGGTTCTCGCTCAGATTAAGCAGAATCACATGGATGAGACGAGGATCTTAGAGGCGATTGCTCGGAACACCTCCAGCATTTCCGGTGCCTCCGGATCAGGAGGGGGAGGTGGCCATCATCAGAGGGGGGACTCTCAGAGTTCCTTCGCACGCAGCCACCTACCTTCTCGCGGTCCGAGGACCCACTTGACGCAGATGATTGGTTGCGTCTTGTCGAGCGAAAGCTCAATGTTGCTCAGTGCCAGGAGGAGGAGAAGGCACTCTTTGCCTCCCATCAGCTGGAGGGGCAGCACTCTCATGGTGGGAGAACTTCCTCGCCATGCAGCCCGAGGGCCGGACTATCACTTGGGCAGAGTTTCGCACTACTTTCCGTCGGGCTCAACTTCCCGCTGGATTGATGAAGCTTAAGAAGAAGGAATTCTCGGCGCTCAAGCAAGGGCGCAAATCAGTGACCGAGTACCTCCACGAATTCAACCATCTATCCCGGTACGCCCCTGAGGACATGCCCACTGATGAGGCAAAAGAAGAGAAGTTCATGGATGGCTTGTCTGAGGAACTTCAGGACAAGCTGTCTATTGTTGACTTCCCCGACTTCCAGACACTGGTCGGCAAGGCTATCGTCGCGAGCATAAGGGAAGGGCGCTTGGTAATTCACACAAGCGCAAGTGGGAGGCCCAAAAATCAGCAAGGGCCAATGGCGGGCAAGCCCCGGTGCATCATTATCAAATTTCAGCACCACCGAGGGCACCGGCGTTTGTACCTCGCCCACCGCTGGCCGTGTCTCGACCACGTACACCTGCGGGACAGCAAGGAGGTCCCCGCAACCCAGCTGCGGATGTCACCTGTTTCTTCTGCAACAACAAGGGGCATTATGCTAATCATTACCCTAAGAAGACTGGAGTGGCCCCTCGTCCTAATGGAGGATGCGGGCAAGGAAATGGCCATGATCAGAAGGCCCAGAATGTGGGCAGTGGTCGAGTCAACCATATCTCGGCCGAGGAGGCTCAGGAGGCACCCGACGTCGTGTTGGGTACGCTTCTTGTCAACTCTCAGCCAGCTACCGTTTTATTCGACTCTGGAGCTTCTCATTATTTATATCAAAGTCTTTTGCTGCACTTAGTGATCTTCAAATTGTTCCTATGAATGTTCCTTTGATTATTCATTCTTTGGGATCGATAATGAGAGCTGGATATGAATGTCGAGATGTTTCTATTGAGATTGGAGGAGTAGGATTTTTGGCAAATCTTATTCTCCTCAATTCAGCAAGTTTGGATGTGATACTTGGCATGGATTGGCTGTCCCAACACTTGGGGCAAATCGATTGTGCTAGAAAATTCATCACCCTCACGAGTCCGTCCGGCAAGCAAGTTGGAATTCTCCGAAGCTGCAAGAACCACATCTTTATGCACTTGAAGCGAAGCCGGCTATGGAGATTCATGAAGTCCCAGTGGTGTGTGATTTTGTGGATGTTTTCCCGAAGAATTGTCTGGGATGCCTCTAGTTCGAGACATTGAGTTCGTCATCGAGTTGCTGCCCGGTACCGCCCCAATTTCAAAAAGGCCGTATCGGATTAGGAATTGGAAGAGTTGAAGAAGCAACTTGGTAAGCTTCCAGAGAAGGGTTTCATCCGTCTGAGCTCATCACCGTGGGGTTGTCTTGTAATCTTTGTAAAGAAGAAAGACAAGACTCTGCGTATGTGTGTTGATTACCGCCCATTAAATGCTGTGACGGTGAAGAACAAGTACCCGCTGCCTCGGATTGATGACCTCTTCGATCAACTAACCGGCGCTTGGGTATTCTCCATGATTGATTTGAGGTTGGGCTACCATCAAGTCCGAATCAGGCCTGAAGACATTCCGAAGATGACTTTCTCTACTCGTTACGGATTGTACGAGTGCACAGTCATGTCTTTTGGCTTGACCAATGCTCCTGCTCTTTTCATGAATCTTATGAATATGGTATTCATAGAGTATTTGGACAAGTTTGTGGTGGTCTTTATTGATGATATCCTCGTCTACTCGAAGAATAATGAAGAGCATGCTGAACACCTGAAACTAGTGTTGGGAAAGCTGCGTGAGCACCAGCTTTATGCGAAGTTCAGCAAGTGCGAGTTTTGGTTGGATGAAGTGGCGTTCTTGGGCCATGTTCTGTCAGCAGGAGGCATAGCCGTGGATCCTGTAAGGTCAGCGATGTGCTCTCTTGGGGTCAGCCCAAATCAGTGACTGACGTGAGGAGTTTTCTCGGTTTGACGGGATAGTATCGTCGCTTTATTGAGAACTTCTCCAAAATTGCAAAGCCAATGACTGAATTGCTCAAGAAGGACAGGAAATATGTGTGGTCCGCCGATTGTGAGAATAGTTTTCAAGATCTCAAGATGAGATTGACCACGGCTCCCGTTCTTGTTCTTCCCGACGTCCACTGAAGCTTCGATATCTATTGCGATGCTTCCGTCAAGGACTCGGTTGCGTTCTTATGCAAGAGGGAAAAGTAGTGGCTTATGCATCAAGACAATTGAGACCTCATGAACTCAATTATCCGACCCATGACTTGGAATTAGCTGCAGTGCTACATGCATTAAAGATTTGGCGATATTATCTCATCGGTAATCGTTGCGAAGTGTATTCGGACCACAAAAGTTTGAAATATTTGTTCACTCAGCCGGATCTAAACCTTAGGCAAAGAAGGTGGTTAGAATTGATCAAAGATTATGATATGGGTCTGCAATACCATCTGGGCAAAGCTAATGTTGTGGCCGATGCTCTCAGTCGCAAGGTTTATTGCAATACCTTGATGATCAATGAGTAGCAGCCGCCCTTCATGAAGAATTTCAGCGGCTCAACTTAGGAGTGGTTGAGCATGGGTTCCTCGCTGCCATGACTGTGCAACCAACCTTAGAAGATCAGATCAAGGCACCTCAGCAATCAAGCGAAGGAGTGAACCATATCAAGCAGAATATCAAGAACGGGATAGCCAAGTTCTTCTCAGAAGATGACAATGGCGTTGTATGGTTCAGGCAGCGCCTTGTGGTTTCGAGAGACATGTAATTGCGGGATTTGATTCTCCGTGAAGCACATGATTCCCTTTTATCCATTAATCCCGGGGCCACAAAGATGTATCAAGATCTCCGGCAAAGGTTTTGGTGGACCCGAATGAAGAGATAGATCGCAAAGTTCGTTGCTGAGTGCGACATGTGTCGTCATGTCAAGGCCGAGCATCAGCGTCCAGCAGGCCTGCTTCAGCCTTTGCCAATTCCAGAGTGGAAGTGGGATTCGATCGGGATGTATTTTATCACCGGTTTACCTAGGTCACCAAAGGGGAACAATGCCATTTGGGTGGTCATTGATCGGTTGACTAAAGCGACACACTTTCTTCCAGTCAAGACCAAGATTCGTACCGATCGTCTAGCTGAGCTCTATGTCTCCAGGATTGTAAGCTTGCATGGGGTACCGAAGACGATCGTCTCTGATCGTGGTTCCATCTTCACTTCCCATTTCTGGCACAGCTTGCAAGAAGCTATGAGAACTCGCCTTTCTTTCAGCTCAGCATATCATCCTCAAACCGATGGCCAAACTGAAAGAGTCAATCAAGTGTTGGAAGACATGCTCCGTGCTTGTGTCCTATCCTATGGGAAGAATTAGGAGAAATGCTTGTCATTCGCCTAGTTTTCTTACAATAATAGCTTTCAAGCCAGTCTCGGTATGACACCTTTCGAGGCCTTATATGGGAGAAAATGCAGAACCCCGTTGAATTGGTCAGAAACCGGTGAAAGGCCGTTCTTTGGCTCGGACTCAATCAATGAGGCAGAGAGTCAAGTTCAGCTTATCCGTGATCGACTACGCACAGCTCAATTAAGGCAGAAGAGCTATGCAGATCATCGCTGTCGTGACTTGAGTTTTGAGCCAAATGATTTTTTTTATCTCAAAGTCTCTCCCCTGAAGGGTCATCAATGATTCGGCGTCAAAGGCAAGTTAGCTCCTCGATATGTTGGACCTTACCGCATCATTGAGAAGAAAGGAGTTGTTGCCTACAAATTGGATCTGCCTGCTGCACTTGAGGGAATACATGATGTATTCCACATGTCCCAATTGAAGAAGTGCCTTCGTGTTCCTACTGAGGAAGCTCCCTTGGAAAGTCTCGATGTTCAAGAAGACTTGACCTACTACGAGCGTCCTTTTCGCATCCTTGAAGAAGTTGAACGAAGAACGAGGAATCGTGCCATCAAATTCCTTAAAGTTCAGTGGACGAATCATTCCGAAGATGAAGCAACTTGGGAGAGGGAGGATCACCTGCGTGCGGACTACCCATCCTTCTTTACCGAGTAGGCGGAATCTCGGGACGAGATTCTTGTAGGGGGGGGGGAGGTTTTGTAACATCCCAAAGCTCTAGGGTTGTGTTTTAAATGTATGAAAATAAGGATAAATTAAAACTTTTGGATGCATCCTTGTTGTCATTTGAATTCTCTAGAATTTATCTCATTGAAATGTAGACTTCAAATTCAATTTGGTTTATTGACTCGAAGTGTTGAAATTCAAGATATTCAAGTCAAACCTTGTGATCATCCTCTGGAAATATTTTTCATAAATTCTTGGTCATCCTGGTAACCTCCCTGAGAAATTTCATAATTTTTAGAAATTATTTGCTATTTCTTAAGGGCTGGTGAAACCTGTTATCTCCCTAGTCAAACCCCCTGTCCAGCAGCTTGTGAATTTTCTAGCGGGAAATACAATGCATGAAAAATTATTGAAAATTTATGCACAGTTGAGCATGAAATCAAGATCACTCAGTAAAAACTTTAGAATTTTTAGAGCTGTGGAGCTACCTCTGGAAATTCCCAAACCATCTCAACCTTTTTAATTAAAAATCTGGAATCACTATTCCTCAGACTCAGACCCGAGTCAGAGTCCGACTCGAGCCGGCTTGGCTCGACACAACCAACTTACCGCGCCCACCTTCTTCCGCACTTCTCCTCTCGGTGGCTGAGGAGAGAGGAGCTCGTTTGTGCATCTCCCACGCGTAAGTTTTCCACCCGCTGCGTCGATCAACTCCTACCTTCCGTGGCGTTTCCATTTTCGCTCACTGGAGCTTCGCTATTGAGTGTAGGATCCAAGACTAGTTCGTGCTCCCGCTTTGTCCAGAGCGCGCCCAGAACTACGCCCTTAGGCCATCGTCGACCCCGGTGAGAATTTCTCTCGGTAAATTGCGTCATCCCGAGCCCTTGAGTGTTCTCATGATATACCCTCAACCAATTTGGTCAATGCATCACAGGGGCATACGGATTTTGAGTTTCCCTAATTCTGGGCCGAAGTCGCTGCTCCCAGTCCAATTGACAATCGGGTGAGTCCATTGTCGTTTCCCTTGGTGCTGCGCCATCTACGCCACCCCTGAAACATTTCCTTCGGTCAACTCCCTATGTTGATTTCCAGGGTGACCCCGTCGTGAGCTGCTCTGCCGCCACTGTCGTCTTCTTCTACACCGGTGGAGCTCCAGCAACGCCCAAGCTCCCCGAGCACCTTTCTCCACTTAGGTAACCTCCTACTAGCCCCTAGGACCCCGGCACCTTCTTACCAGAACCACTTCGGAGCTTTTGCTACGTTTGCTCGTTTGCCGTTTTGGCCGCCACCGCTCAGCGCCGGCTAGCCGCCGTTCTGGGCCGACTCATGTGCCGTGAGTGCTCTCATCGGGTGCACAATACTATTGCACACCTGTACATGTCCTCAGATCGCGCCGCCTTGGGCTACAAGACCGTGAGCCGCCGCAAAGCAGGCGGAGTCGCTGCTTTTTTTGTCTGAAAACCGAGAGTCATCAGAAACGTGATTATGATATTAATTTGTATTAATGACGAGATCACTGTCGGAATCCGGGGTTAGATCATTTAATGCTTAGCTAATGGTCTATGACATGTGGGGCCAGTATTTTAGTGGGATTGTCCACGGGGCTGTGGACCAATGAACCCAACGCACGGGCATCGGTTCATGCACTGTTTGCATGAGCCATCCTTGTGGCAAGTGGGGTCCACGTGTCAACGCAGTAAATCCTAAAATCAAAATCAGAAAACACACTATTCTTGGACCCCACCGTCAGTCACCGTGGCTAGCTTGGGTCTCGGTGCAAAAAGTATTAGGTAATCATTTAAAATCCCGAAAGGATTTATTTGTTAACTGAAAAATACAATTAACTTAAAAAATGCATAACTAATTCATTTTAACTCCAAAAATAGTGAAACCACTTTTGTTATTTTTTATTTTTAATAAAATTTATTATAAAATATGTTTCAACCTTGTCACTATCTTGGAAAACATATTTTGTGGAGAGTGCTTCAAAAAGGAATTATGAATTCATTATAAATTACTTTTATCTTTGAAATTGCGTAACTAATTCATAAAAACTCCAATTGAGGTGAAAAAAATTATTTTTGTCATTTAATAATATTCTGTATCCATTTTTGTAATCCTCATGTCCACCACTACTCCAGAAAATTTCGCGAAGTGGCAGATTATAATTAAATTGGATTTATCCGAAAACTGATTTTCAAACGGCTATAACTTCTGCATAGAACATCCAAATGAATTTATTATTATTGCTAAATTCATCTAAAATTATGATTTGCATTTTGTGAATTTTTTATAATTTTTGGATGACTTTGTGTTTTGGGGTCTTTTCGGTATTATTCGTTTTTATTGTGCTTTCGACTTCTTTCGGTAGGTTCCAACGACCCTATTGTATTTGAGAGTGATCCTCTACAGCAAGATAGTAATCCTCAGCAAGGCAAACAGTTTGATCATGTTAATCCCAGTATTTTCAAGTCTAATATATTGATTTCAACTTGTATGTATGCATTGCTCTTTTGTTGTTAAAATATGGTTTGATCCTATAGTTGCATACTCTGTAGGCAAATGATTACTCTCTACTACCTGAGTCTAGGTTATTTGATGTGATTAGATTTCGTTGGATGAGCTCTTGTCACTTAGTAGATTTTGAGTTAATATGCTTAGACATGCTTAGCTATCGGTAGTATTGGGCGATCATCGACTTAGTTGATGATCTTGATCACATAAAACTTATTATTACTCCATTATGTCCAGCACCTTGTGCTTTGTTAATTTGTAAATCTAAAACTGAAAATAAAATTTTTTAGACTTGCGCATAATGATATGTTAGTGTGATTGTTTGGTGTGATATGGAAAGGTGCCCGAGTCAGCAAGGACCGAATTACTTGCGCCATTGATCCAAGCACTTTTGCGTGCTAACCACACGAGAGGGATATGGGACCTCTCTTGACTTAGTACTTTGGCGTGTGTTCGCTCCGGGTCGCATGGTTGTTGTGTGCGTTGTGTTGAAAAAGATAACTTGTGTGTTTGGGTGAGCAGTAGTGGGGGCTAGCCACTGCAAGGAGCATCGTCCTTTATAAGGAGGTGAGCATCTTTGATGACTCCGCATCAACGTATGGGGTTTCCGCCCATATGGGCGACTCTTAGTTAATACATAATATTGGAAACGTCTCGTAGGACTAACCCTTGCCGGCATACCTAAGGGAGTGTGCTCTATTGCATGGCGAAAAGGCGGTCTGGCATGTGGGTACATTGGTACACCCCTGCAGGGTTAAATCTATTCGAATAGCCTCGTCCTAGGTTATGGACAAGCTTGGTTATTTCCCGCAATAATTAGACTACAACCTTTGCTTTAAAACTTGACATGGGTGGTATGAATGGGTAATTCATGCTATTGTTGTGGTAACTATTGTGTTAGTCACTTCCAGGATATTGTTGTCATCTATTTATTGTTATTATGATGTTATTTACTGCTATTTGAACAATAAAAACAGATTGTAAACTTGGTTTTAAATGTACTATATGATTGCAAATAAAGATTGCTTCGTGCTGAAAATGAAACATACAGCCTCCACATCTTGCATGTAGCTATGTACAGGTCTGTTACTCTACACGTAAGTCTTGCGGAGTACAATTTTTGTACTCATTTGCTTTGCTTAACTATTTGTTGCAGAGGAGGAAGGTGAGCCCCAAGGGCCTCACTTTTGTGAGATGTGCTGCGGGTATGACAACTAGCTCGGTGGTCCGGTTGGTTGCCTTGTGGGTTAAAGGCACACTAATTGGCTTTTGTTTATCGCCATCTTATGGCACCTTGCTTCTGCTGTTGTCTTAAACTCTTTTAGTTGCATTTGGTCGGTCGGCCCCTTTTTGTAATAACTCTATATTGTATGTCTTTTGTATCATTTTGTTGTGCTATGGATTCTATGTGATGAATGGAGTTGGTGCATAATTTTTGTATGGGGTGTGTGTACTGCACTTCTGGGAAGTACATATACGCCGATTAGGTATTGAAAAATCCTTGTTATGATCATCTCCGTTGTACGACTAAGGAAGCGTGTCATGGTCGATATTATGAGTTGACCATATTTTGTGGGTAAAGTTGTACAAACTCTTCAGAGTGTATAATCTATTCGAATAGTCGTGCCTCTAGTTATGGGCATTGTGCTTAAAGCCACACTTGGTTAGTTTTAATCAAATATAGAATGAGTGAGGACATGTTAACGTAAAAATTATTGTAGCGATGATATAGGTTGATGAAACCTCATGAGTACTAATAGGAGGATGGAAATGGGTTACATGATGAAACTTTTTTTTATACAAATGACACTTTGGTTTTAAATCAAAATGGCTAGGTCAACGGTTCAGAAAATAATTACAATATTTGAGAAAAACCTGCTTTGTGCTAAAATAACTATAAGACCCCTCCTTTGGCAAGTCATGCATCTGTATAATTGCATTTGGTAAAACGACTTGTTGAGTAATTTTGTACTTATTGTTGCTCATATATGTAGATTCAGTGCCCGAAGATACCAATTGGTGAACAATTACCCTTACCATTCGGGAGTTGAAGATGGTGCCAAGTACTAGATCGCTTACCCCAGTTGATTGCCTGTGGGCATATCCGAGGGTCACCATGGTTATTTATCCTTTCTGCTGCAAGACTTCATCTATATTTGGACTTCCTGGTCTACGAAGGAAGACTTCGACCATGTGGTGTATTTACATTTATTTACTATATTTTTATTCACGTGTATGGATGTGATATTTATCGATATTGTACTGTTTAAGCTAGCCACTGATTATGGAACTAACTCGGTATACATAGAGAGTCTGGATGCAAATCCGGGTTCGACAGTTGTTCACTCGACCCTCATCCTCGATCTCCTCTTTCTTATTCAATCTCATATGGTGAGGTGGGGTGGAGGTGGATGTTGGCAGTTGGGCCTTGTGGACCGGGTGATTGTGAGCCGATTGCCAAGGAAAGGGTTGTCTTCTAAGTTCTCTTCCTCCCTGACCCTAAGGGCTTCGGCCGCAGCACACCATCTTCCATGGACTTGGACAGTAGTCTTAAGCCCAACCAAGCCCCTGGTGGATTCACCCCTGCCTATATATATGATGAATGGGTTATGAATCAATACCTTGCATTGATATACTGTCTTATAAAAAAAGATATAATGTCTGATAATCTTGACACACTAATGAAGATCTATTTCGTGCTAAGAAAATGGAAGAGATATATAGACTTCCTTTAGAAAAGAAAGGGCTCTCTACGTTAACAATTAGGGCACAAATGAACTTACCATCAAGCAAGTCGTTGTAGTATAGTGTTGAGTATTCCCGCCTGTCACGCGGGTGAACCGGGTTCGATCCCCGGCAACGGCGTTCAATCAATTGTTTTCTTTTTCTTTTTTGCTTTGTTTCTTTCTCTTTCACCGCCCGTCCCCTTGTGCTTTCTGATTCAAAACTCCTCGACGGCATGGCTTTGCCTTACTCCCGTCTATTTCACCATTTTGATCTCTCGTGTTGACAGGGGAGTACAAGTTGAAAATGCATGTTATTACTGTATAGACTACAGACATGCACAAAGATCTCCAAATAAAATTTTGAGAAATTTGGCTCTAGAGCTAGCAAAGTTTTGATTGGAAAAAGAACATGAGATTGCCTGGACAGTACATCGAAACTTCATTGCTCCGCTCCTGCAGAATTTATGAATCAATTAATTTATGCTTTTTGATGTTTTCAAGTTGTTCTTACATTAGTTCAAGAGAAATATTGATGTCACTAACTCCATAGCAAACAGAAACCCCACATCCGGTACTAAAAACTTATCACCTTGTATGACCACCGTGACTACATATAGTATGATTTTATGATATCAAAAGCCATCTACATTAGCACATCCTACGTTTATTCATACGCCACTACCAGAGACAGCGTCTTTGCCGAATGCCACAGCCTTTGCCGAGTGCTTTTTCTCGGGCACTCGGCAAAGAGGCTATTTGCCGAGTGCCAGATAGAAAGCACTCGGCAAACATCTGGCACTCGGCAAATACATGGTTTGCCGAGTGCCGAGCACTCGGCAAAACATTACACTCGGCAAAGGGCACCGCCGTTAAGGGGCGGCAGCCGCCGTTAACCCTTTGCCGAGTGTCTTCTCGTGACACTCGGCAAAGAGGATACTTTGCCGAGTGTCTTCTCTGACACTTTCGGCAAGAGGCCCCTTCTTAAAGTGTCATTTTGACACTCGGCAAACCATATTTTTTTCCCCACTTTTCACCTCCAAACTTTTTCTGCGGTCCTCATACAATACCTGGTACTCCATGTTCCAATGTGGCACATTTGTCAGACTTGTTCTATATTTCTTTAATTTATTTCAATTAATTGAATTTTCTTGGATAATTCAAATTATAACTGCTAGTCATTCGAATAATGAATGGAAAATTGATATTCATGTTATTTAGTATAATGTGAGGTAGTAACGAGAGCAGACCACCAATTTGAACATCTTGTTCACGAAACATGACCACGAACTTGCGATCGAGTTGTTTTTAAATTGTATAAAAAGCAAGCGAAGTCGAAAATCATGAAACTTGGGAAGATGTCATGATATCATATGTGGAGGCTGTGATAAAAATTTGAGAAGGTTTCGCGCAAGTTGTCACGTACGATGCTTGCAAACCGAAGAATCTCCGAAGAAGTTGTCACGTATGCTTCTGTTTTTTTAATGTTTGCAAGCATCGTACGTGACAACTTGCGCGAAACCTTCTCAAATTTTTATCGCAGCCTCCACATATGATATCATGACATCTTTCCAAGTTTCATGATTTTCGGACTTCGTTTGCTTTTTATACAATTTAAAAACAACTCGATCGCAAGTTCGTGGTCATGTTTCGTGAACAAGATGTTCGAAATTGGTGGTCTGTTCCTGGTTACGGCCTCACATTATACTAAATAACATGAATATCAATTTTCCATTCATTATTCGAATGACTAGCAGTTATAATTTGAATTATCCAAGAAAATTCAATTAATTGAAATAAATTAAAGAAATATAGAACAAGTCTGACAAATGTGCCACATTGGAACATGGAGTACCAGGTATTGTATGAGGACCGCAAAAGTTTGAAGGTGAAAAGTGGGGAAAAATATGGTTTGCCGAGTGTCAAAAATGACACTCTAGCAAGGGGCCTCTTTGCCGAGTGTCGAGAAGACACTCGGCAAAGTATCCTCTTTGCCGAGTGTCACGAGAAGACACTCGGCATAGAATTGTAAATTTTTTTTTAAATAAACCCCTCGGCAAATCGGTGTTTGCCGAGTGTCGCCGATCAAGCACTCGGCAAATCGGTGTTTGCCGAGTGCTTTGTGGTCAACACTCGGCAAAGAGGCGCGCTTGCCGAGTGCGGATCGGGGCACTTTCAAACAGACATACATAACGCGCCCCACGCGCCACACACACCTGCCGCGCCGCCACACACACACGCCACACACACGCACGCCGCCGCCGCCCACGCCGCCCCGCCAGCGCCGCCCCGCGCCCCTCACGTGCCCTTCGCCGCCGCCGCACCACGCGCGCCCGTCGCGCGCCCCGCGCCCCCGCCGCCACGCCCCGCGCCCACCGCCCCACGCGCTCCCCACCGCCTGCCCCACGCGCCGCGCCGCACCCACGCGCCCACGCGCCCAGCCCAGCCCCACGCGCCTCGCCGCGCGCCACACCGCACGCGCCCAAGCCACCGCCCGCCGCACCCGGCCACCATACGCCACCCTTCCGCGCATCATCACGGTATGAACACCTTTGCACCTTTACTCATTTTTGTTAAGTATATATCAATTTTGATCAGAGCAGAGTATGTGTACAAATATTTTTTAAAAAAGTAATAATTAGAACCTTGGAGATCGTCAAAGCAAGGCACAAACATGAACAAAATGCACATATGCTCCAAATATATGGTCTACATTAAGAATTAAGTAAAATGAATAGTCAATGTATATACATACTTATAAAGTATAAAAATTGTAATCGGTCCTATCTGTTTGCACATTGAAAAGCAGAGTTGGAAGTGATGAATGACAGTAAAATTATGTTAGTCAAGTGTTGTAGAGAATTAACTAAATTGGCAACACAAGAAACAAACACCAAATTTTGTAGGCATAGTTCAACACTTGAATTGGTTATTTAGTTTATCATAAGTGCTTCAAGAGTAAGCCGTAACATTGACTTCACTTTGTTGTTTTGGTCATTTTGAACCTACATTAGGGAGGGACAACATACTAACTGATAAAGCAAATTTACTGCACCCAAGCTATGACCCCAAATTAACTATGATGTCTGTCAGAAGCACCACCTATTTAAGACAAATATCAGGTTAAGAGAAATACACATTTCTGTCAATATCTCAATTAATTTTCTACAATTGTAAACTCCAATATCTATGTTACAATTTTTGATAGACCCTTTAGCGAACACTATTAGCCATCAGATTGAGCGATTGTCAATAGTACTTCTAAAGTCCAACAGGCACATGAAAGTAATCTCCTGGATATGAACAACTCATATTCAAAACTCAGAACCTAAAAATTATTACCGATGAAATAAAACAATCGTTACAACAACCAAATTCTAATTTCTAAAGGAAAAAAATCCAAAAGTCGGCAGTTTAAAAGCGAGTAATCGACAACCCGATACTCCATGGCGACACAACCACGTAATTCATATATCAACTCCAAACATTCCACTCTGGAAGCCAAGCTATCCATCAGAAATCTATCAGAATTAGCAGTTCTCATGAGAACCCACTGCACAAGCGTACCAACATATTAGTAATGTTTCAGAATCACACGGCCTAAATGGCCACGTCTTGTAGGAAGTCATCAAACCGAGCTACAAGTAACAACAAACCAAGCCCTTCTCATGAGAAACCACTGCACAATTGGCACCGATGTTAAATCAGTGTATCAATTCACGCATCCCGTAGATCACCTCAATCATCTCGAGATTTCATCAAAGGTCGCACGGCGATCCCTAAAATTCTTAGATACAGCCCATACACAACAAACAAGCGAATAACTTCTACCTATTCATCAATCACCACAAATCTTGCACGAACGACCAAATCATTCCAACCACGACGCACGTAAGATCGAACCCACCGAGTCCCAACGCTAATCACCCAACAGGACAGAGCAACCGCGCACCAAATCGAACCAAAGGGCAGATCTACCAGAGGCAACCGCGTCTTACCAACCAAAACAATAAACTCGACCAAAAAACTTGAGGAAAAACACGCATCGAAGGGGACGGATCTGGATCGGGAGGGGCCGGACCGCCGGGGGCTGCCCGGGGCGGCGCTTCCGGCCGCTGGTGGAGGGTGGGCTTCAGCCTGACGAAGCCCACTCGGTGGATTCGCCCCTGAACGTGAGTGCAATACAAAAACAGTGGCATGGTTTAACTGAACAGAAAAAGTGTAGACTAATAGTGTAGTTAAGTATATGTATCAGCAACTTACTGATCGATCAAATATGGTTTCGATAGTCAGGGTCAGCATATCAGCTTTCTGCATATCAGCGCCGCTGTGATTTATCTCATTTCTGCGTATCAGCTTTCCCGGACGAGTGGTCCGTGGCACTCCGAGCGTGTAGCTCTGGCGTACCAGAGCGAAATCACGGCGTGCTCGGAATGAACCTGAGCGATCCCAAATATGTGATTTGGGTGGACTCGAGCGGATCTCGGCGTGCACGGGCGCGTGGATCCAGGATAGAGGTAGGTTCGCACTCAGAGGCAAGCTCTGAGCAGTCCCAAACCTGTGGATTTGGGCGGTCTCGAGAACGGGATCTCGAGCGTGACTGAGCACGATAGACTCAGGTAGTATAGGATTTGGATCTTTTTGCATCTCTTTGTTTCTTGGTGTTATTTGCTTACTGTGTATGGCATAACAACTCACCCTCGGGTTAGTCTCTGTTAGATAAATATGATACACTCTTGGTTGGAGATGCTACTTAAGAATGCAAATGAGTATTAATAATGAATAGTATTGTGCATTATGTTTGTGTCTTTACATGTAGAACCTTTTGCTACATGTATGAAATTTTATGGTACCATGCATCATATTATTTGATTACTTCATTGTTAGAACCTTGTTATATATTAAGGGGGGATGAGTGCTTATTATTTGATAGAGTTCCACATGTGCATGTCGGCCATCGTGCCGTTGGTTTTCTTGCAGGTTTTGGAAACCTCACCGTGCGAGGGAGTCTTGCCAAATTTTGTATTGACAGCTTTATGTTTCTTTTTGCGAGAGAAGAGCCGGTCGAGCGGCCGAGTACCTCAGCGACCCGATCGCCTTCCTCGCCCGGCTGGTCCGCTCGCACTGCCGCGTCGCCTCGCGCACCGCCATCGATGTCGATTGGTATATCACTTTGTTATTGCTATATCACTTTGTTGAATGCCATTCTCTGATTGGTCGGTCCATTTTATTCTTTGGTTAGGCGTAACCTAGTTAGGCGTCTCCCGTTCGAAAGAGATACGGTTGGAAATATGCAGATCTTTGCATATCTATAACCGTATCTGTTTCGAATTGTCCACGTTTTTTGGACAGCCCGAGGATGCGTAGATGGGGTTAGTTTCCGTGGTCTACTCCGATCCGTGATAGAGTTTCGGCAGCATCTCCCTGTTGTTCTCCGGATACACAATCTCCCTGCCAGGACGTGTATTTGGAGAGCGGCGAGGAAAATCTTCTTGAATTCTCGTCTCGGATAGGAGTAGAGCATGGAAACTAACCTCATCTACGCATCCTCGGGTGGGATTAGGACCTATCTTGACCTATTAGATAGGAGAAAGATCGTGTAGATGCATTTGATTCTTATATTACTCCCTGATATGTTAGAGGATGGATGACCGTGAGTGGATGTACACGGGCCGCTCAAGTCAGGGTTCGTTGTCCGATGAATGGATTGAGAAGACCGATGCTTTCTTGGAACTAGCATTTGCCAAGGTTAAAGGAGCGTGCCACTTGGTGTCCTGCGGCGGATGTGCAAACACGCGTCGACAAACAAAGGAGGTCATGGGTAAACATCTTTGCAAGTTTGGATTTACGGCAGACTATACCCGGTGGATCTACCACGGTGAATCCGATCGTATGAGAGAGGAGGTCGTGAGACCACGCGTCGAGGATTATGATGCTGATGGCGGGGTAGGAGACATGTTAAATGACTATCATGAAGCACACTTCGCTGAAGGACGTAGGGAGGAGGAGCCAGAGGCAACCGCAAAGGCGTATTACGACATGTTGTCTGCGGCACAGAAACCCCTTCACGGCCAGACGAAGGTTTCTCAACTGGATGGCATTGGACGCGTAATGGCCTTGAAGTCCCAGTTTAGCTTGAGTCGAGGCGCCGATGCTATGTTGATAGCTTTTGGCGGCATGCTTAGGAGGGTCACGATACGCCAAAGAGCATGTACGAGTCAAAGAAACTCCTTCGTGCACTTAAGATGCCATATGAGCAGATACATGCTTGTCCGAAGGGGTGCATCCTATTTAGGAAAGAACATGCGGAAGCAAAGTACTGTGCAAAGTGTGGATCCTCTAGGTTCCTGGAGGTAGACTCTGGTGATGGTCAGAAGAGGCAGCTTGCGATCCCCGTGAAAATCCTACGGTACATTCCGTTCATACCGAGGATCCAACGGCTATACATGACCGAGAAAACCGCGAAACAGATGACATGGCACAAAAATAGATGTCGATACAATCCTGAGAAGCTGGTACATCCATCCGATGGTGAAGCATGGACCCACTTTGATGTGATTCATCGTGAGAAAGCTGTAGAGGCTCGTAATGTACGTGTTGCGCTGGCAACAGATGGGTTCAATCCTTATGGAATGATGGCCGCCCCATACACTTGTTGGCCCGTGTTCGTTATCCCCCTCAATCTCGTGAGACCCTCGACCCTCCCGAGGCGACCGATACCTCGTGAGAGACGCCCGTTGATTCAACCCACTAGGGCTAGGTAAGTAACTTTAGATGTTATCACTACTTTTTCATTTGATATGTTGAAAATCACAATAGAAACTAATAATTTATCTTAATCACTTGGGCGGGGTTGGGCGCTTGTGGTGCGGTGATCACAAACGCCATGTCAATGGCATCCTGGGTCTTTGTGCGAGCTACACTTCCACGGCCCGGTTGAGTTTGGCGGAGGCGTGAGCCGCCTACACGTGGGACCACTACGTCGCCTTCCCCGATTTACCAGATCGGGATGGCAGGGTATTCGCCAACAAGGCGGCGCGGGTGACGGCCGAGCTGTGGGTAAGTCTTCCTCGCACTACATTGCTCAATACATCGCATTCATTGGATATTCTTGAAATAATGACTGGATACATCGTGTCTATATGCGTGATTTCTTGGATGCGGGAGGATATGAGGCCAAGGCGGCTAGTGTGGCTCACAAAGCTCAAGTTATAAACTCGTGAAGGACATGCATTACGAGGCACGCGTCGAGCCATCGTAACATACAAAGTCGCCTACCTTGGTTCGAAGATCAACAAAACTCAAGCAAGAAACATGAGGCTGACCCGGGAAGAATACATACAGGTAAATATAGAACATTAATACTGATTTTTTCTGAGATTAAGTACGCTTAATTTGATCTTCTTATATGTCATATACTTGATGACGTGTAGGTGCCTCCGTGGTGGTGCGCCCGACATCTGCGATCTTTGAGCACGGATGGTGGACAAGTGGTGCGCCGCCGAGTGGGAGGAGACACACAACGCTTGCCGGGAGCGGCGTTTGATGATGCCAGGTGCACCACACCATCAAGGCAACCGTAGCCTCGACGAATTCGCGGCTACATGGGTACGCGAATTCATTTCTTTATTATAACGCTCAATTCGCATAATTTCTAATCATCTTGCTTTTTTTTTTCGCGATCGTCGTCACATGGTGGCCAGCCTTGCTCCCGCTCAAGGCATGGGCTTTGGCCCACAAGGAAAGCGACGTCCGACGTCGACTACAACCCGGAGGACCCGCCCTCGGTGTAGAAGAATGCGACCGTCCCACACCGCCTCGGTGAGTACACATCGATGGCAAGGGCGGTCTATGGGCGAGTACGATCCGAGCACCGGGATCTTGATGGAGAAGTCGTCATGAGGGTGGGAGGAGGCAAGAAGCATGGGCGATCTTGGATTGGCGACAACACACTCGACATGGCCACTACTCCCACTCTCCCAGATTCGATCAAGGAGCACGAGCTCAAGCCCGCCATACGCCCACCACGGACACCGCCACGATCCGGATGGAGGCACTCCAGTTATTTCTGCTTTATTAAATCGTTCATTAATTTTTACATACCTTTGCTTTGCATTGTAACATTGGGGTGGAATATTGTAGGCCCAGTGGAAGAAGAGAAGAGTCTACGGGAGGAGATGGCGGCGAGGATGGAGGCCGATCGGCGGAAGGAATGATGCCGAGCGCAGAGGATGGAGTAGATGTTTGATGGATGCAAAGTCTTGGCGAGAGGATGGGTCAACCTCGCCACCGGAGCTATTCCTCCTCCACCTCCTCCTGCAACTACTCCCGTGAGTTTGCCTTCTCTACCTTGAGCTCTTTACTTACCATGTTTATTGCTTTCGCTTGTGCTTTGCTTTACCTTAAATCTTGTCTCACACATGCAATGTCTTCTCCTTTGTGCGTAATCAATCTATGGCTTGAATGAGGTGCCTCGTGACTCATCACATCAGTCGGGGTGGCCAACTTGGTGAATGATGGACTATATGTCATATATTGTGACTTGTGATATGTGATATGTGATATATTGTGACGTGTGGTGATATATGTGATATATTGTCACTTGTGGTGATATGTGATATATTGTGACTTGTGGTGATATATGTGATACATTGTGGACTATATGTGATTACTTGTTGATATATCTGTGATATTGTGATTTGTTTGAGTGGGGTGCAATAAACAATTAAAATAGTCAGTTTTTAGCCACTTTGCCGTGTGTTACACTCGGCAAGGGAGGCTTTGCCGAGTGTCATGGTAAAATACTCGGCAAAGTAATGGTTACGAGCATTCTGGGAAAATAGCTTTGCCGAGTGTCATGGTAAAAACACTCGGCAAAGTACTCTATTTGCCGAGTGTTTTTACCATGACACTCGGCAAAGGACAATCTTTGCCGAGTGTCATGGGAATGGCACTCGGCAAACTACATCTCTTTGCCGAGTGTCATGGGAATGGCACTCGGCAAAGTTACTACTGCCGAGTGTCATTACCATGACACTCGGCAGAGAGATAGTTTGCCGAGTGCCATTCCCATGACACTCGGCAAAGATTGTCCTTTGCGAAAGTGCCGATCCGTTCGGCACTCGGCAAACCACGCCGCCACCGTGTTCTCACCGTCCACCACCTTTTTTTGCGAGTGTCGCCGGCACTCGGCAAATCCTTTGCCGAGTGCTCGATGAAAAGCACTCGGCAAAGAGCTTTTTGCCGTCAGAAACTATGCCGTGTGAGCTATGCCGTGGGTGGCACTCGGCAAAGACTTTGCCGAGTGTTTCTCGTGCTTTGCCGAGTGCCACCGGCACTCGGCAAAGCTGCTGAGCCCGGTAGTGCGCTCTTATAATATTTATGGGGTGAAGCCTTCAATCCCTTAAGTCTCACTACCGCATTTCAACATACAAAACATATTTACTAAAAATATACCACTAGTAAGAAAGAAATAGTATATGATTTGTCCCTATGTGATCTCCAGAATATAATCACAGTATATTTATTCCAGTTCAGTGGTTTCAAACCAAACGCATGTAGAAGAACATATCTGAGAGTATTGCCCACGAATTGACAAATCAAGTAACGACTAAGTAAGCTCAGTTCAGCAGCACAAACAAAAACAACAGTATTTCACTATAAACTCGTGGTCCAACATATTACAATCGCTCAAGCGCATGTAAAAGAACTAATCCGAGAGTATTGTTTGAGTCGGACTTAAATAAGATATTTCTAACTCATAATTGGTAATTAATTTTTTGCAAATAATTAATATTGGTTTCAAAATAATTAGGAAAAAGTTTTTAAAATTTCAGAAAATTCCATAAAATAATTAAATTTTATTTTCAACTAGAAAAAAAAATTAGGATGTTACAAACCTACCCCCCCTCAAAGGGAATCTCGACCAAGAGATTCAGACTTGGCTAGCAAAGAGATGGAAATACTCGGCTTTCAGATCTTCTTCTCACTCCTAGATGACTTCTTCTTGAATGATTTCTCCACTGGACATTACATGAACGAAAGACTTTGCTACCGGTGATACGTTCTGCAACGTCGAGAATTTGATTGGCTGCTCCATATAGGTGATGTAACACCCTAACCCAACATTGAGCCTAGAATGCTACTAAACTACTCTAATCATTTAATTTACATCAACTTCCTATAAAATTTCAGCAAGCATATCAACGATGAAACCCATCCCCAGGTCACAATAACACAAGCATAATACTACGACAATCATAGAAAATTTAGTCCTAGGAGCATAGTAAGATAATAAACCAAGATGTACGCAAAACCAAGCAACTAAGATTATTCAATACCATCATGTCCTACATATAAATCATCATATTATATTAAAAGTTTTTAATGTCCAATGAATCAACTAATTGGGTGTAGTGTATGATTCCAAGTGCGCTAGCCTTTCCCGAGTCAAACGTCATCAACGGTCACCTAAAAACAACAATAGAGCAAGAATGAGTCCAAAACTCAGCAAATACATAATAAAGCCATAAACAATAGTTTATCAACCATAATCAAAGTTATTATCATCGTCTATCTATTCAATGCCATTCTCATTCTCAAACAATCAGCCATATTCCATATAGGTAAAGTTGCACATCTTAAAAATTTACTCATATACGAATGCACCATCATGCTTATGCTCATATGCATCTTATCAGCTGATACCGGTATAGCGGAGTGTTCACCCGTCGATGACACACTCCACCCTTCACTCCCGTGAAGTCCCCACCGAAGTAGGATTTTATCTAGAGCACTTCGGACTAGTCATGTATCTTTCTAACCGACCTCACCAGAATAGTTACATGACTTTCTCACCGACCTGGCTCGTTCAAATCCTGTCATGATGAATGTAAATGATGCAATATCTTTAATTATTCATCAACATAATTCATCTCATTAAGTCAATATTATAATCTCATTCACTCAAGGTCATCAATATCATGTATAAGAATAAGCTTAACGAAAGCATAATAAATAGCATGATAAGTAATATCAATGATCATTGCGAACAACCCATTGTTCACCACTCTACCATGTACTTACCTTAACCAAGAGACGGGTGACGACGGAAAGGCTCTAATCCCGGTGCTCACCACCACCTAGCAACCAAGTATGCTAAATATATCATTTAAAAGTACACAGCATAGCAACGGAACAAAAATAAAATCAATTGCTCTTAATCGCAACCCGAGACTTAGCCGATACACTCTCAAATCTCAATCACAAAACAGCATACTATCAAAGAAAAATCCATAACTTTTGAGTCAGAACTCTAAAAGTTATGAATCTAATTTTGATGGAATCTACACTTGCATATCTACAACTTCTTAGGTGAACGAAAGATCAAATTATCCCATCTAAGCCTTTGTTTTTAATTCCAAAGACAGCTTCACATCTTGATACTACCGACTTGGGAAATTGTAGCTTTATTTGGTACATCCAAATTCAATGGTATAGTACTCTCTTGAAATATAACAAAATTAAATACATTAACTTAGTTGGCGAGATTCTCTAACTCTGCCATTAACATGATCGAATCTACAGTTGAAAATTTGAAGTCAGAATCTGATAGTCTAGAGAAACAGCAGTACAAGAAAAATCCATATCTTTCAAATAACTAAACCAAAATTCATGATCTTTATCATCCGGAAAGATAATAAAATTTTCTACGAACGTTGTGTTTGGAGAACCCCCTGAATTAGCCATTAACTAAACTTTATCTATTAAACAAGACGACTGTTGTAATCTCGTTAGGATTTGTAGACAGCAATAAAGAAACTAAGGTATCTCCCAAACTACAACTCCGAATTGGGTGATCGCAGACTCTATGAAAAGCTAAGAACAAACTTCACAAATTTCTAGGAGACACTACATGCTGGATCCGCTTGCATCTAACTCAAATTCGTGCGTTAACAGAACAGCAGTACTACTGGTCTACTGACGGTAGGGAGCAGATTTGCTATCTATCAACAATTCGCATACAAAAGAATTATAATAGCTATTGGGGATCACGAATTTACCCACGAATACTCTTTGGATCTTGCTGAAGTCCCCACGAGATTCCCGCTTCTTCTTCTACCTCTTCCTCTCCCTCCTTCTCTTCCTTATGGCCGGCATCAGCAGGGAGGATGGTTTCGGGGAGAGGAGCAGCAGCAGGGAGTGGATGTACTATAGCATGGGCTACTGTAGCACGAGGGCTACTATAGAAACTAGTGGCTAGGGTTTGGTCCACCCTCCCTTGCCTTCTAATGGGCTACCATCCCACTCTTGGGCCTTGGGCCTCTATGGTCGGCTCCTCTCCTATCGAATATGGGCTGGCAGCCCATTCCTCTCCTAAAATTCTAAATTTTCTATATTAGTTCCTTTAATTCTCTCTGAATTTTTTTTATTGCACTCTCAAATGATAGTCGGGGTATTACAGGTGAGATCCTCCTGAAGATCAATGCGTAGGGCAGGCTCTGATCCCAACTTTTTCCATAATCTATAGCGCAGACTTGAAGCATGTCTTCTAGTATCTGAGTTACACGCTTCGTCTGGCCATCTGTTTGGGGATGATATGATGTACTAAAGTTGAGTCTGGTCCCCAATGCTTCATGCAGGCTCTTCCAAAATCTTAACGTGGACTGAGAACCTTTGCCGGACACTATCTTTTTAGGTACTCTATGCAGACAAACAATCCTAGCCATGTACAACTCTGCTAGGTTGTTGCCTCCATACTTGGTCTTGACCGGAATGAAATGTGCTACTTTAGTCAATCATTCTATTACCATCCCGTGACACCCTAGCTATTCGGAAGCCAAGATGCTACCTAAAGAACTATCATACAACCAAACTGCGGAAGATTTTAGATTGTAACTCCTCTAAGTACATATAGAGACCAACTTTAATAGAATCATAGCAGGAATAAAGACTGAATTCAGCATAACATAATCAAGGAATAATTAAAACGAACCACTAGCATCATTTGACAGGAAAGCATAACATGGAGAGAAAAATCATGCAGTACTAATCTTCTTTATTACAGTTCCTCGGTTAACAAATGAAAGACATAATCGACATTATCAAGGAAAGTAAATTATGGTGAATTGTGTGAAATGTGCTTGTCTACTCCCTCCCAACAGAGTCATCATCAACGATCACCTAAATAAATACAGAAAACAAGAATGAGTCGAAACTCAGCAAGTACAGTAAACAATTGAACATACAAGGTTATGAACAAGTATATCTCAATATGAAATCTGAACTTATCTCTGAACACTTATGAGTATGAATGGAATGAATGGATGCATTGAAGGGAAAGGACTACACACATGCTCATACCGGTATAGCGAGTGAAACACCCGTCGGTGCTCACTTAATCCCGTACTTAACAAAGTCCGGGGATACAATCACCGTATGAAGAACGCTTCATATAGGTGTCCGAAATTGCTCACAGTAGAATGGTGGGTCTTACGTGCCCATACTGGAATTGATGGGTCTTAATAATTCCACTCCCGTGGATGGAACACGAACAATGCAAAAATGGAATGAATATATGCAATGAGTGTCACCTCTTCATTCACATGGGTTATCAACTAAGAACGAATAAATATCATGAAGTTTGAATCATGGATCATGGAAATAACATCGCATCAAAAACATTCAACTGTAAAACATGAAGTATGAACATGGATTATAGAAGTATCATCGCATCAACAACATTCAACAGAAATCATCATGTCTTAACACATTATACTTGCCTTCCGCGATGTGACGTACTAGGAGGCAACAAATATGCCCCTGCACTCGCCGCCTCGCCGCCTACACGAATGTGTATTCAAATATAAGAACATATGATATGATGATGCTACCGGCGATCTACAATACCCCCTTGACTACCCAATACAACGGATAGTCGCATCAAAAACATTCAACTATAAAACATGAAGTATGAACATGGATCATAGAAGTATCATCGCATCAACAACATTCAACAGAAATCATCATGTCTTAACACATTATACTTGCCTTCCGCGATGTGACGTACTAAGAGGCAACAAAGATGCCCTCTCACTCGCCGCCGCCGCCTACGAATGTGTATTCAAATATAAGAACATATGATATGATGATGCTACCGGCGATCTACAATACCCCCTTGACTACCCAATACAACGGATAGACCCGAATTTAAAACATACAATTCAGCCAGTTGAAACCCTACTGGACAGCAGTACGAGAAAAATCATAATTAAAGATCTGTAACTTGGAATGATGTGAGACTAGTGCCCAATGAATCTTAACGAACGAGACTACAAAAATCTAGTTGAAAAGATTCGCTAAATCTGCAAAAATATTCAGCTAACCAACAGTTGAAAATGAACGTCAGACATCTGTCCAAACAACAAATCAGTAGTAAAGAACATGGCATACCTTTCACTCTACAGATCCAATGGAGGTGATCTTTATCAATTTGGAAAGATTATTAAACAGGCTACAATAACCTAGTTGCATGGAAGTTTTTAATCTTATACTAACAGGGTCAAAACTAAGGAACAAACAGACTGTTCCTTCTCGTTAGACATACAAAACAGCGTGCAAAGAATAATTCATATCTCTTAAACCGTAAGGAGGAATCTCGTGATCTCAGTGGCTATGGAAAGATAAAAACTAGGGATACAAAACTCTAGGAGACTAAAATACCAGATTCTACTTTTAAGATGCCGAAACTGGACGCACAACCTACTGTACAGATTGGATCTAATAACAGAGTCAAAACTATCCCAACAATCGAATCAATTTCTCATCTTTCAAGAATCAAACAGCGAGGGGAAGCCATTGTTACCCTTGTAGAACCTCAATAAGACACTGAAGAAAACCCATGAAGAAAATCTCTCCTCCTTCCTCCCCTCTTTTCCCCTCTTCTTCATCCTCCATGCGGCTGGCCAAAAGGAGGGAATCCTCCAGGAGGTGGCAGCAATGGAGGGATCGTCTTGAGAGGTGAAGGTGGAGGCACCCAGGGAGGGAGAGGAGAGGGGTGGCGGCTGCCCTTGGGGAGATGGAGGCGCAAGGGGTTGGCGGCTAGGGTTGGGAGGAGGTAAGGGTGGTGCCTCCCCCTTCCTTATGGCCGGCCCCCCTCTTGGGCCATCTGGGCTGCGGCCCATGGCCCAAGTTGGTGGTATTTCACCAAAAAGTCCCTTTTTAACTCCATTATTCGCTGGTTGAATACTCTACTGATAGGGGAAATTCGAAATTGAATAAAGTTCTCTCTAATCGACTTTCGGGATATTACACACCCAGATGGAGTCGTATCCTGATTGGGTCCTAGGAAGTCCCGTGATGAAGTCCACACCAATCTCTTCCCACTTCCACTAAATAATAGGTAAAGGTTGTACCAAAACATCACAATGTACAACAAATTCAGCTATATCTCGCTTCATGCTGACCCACCAATACTTTTCTTTCAGATTCTGGTATGTCTTGGTACTCCCAGAATGAATAGAGTAAGATGATTCATGGGCTTCCTTCAGAATCAACTATTTTATTTCGTGATGATCGGGTACAGATGCGGTTTTCAAATCAAACGGTACGTTACTCAACCTAAGAAAATCCTGGGGTTTTGCCTCTCCTCATGTTCTTCTTGATTTCTTTAATATCTTCATCTTCTTTTTGCTTTTCCTTGATTTGATTATGAATAGTTGGTTGAACTTCCAAAGCATTCACACAGCCATGGCTGAAAATCTCCAAGTTCAAATGTTTCAATTCCTCATACAACTTTGGATGATTCTCTTGAACCAACATAACGTCGCAATATGCTCTTCTACTCAGGGCATCTGCTACTACATTTGCTTTTCCCGGATTGTAATGGATTCTGAGGTCATAATCATTTATCAGCTCCATCCATCTCCTTTGCCTGAGGTTAAGTTCTGACTGAGTGAAGATATACTTCAGACTTTTGTGAGCCGTGAAAATCTCACAACGGTTACCAATGAGATAATGCCGCTAGATTTTCAAAGCATGTACAATTGCTGCTAACTCCAAATCATGAGTTGGATAGTTTCCTTCATGTGGATGAGATGCATAGGCCACAACTTTACCTTCTTGCATCAGCACACATCCAAGCCTTGATGGGATGCGTCACATAAAATCTCAAAGTCCTTACGGGTGTCAAGCAAAACCAACACCAGCGCAGAATCTAGTCTTTTCTTTAACTCCTGAAAAATTTGCTCACAAATATTTGTCCATTCAAACTTCTTCTCCTTCTTCAGAAGCTGGGTCATAGGTCTACGGTTTCTGAAATTCATCAATGAATCTGCGGTAGTAACCAGCTAAACTGAGAAAATTTCTTACATCTATGATAGATTTGAGCTGCTTCCAATCCATTACGGCTTCAACCTTGGCTGGGTCCACTGCAACTCCTTCCGCTGATACAATATGTCCGAGGAAAGCCACTTGACTTAGCCAAAATTTACTATTCCTGAATTTGGCATAAAGCGATGATCTCTGAGTTTTTCCAAAATTATCCTGAGATGCTTCTCATGCTCTTCTCCATCCTTCGAATAAATGAGGATGTCATCGATGAACACAACCACGAACTTACCCAAGAATTCCACAAACACTTTGTTCATCATATTCATGAAATAAGCCAGGGCATTTGTCAAACCAAATGACATTATTATAAACTGGTGCAGTCCATATCTTGTTGTGAAGGTAGTCTTCGGAATGTCCTACGGTCTGATTTTCAACTGATGATAGCCTGATCTCAAATTAGTCTTGGTGAAGACACTTGCTCCTTTCAGCTGATCAAATAGATCATCAATCCTGGACAAAATCATATCACGTATTTATTAATTGATAATCAGAGTTTGTTACAAAATTAGGCACAAGGCCAAATATAAAGAAACATCGAAAGTAAAATAATATGTAGGCCAGATGATTCACCAAAGGCAATCGTCTGGGTGCGTAGCCTAGTCGTCCAAAACATCATCAACTTGATAATAAACTTCTCTTGAATAAAATTTATTCAGCAAGAGGGAGCACAACTTCCGTACTTGCAAGTTACACCTAATAACATAATGTAATGCATGTGTGTGTAAACAAGAGAGGCTGATAGGGTTCATTTTGCATAAAGCCACATTTTCATTTTTAAATACTTCTACTAAGTTCAAGGCTATTTTCTAAGGTATAACTAGAAGTCAAAGTTTTATTTTTGATTCATCAATCCTCAAGTGTAGGATAAACTTCCATCACTAATGGTGAAGGACTAACCCCCTTACACCAAACATTCTTTTCGAATTTTCCCAATTGGATAAACTATCCAAAAATATCTGAGTTTGAAATTTATTTAAAAACAAAACTAAGTCTAATCCACGAAAGTCTTTACTCGGCATGTCCATGACCGCAGACGCGGTTATTCGAATAGATTAATACTCTGCAGAGTCTATACAACTTTACCCACAAGAGATAATTTGTGTTAACTGTTCGCCAGGACACGCTTTCGAAGGCGTGCGACTAAGCAAATATCACGAGGCCTTTACCCTACACTATTTCAATGTAGTCGGATCCGCTAATGTTTCACTTCCTTTGGACTCATCGCCGGAAGCCCCCTCTTGCGCCAAGTGGGAAATAACAGTAAGTCACTCAGACACCCACACCTCAAGGTGACACAACCACGGTGAAATAAAGTAGGTTACTTAGCAAAGTCAGTCCCACTCCAAACTTGTGATGGTATGATTTTAGCTTAACAATCCATGACGCAAACCGGTGCTTATATGGTGGGTGACTTCCATGACAATCCCTGGGTCTCAACCATTCCCGAATTGAGCTCGTTCATAAACTTGCACCCACCAACTATCTAATTCGCCTAAGTTCAAACCAGTTTTATTTTATTTCAAATTAAAATATTTTAGAAACCTTCTATGGTAAAAACAATACCATAATCTTCAAATCAAATCATATTTGTCTTTTGGCTAAAATTCCCCAAAATCAACATTTTAGTCTAAGCATTGTCTAAGCATATAATTTTTCTAATTTATTTTAACTATGGTGACAAGGGAATGACTATTCCAACATTAACATTGGTCGCACAATGGAAATAGATTAACTAGGAATTTAAAAATACTAGATAGAAATATGCGTGCAATAATAACTTGAAATAGAACTACATAATTTGAAATAATACGTGCGACATGGTCAATGGTATACTTGGCTTGCTCAAATTCTTCTTCTTCTTCTTCTACCTCGATTTCCCCGGAGTCATTGAAATCTATACACGAAAATACGACAAATCCAAATAATTTTAAAATAATTCAAATGAAAATACAAATAAACTATAAATTAAATAATTTTAGATCTGGATGGTAGATATTGAATTTACAGGAATTTAGGAATAAGAATCAATAGTTTTGGAGTTCGTATAAAGGAGAACAAACATCAGGAAATTGAATATCATGAGAAATGATAGAATCGGAGTACTACTTTTCTTCCAAGCATTGTTCATTTTTTGAGCATTGTTCACTCTGAGAACTGTTCATCTCCAGGGTAATGGTTATCTTCGAGTACTATTCACCTCTGAGCACTATTCATCTCCTGGGTAATGGTTATCTTCAAGTACTGTTCATCTCGCGTGATCGAAAGGAGTTATGACAACACTGTTCGAAAGAGATTTCAACAACACTGGTCGAAAGAAAGGTTTCGACTGCACTTGTCGAAATATATTTCGATAACGCTGGCCGAAAGAAATGTTTCAACTGCACTGGTCGAAAGATATTTCGACTACACCGGTCGAAAGAGATTTCGGCAACATTGATCGAAATTTCTATTTCGACTGAACTGGTCGAATGATATTTCATCAACGCTGGTCGAAAGAAAGGTTCTAACTACACTGGTCGAAAGAAATTTTGACAATGCTGGTTGAAAGAAAAGCCACGACTACCTAGTCAACGAAAGCTATGGCTATCTAATCGACAAAAGCTACAACTACCTAGTCGACAAAAACTACGACTATCTAGTCGACGGAGGCTACGACAACCTAGTCGATAAAAACTACGACTATCTAGTCGACAAAAGCTATGACCACCTAGTCGATGAAAACTATGACTATCCCGATGAAAACTATGACTATCTAGTCGACGGAAGCTACGACTACCTAGTGCAGCAGCGACAGCGTTTGACTACAACTTGTCGGCTCTACGCGTTACAGCAAGCTACATGAAGGTGTGCAAAATAAAGAGGATGAGATGCTGAACCTTAGGCGATACCTTACGACGGCAGAGCACAACAGAGTGGTTGGCGACGAGGTGGTTGGTGGTGGCCAAGTAAGGGTTCTGGTGGCGACGGTGCTTCGATGGCCCTCCGGTGAAGACAAAGTACGCTTGTGGTACAATACAACACGGTGAAGCTCCTGGTGTGGACGACGACACCAGAGACCAACGGATGACGGGGCAATCGGTGACACCAGGGTTGGCGGCGGAGAAGCTTCGGGGCTTGCAATTCCGGTGATAGAAACAAACAGAGTGGTCATGGATTTGGGGAACGATGTGAGGGGAGAAATGCGAAGGCAGTGCCCCTTTTATAGGGTAAGGAGTAGTAGGAACGATGGGGACATGAGTGGGTGTTAACGGCCGATGCGGCGGCGACGAGTAAAGCGAGTTAAGATGGAGAAACAGTCGATTGAGTGCGGCCGTGAGTGAAAGGTGATTGTGGTAATTATTGGGCACGATCTAGAGTTAAAACAGACAATTCAATGTAGTCTAACCGACTAGATCAGGCGGTGCTCTGTTTTGATCGAGAGGAAGACGAAGAGGGAGGTCAGGGATGACAAGTGGGGTCAGACTGGAGAGAGATAGAGGGAGAGACAAAAGGCTGGTCGATGGGTCAGTGCAGAAGGAAAAAGTCTGTGGGCCGGGGAAAGATTCGACCCGACCACTATTTCCAGATTTTCAAGATATTTACTGATTTAAATAATTTGGATAATCCATTTAAGCTTTTAGAAAATAGCAAATAAAGTCCAACAAACATAGAAAAATTCACATAAATTCCCTAAGTCGAATTGGACTTAAATAAGATATTTTGAACTCATAATTGGTATAAAAATTCGCAAATAATTAATTTTAGATTTAAAATAATTAGGAGAAGTTTTTAAAATTTTAGAAAATAATTAAATTTTATTTTCAACTGAAAAAAGAAATTTGGGCTGTTACAAACCTCCCCCCCTTAAAGGGAATCTCCACCCCGGAATCAGACTTGGCTAGCAAAAAAGTGGGGATACTCGGCTTTCATATCTTCTTCTTGCTCTCAAGTGGCTTCTTCTTCTGAATGATTACTCCACTGAACTTTACACGAACATATGATTTTGCTCCGGGTGATACGTTCTGCAATGTCGAGAATCTTGATTGGCGGCTCCACATAGGTGAGATCCTCCTAAAGATCAATGCGCTCAAATAGTGTTTGCTCTATTGGAACTCGAAGGCATATCTTCAACTGAGAGACATGGAAGACGTCGTGAACTGCAGATAAGGTCCAACAAATCTGGGTGCGAGTTTTCCTGTAGTCCAAAATCTTCTTACTCCTCTGAGTGGAGTTACTCTGAGATAAACAAAATCTCCTATCTCAAAATATAATTCTCTCCAATGATTATCAGCATAACTCTTTTGTCGGGATTAAGCCACTTTCGAGCGTTCTTTTATTATTCTCACCTTGCTTTCATCTTCTTTTATTAGCTCAAGTCCAAAGAACTGACGTTCTCCCACTTGATCCCAAAGGAGAGGAGTTCTGCACTTTCTATCGTACAATGCTTTAGATGTCTTCAAATGCAGACATCTGTTGTTGTAAGAGAATTCTATGTAGGGCAGGTTGTGATCCCAACTTTCTTCATAATTTATAGCGCATGCTCGAACATGTTTTCTGGTATCTAATTTACACGCTTCGTCTAGCCATCTATTTGGGGTTAATATGCTGTACTGGAGTTGAGTTTGGTCCCCCAATTGTAACATCCCAATTTTTCTGAAGCTTAAAAATCTTTTTGAGTAGTTTAGTTCTGTGGAAACATTCACCAAACCTTTATTTTAATTAAAATAAAACTTAATATAGACTTTCAAAAGCAAAACAATTTACTATGATTAATTCCAATATCAACTACTGTCAAAATTATTTTATTTGGGTTTTATGTGCTTGATATATTTTCTAGATGTTTCTAGAATTTTTCCGAGTTCAATTGTTATTTTCTATTTGCCATTTGGATTTTCTGTATTTTTCCAAAAACAAAAACCTATTTAAAATCTCAGTTAATTAAATGGAATTAAATCCTCTTCTTGGCCCATCTTCTTCCGGCCCAACTCCCGCCCAACCCGCATCTTCTTTTTTCCTTCTCTTACGCATACGCCGAAGCCCAGCAGTGTCTTCTTTCCTTTTTCATTTGTTTCACTCCCCGTGGGTCCTGTCGCCACAAGGGCATTGTCTTCTTCCTGGACTCTCCAATCCCTGTCTTGTGCAAACGCGCAGCTGCTGCCGGCTCTCTCTTCTCAATCTCTTTCATCCAGAGCCTATATAAGGCCACCCCACCGTGTCAATTTCTCCATCCGGAGTTCCTCCCCTCAAACACTAAACCAATTTGTCCAATTTTGGTTCTATGTGCCTCAATTTGTCCAATACCTGAAGACCACCGAAGCTCCTTCCCCGACAAAGTTCTTCGTCATCGGACCTCCTCAACCTATGCCATCTCCGCCGCTGGGTTCACATGAACGTGAGCTTCGCTGTGCTCTCACCATCTCCTTCCAAAACTGGAGCGCTGTTTTCATCTTCGTCATCAAATCTAGCAGCCACCCACTTTTCCGATCTAATCCTCCGGTGAGCTCCTTTGTTTTCTGTGCGCGTCAAGATGTGCTCCATGGCCTTCTCATCTCATCCCCTACCTCCTTTTGGGTTCTGTGCTGTCGAGTTGCCGCCGTCGGCCACTTTTCTCTTCTCCGACCATCTTGGATTTGCCACTGTTCTAGTTGACCTCTGGTTGTTCTGAGCTCGTCTCTGTGATCCACGCGTCAATTGCAGCCGGTGCTTCTCCTTGTCTTCTTCGATCACTACTCCATCTTCAAAGCCGCCACACCCGTGAGCTACTCTGATGCCCAAAACAAACTTTATTTCTAATCCATTTTATCATCCACAAAAATATGACAACAATACAACTAACATTGCCATGCAATGCAAGTGCCACAAATGCACATACTTTTCTTTTTGCATATACCGGTAATGCCGAGTATACAACCGTCAATACATACCCATGCATGTGCCTTCTAGCACAGAGACCTCAAGACCACACTCCACGAGTGTGGGGACCTCAAGCCCGTCTAAAACATGACGAGGACCTCAAATATAATTCAATACTTGGCTACCACGTAGTCCAAAACTCAAGGATAATGTAATGATGCACATGAGCCACTACTATTATTCAACATATGCATGTAACAACAACGGTAAGACTATGAATAATAATTCACATTCACAAAGTATTATCATTCCATGAATACTAACCACAAGTGTATTTAACAACAACTATAAGTATATGAATAAAAAAATTCAAATTCGCAAAATATTAATCAACATATTCTACCCACTATGGTACTTGCCTCAACCGTGTGGAGTACGATAACGAGAAAAGGGTGATATCCCCTGATTTACACCACTACTGGAATAATTCAATAAACACACTAAGGAAACATTCCAGATCATACAACAATATAAAATAGATAAATAAATCGCATCACTCTGTTTGCATCCTAAACGACCCCGTTTCCTTTTGAACGTCGTTCTGTCCCAAACAGGACAGTCAGTCGCCTTACAAAAATCGTATATCCCATTCCGTTTATCAAAACAATTATGTTCTTGGCTTCTATGGAAACCACAGGAAATTATCTACAATAATCATGTCGGTCCAACCCTCCAATTAGTTCTTTAAATATTTTTAATTTACAAATTTCTACTTCTGCCCGAAACCTATTACAATCCTGGATAGCAAGACAAAAATAATCATAACTTCCTAATGGTTTATCCAAAAATTATGTTCTTGAGTTCTCTGGAAACCTTATGAAATCACCAACAAAATTCATGTTGGTGGGATCCTCTATTTATGTCGTTAACTAATTGTTATCATCCAATTACTACAACCGGCCAGAAGCCTGACATAACCTATGGACTGTAGTGTTGTAAAATTCATAACTCATGATCCGTTCATCCAAACGACATGATACATGATTCTATGGAAAGCTTCTTCTCCCCCTTCCTCTTCCTCTCTTCTTGGCCAGCAACAACCAGGAGGTGGCACCGGCGGGCAGGGTGGCGCAAGGAGCAGCAAGGGGTAGTGGAACTGTAGCAGGGGGTGGTGGTTACTGTAGAAGGGGTAGTGCTACAGTTGCAGGGGCTGCTAGGGTTGTTGCCCATCCTTTCCTTGCCCTCTAAAAGACAGCCCACTAATGGGTCTTGGGCTAAAAGTCGATTCCCCCACTTGGGCCACGATAATATGGGCCGAAAGGCCCAATTTCTAATCCCTCTAAAAAAATCTGAATTTATATATCCTAAATTCCAATATATTTCTTTCCTTAATTCTCTTTGATGCTAAAAAATTAAATGGAATATTGCATATATATGGAATTGTGGTGGAGCCACTGTTGATAAAATTTATTGTGCCATGGCAATGGTTGTCATTTGGTCGGATTGAACAAAAAATAATTTCATACTCAGGCGAATGATCGTACAGTAAAAGGGGAGAATTTTGGGATGTGGTTGCCACGATTGAGTCGACACTAAGGACTTAACTTTGTGCGCCATTGATCTGGGTCATACCGTACAACCACATGTGCAGGGTGGGGTGGACCTGGCTAACTATTTAGCAATGTTTGGAGTTGGTTCTGTTTGGGTTGATGAGCGACGCAAGAGGGGGCCTAGAATGACGAATCCTTAGCGAGTAGAATCGAGTCAAAACAAAACTTTGTAAAAACTTTGTGATAGTCTCCCCTTGATTTACATGTCTAAGGAAACATGTATTTTTATCAAGATAATTATCTCTTGTGGGTCAAGCTGTATAACGTCTACAGAGTGTTAAAACTATTCAAATAGCCATGTCCCCAGTTATGGACAATATCTGGTGATTTCACATGAGGGGTAGATCTTATCAAAAATGCTAGAACGGTTAGGGTTGGTTGGAATGGTTGGGACGTGAACGGGGTTGTTCACTTGTTGTTTCAAAGAACTTGATTACTTATTTATTAATCTTTTGAATTATGCTTTACAATATACTTATTGTATTTAATGTCAATACTGCTTTCTACAAATTAAACATAAAGCTATCCTTGTTCAAGCCTTGTATGAATATTATTTTTATACATTTTCCTACGACTTGCTGAGTACTTTATGTACTCATGACTATACGTCATTTGTTGATTAGTCGCTGAAGAAGAACTAGGGAGCACCGAGTTCTACGAGGAAGATTACTTTGAAGACTAGGCGAACTAGGTCGCGTCCTCCACTCGATTACCTTTGGGCATGTCGGATGGCTATCACGAGACATTTTGGTTTCCACTTTAAGTTTATCTTTTGTTGTTAAGCCTTGCGTGGCAACCTCTGTAAGACTTGACCATAAGGTCCCTTTACTACTAAGTAATATTACTTTGTCTACTTCATAGATTTTTTTGCTGTATGGATATGATTACATCGATGTTGCAACTGTGTGAGCTAGCTACTGATTTGGCACTAGTTCGGAATACACATAGGGATCGAGTCCAGCGGCCCGGGGTCCCGACAGAGATGGTATAAGAATCATATTGACTCTAGGATGTAACCGTGGTTAGCATGGTCATTTTAGTCAAAAGTTTCAAAATTTTATTTTAAAAATCAAACCAACCAATTGATGGATAGATATTCTTCTCTCGTCTTATTCTATCCTTTCTCATCTTATTCTATTCTTTTTTTATGTTATTCTATTATCTTTTCATTTCATTCTTAGGTTCTTACATCTTAATTTTTTTGAAACTTTGTTTTCATATTTAAATTGACCTTTCTCACCTCAGTAATCTCTATAGGATCGAGTTTCAGAGATCAAAGCGATGGATGCCCTGGAAGCTTGAAGATCTACCGATCGTTGCAAGTTGACCATCCGTATAAAGTTAGATTAGAAGTGCTTTAGCAGAGTTATCCTTCTCAGTTTTAGTATCATTTACTCCGAGTAATAGGATCTTCTGCTTGAAGTTTTATTACTTCTTAATAGTTTTCGGCTATTTGTTTTGTGGGTTTAACCAACTTTCCCCAGTTATGATGCTTATGTCTTTCTCCCTTGTGTTTATCGTCTATTGTGCTTTCTCCCTCTCATTTATGAAACCCATGAAGAATTGTTGATGAGGGTTCAAACATGCAAGTCGCTTAGAAGCTACTCTTGTTGGGTTTAACCACTTCTAATTTTTTTTTCTAAATTCAAGCCCTTTCTTCCTATGATTTTTTATTTAAATTTTGGAGTTTATTTGTTGCTCTGTTTTGTATTTATTTGGTTTTTTGCTTTCGTTTACGAGTTGACATTGATACTCTGGGAGCTTTCAAGGAAGGAGTTGATCAAGCTCAAGACCAGTACTAAGACTTGTTTCAAGGCAAGTTGTGCTTTTGACCATATTGAACCCAGTTTTCTAAAATTACTTTAATTCAAATTATTGCATGTTACTTCAATTATTTAATTCTTTAAATGCTTTGGGATTAGTTATACACTCATTTGATTATATCCACTTTGCTCATTGTATTACCATAATATTTGTGACCCTAGATTGGTTAATTATTAGTTGGTATTATCATAGCACCAACGTTGGTTGGTTAGACATGAATAGTCTGCTTAGCCAAGCAATGGGTTATTGATATCATTTTTAGTTGCAAATCTAAATTTGACTAAGTGATTATGGAACAACTTTGTGGAAAAACTGTGTATTGTATGTTGTGACTCATTGATGGCATGTGATGCACTTAATCAACAGGGTGGGAAAAGATTTAGGTTGAGGCTAGTGGAAAGGATTTGTCATATGGTGGAACTCGGTGATTGGAAAATGAAAATGTGGTTACCTAGTTAGAATTTGGCAGTCTCACCTTGGTCAATTAAGTACTTAACTTGTGTGCCATTGAACTGAACCATAACTGTACGACCATATGCCTGGTATGGGACATACCTAACTTAGTAAATTGTAAAGTTTTGATATTGACTGCTCAGGTAGTAAGTTAAGTGCTCCGTGATCGATGGAGGTCTGGACTACTCTGTAGGTCACATTTATGGACGGTTCGCCATTTTAGGTCCACCGACGTGCATAGGACCAACGAGTGATGTTGGGGTTGGCAATATGCATATCGGGAGAGTCAATTGTTGAGATGAAACTTTCGAAAGGTTTTGTTATGATTGGTACTAGCTACACTGGTTATATCATGTGGGTAAAATATACAACCTCTGTGGAGTGTTAATCAATCTATTTGAATAGTCGCGTCTATGGTCATGGACATGCTCAGGAATTTAACATTAGGGGTAAATTTTTATAAAAACAATGGGAAGGGTACAACTAAGTGGTTTAACTCATATGGTTGTGTGAAAGAAATTGTTTAGGCTTCGTGAGCTTTGTGAAAGTACTTGTTAAATTATTATTATTTATTTATTTTAAAATACGCTTTAACTCTATTATTGTATTCAAATGCAACTGTTGTTTTTTTTGGCAAAATAACCATAGAAGTTGTTTTCTTTGAAATAAGCCATCATATATAATTACATTATGTGGTACAACTTGTTAAGTACTCGGAATACTCATGCTTGCTGCAATCATTCAGCTAAAGTAGAGGAGTCTTCGCCTGCTTTTGAGGAGGGGTTTAACGAGGAGGGTGATCGCAATGTCTTGATCACAGCTAGGGATGGGAAATGGTAAAGGATAATCCATTTTATCCGATATTCATATCCAAGAAAACACAAATGTGGTAAGTAAAATTTACAATCGAATGAAAAATGAATACTATCTGGAAAAAATGCACAGTATTCGTATATGTATCAGTATTCGGTGTTATTCATATCCGGGAAAAAATGGATAGTATCTGGAAAAACGAATACTATCCGGAAAAACGAATACAAATACTCTGTTTTTCCCGTATACGAATACGAATACTATCCATTTTTCCCCAGATACGAATACGAATACTATCCATTTTTTCCCAGATACGAATACGATACAAATACTATCTGTTTTTTTTCTCAGAGCGTTTCTGTTTCGACGGGGTCTTGATTCGATGATGAATCTGTGGCTGTTGGGTGTTGCTACGACTCGTGTAGATAGTAGACAGTAGACGTGTAGACAGTAGACTGTAGACGTGTAGTCATGTTACATAAATTTATTCTACCAAGATTTTTTGTAAAAGTTGTAGGATATTCGCATTTGACCGAATTGACTACATATTCGAGTCAATTCGTATTCGCTATTTACATTCGATTCGTATTTGTATGGGAGAATGTTCAAATTCGTATTTGTATTCATTTTAAAAATATGGATTCATATTCGTATTCGAGACTATTTGATTCGCATTCGATCTGTTTCCATACCTAATCACAGCTAGTTACCTGTGGCAAGTCGATGGGTTTTCTCTGAAGTTATTTCAGTTTCGCTGTCGTCTTTTATTTAATGCTAGCCCTGCGTGGCTTAATAGGTGTAAATTCGACCATAAGATTAAAATTGTTATTTATTAATCAAATTAGTCGTTTATTCTTATATTTGCCTTGTGTGGAATGATATTCATCTATGTTGAGATTGTATGCACTAACATGATCCTAGACTAGTGCATTATACACAAATGGTTCAGATTTGTATATATGGATCCCAACAAGCTCCCACATAATTGTGATTGCCACAATAGGCATTGGCGTGACATGGCAGTAGTGGCGCTACCGTAGTAGGAATTGGCAGGATCTTACTTGTCGTGGCAAGCTATAGCAGTGTTGTGGCAAGTGCCGACGACACCACAACAGGCTTCGGTACCATGCCTGCAACTGTCGTGTAGTGTGGCGTGGTAGCGGGGGCTGTGCCGAGCAAGCCATCGCTCGGTATGGCAGCGACCGCCGCGGGGCTGCGTTGAGCAGGCCATCGCCCGGTGTGACAATGACTACCGCGGGAGCTGTGCCAAGCAAACCGTCACTTGGTGTGACGGTCCACGGTTCTCCAGCCTTGGCCTTCTCCAAGCGCGTGATACGCTCCTTGTGGTTGTCAAGGTGGAAGTTGATGATGGCCAATTGTGCACCTCTAGCATCTTGCTGATCGTCTTTAGCTGGGCGATTGTGAGGACCCCCGGGTTATCTCCCTAAGACCGAGACTAAGCATGGTCTTAAGGACATAACTCTAGGCCTCAAGTAAATGGATTCCAACTTAACTACATATAAGTGAGAGGTTCAACCAAAACTAGAGCCTCAGCGATCATGCGTGCTGCTCCACTGCGAGCACTACATGATTGTCGGTTCTCTAACCAGTCAAACACGACACTTAAAGAGTTAAATGGGAATCCACGAACAGCGAGTACAAGATCATATGGGCTCCCAAGATCAGCGACCAATATGCTCATACTCTTCATACAACGTTGATCACATCCATACAACATTCATACATTAATTGTTCAAAAGACGTACGATATAGTTGTTAAAGTCTGCAACTATTACAACGGCCGACCGGCCAAATTCAAATGAGATCATAAAGTAACAGCGAAAGCAATATAAATAAACCAAAAGTCCAGCATGGTATGCCCCATAACCCATCGGCAACCAACTGGGAGATAAATGATAGCACTATTCGTCAACGTCATTTAAGTCAACGCTAACGAGCTCCACTGGCTCAAATCCTTCATCACCTGAAATTCGCAGCATCATTGAGTACAAAGGTACTCGCAAGTCTTACACAAATAAAAAGTAGTATGCTAGAGGTTGTTCCAAAGGATGGCTCATATTGGCTTAGTTTTGCAAAAGAGACGCAACAATTAACAACCTACACATACTAGTTTCCAAGTGCCCATTTATAAATCAGATTTGAAGTAGAAGTAAAGCTCATGAATAAGTAATAACATGAATCACAAATGAATCATAAAAGTGTCAAAGTGGCGGTCCACTTTGATACAACAACAAGTACACAATTTAACAAAGTGGTCATCCACTTTGCTACAACACAAGCATGAATATCCCATTCGTGACAATCCCAAGTTTTTCCACAAAACAAATATGTCAAAGTCTAACAATAGTAACTCCCGAACTCAAGTGTTGTCCATAACCTAGGACGAGGCTATTCGAATAGATTTATACCTGCAGGTGTACTACTTTACCCACACGACTTGATTAGCCCGTTAAGCCTCCGGATGCCTCCAAAATAGCATACTTCCTATGGTATGCCGTACTGGTAAATCAAGATATGGTCATTTTTAGCAAGAAGATTTCATTATGCTAAGTCCTCAACCTTGGGCTCTAGGCGACATAAGACGTTACGGTCTATATGCCCTATCTACCAAGGGAACATAGGGTTTAACGCCCTATGGCCTCACAAAACCACCGTGGGGCTCAACACAATAAAACCTTCCCCTACTTAACCATACGGCTCCCAACCCGCATGTGATAGCACGAATGTACTTGAATCAACGACGTTACCAAAGTTCGGTCCTTGTTGGTCTAGACAAGACAATCCACATACCCAATCTCGCACGAAGGCACCTTCACTAGCATCCACTTGTCCGACCAAAATCTCATTTTAAATGACAAAATTTTAACTCTTGAAACAGATACGAAGATCTGAAATAAACCAAAAAGTTATAAAGTTTGTATGTCCCATGACTGCTCGGGTTATTCCCGCCAATCAAACTATCGCTCTAGACTTGCATGGCTAAGCAACACATACCACGTAAGTCACACAACTTATCCTAAGCATTTCAAGATCTGGAATAATTTAAGGATAACCACAATGACAAGACAATAGGATGTATCTAACTATTCAACACAAAAATAGCGACATTAATAAAATAGCATGCAAGCAAATATCATTGCACTAAATTAACAAAACTGGATCAAATATGATGCAAAAGAAAGTTCAAATGATGCTTGCCTTGCTGGTATGCTAGCTGCTGTCCCTCAGTAGCGTATAAGTCAATATCGATGGCTTCGGATCTATTTAAGTATAATACCTAATAAACACCGAGAAATACTCAAAATTCAAAGTGCTCAAAAATGCATGATTTTTCTACAGTAGCTAAGTCATGATTTTAGATGAATTTAGGTGGAAGATTCACTTCAATTGGATTTAGCATGTGAAAGTTATAAGGGTTCAAGTTCATTTTGAAAAATCCATTTTAATTTGAATCATTCTCGCTCATTGTATTTAAATATTTGAGCAAAATTTGTAGAGTAGTAGTGAGTATAATGATTACATGGATAAATTGGCAATATTATTACAAGTCCGAATCTTGAGTTTGACTCATTTTGAGTTTTCAATATTTAGTTATGAATTTATAAGGTTATTAACATTTTCTTTGTAAAAATAAAGATGACAATAGCTCATTTTCCAATTTAATGTTCTCTGTTACAGAGACATACTTGAAACCAATTTTAATATTAAGTTCATCTAAAATGAAAAATACCAGAAGTGGTTTCATCCATTTTAGAGTTGAAATGAATTAGTTATGATTTTTCAAAGTTAAATACATTTCTCAGTTTGTAAATAATTACATTCGGGATTTTATAAAGCATTCAAAACTTTTCTTACCGAGGCGCTACCTAGCCGCAGCCACGGACCAGTGGGCCCGCGCAGCCAGCCCCGCGCCTACGCACTCGCAGCCGCTGACGACATGGGCCCGCGTGTCAACGACCCAGCATGCGCGCGCGCTGCGTGAAACAGAGGCCGTGGTACGTGAGCCGTTGGATCTAAATCCAACGGTCCACAAATGAGGACGAGATCGGCCGGTCCGACGGCCGAGGGTCCGGAGCCGTCGATTTCGCATCCAACGGTCAAGAATGATTCAAGTTATAAGGATTCCTTTTTGCTTAACGCACGTGTTTTAGGACGGGGCCCACATGTCAGTGAGTACTTTGCTTTACTTAACGTTTTGGCTTCTCGTGCAAGGGGGCCCACATGTAATAGACTTATTAATGCGTTAAGACATCGCTTAATCGGTAATGATTGCCATTAAGGGTTAATGAGCTAGTTACGATGTTGGTCCGCGTCGACAACGTGATCGCGGGCTTGCCCCGGCTTCGGCTACAGCGTGCAGCTGCTGCGCGCGGCGTGAATGATTACGAGCAGTGCGCAATAGTATTGCGCACCCAGTGGAAGCACCCACACCACCGGAGACGGCCTACAACGGCGGCTAGCCGGCGGCGGGCGGCGGTGCTACGTACTGAGAACACGGCAACGGCACAGAGGTGCTCCGAAGCGCTAAATAAGCATGCAACCAGGTCCTAGGCACTATTAGCGTGTTACCTAAGCTGAGGAGGGAACTCGGGGATGCTGGGAGTCGCTGGAGCTTCGCCGGAGTGGAAGGAGATGACGGCGGCGGCACGGGTTCAAGCAAGAGCCATAACTGGTGAACCAGAGAGGAAAAGAACGATTACGCTAGCTCAAGGATACTTAGAGGAAGGTGCATATGCTAGCAATCGGGAAAAGGGCTTACCACCAGAAAGGAGAAGAAGATGATGTCGTGTCGACAACAAGGGAAATCTCAAAATCCGACACACCCTGAGAGACATTAATGAAATCGATTGAGGGGAAGTACTTAAGATATACCAAAGCACAATTGGACGCGCAAGAATAAGGTCAATACCTCCTGGATTGGAAACTGGCAAGATGAGGTCCTCGGGGGCGCGCTCTGGACACGGCAGAGAGCTCGAAGGTGGCCAAGGAGCTACAAGCAATGCGAGGAGCTAAGATTAGCCAAAATGGAAACGGCAGGGTGCAAAGAACCGAGGGCTATGACCCGGTTGAAGCTAATGGAGAGGAGAACGAGCGAGCTCCTCTTTCCTCGGACCAGAGGAAAGATGGAGGAATTGAGAGTCGGCGAGAGGGTATTAAGGATGTGAGAGGTGGGAGCGAGTGCGGTACACAGAGGAGATGCGCGGGGATAGGCCAACGGACGCGGTGGAGGTCAGGAGGGAACAGGGCAGCGCGGCCACGTGGAGGAAATGCTCTGCGCGAGCCCTGCCCGAGGAAGAAGACGGTGCCGACCGGTGGGCCCGAGGCGGCAGTGACTCACGGCGAGGAAAAGGAACGGACGACGTGGCTTCGTGAATCGCTCGACGGATCGAACGGCCGGGATATAACATGGGTTTTGAACCGCCAAAGGGTAAGAAATCGACCGTTGATCTTTAGATCCTACGGCCTGCATGTCTTGGTGCAATTAGTGGACTCAGCCGAGTCAGCTCGCCTGGGTCGGACTCGGACCCAATGAATAGTATCCATTGGTTTGGGGTTTTAGGGTTTGACTGATAATTAATTTAATTCCTCTACTTTGACTCGAGACCTTATAAATAGAAATAAATTCCCAAAATTCTGAAATAATTCCCAGAGGTTCCTGGGATAGTCTAGTGTTCATAAAAATTATAATATCATACTGTTTATGATATACTTTGTGTTTTATAAATTCAAACTTAAGCTATGTTGTTTGGTTGTGTTTGAATTTTATCGAGTTCAAACTCTTCCCAAAAATTTGGGAAAAATTATATTAATTCATGATAAGTAATGTAGTATTTGAATAAATTAATTCCAGAGGAATTTCAATAGCATTTGTTTTGGTTTTTCATTTGTAGTTCCAATTATAGCATAAGTTTAATTCCTTTCACAGATTTTCCAAATGCAATATTTAATATAAATGTGGAAATCATGATGCATGCTAATGAAATGCATAATAATCCTCTTTATTAATTTGGGGATGTGACAAACCTCCCCTTACAAAAGATCTCGCCCCTAGATCGGTAGGACTTAAAGATGGATAGAAAAGTTCTAAAGGAAACATAACATCTGTTGTCTTGATTTCCTTCAAAGATAGTGCTAAGATATCCTATCAAGTTACAAGGAATGGCTTTACATTTTTCCTTTCCATTATTTTGCTTAACCTTTCCTTTCTTGATACGAAGACATTTCAAGCGTAAGGAAAAAGATCTGATATTCGGTTCGCAGATGGTCTTCACGTTCCCATGTTGCTTCATCTTCGATATGGTTACTCCATTGAACTTTGATGAACTTGATGTTGCGATTCCTCGTCCTTGCGCTCGCTTCTTCAAGAATGCGAATCGGTGCTCCGATAAGAAAGATCGGGTTGCAAGTCGAGTGCTTCCAACTCGCTTGCTTCATTGGGACGCGGAGACATTTCTTCGCCAGAAACATGGAACACGCCATGCACATCTCGAAAGTGATGGCGGCAACTCCAATTTATAAGCTACCGATCCCATCTTCGCTACAATTCGAATGGTCCAATGTAGCGAGGTGCCAATTTGCCTTTGACTTGAAAACGGTGTGTTCCTTTCATTGAGAGACCTTGAGATAGACGTGATCATCCACCTCAAAGCTTAGTTCGCGACGACGACGGTCGGCATACGACTTCTGACGTGATTGAGCCGTCCGAAGTCGTTCGCGGATGACACGAACTTGTTCTTCTGCATCTTCCACTAAAGTTGGACCATAGAATGGTCTCTCCCCGGCTTCGGACCAGTTCAAGGGTGTCCTACAAGCTCTTCCATACAACGCCTCAAAAGGTGACATTTGCAAGCTTGATTGGAAACTATTGTTGTAGGAGAACTCCGCAAACGGTAAACATTTTTCCCAATCCTTGCTATAGGACATCACACATGCCCGAAGAAGATCTTCTAAAACTTGGTTCACCCTCTCGGTTTGTCCATCCGCTTGTGGGTGGTAAGCGGAGTGAAAGATAGATTGGTCCCCATGGCTTTATGCAAGCATTTCGAAGTGAGATGTGAATTGAGGACCTCTATCCAAACGATCACCTTCGTACACCATAGAGACAAACAATCTCGAGATGTACACTCGCTAGTTTGGCTCGGTGTAAGTGGTCTTGACAGAATAAAATGGGCAACCTTTCTCGACGATCGACAATCACCCATATGGAATCGGACCCGCTTGAGTCCTAGGAAGGCCGGTGATAAAATCCATGCCAACTTCTTCCCATTTCCACAGGAATGGGCAGGGTTGTAGAGTGCCTTGACTTCAAATGCTCACCTTGACTCTTTGGCATACATCACACTCGGCAACATATCGAGCGATCTGTCGCTTCATTTGACTCCACCATAGTCGCTTCTTTAAATCTTGGTACATCTTGGTACAACCAGGGTGAATAGAAAACTGAGAGTTGTGAGCTTCCTTGAGAATTAATTCCCTCAAAGTTGCGATCAAATGGCACCACCAAACGGTTTCGAACCGTAGGGCGCCTGCACATCTTCTTTAAAGCATTTGGCCTTTCCATGCTTCATTCGCCTCGGTTTGGGCCACTTCCAAATCGGTCTTCTGGGCTTCTCTAATCTGATCCTCAAGTGTGGATGTCACGCTTAGGGCAGCGAGAGAACCTTCTTCAATTATCTCCAGGTGTAGACGTTGCATCGCAAAGACACAACCTCGCCAAAAGGGAGTTATCACAAACAGCTTGCATTGAGATTTCCTGCTCAACGAATCGGCTACTACATTAGCTTTCCCTGGGTGATAATGAAGTCCCATATCATAGTCCTTGATCAACTCAAGCCATCTTCTTTGCCTCAAGTTCAGATCGGATTGGGTGAAAATATATTTGAGACTCTTGTGATCAGTGTAGATCTCGCAACGATTACCGATGAGGTAATGTCGCCAAATCTTCAAAGCATGGACTACTGCTGCAAGCTCTAAGTCATGTGTGGGATAATTAGCTTCATGAGGCCTCAATTGCCTTGATGCATATGCCACCACTCGGCCCTCTTGCATGAGCACACATCCGAGCCCATGGCGAGATGCATCACAATAAATGTCGAAGTTCTTGTGAATATCTGGCAAGGTGAGTACCGGAGCCTTGGTCAGGAGATCTTTCAAAACTTGAAAGCTTTGCTCACATTCCGCTGACCATTCAAACTTCTTTTCCTTCCTTAAAAGCTGGGTCATTGGTCTCGCAATTTTGGAGAAGTTCTCGATGAATCTGCGGTAGTATCCCGCAAGTCCAAGAAAACTGCGAATGTCGGTGACGCTCTTGGGTTGCCTCGATTCAGCACATCTTGCACTTTGCTTGGATCAACAATGACACCACCCTTGGATAACACATGACCCAAGAAATCGACTCACGAAGCCAAAATTCACATTTGTTGAATTTAGCATAAAGTTGATGTTGACGAAGCTTTCCCAACACAAGTCGCAGGTGCTGTTCGTGTTCTTCATCAGACTTGGAGTAGATAAGTATGTCGTCAATGAACACAACAACAAACTTGTCCAAGTACTCCATGAAAACTGAATTCATAAGGTTCATGAAGTAAGCGGAGCATTGGTTAGGCGAAAGACATAACGGTATACTCGCATACAAGCCGTAGCGAGTAGAAAATGCCGTCTTCGGTATGTCTTCGTTTCGACTTTGATTTGATGGTAGCCCAATCTCAAGTCAACTTTGGAGAAAACCTGAGCTCCAGTCAATTGATCAAACAAATCATCAATTCGCGAAGTGGATATTTGTTCTTGATTGTGACCTCGCTCAACGGACGATAGTCAACACACATCCGCAAACTCTTGTCTTTCTTCTTGACAAAGATAGCGGGCATCCCCAAGGTGAGGAGTGGGCCTAATGAAACCCTTATCTTGAAGTTGCTTGAGTTGTTCTTTCAATTCTACCAACTCATTTGGAGGCATCCGATATGGCCGCTTAGAAATTGGCGCAGATCGTGGGTGCAAGCTCGATGACGAATTCAACTTCCCGATCGGGGCATGCACGGGAGTTCTTCGAAATACATCCGATATTCACATACCACCGGTACTTCCTCTAATTCAAGAGAGGTACTGGCCTCCAAAGCATAGAGATGAGAAGGTCCCACTAAAGGTGCAAAAGTGACTTGATTGCCGTCTTCACTTGTGATGAAATAGACCGTTGAGCACAATCGATCTTTCCCGATTTTTGGACAGCCAATCCATCCCTAAAATCACATCAATACCCACTGAAGTTATCACAATTAGGTTTGCCAAGAAGTTAACCTTTTGAATTTCCACTTTTACGTCCGGCAGACTTGATCGGTTTGGAAAACCGATCCCGGCGACTGGATCTGATAAGGTGGCTGAAGTTTATGCATTTCAAATTGATTGAGTGCAGCATATTCCCTTTTGATGAATGAATGAGATGCACCTGAATCAAATAAAACTGATGCTGGACAAGAATTAACAAGAAGTGTACCCAAAACGACGTCTGGAGCGCCGCTTGCCTCCTCGGCAGTGACGTGGTTTACTCGCCACGTCAGTGGAACTTGAGGAGGGGTCGATGAAGCACGAGAAGGTGGTGAAGGTCTTGCCGCAGCTGGCGTAGGTGTAGAAGCTCTGTAGGTCTGCGGCATTCCTCGCTGCTTGGCGAGGCAATGAGATGCGTAATGGCCCTGGCGGCCACAATGGAAACAAGTGACGTTGGCCTTGTACGTGCCACCATTCTGGGGATTCTTACCCCCATTGCTCCGCTGTGCTGACGGCAAAGAAAGTGATGGAGCTGCTGCAGGAGGTCTTGGCGTCACTGGAGCTTGATACCGCGAAGTCTGGAAAGGTCCGGTGCGCGGACGGGAAGAACTGCCACTAGCTGCATTCTGAGCAGCCTTCTTCCTCTTCTTGGACTCATCTACAGCGACACTCTTGTGCTCCACCACAAGTGCCTTGTTTACCAAGTGCTGGAAATTGCGGAACTCATGTACTGCTAGGGCCAGCTGTAGCTCTTCAGTCAAGCCATTCATGAAACGGCTCTGGCGGCGGGCATCTCAGAGAAACATCATCGAGCATAACGAGATAAAAATTAAACTCATGCAGTACTCGTGACGCGTCTTCTTTCCTTGCTTGATGCAAGGAATGCTGCTTAATCATCATAACGCCTCGTGGATGTGAGCTTCCAAAGTCGCTCGAATTGCTCCATGAGGGAACGCCCCGCCCGATTGCATGGCGGAGAAATTGTCCCACCATGCGCCGCTTGCGCCACAGGCCGATAACTAGCAAAGAGAACCCTCTCCACGCCAGTGCATTGAGCAATAGCTAGTTTCTTCTCAATATCCCTCAGCCAGTCTTCCGCCTCCATCGGGTCTTCAGTGCCCGAGAAGGTCAAAGGATTGGTCCGCTGAAATTCAGCGAGACCCCCGTGTGCACGGTGAGAGGTAGCCTCTCCTGCTGGACTAGGAGCTCGAGCAGTGTTGTGGGCAATAACTTCAAGAATCCGTGTCGTGTCCATTCGGTTTCTTTCTATCTGCAGCAACACCTCAGCCATTGAGGGAGGCGGTGGTAGCACTTCCTCAGATGTACTGCCACGCTGATGATGTTGCTGGGACGGCTCGCCCCCAACCGCAGAACGAGGTCCCCGTGACGGAGAGCCCTCATCCTCGCCGAGCGTGAACGAGTGTTTGGGCCTGTCATCCTGCGGTGACAAGGTCGGTTAGGAGATAATTTTAAAGTCATTACTCAACTAAGCATGCATAATCATATAAAAATATGCAAGAACTTAACACCAAAAGATACGAAGGCATAAAGCCCAACATAAAAATCCATAAAAGCAAATCATAAACTTCCAGTACAATTAGCCCGTAGGCAAAAAGGGTAACTGCCCGAAACGAAGGTTCTTGCAAAGAAATTTAAAGAGTTCAACAACTACTAGCCTATTACAGGGATTTAAGATACAAATTTCGCCGAACCCAAGCCCGGACAGCGAGCTTACAACCCTTCTATCCTAAATATTATTCCGGTCAAAGTTTACCGGAAACTCGTCCAGAAGATGACATCCAGGGGATCCTGTATCTTCGGGGTGCCCTAGATTAGGGAGACGCAAGGGTGACCCTATCACATTAATATGGCCTTCAACCACGGAAGGCGATACTCGTGGCGCGAGAAAGGATGGAGAGATCAAGTTAGGGCCATACAGCACGTCTCGATGAATGAGCCTCATGTCATGCATGAGCCGCAAGTGCTCCTGAGCTATAATGAGACGACGCCGCGTCTCCCATAACTCATACGAGGTGCAACGATGCATCCGATCCATGATGTGCACCAGTCTAGCCAATTGTCTTACTTGCGGATCCTCTCCGAACTGAATCATGGCAAACATGCTCAGCTCCCCGCCATGCGCTTGCATGGGAAAATGATCGTAGGTGGCCGAGACAGCTCGCTTAAGTCATAGCGAGGCGACTCATGGCCACTCGAGCCACTTCTGTGCACCGCCATGGCCTCCGGCGCCCCGTGCTCAAACCCGGTATGGTATGCTTCCGCAACACGCTCGGCAATGATGTCCGCCACTGCCAGTACTCCTCCATTCCTGGCCCTCTATCACGTCTGTAGATGGCGTACGTCGGCTGGTAGGTGAAATTGGCCTTCCACATCATATCCCTTAACAAAGCCGGGTATCCTTCCACGCCTTCAGCTTGAGTTTCACGGACAAGGTAATGGTGATTCATCTAAAGGACAAGAAGGGCAAGGTAAGTCTCTTTTAAATCAAAGCCAGAATAAGGTAAGGAATGACGCTAAGATGGATGAGGAATAAAAGATATTCCTAACTTAAACTTTCGGAATAACTTTGTTAACTTGAAAATACTTTGACTCAAAGGCTTGCTAACACTAACGCCATTGCTATCTCTACCCTACAACAAGATGGCTCGATACCAACGCTGTGAGGACCCGGGTTATCTCCCTAAGACCGAGACTAAGCATGGTCTTAAGGACATAACTCTAGGCCTCAAGTAAATGGATTCCAACTTAACTACATATAAGTGAGAGGTTCAACCAAAACTAGAGCCTCAACGATCATGCGTCTTTGCATCATGCGAGCACTACATGATTGTCGGTTCTCTAACCAGTCAAACACGACACTTAAAGAGTTAAATGGGAATCCACGAACAGCGAGTACAAGATCATATTGGCTCCCAAGATCAGCGACCAATATGCTCATACTCTTCATACAACGTTGATCACATCCATACAACATTCATACATTAATTGTTCAAAAGACGTGCGATATAGTTGTTAAAGTGCGCAACTATTACAACTACCGACCGCCAAATTCAAATGAGATCATAAAGTAACAGCGAAGCAATATAAATAAACCAAAAGTCCAGCATGGTATGCCCCATAACCCATCGGCAACCGATCGAGATAAATGATAGCACTATTCGTCAACGTCATTTAAGTCAACGCTAACGAGCTCCACCGCTCAAATCCTTCATCACCGAAATTGCAGATCATTGAGTACAAAGGTACTGCAAGTCTTACACAAATAAAAAGTAGTATGCTAGAGGTTGTTCCAAAGGATGGCTCATATTGGCTTAGTTTTGCAAAAGAGACGCAACAATTAACAACCTACACATACTAGTTTCCAAGTGCCCATTTATAAATCAGATTTGAAGTAGAAGTAAAGCTCATGAATAAGTAATAACATGAATCACAAATGAATCATAAAAGTGTCAAAGTGGCGGTCCACTTTGATACAACAACAAGTACACAATTTAACAAAGTGGTCATCCACTTTGCTACAACACAAGCATGAATATCCCATTCGTGACAATCCCAAGTTTTTCCACAAAACAAATATGTCAAAGTCTAACAATAGTAACTCCTAACTCAAGTGTTGTCCATAACCTAGGGCGAGGCTATTCGAATAGATTTATACCGCAGGGTGTACTACTTTACCCACACGACTTGATTAGCCCGTTAAGCCTCCGGATGCCTCCAAAATAGCATACTTCCTATGGTATGCCTACGGTAAATCAAGATATGGTCATTTTTAGCAAGAAGATTTCATTATGCTAAGTCCCTCAACCTTGGGCTCCTAGGCGACATAAGACGTTACGGTCTATATGCCCTATCTACCGCAAGGAACATAGGGTTTAACGGCCCTATGGCCTCACAAAACCACCGTGGGGCTCAACACAATAAAACCTTCCCCTACTTAACCATACGGCTCCCAACCCGCATGTGATAGCAAGAATGTACTTGAATCAACGACGTTACTAAAGTTCGGTCCTTGTTGGTCTAGACAAGACAATCCACATACCCAATCTCGCACGAAGGCACCTTCACTAGCATCCACTTGTCCAGACCCAAATCTCATTTTAAATGACAAAATTTTAACTCTTGAAACAGATACGAAGATCTGAAATAAACCAAAAGTTATAAAGTTTGTATGTCCCATGACCTGTCGGGTTATTCCCGCCAATCAAACTATCGTTCTAGACTTGCATGGCTAAGCAACACATACCACGTAAGTCACACAACTTATCCTAAGCATTTCAAGATCTGGAATAATTTAAGGATAACCACAATGACAAGACAATAGGATGTATCTAACTATTCAACACAAAAATAGCGACATTAATAAAATAGCATGCAAGCAAATATCATTGCACTAACTTAACAAAAAGCGGGATCAAATATGATGCAAAAGAAAGTTCAAATGATGCTTGCCTTGCTGGTATGCTAGCTGCTGTCCTCAGAGCGTATAAGTCAATATCGATGGCTTCGGATCTATTTAAGTATAATACCTAATAAACACCGAAAATACTCAAAATTCAAAGTGCTCAAAAATGCATGATTTTTCTACAGTAGCTAAGTCATGATTTTAGATGAATTTAGGTGGAAGATTCACTTCAATTGGATTTAGCATGTGAAAGTTATAAGGGTTCGAAGTTCTATTTTCAGAAAAATCCATTTTAATTTGAATCATTCTCGCTCATTGTATTTAAATATTTGAGCAAAATTTGTAGAGTAGTAGTGAGTATAATGATTACATGGATAAATTGGCAATATTATTACAAGTCCGTAATCATTGAGTTTGACTCATTTTGAGTTTTCAATATTTAGTTATGAATTTATAAAGTTATTAACATTTTCTTTGTAAAAATAAAGATGACAATAGCTCATTTTCCAATTTAATGTTCTCTGTTACAGAGACATACTTGAAACCAATTTTAATATTAAGTTCATCTAAAATGAAAAATACCAGAAGTGGTTTCATCCATTTTAGAGTTGAAATGAATTAGTTATGATTTTTCAAAGTTAAATACATTTCTCAGTTTGTAAATAATTACATTCGGGATTTTATAAAGCATTCAAAACTTTTCTTACCGAGGCGCTACCTAGCGCAGCCACGGACCAGTGGGCCATGCACCAGCCCTTCGCGCCACGCACTCCGCATGGCCGACGACATGGGCCCGCGTGTCAACGACCCACCGCGCGCGCGTGCGTGAAAACAGAGGCCGTGAGTGTGAGCCGTTGGATCTAGATCCAACGGTCCACGCCGAGGGCGAGATCGGGCGGTCCGACGCCGAGGGTCCGAGCCGTCGATTTCGCATCCAACGGTCAAGAATGATTCAAGTTATAAGGATTCCTTTTGCTTAACGCACGTGTTTTAGGACGGGCCCACATGTCGCTGAGTACTTTGCTTTACTTAACGCTTTGGCTTCTTGTGCAAGGGGGCCCACATGTAATAGACTTATTAATGCGTTAAGACATCGCTTAATCGGTAATGATTGCCATTAAGGGTTAATGAGCTAGCTACTGATGTTGGTCGCGTCCGACAACGTGATCGCGGGCTTGCCCGGCGGCTCGCCGTGCCTGTGTGCTGCGCGGCGGCGTGTGAATGACGCATAAAGTGCGCAATAGTATTGCGCACCCAGGAAGCACCCACACCACCGAGACGGCCTACAGGCGGCTAGCCGGCGGCGGCAAGGTGCTACGATCGAGAACACGGCACGCACGAGGTGCTCGGCGCTAAATAAGCATGCAACCGTGTCCTAGGCACTATTAGCTTGTTACCTAAGCCGAGGAGGAACTCGGGATGCTGAGTCGGCTGAGCTTCACGGAGTGGAAGGAGATGACGGCAAGCACGACGGTTCAAGCAAGAGCCATAACTGGTGAACCAGAGAGGAAAAGAACGATTACGCTAGCTCAAGGATACTTAGAGGAAGGTGCATATGCTAGCAATCGGGAAAAGGGCTTACCAGCCAGAGCGGGAGAAGAAGATGATGTCGTGTCGACAACAAGGGAAATCTCAAAATCCGACACACCCTGAGAGACATTAATGAAATCGATTGAGGGGAAGTACTTAAGATATACCAAAGCACAATTGGACGCGCAAGAATAAGGTCAATACCTCCTGGATTGGAACCTGGCAAGATGAGGTCCTCGGGCGCTCGACACCCGCAGAGAGCTCGAAGGTGGCCAAGGAGCTACAAGCAATGCGAGGAGCTAAGATTAGCCAAAATGGAAACGGCAGGGTGCAAAGAACCGAGGGCTATGACCCGGTTGAAGCTTACCGGAGAGGAGAACGAAAGCGAGCTCCTCTTTCCTCAGACCCGAGAGGAAAGATGGAGGAATTGAGAGCTGGCGAGAGGGTATTAAGGACAGTGAGAGGTGGGAGCGAGTGCGGTACACAGAGGAGATGCGCGGGGATAGGCCAACGGACGCGGTGGAGGTCAGGAGGGAACAGGGCAGCGCGGCCACGTGGAGGAAATGCTCTGCGCGAGCCCTGCCCGAGGAAGAAGACGGTGCCGACGGTGGGAGGCGGCAGTGACTCACGGCGAGGAAAAGGAACGGACGACGTGGCTTCACGTGAATCGCTCGACGGGATCGAACAGTAGGGATATAACGTGGGTTTTGAACCGCCAAAGGGTAAGAAATCGGACCGTTGATCTTTAGATCCTACTACCGCATGTCTTGGTGCAATTAGTGGACTCACCGAGTCACCGCTGGTCGGACTCGGACCCAATGAATAGTATCCATTGGTTTGGGGTTTTAGGGTTTGACCGATAATTAATTTAATTCCTCTACTTTGATCGAGACCTTATAAATAGAAATAAATTCCCAAAAATTCTGAAATAATTCCCAGTGGTTCCTGGGATAGTCTAGTGTTCATAAAAATTATAATATCATACTGTTTATGATATACTTTGTGTTTTATAAATTCAAACTTAAGCTATGTTGTTTGGTTGTGTTTGAATTTTATCAGGGTTCAAACTCTTCCCAAAAATTTGGGAAAAATTATATTAATTCATGATAAGTAATGTAGTATTTGAATAAATTAATTCCAGGGGAACTTCAATAGCATTTGTTTTGGTTTTTCATTTGTAGTTCCAATTATAGCATAAGTTTAATTCCTTTCACAGATTTTCCAAATGCAATATTTAATATAAATGCTGGAAATCATGATGCATGCTAATGAAATGCATAATAATCCTCTTTATTAATTTGGGGATGTGACAGCGATGATCCCATCGATTTTGGCAGGATCGACACCACCGCTTCCGTGGATGAAGATGCAGCAGATGGCTCTGATATCAAGTTGTTATGACCCTTAGATTATAACGGGATAAACACTGACGGGAGGATGGTCGGGTGGCATCAGCGAGGATGGATAGAGGGTAGACTAAGACTTGTAATGACTTTTCTATTTCTTTCTTGCTTCCTTTGAATGGTGTAGCTCCTCTCTTTATATAGATGAGGTTAGCCCCTAACAATATGGAAACTATCATATCTAATACAACCAATCAACTAAGGATAAGATAATATATGTACTTTTTAAATATGAAGATATGCATCTAATCATTCATAATATGAAGATATGCATATAACTATTCCTAATATAAAGGTATACATCCATCTATTCCTAATATAGAAGAAACAACTAATCTAATCTAATCAAATGTGTTCAAGGCACTGTTCATGTGCATGTGAACAATAATTCTTGCCCATAACGGTCTTTTTGCATGGTCGTAGCTCTCCCTGGTCCATGCCCATAACAAGAGGCTACTCATTGTGCACACATCCATATGAGATATCAATAAAGAGAAAAAAAAAATATACGAGGAGTACATGTTGTGCCTTCTTTTATTTTTGTGTTCTTGATCGTCGGCAACGTGGCCACAATTACAACAAAAACAATCATAATGAGAAATTGTGAACAGCATTTGGAACGATCACTCTCTGTATCAATCTATGAACAAATGTTTCCTGAAAATGGTTATGCTCAAACACAATGCCTCACGAGTATAAATGCAAATTCGTACAACTGTTTCTTCGGTGTTATGTATCATCACTTTCTGGTACTCTGCATCCTACATATGTCCTTCCTTCAGTCTAAAATCATGGCACCAGCCCACCGCCACAATCCGTTGTGACTTGATCATGCTCATACCAAGTTGTTGTATATATCCACCCTACCCATCAAAGCCTAGTTCTTGATCAGGACTCATGCCGAGCATACTACACCAGACCCTTTCTGCAAATGACCAAAGAAAACTCTTGTCATAAAATTCACATATAACACCATATCAAGAACTAAACGTGAACATCAAAGAAGCCAGCTTGTCTGTCTCACCGAGCAAGCCCTGACGTCCTGGCATCCGCACAGGAGCCTCCCGTTGAGCAAGTCTGTGGCTTGGAATGCGCCTCCACCATCACTTCTCTGGATTAATTCAGTTCAAAAACGCGCAAACATCACTGAATCTGTGCACCGAAACTGAAAATGTACTTCTATACCGTACTGTTTCAACCCTGAAAATGTTGGACAGTACTTCTATACTCCACCATTTTAAAGAAAGTGAGATGTAGAGGTTCCTTAGGATTTCTACAATTGCCATTTGGTGTAGTATAGAAATGCTTGTACCTTGTAGTAATCGACTGCAAGGAAGTTTGCCCATCGATTCCCAGCTGCGCCATAGCATGTATTCACCATGTCAGTGAGGCTCTTGGAGTGCTGTAAACACGCAGTTAGCTTCACCGGGACCGACGGGAAGTAGTTCATCAGGACTAGCGACTTGGTCTTGTCGTTGAGAGGCGCCGATTCTGCACGGTTCGAGCACTGGCCAGCATCCATTCCATCATCACCATCTGTGATTAAAAAAAAAAGTGAAATCTAAGTTTCACACGTACAACACGCATATATGATGAACCGCAGAGTTATATATTGAGGAGTTGGTGTCTCACAGTTGTTCTCAACCATGAAGTTCCACTGGTACGCGATTCCTTCAGTGGCTTGCTTAGATCTGATGGAGGTGAACACCAGGAGGCGCTGGTTGCTCGCGATCATGTCACTGACAAGAGGCCAGTCCTGACCGTTCTGCGGCATTTTCGACTCCGGGAACCAGAACTTCAACAGGCCAGAGGCGTTGAACACGTTTGTCAGTCCATTCGGCGCTTGAACGTAGTCTTCGAGAATTATAGTGACGATTTCAGATGGATTGGCTGAAAGGAAGGCTTCAATTTCGTTGAATGTATCCAATGCCGGTTCCTACAGTCACCAATACTATTGTAATACACTGTACTCTGAAACCCCTTCAGTTCAGATGAGGGACGAAGACACACTCAGTATACTCACAAATGCCGTAAAATCGTTGCATTTCCCTCCACTTGAATGGCATAACCATACATCTCCTTTGAAGTCGTACGTGTCGAGCATCAGCGCGCGAACACCGTTCTGTAGAACATTACTGCTGTGATGAAACCTTACAAGTGGTAAAATGCTAGGATATGTAGAATGAAGGGAGAATCAGAAGCTGCGGAAGCTACATTTAACTGATCAGTGACTGTATCCTCCTGGTTATCGAAGGTGATGCGCGGAATTCCAGTGTGAGATGGCTCCCCGACGATTGCGTATGAATTGTGCGTCGTGAGATAGGCATACTTGTTGAATGGCAATGAGTTGTTCTGAAGACCAAACCAGAAGCAAAATCCATTAAGGGTGTAACACTAATAGTATAAACATAATTGAGGTTGTTTTAACTTTTAATCAGGATGTCATTAGCTACTGAATCCAAATGAGCCTTAATCAAGCATTCTACAAAACCAATCTTACGGACAACGGAACTTACTGTTGTAAAATTAGAGGTTACAGTAAATATTCAGATATAATTCCAGCAGTAATTATCACAATTAAAGTATATTTCCAACAACATATAAATGACAAAAAAAATAACATATAAATATGTAATTTATTCATGTCAATTAAACATGATGATATGCTAAAAAAATATGACTCAAAAACATACAAAATCAGTATAATGCTCAGATTTGGAATGTTTATTTATTGCTCTCAGATGTCGGGCTGCTCAAGATGTAATCTTGGCCTCCTCGCCACTTGGATCAAAAATCTGTCACAAATTAAATGTGACAATTATTCTGAAATAAATTAGGCCTTGGATTTTTAAATTTAATCTTACTTTGTCTAATCAGTCACTTTAAAACAAATCATCAGTTGAGCGTTCCTGTCAACATGCAATTGAACCACCCACACAATATTTCAATTAACAAGGTTATAAATAGTGACCGAACAATAATCACAGTGAGCCGAAGCTATCTACAGAATGGAGCAAAGTGACCAGACAACAACAACCGAATGAATCAGAGTGATTCAGAAGCTCATGAATCACATGACACGATGAAAACAACAAGTTAACTACTAGCTCAAGACCAATTTAGATCAATTGATGTATTTAATTATCACAATGACCCCAAATCCTCATCGAGTATTAATTCGAGCTCACAACATTACTAAACATTATCTCCCAGTGCTAGTTTCAATCAAAACAAGCACAAATTGAGACTTCTACTAGTACATCACATATGCAAAGTAATACGAAAGTGAAAAACAACAATACTAACGATGCAGATGTCACTCAAAACCACCGAGTAGAACTGGGCAATGCACGCGAAATCATGTTGTCTCATCAAACCAATCGCCCTACTATGCAACGAATACCAGATGAGGTTGACATAGATACAATACCAACTTCACAAACCATAACACACCGACGTGCTAAGACAAGGTACAAGGGATGCTACACAAGAACCAAAGTGCGCCAGCCGAATGCACTCAAGGTGCATCAATCACCAAAACCGAAGGCTCCTTCCACCTCAAGATCAAGCCAGAACCGACCACCACGGGCTTCCACCACGCAAGTACCAGATTCCCCACCGAACACCCACGAACAATAGGGCGCAAGAAGGAAACCGGCAGGATGTGCACAGAAGGAGATCAACAGCTCACCACCGATGGTGTAGGGTCAACTAAGGTAGCGCAAGAACTCCAAATCCCCCCAAAGCTGAAGCCAAAATCGAAGAGGAAGAAGAAGCACTCAAAGGGGAACTCACTGTATTTCGGGTCAAGAAAGGAGGAGCCACCGACCACCTTAAGAAGAGGAGTGGGCGACGCGGTTGAAGCCAACGGCCAGCACCTAAAACGCACGGGCCACCAGCGCCTCTTACGCCGCCGCCACTCAGGAGCACCACGCCGCACGTGCACGTGAGAATAGGGCTGGAACTGAGTCTCCAACCTTATCATCTCCCTCCTGTAACACCGACAGGTGGGCCCCACCACCCTTTTATTTTATTTTCTATTTCTGCTTTTCTCAAAATGAGAAATTACCACATAGCCCTCAAAATATGCAACATTAACTAGCCTAAGAATTTTGACAGTGAATTAGTGTATACCGCCTTTTCTTATCTGCTGAACCGCCTAGTTTGGGCAAGATTTTTCATAACGCGGAGCATCTGACAACAAGGGAGATCTCTCTATGCACATCCAGAATTTGATACTCGCACAAACCCATCAAAAACAGGATTACGTTCAGTCAAAAAATAAACAGAGTTATGTCCTAATTGTACTTTTCATCGTGCTCTGCATGAGGTGAACAACCTGACAGAAGAACATCAGAATTTTTTGCCGGTAGGTGATAAGTGAAATACGTTGTTGCTAACCGCTCAGTTATCGATCTATTTGTTGTCAGAACAGATCTGGCCAGCCAAAAAATCATGACAGGAACAAAAAAAAAAATCCAAAACCAAACACATCAGCATGATTATACTCCTGGTCCTTTCTTAACAACAACCAGAAGCGAGCTCTTACAATGAGCTGGAAGGGATTGGTGGCCGTGGAGCGGATGCAGTGGGAGCCGGAGAACTCCGGCTCGCAGTCGAAGCACCACTGCCCGGCGCCGCAATCCGCGGCCGTCGAGCACGAGTCGCCTACCTGAATTCATCATCAAGTCCAAAGGACTCAAACTTGCAGAAATCAAGAGGACTGACGCTCATGAATTGACGATAAAAAAAGGGAGAGATTTGATCGGTTCTTGGTGGCCGCTTACATTGGCAGTTGCAGCCCCCAAGAGGCCAACAAGCGAGAGGAGTGGCGCCACAACAAGAACTAGTGCTGGTGCTGCTGTAAAGGCGCTCCCCATCTTACTGACTGATTGGTTCGTTGGCTCCTGAAAGCAAGAGAGAGAAGAACAGAAAACAGGAAAAGGATAATGCCGTGCAAGATTCCTTAGAGGTAGGCTCCAACTGATCAATCAATCATTGCCGAGAGAGAGAGAGAGAGAGAGAGAGATTGTTGGGGAAGAAGTGGAGGAGGGTAGTTGCAGTGCAACTGTCACACAGCTTATATAGACTCCATTCACCTTCCTGGTTCTTTGCACTAACAAAACATCTCCTAATTAGTACTAAGAAGACCGTGCACATTTGCCAACTACAGTCAGATAAGATAGTACTTCCAAAAAAAGGGAGGGTAAATAGAGCAACTTATTCAGCTATTACCCTACGTATTTTCCTTGTTTTGGGAAGAGTTTTAGAGTGTTTCGAATGATAGGGAGAAATTGGTAAACAAATGCGTGAGCGTCTATCTGGGGCCAGCCAACCAAATGCGAATTTATTGTGCTGGACGGCAGATTAAGCGTGCGAAGGAAAACGGATTACTACTCTATTCTTCTTTGGAGAGCGATTTGTTTGAACTTTCAAGAGGGGGCGTGTGAAAGTGAGCAGCAGTTGGGTGTTGCTTCCAAGGTAGTTTGTTTGTTGGGTGGCAAGACTTTGGTTTGGGTAGGTTGTTTGTTTATTAATGAAAGTCGATGAATGGGAACGACCGTCGGAGCAGGTCAACCCGTGCAGGCGTGCAGGCGGTAACGAATGGAAACAAACAGGAACAAGGAGTCTTTGGCAGCATTTTGATTCATTTTAGCTAAACTAGTCCTCGTCAGATTTATTTGAATTTAATTTTTAAAAAATTTAAAATCCGATTTTTTTTAAAAAAAATCTGAAAATTCACAACCTCAGTTGTCTCCTCCATTAAACTGTCCGCACAAATATATTTGTCTCCTCAGGCGTTTGCTTTGCAACGAAGGATCCGACACACGTCTCCTTCTCCATCTATCACTTTTGAGCTTGCAATTGGCAAAGACTTCTTCAGCGGTTTTGTGATTTTGAGACCGGATGGTAATTTTGTTGGCGGCCCGAACGAAGCATAGACATACTAAACGTTCTTAGGAGATGAATATGAGAGAGATTTTATATTGAAGAGACCCAAAATCTATGAATGGAGAAAGAACACGAGGGGAAGCAGTGATGCTATTCCCGCTCCTCTCTGTCGGTCAAGAACCACCGCCGTAGGGAGCAAGCGCCACGCTAGGCCAGTGGAAGCAGCGGCGGTTGCCGAATGTGTCCAGCAGGCTAGGGCTGAAAAAAAAGCTTGCGGCTCGGGGTCATGGTCTTCTTAAGCCGAGCCAAGCCTCTCTTCTAGCTCGTAAGGTTTTTGAGCCGAGCCCGAGCCACTCATTTGGCTCGAGTGACTCCTTATCCTGTAGACCGTAGTTCGTAGAGTTCAATTCACATACGCAACTCATTCCTAAAAATCCCCAATCCTCCAAATGCAGATCGCACCGCTACTTCTCCCCCGCCCCATCCTCCACCGCCACCCCATCCTGCTTCGGCCGTCCCATCCTCCGTCGCTGCCCCGTGCTGCTTCGGCCGACGTCCTCCGCGGCGGCGCCGCAACCCCTTTTCTCCTTCCCCATCCTCTTCCTTGGTCCCCCAATCCTCCGCCGCCCCATCCTCCTTTGGCTGCCCCCTCCTCCACCACCCTGCTGCTTCTCCTCCGCCCCATCCTCCACCGCCCCATCCTCCGTCGCTGCATCATCCTGCTTCAGCCGCCCCATCCTTCGTCGCCGCCCTGTCCTGCTTCGGCCGACGTGCTTCGCCGCCGCCCCTTTCTCCTTCCCCGTCCTCTTCCTCCGCCGCCCCCTCCTACACCACCCCTCCGCCTTCCCTGTCCTCCTTCCGTGGCTCCATCCTCTGCCGTCCCACCCTCCTCCCGTCGCCTCGCCCATGACGTCCACTTCCCCACCCCTAGCACCGACGAGGCGACGAGGATTGCGACGCCGACGACCTATACGGCGACTTCAACCTTGGGCTCGCCTTCCTCCCTCTCTCGCCCAGGATTTGTTGATTTCAATTCAATTTTTTGTTCTGTTTATTTATCATGTGTACACAACTTGTAATGGTTGTTATACTGAATTTGTTTTGTTGGATCTCTCTTGCAAGAACTGGTGAAATTTGGGCCTTTGGGTGTGAAATTTTGGGTGATTTGGGGATCATGTTGCAGTGGATGTTGGGGGGCTTCTGGGGTCCTAGCGTCCCGGGCCGAGTCCGACGAGGAGGAAGCGGCGGCGCTGATTGGGGGCTCCTGGGTCCTAGCATTCCGGGCCGTTCGACGAGGAGGAAGCAATGGCGCTAATTGGGATGAAGTGCCACATTTGCCAAGAGGTGTGTTTCTGGCTCGGCTCGTGAGGGCTCGCAAGCCACCCTTCTGGCTCGCGTTGAAAACAAAACGAGTCGAGTCGAGCCAACTTTACATGCGAGCGTGACTGATCCTGGCTCAAGCCGGCTCGGCTCGTTTCCAGCCCTACCAGCAGCCGGTGAGTCTGGAGGCAAGATGGGAAGGGGAAGGGAGAGAACATCACCGTTGTGGGTTAATGCTTCAAGATTTATGCTGCGAGGTATCAAAGTCTACATAGGGTCCAATTTTGATGTGGTGGTTGCTTGGTGAACAGGCAGAGCACGTATAGGAAAATAATTTCGCTGAAATTTTGGTTGGTTCAAAAAAAATGGAGATGTTTTAATTTAAACAAATTACATCCTAAATTTGATTTTGTCAAATTTTATTCAAATTTTGGTCAAGTTTCAAGTCCAAATTACATTTAGTTTGAAAACCCACCAAAATTTTGAACCAACATTCTGAAATTTCGGTAATTTCGTTTATTTCATTACCCTCTGATTTTTTTTCAAAACGAAATTGTTTTCCCTGAGCACCTATCGCCTCCTGCCATCCATAGTGAGGTAATCTCAAAACTGTCCGAGTCACGTCGTGTTCCACCGCCTCCTCCCTCTTATCCCCAAACTAATTTGAGTTTCATACTCACCGTCAGAATCGGTTCTTGTTCTCCTCGAGCTTCTCCACAATGGTTCATCGCGACCGTGAGACAATATCAAATTCCTTCTTACATGAGCATCATCTATCCCTCCTCTATCTTTTGATGCTCTCAGTTTTGCCTCCCACCGTAGCATCGTTGCCTCCATGACCTGACCGCCAACATTGCCTACATTTGTCACTTGCCCAACACAGCACAGTGCACCTCTACCCAAACCACCATCACCATAGTTAAGATTCCTCACATCTCAAGCACTCCGTTTTGCCACTCGCTCGTGCCTCCACCACCCTTTCCCATCGTTGGTGCCATGCCCAGCCCACCACCTCTTGTAGCTCTTCCTCTCTATCTTTCTCGGTTGCAATTAAGGAAGAGGAAGATAGGGTTGACATGTGGGCCCTATGGGTCCATCTATAAATATTTACTCTTTTTTATTTCCTACCGCTGATTAGGATCACTGGATGCCACCTAAGCCAAAATCAATGATGTGGCCACCAACATGGTAAAAACCACTAAGGCCACATACAATGTCAAGAAAAGGTGGTGCTAGAAGAGGAGAGAGAGTTGAAGCACCGGTTGATACATTGGAAGGAACAGTCTAGAAAATTAACTGGAACCGATGCATGTTGTTGCACCGATGCTAGCTCAATAAAAAAATCGCTCAGCCAACCTGTCACCGCGTTCGCCGCCGCCGCCGCCACTCGTCACATGCCACGATGTCTTGGCTCGAGGATGTTGTCGTCGCCTCCAGATCTATAGTCATTGCTCGAGGTCCGCCGCTGCCCGGATCGAGAGGAGGCCGCTGCCGTGCCTCGAGAGGAGACCACCGCCGCCCGGATCAAGGTTTCCCACCGCAAGATTGTGGCTCGCCGCTGCCAGATGAAGGCCTGCCCTTGTCGGCAATGGGAAGGAATTGAGAGAGGTGGTGGAGAGGAGCACGTAGACCTCGTTGGCAGTGGCGGAGTCCACCGGAACTGGTGGATCGAGGGTAGTGGCACCATGGGAGAGAGAGATATGCGTGAGAGGGAGGGATCGATGAGGGAGAGAGAGGACAGAGAGTGGGGAGAGGAATCGTCTCATTTTTTGGGTCCCATGGGAAAAGTGAAACAGGTGCTAACCATTAGAGAGAGAAAAGGCAGGTCTAGCACCTGTGTGATATGGCAATAATGTGAGAACCCCTTCCATTGTACATGGCCTAATTGAACCAACCAATGGTTAAAAAATGAACAATTTTGATAGTTCAAAGTTGAAAAGTAAACGGTTTCGAAGTTGAAGGTTGAAAATTAGACCGTGGTCAATAGTTTAGAGTTGTAAAGTGGATTTTTTATAATAAAAAAATTTGGTGGCCCACGCAAATCTCGATTGATTATTTCAAACCTTGGCGGAGGAATCAATTCAGCGACGTCTAATTTCCTAGATTGTCTTTGTGTGGCATCCATTTACTGTACCACAACATGTCTACACTATATTGTCTCGAGGAAACTTAGTTAGAAAGAGTTGTCTATCGACTATCGAGTTAAAGAGAAAGAGGAAATCACGCGACGTCTAATTTCCTAGCTAGAAGGCCAGGTTGATTCAAAACCTCTCATGTCCTGTTTGGAACAGGGGGATTTTCGTGTCACATGAAAGGATGGGATTGCCCAAATTTCTCTTGTGCATCCTCGTTACATTCATAATTCGGCTCGAGAATTTCACGGGAAGCTCCGTAGCATAAGAGAAGGGTCACGGCGAGTATGCTCGTATAATTGGTGAGACTCAGGTTAATTTTAGTATGTGCCTTTTTTGGGATACTGCTTTGCTCCTTGCGAGACAGAAGCCACAAGAGCTTTGCATGCACACCACCAAGTGTGGATTGTGAAATGTGTGTCGCGTTCGAAATGAAACGGTACGGAGAAAAAGATCCAAATTTGCTTCGAATTTGTAACCATGTGTCACGGAATGAGACGGGAAAAAATGAAATTAATTGGGACACCACTGACGCTCAAACGTACGATGTGGGGCTTTCCATCATACGCCACTTTCTACCGTCGGATCTGATTTAAAATGATTGGTCTCAGCCATTCGATCAGACGTAACAAAAATTGCAATGCGCAATAATTATTTAGCAAACCTGCAACAAAATATCCATCCGACACAACATATTTCCAACTTGAAGCAAGAAGCATTAATTCCTTGGTGCAATAAATAGACATCCCTACCACAACAAAAAGTTTACTCTCGTGCAACAATCAAAAACACCTCTTGCAACAAACAAAAACACATTTGGCAACAACCGAAAACCCGTTGTGCAACAACCGAAAACACATTGTGCAACAACCGAAAAGAACATCTTGCAACAAACGAGAACATTGATCCATGCTCTTGAGTCGGGTCAAAGAGGTTGTAGCCTGGCACTTGCCCATGCTCTTGAGTCGGGTTTTCGATCAAATCATTGATCTGTTGTAGTTCTCGAGCAGTTTCTGACTAGTAATGGATCCGCCCAAGTAATGTTCTCTGAGCTGCAATCCTTCTTCTTCGGATGGTATTAGGATCGTCCACATCTGAGTTGGCTGGAGCATTCCTTAGTGGAGTGCGATCACTTTGAAGATGTCGACCATGCTCACGAAGGTTGAGATCTCTGTCGTCATCGGAGGTGTTCTTGCTATTGCCACGAGAGCCTGAAGCATGTGAGCGATACGAAGCAGCCCTAGTCCTATTTCTCGGAGAGTGATAAGGATCTGTGGGGAGGACGAAGACTTCCTAGGTGTTGTTATCCCCACTCACGGTTGAGTCCTCCTGACTTGATGAGTAGTCGAAAGACAATGTGTCGCGACTTGGAGCAATCCCCTTTAGGAAGGGGAATTCTAGGTTATAATTATCTCCGATTGAAGGTGAATTCTCTGAGTATATGGTTAAATCCATAGCTGTAGCAGGCTCGACCATAACCTAGGTGGATTATAGGACTTGACGCATTAGATCGGATGGCCTTAGACAGACTTGAAAGCTTGGAGGTGGAATCCTCGTTGTGTTCAAGACTTGTCGTGCGGCAGCTCTGATCATGTTCGCTTGGACCCTTGACTTGTGAGGATTCTGGCTCCTCCTCTAGGCGTAAAGTTGGGGGCTTCCCTCGTCAACCTTGTCTAGGATGCGATATACTGGGCCCGGTAAAAGATCCCTATAACTGCATTGTCATCAGACGAAATGATGCTGGGCTCGTAGTCGTAGCAGACATCTATGTTGAGTCATGCGTAATCTACGAGATCGAACCAATTCTCCTCATTCACTCCCCTTCTATGGAAGCATTAGAGTGTGAACAAAGGAAATTTGCCAAAAGAATATCCCTACGGACGATGTGAACTGTCGATATTTTATGGAACTTATAAAATGAATGTTATGGCCTTCTGGATCGAGACTATGCAAGAGAAGACATGTGAATTTTTAGATAGGTTCGGGTCTTCTCCTGAGAGAATAATAACTATACTCATGTGTTAATTGTGTTTACAACAAGAAGAAAGTCACCGAAAGCTAAGACTAATGACTTCTATCTCTTGTCCTCTCTCCCTCTATCCACCGGCGTTATCCCTTATATAGCTTTCGAGGGGGTGACAGTTGCCCCATGCTAGGAGGTGCCTCAATGGTTGGTTAATTGCGTACGTTTGATGGCAGTTATTGTTAGAAAAACATTCTCCCACAATCGTCTTGGCGCTATGCCAGAAATGGAGATGATTACGTGCAGTTATGTCAGAGGATAACGAAACATGTTTAACTACCGCGTATACATAAACACAGCGTATAAAGCCCCTAATCGATTGAGTCCACCTGTCTGTGGATTTTATCGACCATATGGTGGTTATGGTTGACTTGGTCGTAGTAAAACTTACGACCATGAGGTGGTCGTATAATAGCTCACGATCACTAGGTAATTATAATCTTCCTTTTATTATTAATGATAAGGGGTACGTCTGATGGTTGTATAAAGATATTATCATCTATAATAAACATTATATATACATAATCTCTCTCTTGAAATATTCTCAAGAAATATTTTTCATGAAGGTACCATGCTCATTTTCACAAATTGAAAATCATGGTGAGCTAAAAACTTTCTTAAAACATTTGAAAATGTATGGAAACAAGCTCCGAAAAATCTAAGACAAATTACAGAGCTAGTCCTTGTAAATACACACACTTTTAATTTTGGGAGGCTCAACCAAATATCAACAATTTTGAAGATATGAAAATCACAAAGTTTCAGAAAAACTGAAAGTTTCGCGTTTTCAAATTTTGACATTTCATTTGAGCTTTGAAATATAGCTTAAAAATAGGATAAAACAGTTCCAATAAATCTGAGAAAAGTTTTTATAAAAGATCAACTATAGAGGATCAAAGTTTATCATTATATCTTTCTCAAAAGGCTATAACTTTTGTAAACAGAGTCCGATTCGGGTGTTCTTGGGCTTGTTGGAAAGCTTACTCCGAGAGATTTACAATGGATATAGCCTCACCTCCAAATTATTTCTGTGAACTTCAAAATCATCAAAAGAAAATACTACATCACCTATTTAGGCCAATTTAGGCCTTGTAATCGCACTAGGAATTGGGCCATACGCTAGCGCCACCTAATGAAGCCCATCTTCTGCTCACATGAACAAGACCATATCTATGAATAGTGCATAAATAGTCTCACCCCTATTTTGTTAGCTATGTGCGCTTCCCTTCCCTATATAAGGAGGTCGCACCCTCTAGTTTTCTCGGATTCGTTTGATTAGTTTCTCCATTGTGAAAACTCTCGTTCTTCGCTTGTGTCGACTAGAGCAACCGTAAAGGACCTCTGCGGAATCCCACCTTTTGAACTCAATCATATATTTGCAATTCAGATTGTGTTTTACCTTGTTCTTTCGTGCTTCTTCGGTGTATGCAGGAATTGATCTTCGTAATCAGGTCATCCGGGTATTCGTGCACGGTTGATAACGACTTGTCGAGTAGTTCAGCGATTACGTATTTTCGGGCCTTGCGAGTTCGTAGCCAGGATCGTGAGAGTTGAGCGACTTCTACAGAATTTATCTTCTCATCGAAAGATCGGGCCAAATCAGGACCTCCGAGGTTCATCAACGCTGCCACACGATTCCTCCTCGGAGCCACTGCCTCGTGGACACGAATTTTCTTCAACCCAATTACAATTCAGTCGCTGGCTATATATGGATGCTTTGGCTGTCATTCACCTCACTCTTTATTTCCTCTTCTCCTTTCCTCCAGTCTTAAACAGAATGTCTTCGGCCTCATCTAACTTTAGAGTGAGCAGACCATTAGAATCATTGTGGCAAAGACTGGTTTGCCCTCATTGCGAGGATCCGGTGAATGTGTTCACCT